>JARQOD010000003.1:213949781-214031093 GCA_033576555.1 Oophaga sylvatica | reverse complement strand
TGGCCCAGCTTCAAGCTGCTTAGCAACCACTATCTGATGAGGGCAGGTAACTTCAGCCTAGAACGGCAGTTGACACATGCTAAGCTCTTCTCTGGGTCTTTTCAAGACGAATGGAAGGGAAAACTTTGAATAAAACAAAATCCTCAACTGGACCAGGGATTCCCGGCAAAACTCCCGTTTCGGTACTGGCCCGGCCTCAAGATGCTTAGCAGCCGCAATCTGACAAACTCAAGCAATGTTAGCTTAGAACGACAGTTGACACATGCTTAGCTCTTCTCTTGGTCTTTTCAAGACGAATGGAAGGGAAAACTTTGAATAAAACAAAATCCTCAACTGGACCAGGGATTCTCAGCCGGTATCCCATTCCAGGACTCAAGATGCTTAGCAGCCGCAATCTGACAAGCGTAGGCAACTTCATCCTAGAATAGCAGCTGACACATGCTTAGCTCTTCTCTGGGTCTTTTCAAGACGAATGGAAGAGACAACTTTGAATAAAACAAAATCCTCAACTGGACCAGGGAGTCAAAGCCATTCTCACAATCTGGTACTGGCCCAGCCTCAAGCTGCTTAGCAGCTGCAATCTGACGAGCACAGGCAACTTCAGCCTAGAACAGTAGCTGACATGTGCTTAGTTCTTTTCTGGGTCTTTTCAAGACGAATGGAAGAGAAAACTTTGAATAAAACAAAATCCTCAACTGGACCAAGGATTCATGACCTGTTTTCCATTCCTGTACTGGTCCAGCCTCAAGCTGCTTAGCAGCCTTGATCAGGCTAGCGCAGGTATCTTCAGCCTAGAAGGGCAGTTGACACATGCTTAGCTCTTCTCTGGGTCTTTTCAAGACGTATGGAAGGTTAAACTTTGAAAAAACAAAATTGTCAACTCGACCACAGATTCCTGGCTGGTCTCCATTCCTGATCTGGCCATGCCTCAATTTGCTTAGCAGCCACAATCTGACGAGCACAAGCAACTTCAGCCTAGAATGGCAGTTGACACATGCTTAGCTTTACTCTGGGTCTTTTCAAGACGAATGGAAGGGAAAATTTTGAATAAAACATAATCCTCAACTGGACTAAAGATTTCCCATCGATCTCCCATTCCGGTACTGGCTCCAACCTCAAGTTGCTTAGTGATCACAATCTGACTAGCACCGGCAACTTCAGCATAGAACGGCAGTTGACACACGCTTAGATTTTCTTTAGGTCTATTCAAGACGAATGGAAGGGAAAACTTTGAATTAAACAAAATCCTCAACTGGACCGGAGATTCCCTTCCGGTCTACCATTCCGGTACTGGCCCAGTCTCAAGCTGCTTAGTGGCCTCTATCTGACAAGTGCAGGCAACTTCAGTCTAGAATGACAGGTGACACATGCTTAGCTCTTCTCTGGGTTGTTTCAAGACGAATGGAAGGGAAAACTTTGAATAAAACAGAACCATCAACTGAGCCAGGGATTGCCCGCCTGTCTCCCACTCTTGTACTGGCCTCAAGCTGCGCAGCGGCCGCAACCTGACGAGCGCAGGCAACTTCAGCCTAGAATGGCAGTTGACACATGCATAGCTCTTCTCTGGGTCCTTTCAAGACGAATGGAAGGGAAAACTTTGAATAAAACAAAATCTTCAAATGGATCAGGGATTCTCAGCTGGTCTCAAGCTGCTCAGCAGCCACGATGCGACGCACGCAGGCAACTTCAGCCTAGAACGGCAGTTGACACATGCATAGTTCTTCTCTGGGTCTTTTCAAGACGAACAGAAGGAAAACTTTTGACTAAAACAAACTCCTCAACTGGACAAGGGATTCCTGGCCGGCCTCCCATTCCGCTACTGGCCCGCTCTTAAGCTGTTTAGTCGCAATGATCTGACAAGCGGTTGGCAACTTTAGCCAAGAACGTCAGTTAACACATGCTTAGCTCCTCTCTGGGTCTTTTCAAGACGACTGGAAGGGAAAACTTCGAATAAAACAAAATCCTCAACTGGACCACTGATTCCCGGCAGTTTTCCATTCTGTACAAGCCAGCCTCAAGCTGCATAGCAGCCGCAATCTGACGAGAGCAGGCAACTTCAGCATAGAACGGCAATTGACACATGCTTACCTCTACTCTGGGTCTTTTCAAGACGAATGGAAGAGAAAGCTTTGAATAAAACAAAGTCCTCAACTGGATCAGGGATTCCCAGACAGTATCCCATTCTGATACTGGCCCAGCCTCAATCTGTTTAGCGGCTGCAATCTGACGAGTGCATGCAACTTTAGCCTAGAACGGCAGTTGACGCATGCTTAGCTCTTCTCTGAGTCTTTTCAAGACAAATGGAAGGGAAAACTTTGAATAAAACAAAATCCTCAACTATAGACCAGGGATTCCCAGCTGGTCTCCCATTCCAGTACCGGCCCAGCTCAAGCTGCTTAGTAGCAGTGATCTGATGAGCACAGGCAACTTCAGCCTAGAACAACAGTTGACACATGCTTAGCTCTTCTCTTGGTCTTTTCAAGACGAATGGAAGGGAAAACTTTGAATAAAACAAAATCCTCAGCAGGACCAGATATTCCAGGCTGGTCTCCCACTCCAGCACTGGCCCAGCTTCAAGCTGCTTAGCAGCCACAATCTGATGAGGGCAGGTAACTTCAGCCTAGAATGGCAGTTGCCACATGCTAAGCTCTTCTCTGGGTCTTTTCAAGACGAATGGAAGGGAAAACTTTGAATAAAACAAAATCCTCAACTGGACCAAAGATTCATGGCCTGTTTTCCATTCCTGTACTGGTCCAGCCTCAAGCTGCTTAGCAGCCGGGATCAGACTAGCGCAGGCATCTTCAGCCTAGAAGGGCAGTTGACACATGCTTAGCTCTTCTCTGGGTCTTTTCAAGACGAATGGAAGGTTAAACTTTGAATAAAACAAAATTTTCAACTGGATCAGGGATTCCCAGCTGATCTCCCATTTCAGTACTGGCCCGGCCTCAAGCTGCTTAGAGACAATAATCTGATGAGCACAGACAACTTCAGCCTAGAACAGCAGTAGACACATGCTAATCTCTTCACTGGGTCTTTTCAAGACGAATGGAGGGGAAAACTTTGAATAAAACAAAATCTTCAACTGGACCATGGATTACCAGACGGTCTTCCATTCAGTACTGACCCAGCCTCAAGATGCTTAGCAGCCACGATCTGACAAGCGCAGGAAACTTCAGACTAGAACAGCAGTTGACACACGCTTAGCTCTTCTCTGGGTCTTTTCAAGACGAATGGAAGGGAAAACTTTGAATAAAAAAAAATCCTCATCTAGACCAGGGATTCCCAGCCAGTCTCCATTCTGGTACTAGCCCAGCATCAAGCTGCTGAACGGCCTCTATGTGATGAGCACAGGCAACTTCAGCCTATAACAGCAGTTGACACATGCTTATCTCTTCTCTGGGTCTTTTCAAGACGAATGGAAGGGAAAACTTTGAATAAAACAAAATCCTCATCTGGAACAGGGATTCCAGGCTGGTCTCACATTCTGGCACTGGCCCAGCCACAAGATGCTTAGCGGTAGCGATCTGATGAGCCACGGCCAACTTCAGCCTAGAACGTCAGTTGACATGTGCTTAGCTCTTCTCTGGGTCTTTTCAAGACGAATGGAAGGGAAAACTTTGATTAAAACAAAATCCTCAACTGGACCAGGTATTCCCAGTCAGTCTCCCATTCCAGTACTGGCACAGCCTCAAGCTGGTTAGCAGCTGCTATCTGACAAGCTCAGGCAACTTCTGCAGTTGGCAGTTGACGCATACTTAGCTCTTCTCTGGGTCTTTTCAAGACAAATGGAAGGGAAAACTTTGAATAAAAGAAACCTCAACTGGACAAGTATTCCCAGACAATCTCCCATTTCTGTACTGGCCCAGCCTCAAGCTGCTTAGCGGCCGCGATCTGCCTAGCACAGGCAACTTCAGCCTAGAACAGCAGTTAACACATGCTTAACTCTTTTCTGGGTCTTTTCAAGACGAATGGAAGGGAAAACTTGGACTAAAACAAAATCCTCAAGTAGACAGGGATTCCGGCCGTTCTCCTATTCCGGTACTGACCCAGCCTCAAGCTACTTAGCAACCGCCATCTGACGACCGCAGGCAACTTCAGCGTAGAACTGCAGTTGATGCATGCTTCGCTCTTCTCTGAGTCTTTTCAAGACGAATGGAAGGGAAAACTTTGAATTAAACAAAATCCTCAACCAGACCAGAGATTCCTGGCCTGTCTCCCATTCCAGTGCTGGCCCAGCCTCAAGCTACTTAGAGGCCGCGATCTGACAAGCTCAGGCAACTTCAGCCTAGAACGGCAGTTGACACAAGTTTATCTCTTCTCTGGGTCTTTTCAAGACGAATGGAAGGGAAAATTTGAATAAAACAAAATACTCAACTAGCCAAGTGATTCTCACCACTCTCCCATTCCAGTACTGGCAGGCACCAGCTGCTTAGTGGCTGCAATCTGATGAAGCACAGGCAACTTCAGCCAGAACTGCCAGTTGAACTACTGCTCAGCTCTTCTCTGGGTGTTTTCAAGACGAATGGAAGGGAAAACGTTGAATAAAACAAAATCCTCAGCTTGACCACGGAATCTCTGCCGGTGTCCCATTCCAGTACTGGCCAAGCCTCAAGCTGCTTAGCGGCTGCAATCTGACAAGCTCAGGCAATTTCAGCCTAGAACAGCAGTAGACAATTGCTTAGTTCTTCTCTGCATCTTTTCAAGACGAATGGAAGGGAAAACTTTGAATAAAACAAAATCCTCAACTGGACCAGTGATTCCTGGCGGGTCTCCTATTCCAGTACTGGCCCGGCCTCAAGCTGCTTTGCGGCTGCAATCTGACGAGCGCAGGCAAATTCAGCCTAGACCGGCAGTTGACAAACGCTTTACTCTTCTCTGGGTCTTTTCAAGACAAAAGGAAAGGAAAACTTTGAATAAAACAAAATGCTCATCTGGACCAGGATTCCAAGCCTGTCTCCCATTCCTGAACTGGCCCAGCCTCAAGCTGCTTAGCAACTGCAATTTGACAAGTACATGTAACTTCAGCTTAGAACGACAGTTGACACATGCTTTACTCTTCTCTGGGTCTTTTCAAGACGAATGGAAGGGAAAACGTTGAATAAAACAAAATCCTCAACTGGACCAGGGATTCACAGCCTGTCTACCATCCCGGTACTGGCACGGCCTCAAGATGCTAAGTGGTCGCAAGCTGACGAGCGCAGGAAACATCAGCCTACAACGGAAGTTAACACATGCTTAGCTCTTCTCTGGGTCTTTTCAAGACGAAAGAAGGGGAAAAATTTGAATAAAACAAAATCCTCAACTGGACCAGGGATTACTGGCCGGTCTCCCATTACGGTACTGGCCCTGCCTCAAGCCACTAAGCGGCCACGATCTGATGAGCGCAGGAAATGTCAGCTTAGAAAGTCAGTTGACAAATCTTAGCTCTTCTCTGGGTCTTTTCAAGACGAATGGAAGGGAAAACTTTGAATAAAACAAAATCCTCAACTGGACAAGAGATTCTCATTCTGGTACTGGCCCGGTCTCAAGCTTCTTAGCAGATGTGATATGGCGAGCGCAGACAACTTCAGCCAAGAAAGGCAGTTGACACATGCTTAGCTTTTCTCTAGGTCTTTTCAAGACAAATGGAAGGGAAAACTTTTAATAATACAAAATCCTCTAGTGTACCAGGGATTCCCTGCCGGCATCCCAATCCGGTACTGGCCAAGCCTCAAGTTGCTTAGCAGCCGTGATCTGACGAGTGCAGCCAACTTCAGCCTAGAACAGCAGTTGTCACATGCTTAGCTATTCTCTGGGTTTTTTCAAGACGAATGGAAGGGAAAACTTTGAATAAAACATAATCCTCAACTGGACCAGTGATCACAGCCGGTCTCCCATTCCAGTACTGGCCCAGCTTCAAGCTGCTTAGCGGCCACGATCAGACGAGCAAAGGCAACTTCAGCCTAGAACAGCAGTTAACACGAAGTACTGCTTAGCTCTTATCGGCCGTGATCTAACAAGAGCATGTAACTTCAGTCTAGAACAGCAGTTGACACATGCTTAGCTCTTCTCTGGGTCTTTTCAAGACGAATGGAAGGGAAAATTTTGAATAAAACAAATCTCTCAACTGGACCAGGGATTCCTGGACAGTCTCCCATTCCAGTACTGGCCAGGCTTCAAGGTGCTTAGCAGCTGTTATCTGATGAGCGCAGGCAACTTCAGCCTAGAAGAGCAGATGATACCAGCTTAGCTCTTCTCTGGGTCTTTTCAAGACGAATGGAAGGGAAAACTTTGAATAAAATAAAATCCACAAGTGCACCAGGTATTTCTAGCCCGTCTCCCATTATGGTACTGGCCTGGCCTCAAGCTGATTAGCTGCCACAATCTGACTAGTGCAGTCAATTTCAGCCTAGAATGGCGGTTGACACATGCTTAGCTCTGGAATGGGAGACCGGCCGGAATCCCTGGTCCAGGATTTTGTTTTATTCAAAGTTTTCCCTTCCATTTGTCTTGAAAAGACCCAGAGAAGAGCAAAACACCTGACTACTGTCGATCTAGGCTGAAGTTGCCTGCGCTTGTCAGATTGTGGCCACTAAGCAGCTTCAGGGTGGGCCAGTACCGGAATAGGAGACCTGCTGGTAATCCCTGGTCCAGTTGAGGATTTTGTTTTATTTAAAGTTTTCTCTTCCATTCGTCTTGAAAAGACCCAGAGAAGATCTAAGCATGTGTCAACTGGTGTTCTAGGCTGAAGTTGCCTGCGCTCGTCAGACTGCGACCGCTAAGCAGCTTGAGGCAGGGCAAGTGCCAAATGGGAGACTGCCGGGAATCACTGGTCCAGTTAAGGATTTTGTTTTATTCAAAGTTTTCCCTTCCTTTCGCCTTGAAAAGACCCAGAGAAAAGCTAAGTATGTGTCGACTGCCATTCTAGGATGAAGTTGCCTGTGCTCGTCATGTCGCGACAGCTAAGCAGCTTGCGGCTGGGCCAGTATGGGAATGGGAGACAGGCTGTGAATTCCTGGTTGAGCAGAGGATTTTGTTTTATTCAAAGCTTTCCTTTCCATTCATCTTGAAAAGACCCTGAGAAGAGCTAAGCATGTGTCATCTGCTGTTCTAAGCAGAAGTAGCCTGCGCTCCACTGATCATGCTTGCTAAGCAGCTTGAGGCTGGGCCAGTACCTGAATTTGAGACAATCCATGGTCCAGTAGAGGATTTTTTTTTATTCAAAGTTTTCCCTTCCATTCGTCTTGAAACAACCCAGAGACGAGCTAAACATGTGTCAACTGCTGTTCTAGGCTGAAGTTGCCCGAGCTCGTCAGATCACGGTCGCTAAGCAGTGTGAGGCGGGGCCAGTCCAGGCCAGTATAGGAATGGGTGAAAGGCTGGGAGTCACTGGTCCAATTGAGGATTTTGTTTTATTCAAAGTTTTCCCTTCCATTCGTCTTGAAAAGACCCAGAGAAGAGCTAAGCATGTGTCAACTGTGGTTTTAGGGTGAAGTTGCTTGTGCTTGTCAGATTGCGGCTGCTAAGCAGTTTGAGGCCAGGCCAGTACTGGAATGGGAGACTGGCAGGGAATCCCTGGTCCAGTTGAGCATTTTGTTTTATTCAAAACTTTCCCTTCCATTCATCTTGAAAATACCCATAGAAGATCAAAGCATGTGTCTACTGCCGTTCTAGGGTGAAGTTACCTGTGCTCGTCAGATCACAGCAACTAAGCACCTTGAGGCAGGGCCAGTTGTGGAATGGGAGACTGGCTGGGAATCCATGGTCCAGTTGAGCTTATTATTTTATTCAAAGTTTTACAAACCATTCGTCTTGAAAAGACCCAGAGCAGAGCTAATCAAGTGTCAACTGCTGTTCCAGGCTGAAGTTGCCTGTGCTCGTCAGATTGTGGCAGCTAAGCAGTTTGAGGCTGGACCAGCACAGGAATGGGAGATGGGCCAAGAATCCCTGGTCTGGTTGAGTATTTTGTTTTATTCAAAGTTTTCCCTTCCATTCGTCTTGAAAAGACCCAGAGAAGAGCTAAGCATGTGTCAACTGCTGTTTTAGGCTGAAGATGCTTGCGATCGTCAGATTGCAGCCGCTACGCAGCTTGAACCTGGGCCGGCACCGGCGTGGGTGCCCAGCTGGGAATCACTGGTACAGTAGAGGGTTTTGTTTTATTCAAAGTTTTCACTTCCATTCGTCTTGAAAAGACCCAGAGAAGAGCTGAACATGTGTCAACTGCAGTTCTATGCTGAAGTTGCCTGTGCTAGTCAGATCGCAGCAGCCAAGCAGCTTGAGACTGGGCCAGTACCGGATTTGGAGACTGGCCGGGAATCGCTCATCTAGCTGTGGATTCTGTTTTATTCAACGTTTTCCCTTCCATTCGTCTTGAAAAAACCCAGAGAAGAGCTAAGCTTGCATCAACTGCCTTTCTAGGCTGAAGTTGCCTGGGCTCATCAGATCACAGCTGCTAAGCAGCTTGAGTCTGGGACAGTAGCTGAATGGGAGGCTGGCTGGGAATCCCTGGTCCAGTTGAGGATTTGTATTATTCAAAGTTTTCCCCTCCATTCATCTTGAAAAGACCCAGAGAAGATCTAAGCATGTGTCATCTGCTGTTCTAGGCTGGAGTGACCTGTGGTCGACAGATTGTAGCCACTAAGCAGCTTGAGGCCGGGCCTGTACAGAAATGGGGGATTGTCTGGGAATATCTTGTCCAGTTGAGGTTCTCCTTTATTCAAAGTTTTCCCTTCCATTCGTCTTGAAAAGACCCAGAGAAGAGCTAAGAATGCATCAACTGCCGTTCTCGGCAGAAGTTGCCTGAGCTTGTCAGATCGCAGCTGCTAACCAGCTTGAGGCCATGCCAGTGCTGGAATGTTAGACTGACTGGGAATACCTGGTCCAGTTGAGGATTTTGTTTTATTCAAAGTTTTACCCTCCATTCATCTTGAAAAGACCCAGAGAAGATCTAAGCATGTGTCATCTGCTGTTCTAGGCTGAAGTAACCTGCGGTCAACAGATCGTGGCCACTAAGCAGCTTGAGGTCGGGCCAGTACCGGGATCGGAGACCTGCTGGGAATCAATGGTCCAGTTGAGGATTTTGTTTTATTCAAAGTTTTCCCTTCCATTCGTCTTGAAAAGACCCAGAGAAGAGCTATGCATGTGTCAACTGCCGTTTTAGGTTGAAGTTGCTTGCACTCATTAGCTCATGGCAACTTAGCAGCTTGAGGCCGGGCCAGTACTGGAATGGGAGACCGGCTGGGAATCCCTGGTCCAGTTGATCATTTTGTTTTATTCAAAGTTTTCCCTTCCATTCGTCTTGAAAAGACCCAGAGAAGAACTAAGCATGTGTCAACTGCTGTTCTAGGCTGAAGTTGGCTGCCCCCATCAGATCATGGCTGCTAAGTAGCTTTAGGCTGGGCCAGTACTGGAATGGGAGACTGGCGGGAATCCCTGGTCCCGTCCAGGTTTTTGTTTTAGCCAAAAATTTTCCCTTCCTTTCGTCTTGAAAAGACTCAGAGAAGAGCTGAGCTCTGTCAACTTCTGTTGTAGGCTGAAGTTGCCTGCTCTTGCCAGATTGCTGCTGCTAAGCAGCTTGAGGCCAGGCCAGTACCAGAATGGGAGACAGGTTGGGAATCCCTGGTCCAGTTGAGGATTTTGTTTTATTCAAAGTTTTCCCTTGCATTCGTCTTGAAAAGACCCAGAGAAGAGGTAAGCATGTGTCAAATGCTGTTCTAGGCTGAAATTGCCTGCGCATGTCAGATTGCGACGCTAAGCAGCTTGAGGCGGACCAGTAGGGAATGGGAGACCAGCTGGGAATCCCTCGTCTAGTTGAGGGTTTTGTTTTATTCAAAGTTTTCCCTTCCATTTATCTTCAAAAGACCCAGAGAAGATCTAAGCATGTGTCATCTGCTGTTCTAGACTGAAGTACTCTGCGCTCGTCAGATAGCAGCTGCTATGCAGCTTGAGGCCGTACCAGTACCGGAATGGGAGAGACCGGCCGGGAATCCCTCGTCTAGTTGAGGGTTTTGTTTTATTCAAAGTTTTCCCTTCCATTCGTCTTGAAAAAGACCCAGAGAAGAGCTAAGCATGTGTCAACTGCCGTTCTAGGCTGAAGTCGCTTGTGCTCATCAGATCGCAGCAGCTTGAGGCTGGGCCAGTACTGGAATGGGAGACCAGCTGGGAATCATTGGTCTAGTTGAGGGTTTTGTTTTATTCAAAGTTTTACCTTCCATTCGTCTTGAAAAGACCCACTGCCGTTCTAGGCTGAAGTTGCTTGAGCTCGTCAGATCGTCAGAATTAATGGATTATGAAAGGAAAAAATAAACATTTAACATATTTTCACAAAAATTTTCCTTTATACCTAATTTTTTTTAATTTTGCAAGGGTAACGGTAGAAAAAGGACCATACAATTTGTTGTGCAATTTTTCCTGAGCATGCCGATACCCAATGGGGAAAATCACTGTTCGGATACACAGCAGGAATGGAGCGATATTTCACTTTTTGAATGTAAAATTAAGAATAATTAGCGAACGCCAAGTCACGTTTGGAAAGCCCCACAAGTGACACCATTTTAGAAACTAGACCCCGCAAGGAACTTATCTAGATGTGTATTGAGCACCTTGAAATCTTAGGTAATTTACAGAAGTTGATAACATTGAGCCATGAAAATAAAAAAAATCAACTTTTTCCCACAAAAAAGTTATTTAGATCCACATTTTGCATGTTCACAAGGGTAACAGGAGAAAATAGACCCCAAAATTTTTTGTGAAATTTCTTCTGAGTACACTTATATCTCTTATGTGGTTGAAAACTACTTTTGAGGCACAGTGCAAAATTCAGAAGGTAAGGAGCGCCATATTACAGTGCATTTTGCTGCACTGGTTTAAGGGTGCCATGTATGTCACATTGGCAGAGCTTCTGAAGTGCCAAAACAGCAGAACCCCTCTAACGTGACCCCATTTTACAAACTACACCTCTCAATGAACTCATCAAGTGGTGCAGTGATCATATTGACACCACAGTTGGGCCACAGCAAGTTATACAATCGGGCAGCAAAGAAACATAATTTACATTTTTACAACAAAGATTGTGTGTTAGCCTCAAATTTTACATTTTCATACTGGGAAATGATGAATAGAAATGGCAACACATTTTGTCCCACAATTTCTGCTGAATCTAGAAATACCCCATATGTGGCTGTACAATACTGCTTAGCCACACGGTGAGATTGGGGAGGGATGGAGCACTATTTGCCTCCAGGAAAGCAGACAGTTTGCAAACTCCATAAACAGAGCCCCTAAGTGCTAGAAAATCAAAATCCCCCAAGTGACCCCATTTTGGAAATTATACTCCTTTGGGAATTTATCTACAGATACAGTGACGATTTTGACCCCATTGGTGTTTTCCAGCAACAAGCAATAGTGGATGTTGATGAGTGAAAATTGCAACTTGCCATTGTAGTGACCAGTATGTTGACATAACCAGCTCATGCTTCTTGGGGCATGCACCTGTAAATTAGGCCGGCTCTCATCACTACAGAAATGCCAAACATGTTGGGGTTAAATGTGGTTTAGACACACTGTGGCTATGAAGGTAGATTGCTACTTGATTTTGGGAATGCAAAATTTGCTAAATTTCTTTTGAGGGGCAATGAGCCGTTTTTCTTTTACAGAACCTACTAGCAACGTAGAAGCCCCCTATATTTCCATTGGCAGATAATGTACCTGAGTGAGGACTTGCTTTTTCTTGTGGATTGAGTTGAAGCTTTTAATGGGGACATTTTAAATAACATTTTGGATCACATTTATCCTACGCTCTACTCTGAGCACTTACTTTGGAGTTTCCATCTAAATCTCTGAGTGACGGTCATATTTCAGATGAAACTCCCGACGGATCCATTCACTATAATGAGGCAGCAGAGTTAATCTGGACTCTGCCTGGCCTCTGTTCAGTGTTGTCCTTCTTTTTAGAGGTGTACAAAACTGTGGCGGACCGCACTTTTATGTACGCCTAAAAAGGCGGAGGCCGCCGGATCATAGGATCTATGGTATCCACAGTGTCTCCATCAGCCTTATTATAAAGAAACTTCCTCCTGGGGTTCCATGTGAATCACGTATTTCAGAGAATTACATGGAAACCTCAGTGTAAGAGCTCAGAGTAGAGTGCAGGATAAATATGAGCTGAGTCATACTGCAATCTTTGGGAGGTAGAATGAACAATTAAACAGCGGTTGATGAATTGGTTTTATTTATTTTTTTATGCCGCTCCTTAAGTGACTAGGCTACTTTATTCTTCGGGTTGGTGCAATTACAGCGATACCATATTTGCATAGTTTTTTATGTTTGGGTGCTGTCACACTCAAAAAGATGCTTTTTTTTACAAAAGCAAGTTTTTGCATCACCATTAGAGTTGAGCGATACTTCCCGATATCAAGAAGTATCGGATCGGAATGGGTATCGCCGATACCCAAAAAGTGTCTGCGATACCCGATTCCGATACCGGAAATCCAATGCAAGTCTATGGGACAGAAATATCGGAACTAAAAAAACCCATTTCTTTCCTTGTAAACACTAAATATGCACACACAGAATACATATATATATATACATGTAATTGTGACATATATATATATACATATATTTATAGTTCATACACTTCTACATAGTAAAATAGCCTCTGATTCAATTGCCGGGTAATGGCGGCCGATACCCGATATACCCGATAGTATCGGAATGCTCAACACTAATCACCATATTTAGATAGCTATTTTTCCATATTTCGGCTGAGAGAGTGTGGGGTCTTGTTTTTATCGTTCACATGACATCTTTTGATCACATTCTATTGTATTTTTATTGCCGTTCCGCATGTGGCAAAAGTGATAAGCAACTTTATTCTTCGGGTCAGTAAGATTACAGCAATATCACATTTATATCTTTTTTATGTTTTACCGCTTTTACAGAATAAAAACTATTTTATAGAAAAATTCACTGAGGGATTTACTACTGGGACAGTTTTATAGGTCAGGTTGTTCCGGACGCGGCAATACCAAATATGTGTACTTTTCTTGTTGCTTTTTTTAATATAAATAATTGTATTTATTGTATTAATATTTTTTCATTTTTTTTATTTGGGGATTTTTTTAAATATTTTTACACCTTAAAAACGTTTCTTTTACATTGTCCCAGGATGGGACATCACTGCACTGCAGAGCATCAGAGCAGCACTGACAGGCAGGGAAGGAGGCTTGTCAGCTTTTCCTCTAAGCAGGCGCTCACCTGCCACCTTCCCTGCAGAACCCTGAATGACCCCGCGGCCACCTTGCGGCCGGGGGTCACAATTGAGACCATCAGCACATTGCGTTGTGCTGATGGAAGCACACAGGAAGCTCACTCCCTGTGAGATGCTCCTTTATGTCACTGTCACTATTGACAGCGACATCAGAGGGCTTAAACGCCCGCGATCATAGGTGTTGCTGCAGAGTGTCAGCTCTCACATAAAGCTGACACCCGCACCCGATCGCAGCGGCCGTACATGTACCTCATTTTGCAGAAACTCCGCTCCCGCAGCAGCATACATGTACGGCACATATCAGGAAAGGGTTTAAAACCATTGGTACCATAGAGTCAGACTATGCAACTACAATCGGGCTAATGCACAGATGATATCAATTCTTTGCTATTGGGTAGTAAAAAGCTGTACAGGACTCCTCTCTATTTAAGAAATTTATTATTAGCAATCTATAGGTGCTTAATAGGCCACAGAAATGACATGAAAGGGGAAACAAATACCCAACCCTTTTATTATGGATAGAAAAACCCCACACCATAATGGACGTGGGAATTTAAGTTTGCTGTTGAGTGTCCTCTGCTCTACGTGCCTCATTGAGAGTACATCCCCAACCTGTATGATCTTTTAATCTTTTTTCAATAAATTGAGGATTTTAATGATAATATATCACCACCAGATAGATTTCATAAACAGTGGGCGATCTTTATCTATGGTGGCGTCATACCACCACAGCAGGTGCAGTTAAATTTGCTAATTTTATTACATGATGCTAAGTGGGTAGGACTGGTAATGAAATGTTCGGGTTTGGCAAACTGATGAGAGTAATTGTGTTAGGAGCAATTATGCCTCAAGTACCTGATTACATTTTCATTAAAGTGATTGACATGGAAATGAGAAACTAGGCAGACACCATCAGATTTAGAGATTTGGATATATTTTATGAAGCTTGGGATAATTATGGTGTCTGTTTACTAACATTGTATTATATGATTTATGAAATTTATGCCTTAGAAAATTATTAATTTGCACAAAGCAAAATATTTTTCACCAGCATATATAGGCAACTTGATACTGAAATAGCTTTCTTTTCAGCTGGATATGGGTAGATGTTCCAATAATGAACATCAAGGGGTGTTAATCCTGCACTTTCTGTGTGTGCTAACAGAAACCAGTGCTCTGACTTATTAGGTGGCACTGACCGCACGTCAGGCAACAATGCCTTAATATGTTCCATTATTAAGAGAGTGTTATTCTTAAGAAAACATCTCTCAGTGTTCTAGGCAATATGTCACCTGCCCAACCAAACCCCCAGAACCTCACTGAGTAATTACTTCTGATGGGTGAAATTGCCAACCATCCATTTAGTTAAATGTTTTCTGGTATGTAGCTGGTCAACAGACCAATAGCCGTGCACAGCATCCTATTTCTATCTCCATGTTACACAGTCCTTGGTCATGTATTGCATTGTTTACTTTGCTTCTGGTACACTTTAAATTATATTGTTCGTTTATACTCTGTCCCAGCTTGCAAACTCACTTCTCTGATTAACTCATTTGATGCTTTATTGGACTTGAACCAGGACTGAGTGATAACTGTTTGACCTTATGTCATTGCCTGACCGTTTGTGCTTGACCTTGGCTTTTTTTCTGACTAAGTCTATGGCTATTGATTATGTCTTTGTCTCTACCTGTCTGGAACGGACCTGGATTGCTGACCACCCTATGATCAGTTCATTCCATTGTCCAGCAGCTACAATGTGAATGCAACCTAGGGGCCTCTGCTTTCCTGGGAACTGTTAAGTGTAGTAACTTGCATCTTGGTCTGAGATGTTTTAGAGGTTCTCATTAGTGGGGGCAGAGTAAATTAGCCTTAATAGAGCAAATTGACTCTTTGGCTCAAGTTGACTTCCCCAGTCTCACTTGGAGGAGATGTAGCTGGGCCATGGTGCATTCCAGTGATCTCTCCTAAATGAAGCAAAAAGCTAAATGTGGCACAAAGCTTTGAAAAGAGATCTACAGGTCCTTCTCAAAAAATTAGCATATAGTGCTAAATTTCATTATTTTCCATAATGTAATGATTACAATTAAACTTTCATATATTTTAGATTCATTACACACCAACTGAAATTTGTCAGGTCTTTTATTGTTTTAATACTGATGATTTTGGCATACAACTCCTGATAACTCAAAAACCTGTCTCAAAAAATTAGCATATCAAGAAAAGGTTCTCTAAACGACCTATTACCCTAATCTTCTGAATCAACTAATTAACTCTAAACACATGCAAAAGATTCCTGAGGCTTTTAAAAACTCCCTGCCTGGTTCATTACTCAAAACCCCCATCATGGGTAAGACTAGCGACCTGACTGATGTCAAGAAGGCCATCATTGACACCCTCAAGCAAGAGGGTAAAGGGTATGCCACACTGAACAATATCGCTAACGGGATCGCTAAAAAAGTCACTATTTAGCGATCCCGTTAGCGATGTTGTTCAGTGCGGCAGCTGCCAGCGACGAGCTTCCTGCTGTGATCTCGCTGGTCGCTGGAATCGTTCCGGACCCTATTTTCTCGTCGGCGCTCCCGCTGGGTAAGTATATATCGCTAGTGTGGCACCTTTTCTTAGCGATTTAGCGGTACTTTTGTACCGCTAAAGTCGTTAAGAAGATCGCTAACGGCGATAGCGTCGTTAACTATATCGCTAAATGTGGCCGCACTTAGCGATATAGAAACAATCCCGCTAGCGATCGCATTAGTATGCGTCGTTATCGTGATCGCTAGCGGGATTGTTTAGTGTGGCAGTACTTTAAGACCCAGAAAGAAATTTCGCAACAAATAGGCTGTTCCCAGAGTGCTGTATCAAGGCACCTCAATGGGAAGTCTGTTGGAAGGAAACAATGTGGCAGAAAACGCTGTACAACGAGAAGAGGTGACCGGACCCTGAGGAAGATTGTGGAGAAGGACCGATTCCAGACCTTGGGGGACCTGAGGAAGCAGTGGACTGAGTCTGGTGTAGAAACATCCAGAGCCACCGTGCACAGGCGTGTGCAGGAAATGGGCTACAGGTGCCGCATTCCCCAGGTAAAGCCACTTTTGAACCATAAACAGCGGCAGAAGCGCCTGACCAGGGCTACAGAGAAGCAGCACTGGACTGTTGCTAAGTGGTCCCAAGTACTTTTTTCTGATGAAAGCAAATTTTGCATGTCATTCGGAAATCAAGGTACCAGAGTCTGGAGGAAGACTGGGGAGAAGGAAATGCCAAAATGCCTGAAGTCCAGTGTCAAGTACCCACAGTCAGTGATGGTGTGGGGTGCCATGTCAGCTGCTGGTGTTGGTCCACTGTGTTTCATCAAGGGCAGGGTCAATGCAGCTAGCTATTAGGAGATTTTGGAGCACTTCATGCTTCCATCGGCTGAAATGCTTTATGGAGATGAAGATTTCATTTTTCAGCACGACCTGGCACCTGCTCACAGTGCCAAAACCACTGGTAAATGGTTTACTGACCATGGTATTACTGTGCTCAATTGGCCTGCCAACTCTCCTGACCTGAACCCCATAGAGAATCTGTGGGATATTGTGAAGAGAAAGTTGAGAGACGCAAGACCCAACACTCTGGATGAGCTTAAGGCCGCTATCGAAGCATCCTGGGCCTCCATAACACCTCAGCAGTGTCACAGGCTGATTGCCTCCATGCCACGCCGCATTGAAGCAGTCATTTCTGCAAAAGGATTCCCGACCAAGTATTGAGTGCATAACTGAACTTTATTATTTGATGTTTTTTTTGTTTGTTTTTAAAAAACACTTTTATTTTATTGGATGGTTGAAATATGTTAATTTTTTGAGACAGGATTTTTGGGTTATCAGGAGTTGTATGCCAAAATCATCAGTATTAAAACAATAAAAGACCTGACAAATTTCAGTTGGTGTGTAATGAATCTAAAATATATGAAAGTTTAATTGTAATCATTACATTATGGAAAATAATGAAATTTAGCACTATATGCTAATTTTTTGAGAAGGACCTGTATTGATCAGTAGGCATGTTCATTAGTGAGTGGACTCTCAGTAATGATGTCTTATGCTATACAGTACTGTGTAAAAGTTTTAGGCAGGTGTGAGAAAAATGCTGAAAAGCAGGGAATGCTTCTAAACATAGAAGTATTAATAGTTTAATTTTATGAATTAACAAAATGTAAAGAAATTAAACAAGAAAGATGTAACGGATATAGTGGTGGAACCACTGTACCATGGATTGAGGAGAGCCCATGAAGGTGTGGATAGACTTAGATCCAGATGGACGCCAGGTACTACTCCAGGACAGACCTCGGACACACGGCAGCTGAGCCCCAATAGGGGCAGGTAGTTGGAACAGCCAGTAATGGATTTACCTTCACAAGTTCAGGCAGGCACAGCAGTTGCAGGCAGGTATAGCTGGTTTACAGACAGGCATGAACAGTGCAGGCGGGCTTGGCTGGTATACAGACTGACATGGCAGGTGCATGAAGGTATGGCAGTTATAAAGACTGGCATGGCAGGTGCAGGTGGGTATGGTTGGTATACAGACTGTAACAGCAGGTTCAGGCAAATGTAGCTGGTATACAGGCTGACATGGCATGTGCAGGCAGATACATCTGGTATATAGATGGGCAGATACTGAAAGGAACAAGCGGGTACTAGTGGAAACTGGCAGGTACTGCCAAACCTGGAACCTGAGAACTAGCAAGCGTGCAGACTAACTGACTTAACACGTTGCTCTGGCACCTCCCAACAGGTGGAGGTGCCTTAAATAATAGGTGACCATCAGCCAATGGCTGGGGACACTTTTGGATGATGCACACTGTTTCTTCAAGAAACAGGGGACACGTCCACGAATGCCCTAAGGAAAGTGCCTGGGAATCGGCCATGCATGTGCAGATCCGGGAAGCTGCAGGAAGAGGAGGAAGCAAGGGACAGGGGCCGGTGCAGTAAGTTAGTCAACATCCCTGCCAGGGGAGGAAAGCGTGCAGGGATGCTACAAAAGAAATCAGAGTCATATCAATATTTAGTTTATCTGCCCTTTACTTTCAAAACAGCATCACTTCTACGTACACTAGTTTTTGAAGGAACTCAGCAAAGAGGTTGTTCCAAACTTCTTGGAGAACTAATCACAGATCTTCTGTGGATTTAGGCTTGTGCAATTCTTTAAGTCGTTTTATGAAATCCCTGACAGACTAGGTAGAGTTGAGACCAGGGCTTTGGGTTGGCCATGTCATCACTTTCAAAACACCTTATTCCTCTTCATGCAGAAGATTGTTCTTAATTACATTAATTATATTTGGGGTCATTGTCTTGCTGAAGAATAAATTCAGTTGCCTTCCTGATGTTATTGCATAATGGATAAGCATCTGTCTGTATTTTCCAGAATTGAGGACACAATTAATCCTGACAAACAGCACTAAACTTACAAAGGAACCCCTACCATGCTTCACTGTTGTCTGCAGACACTCATTATTGTACCACTTTCCAGCGTTTTGGAGATCAAAATGTATTCTATTACAGCCAAATATTTTACATTTTGACTAGTAAGTTCAGAGTACCTGCTACAAATTTTTCTGCATTACAATTCCTATGTTTTTGTGCATAGTTTAGTTTGTGGTCTTGCTTCCATGATGAAGATATGGTTTTTGGTCGCAATTGTTCCCTAAACACCATTTCTGGACAGACTTCGCCAAACAGTAGATGGGTGTAGCTGTGTCCCACTGGTTTTACCAGTTCTAAACTGACCACACAGCTAGACTTCTGATTTCAAAGGGAAGTAAGCCTGATATGCTTTTCATTTACCGCACTAATTCGCTTTGGCTGATCCATGCATCCATTGTCCTCAATGTTCTCCATTTCTTGGTGCTTCTTCAAAAGAGGTTGAACAGCACCTCCTGAAACTTCAGATTGCTTTGAAATCTTTGTCTGGAAGAGATTTTACTGATGCAGTATAACTGTCTTGTATCGCGTTGCTGTGATCAGTCTTGTCATAGTCTATGACTTCTGACATAAAACTGTTTTCCATAACCTAAACTTGAGTTTTGCCATTCCTTGTTCAGTTTTAAGCCTTTTACCTAGCTATTTAAGTTAATGACTGTTTCAACCTACATATGGAATCAATGATCATTATCACCTGTTTCGTATAACTGGTTTCTCATATACTTGAATATAATAATACAGAATTAATAACTTTGTGCAAATGTACCTAAAATAATTGATAATGTTTAGACGGTATAAGGTGGTCAAGCTAAATAATGATTTATTTAGATTTCTCTTTTCTTTGATCAATTTGAACTTACCGTAAATGGATTATTTACACTTGCACTTTTGAAAGCATTGTTACTTTGCAGGATATTTTCCACACCTGCCAAAAACTCTATTTTTTAATATTTTTTTTCTTATTTTAAATTACAACAAAGTATACTTGAATATACTTGAAATATATCTTTGGATGCTTTGAAGGGTATGACATCTCCCAAAGGAACAACATTTATCAAAGTACCATAATAAAAACTAGCATAAAAGTAAAAGCAATTAGTGGTGTAAGGACTCATTCAGACATCGTTTTTTCAGTTACGAGCTCTAGTTTTCATATATAGACCTCATTCCCCTGATAGTCTATCAGACTTCCACATGTATGTTTATTTTTGCTGACAGTGTGGTATTCACCAAAACACAGAGATGGATCCGAGTCATGGATCAAACTCGCCAATTCATATCTATAGGTCAGTCGAAAAATGTTGTGTGCAATGCATGTGCTATTCAGTTTTTATGTTTTTTTTATTGGAGAAACTAGAAAAAAAACTTATTGGAAGCAAAAAAACTGATGAAACTCAGAGTAAAACCTGACACATTATCCAAATACGGCCGAACATCTGAAACAAAATATTGATAAAAATCTGTCCATGTGAATGAGAAAAATCACTGATATCTAAATAAGGCATAAATTGTTAATATGGTTACTACCATGATAAATAGTAGAAAACAAACTGTAACATATCACATGTAAAGGTGTTGCCTGGACTAATGAATCTCCACAGTGCGCACACTATACAATGTGAGTGTTCTCCAGTGTAGGCGCCAGAAGTGGGCGGTCATCTCACCACAAGTATGCGATTTGCATAGCTCCAGCCACATTCTGACTAGAGGTGTCTGACCTTGCTCAGTATGCCTGCAAGTCTAGTTGGCATATGACTGCATGTATGCTTTTCACACACATGTAGTCACACTCCCTCCTGCTCCCGGCTCAACACATGTGCTGTGAGGATTCCCAAGTAGGGATGGGCGAACCCGAACTGTAAAGTTCGGGACCCATACCGAACACATTGTGTTTCGGGGCCGCTCATTAACAGATGGGGCCGGGAGACAGCGGGACGGGAGGATGAGTCGCTGGACAGGTAAGTATAATTATAACGGCCCATATCTGTAAAGTCCAAGCTTGGGGTTGGGACGCAAGTTCGCGTCATCTCCGGCCCCGAGCTTGAACTTTACAAGAAACCCGGGCGAACCCGCCGATCCCGATCATTGGGGGGTTCACCCATCACTATTCACAAGTTTGCAGTCACATAGAGTGTGCATCTTTCTATAGTCCAACTGTTTGACTATAGATTCTAACAATTGCATGCAGCAACTGATATTTACACTTCCACTTTCTCAGTATATATACACCAGATGCATTTCTATGGGTTATATGTTGAAGAATTATGGCGCTGCTCCTGGGTTCCTTTGTAATCCTCACATCACTAATGATTCTGTTCCGGCTAGCATTGACTTCTTGCAGCACATACTGTCCACTATGATCTTGAGGTATAAGTGCTCTTGTGGCTTCGGGCACTTACTCTGGCTGCTCTTATGTCCGGGCTCTGACTCTGAGTCACACACACAATCACAGTAGACATGTTCATTTACAGGAACAACGCTGCACGCACACTCCCTGTCAGGACCGTATCTCTCATTTCTGAGTATCTAGAGAAGTCTTCTGTGAGATAAAGGCACAGTCACATCTGTGTGTGCTACAAAGTGACGTGCATTTTGGACAGTTTAAGGGTCCAGATGGCCAAAGACAGTATTTCATAGTCCCCTACATAGCTTACATGGCTCTATTTTCTGTCCCCACTTGCTGAAATAAAGCTCTGAAGCACAAATTGTTGATCTGACTTGAAAATGACTGTGCAGACTGATGTGTAAAATGTCCAGTTTTTTTCATATGAGTAAACTGCATTTAATAAGATAGTAGAATGCAGTGTGGCAGTACACAATGTTCCTATCTGAGAAGGTATAAATATGTATGCAGGATATATTAAACCCACATGAGTCAGCTAAAAAAAATAAAAATAAAGAAAGTGAATAAATTATGTAAGGTCAAATGGTTACAGCAATGTAAATGGATATTTGTATTTAGGCAGAAATATTTCTTCTCTTAGTGTCTACTATTGCTGTTTCAGCGACAATGCCAATTATTTTCTACGTACATCTATAAAGAATATGGGCACTAATGGTGGTGAAGACTGACAGGCTAATCACCTAACACTTGTTTGTAAAGTCAAGTAAAATATCACATTTTTGAAGCTGAAGTTTTATGCATTTCTGAGTAGAACAGTTGCCAAAAATATTTCAATTTGATTGAGCTCAATTGTCATCAATTTGTAGATCCTGCTGATGGGAAGAATTCCACAGCCATGGAATGAAGTTTAACATCTATTAAGGAACATCATAAATATATGATATGTGGAACTTAAGTATAGGTTCAGCTGTGAACTTCATTTTGCAGTGTATATCTAGATATAAATCTGCATGCAAAGTTGACTAATGTTCCGTATATTCTATATTATTTGCCCTGACTGCATATTCTACTATTAAAGTAATTGTCTGAACACAGCAGCAGTAGGAGAAAGTACAGTGATGTCACAGCTGAAGGCTAAGGGTCACAGTGATGTCACACCACATACATAATAAACATAACAGAAGAATAATGCACACAGTAATGCCACAGGTCCAGCTCTGCAAACCCTGGTCATCAGCTGTTATCACCAATGGAAGCTCCAGTCAGACATACATTTACAAGTATTATTACATGGTAGTCATTCAAATTAACCCCTGATCCCTCTACAGAAGCTCTTTAATGGAGGTCACATACGGAGAATTGCCCAAACCTGACATCTTAATATGGCATGAGGTCGGGGATTGATGGAATGAGAAAACCACATTAACTGGTTAAGGAAGCAGGACAAGTATGCTTTTGGTGAATAGTAGTCGATTGCTACATAAGGATGATCATAGTTGTTTGGTCAGTCACAAAGCAACTAGAGAAGTGACCTGGAACTGCAGAGGGAAGGTTTTAGAAAGCAGAGAACATTGTTTCACACAATGTACATGATAGTGACTTGTTGATGGTTAGTAGAGTTCTAGTTTAAAGTGGTGTGTTGGAGGCTAACACCCCCACTTAATTTCTACCAAATTGGTGTGACATTAGCCCCTCACTCCCAGTAATTTTTGTTTTACATGTTTTTAGCACAATCCTGCTTGACATTTCGCATTGTGTTTTTTAGATGTCACAACTCTGATTTTTCTTCCTTCCCTGTGTGGAGATACTACAGTCCGCATGCCCTCCATTTGCAGAGGTGTAGGCATTAAAGATTTTCATCTATCGTTTAATCACACATGAAAGTTTATTTGCTGATGAGTAGAGATGAGAGACTTTGGCTCCGGGAGGGTCAAGTCGGGTTTCGGGCCACCCGACTTTCCCAAAAGTCGAGTCGAGCGAAGTTGGCCGACTAACGGAAAAGGTCCAGTCGGAGTCAAAAATCCGACCCCAATGGATTTGAGCGTAATACAAAGAGCAGATATACGGTACTGTATCAGAAGCGTACAGCTGTATACGGTGTAGGGGAAAATTTAAATGTCCGTATTTATTTCTGGAGTCACACACAGATAGTCAGCTTGTATTTGTCCGTGATACCAGCCGGTACACGGTACTGTGTGAGGAGCGTACAGCTCTATACGGTGTGGGAAAAAATGAACGCTCGGTAACTGTGCAGAAAAAAAGAATAAAAGTATTAGTGCTGTGTAAAAAGCAGTCTGCATAGCAGTATACACACTGCAATACAGCTATCAGGCAGCCTAATAACCAGCACTGCTGCTGCACACAAGAAAACCCTCCCGTCACTGCACACTAACTGTACAGCACAATTGCTATCAGCACAAGCACAGAAGAACTTCTCTTTCCAGCCCTAACTCTCTCCCTAATGATAAACAGCGTCAGCAACCTCTCCCTACTGTTAAGATCGGCAGAAGTAAAATGGAGGTCGGCGGTCAGAGCTTTTATAGACACTATGACACCCCCCAAAGTTAACCAATCACTGCAATGCCCTTCTCTACAATGATGGTGGCCGCTGCCCATGTAATCTCGATGCCCACAGTGCACGTCCTTGCTCATTGGCTGAAAAAAGGCGCATGAAAGCATTCTGGGAAATTCGACTTTCACACTCGTTTCGACGACCGCTTGGCCGACCTCACACTATGGTCGTGTTTCGGCCAACGAAACCCGACTTTGGCGAAAGTTGGCGACTTTTGAATCTGACCGACCTGTTTTGCTCAACTCTACTGACAAGTAGTGTAAAAGAGCTGTGGCCATCCCTACTCAACGCAAGTCAAGCATCTGTGTAATTATTATATTTTGGTTAAAATTAGTCACCTGGTTATGGTGTTTTATAATCCTTGTAGTTCTGCTGATCACAAGGGTACATCAAGTGTAGCCCACAGCTAAAGAGGAACTTTATAGAGAACACTCATCACAACAATTAAAAGGCAGATCCATATGAAGCAATCAAGACCCATATCTAGTATGGGATGAGAAACCAGTGCATAATTATTAAAAGCCAAAACATAAATCCATTTATAATTTTTAAAAAGGAAAATGAACAAAAACAAGTAAGATTAAAAAAGGAAACACAGTATTAATAGTTTATTTTCATCAATTAACAAAATGTAAATTGAATGAACAAAAGAGGAATTTAAATCAAAATCAATAGTTGGTGTAACCAATCCTTTGCCTGCATATTTTTTCTAGATACAATTGTACACACTTTAAGGAACTTGGCTGGGAGGTTGTCAAAATATCTTGGAAAACTAAACACTAGAGATGAGCGACTTTTCCTCAGGGTGGGTCGAGTCGGGTTTCGGACCACCCGATTTTATCAAAAGTCGGAGTTTCAACTGAAACTCTACCCGACCCCAATGCAAGTCAATGGGGAAGAAATGTCGGCTGTGAGTGGAGGACAGTAAACACACCTACAGTGCCCATTTCAATGCCAACGACATCAATTCTTAACACTTAAGCTTGTCAACCTTAATTTACTTTATATAATAGTAACGCAATGAAAACTGGGGGTTATTTGGCTAAAGTTGTGCGGGGGTACAGCCCAGTTAGGGAGGTGGAAAAACTGGCATATGTTGAGGTGTAGGCTGGACGTTCAGCAGCTGCAAATGGAGGAATTGGAGAAGTCGGAGGAAGAGGAGGACAAAGCTAGCCATTTTCCTGGCAACCTATGTGTCATCAGGGGAAGGTGGTACAAAATCCTTTGAAACCCAGGCATGGTTCATTTTAATGAAGGTGAGATCACCTACATTTTGGGTCGACAGCCGGGTCCTACTTTCTGTCAGGATTGATCCAGCAGCACTGAAGACTCTTTCTGATAGCATACTACCAACAGGGCAAGCGAGCTCCTGTAAGGCATATTGTGCCAATTGGGGCAAGGTGTCCAGTTTACAGGCACAGTAGTGAAATGGGAATGAACTGTGAGGGAGAACATCGATAAGGGAGGAGAAGTAATTTTGAACCATAGTTGACAACTGCTGTCTCCTGTCTGTTGAAATCGATTCAGTATTAACAGTCGTGTGAGCGGTACTCGAGAAATCAGTCCACAACATGGTCATGAAACCCCTGTCTCCAACGCCATTTCGGCTGTGTGCACCACGAACACCTCTTCCATGTTGCCCAGTAGGACTCGTGGTAAAACCTGCACCACTGCTCTGTGCTGGGAACGCCTCTAACAAACGGTTTACCAGAGTTGCTTATTTGGTTGCCAATATTAGATCTAGGTTCTCCTGTGGCATGATGTTCTGTAATTTGCCTTTATAGCGTGGATCGAGGATGCTGGCAATTTTGGCAATGCAGGGGTCCCTTTTTAGGATCCGCAAGACATAATCACACATGTGGGCCAATGTTCCAGGTGTCAATTATGTACTGCCAGTGGTGGGTGGAGGAGCACTTTCTGCCAAATCCACATCCCTCCAGTCACGCACAAGCCATGTACTTGACCTTGGCAAGCCAACATTTTCTCTTGCCCCCTGAGAAGCATCCTCCTCCCCAAAATATTCATCCCCCTCATCCTCCTCCTCTTCCTCTTCTTCCTCCACCTCGTCCAGGACAGTTCCCTGAGCAGACAATGGCTGACTGTCATCAAGGCTTCCCTCCTCCTCCTCCGCTGCAGATGCCTGATCCTTAATGTGCGTCAAAGTTTGCATGAGCAGACGCATAAGTGGGATGCTCATGCTTATGATGGCTTCGTCTGCGCTTGCCAGCCGTGTGCATTCCTCAAAACACTGAAGGACTTTAAAGAGGTCTTTCAGCTATGACGACTGCACACCTGACAACTCGATGTCTGCCCTCAAACTGCCTGCCCGTGTATCCTCCCACAAATGCATTACAGCCTGCCTCTATTCGCACAGCCTCTCAACCATGTGCATGGTGGAGTTCTACCTTGTTGCAACGTTTATGGTTAGGCGGTGCTTGGGGGAGTGGAGCGATTGCTGCAGACTCTGCATACGACTGGAGTCTAAAGGCAAGCGACGGATGTGCGAGCACAGTCTTCGCACCTTATGGAGCAGGACTGGTACTGTAACTCCGGATAATTATATATGAAGCACTGCACCACCAGGTTCAAGGTGTGAGCCAGGCAAGGTATGTGTCTGAGTTTTGCCAGGGCCATGGCTGCCACAAAATTACGGTCGTTATCACTGACTACCTTGCCTGGCTCAAGATGTAGACTGCCCAGCCATGACTCAGTTTCTCGCTGCAAGTAGTCGGCCAGTACCTCCAGGCCGTGTCTGTTGTTGCCCAAAGGCATCATCTTTAAAACAGCCTGTAGACGCTTACCACTAGCTGTTCGATAATGTGACACCTCATGTGCAACACTGGCAGCTGCGGATGGAGTGCTCGTGCGAGTGCGCTCTGTTGACGAGCTTTTGCTTCTGGAGGAGGAAGATGGTCGAACGCTTACAGCCAACTGTTGCCTATACCGTGGGCTAGGCAACACTGTCCCACTGCCACTGTCCCCTGTGGACCCTGCATCCACCACATTAACCCAGTGCGCAGTGATGGACACGTAACGGCCCTTGCCATGCCTACTGGCCCATGCATCTGTTGTGAGGTGCACCTTTCCACTCACTGATTGTTTGAGTGCATGGACAATGCGGTCTTTCACATGCAGGTGGAGGGCAGGGATGGCTTTTCTAGCAAAGAAGTGCCGACTGGGTAGGTCATAGCGTGGGACAGCGTAGGCCATGAGCTATCGGAGCGCTGCGCTTTCAACCAAACGGAAGGGCATCATCTCTAATGAGATCAGTTTGGCAAAGTAGGCATTCAAAGCAAGTGTACGCGGATGAGAGGATGAGTACTTTCTTGTCTTACTCAGAGTCTCAGCTGTGGTAAGCTGGACTTGAGAGCTACATATGGTGGAAATAGCGGTGGACATGGCGGACTGAGAGAGGGGTGGTGATGGTGATGATGGTGGTGGTGGTGATGGCCTAGATGCAGTCTTTCATTGGAAAACCATTGGAATTCCCTGACTGCTTTGGCCTTGTGACGACACCTCAACATTTCTTGCTGGTGGTGTGCTAACCGGTGGGCTTACAGTTGGGGAAGCGATGTAGCATTGCTGGCTTCCTACAGTTGGAGCAGGCGCACGTGTGCTACCTGAGGTTTTGTAGTCGGTCCATGCTTGGAAGTACATGGTGTTTACATGTCTAAGCATGCAACAGGTATTCAAATTTCTGAGATTTTTCACTCGGCTAAAGGTCCTTCCGCACTTCTTACAGATAACCTTTGCCTCATCAATAGGATTTTGGTCAATAAAGTGCCACACTGCACTCTTCCTACTATGGGAAAACTTTTCAGGGCTTGCACGCTGTGCTAATTTGACCATCTGGCCAAGCTGACCTGCAACTCTTTTTGCTTTTTTACCACGTTTTTGATCTGCTACGGGTCTGCCAGATAACCGAAGATGCGATGTCGATGCCTGCTGCGGATCATCCTCTTCTGAGCTATTGCCAGCTGCACCCTCTTCCCCAATGGATGCCAATCCGGGTCAACAACTGGGTCATCCTTCATATCCTCTTCAATTTCATCTGCACCTTCCTCTGTGTCACCGTGTAAGGTGGTATAGTATGCGGAAAGGGGCACCTTAGTTTCATCAGGGTCATATTCTGGCTCAGTAGACTGCAAGGGCAATGTAGTGCTCTGGATGAATGTGCCAGCAGAATCATATAGCATTGGCTGTGCATCAGTGCACTCCATGTCATATTCATCTTGGACTGGGGAATTCAGGATTTGACTTGATAAATTAGGCATGGTATGTGAAAAGAGCTCCAGGGAGTAATCTGAAGTTTGGCCTGCCGCATCCTTCACTTTTGGTGGGGGTGAAGGACACAAGGATAGGTGTTGATCCTGACCAGGAGCCTGCACTGATGACTCAGTGCTTGCATTTCTTGAAACTTCAAATGAGGAGGCTATAGAACTGGAGGCTGTTTCGGCAATGTAAGCCAAAACCTGTTCCTTATGCTCCGGCTTTAAAAGCAGTTTACCTACTCCCAGAAAAGGGAGCCTTCCAGTCCTTCTGGAGCCAGACGATGACGCAGGCTCAACATCTCCTGCCTTAGGTGCTATTGTGCTTTTGGCACTACCAGCAGATGCACCACCACCACCATCAGTACCAGCTTCCCCCCCCACCCACGTCCGCGGACTCTTCCACCATACTGCCTCATGTTTGGGAAAATGTACCAAAAATACCAGCAGATATATGGTACTTTATGAGGAGCATACAGCTGTATACGGTGTAGGGGAAAATTTAAATCTCCGTATATATTTCTGGAGTCAGACACAGACGCTCACTCATTATGGATTGGACCGTAATACAAACAGCAAAAATAATGTACTGTATCAGAAGCGTACAGCAGTATACGTTGAAGGGAAAAATTTAAATCTACGTATATATTTCCGGAGTCTCACACAGACGCTCACTCATTATGGATTGGACCGTAATACAAACAGCAGAAATACGGTACTGTATCAGAAGCGTACAGCTGTATACTGTGTAGGGGAAAATTTAAATCTCCGTATATATTTCCAGAGTCAGACACAAACGCTCACTCAGAATGGACTTGATTGTAATAAAAACAGCAGAAATAGGGTACTGTATCAGAAGCATAAAGCTGTATACGGTGTAGGGGAAAATTTAAGTCTCCGTTATAATTTCCGGAGTCAGACACAGACGCTCACTCAGTATGGATTTGACCGTAATACAAAAAGCAGAAAAACGGTACTGTATCAAGCGTACAGCTGTATACGGTGTAGAGGAAAATTTAAATCTCCGTATATATTTCCGGAGTCAGACACAGACGCTCTCTCAGTATGGATTTGACTTTAATACAAACAGCAGAATAACGGTACTGTATCAGAAGCGTACAGCTGTAGACGGTGTAGGGGAAAATTTAAATCTCTGTTTATATTTCCGGAGTCAGAAACAGACGCTCTCTTAGTATGGATTTGACCTTAATACAAACAGCAGAAATACGGTACTGTATCAGAAGCATACTGTCATGTATAGTGTACAGTTCCTATAGTGTCTTGTGCTTGGGTGCGAGGAAAACACAGGAGACATAGGTTGAAATGAAATGACTTGTATTACTTC
Organism: Oophaga sylvatica; assembly: GCA_033576555.1. NCBI lineage: Eukaryota > Metazoa > Chordata > Amphibia > Anura > Dendrobatidae > Oophaga > Oophaga sylvatica. Next base: position 214,001,862 of record JARQOD010000003.1, on the reverse strand, counting down.
ATACAAGCATGCTGAAAAGTTCACACAGTTTGCAGGAACAGCGACAGGAGACACAGCAGGCCAGAGTAACTTCAAGCACTACAATAAATCTCCAAAGCAGGTTCAGGATCTCTTCTCTGTACCGTAATTCCTCTGCAAACATGCATTCACCAAACAGCAGGTTTCCAGAGTCCAAAAGTGTTCCAAGGTTCCTCAGTAGGGAATAGCTGGAGTACAAGTCCAAGGCTTCCAGGAGTCAGGTCACAGACTGACTGAGGCTTGATTCAGGAGCACTGATTGTTCAGCTGAGGCTGCTTAAGAAGCAAGAGGGAAGAATCAGGGCGGGAACATGAAAACTGGAAACTCCATATTAACTGAGGGCAAGAGCTGCAGAAAGACAGAAAGCAAAATGGCCGACGGAAAACTGAGTTTCAAGGAACATGTCAACAGAGACAAAGAACCTTACATTACTCCCCCCTTAGGGACAACCTCCGGATGACCTCAGACCAGGCTTGTCAGGGTACCTCTGATGAAACTGGCGGAGCAGGCGAGGAGCATTTACATTATTGACTGGTTCCCATGAGTTGTCCTCCACTGGGTAGCCCTGCCATTTAATCAAATATTGCAACTGATTTCTGTACAACCTGGAATCTAGAATCCTTTCCACCTTAAATTCTTCCTGACCATCGACCAGCACTGGGTCAGGGCAAGGAGAAGAACTTCCAGGAAACGTATTGGGTGTTGCAGCCTTTAGTAGGGATACATGAAAGACAGGGTGGATTCTCATAGTTCTGGGCAGTTGAAGACGACAAGCAACAGCACTTATAATCTTATTGATCTTATAAGGTCCAATGTACTTATGTCCCAATTTAGACGATGGAATCTTTAATTTAAGATTTCTGGTTGACAGCCAGACCAAATCTCCTACCTTGAAAGCTGGTGCAGGTTTACGAAATTTATCTGCTGCTTTCTTGTACCTTTCCTGAGCCAATTCTAGATTTTCCTTTAGAAGATCCATATTCTTTTGTAAAGAAGTGATTCTTTCAGCCACTGCCGGCAAGGGCGTATCTATGGGAAATCGAGGAAGAATGTTAGGATGATAACCTAGATTGGAGTAAAAAGGAGACTGCTTAGTGGAGGCGCTCTGAGAGTTGTTATAAGAGAACTCAGCCAGTGGAAGTAGATCCACCCAATCATCCTGTAGGTGGCAGATAAAACAGCGGAGATACTGCTCCAGGGTCTGATTGGTTCGTTCTGTCTGTCCATTAGTCTGGGGATGAAAAGCAGAAGAAAGGTTTACTTTAATGTCCAATGCTGCACAGAAATTTTGCCAAAACCTTGAAGTGAATTGCACCCCTCGATCCGAAATGACCTCATCCGGTACTCCATGTAAGCGAAACACATTCTTATCTCATCAAGTCTGATGTCTGTTTTGCAGTGGGTAAGCCGACACAAGGGATAAAATGAGCTGCCTTTGTCAGACGGTCAACCACCACTAGAATGGTGTTCTTCCCTTGAGAGGTTGGTAACTCCACAATGAAGTCCATAGAAATGGATCCCCACGGGCGGGACGGGGTGGGAAGAGGTTGCAACAGACCAGTTGGTGAGGAGCGAGGTGTTTTGCATCTTGCACAGACTTCACATGAAGTGACATAGTTTAAAACATCTTTCCTGTAAGTGGGCCACCAAAAGAAACGAGAAAGAAATTCTTGTGTCTTTAGAATTCCCCTATGCCCGGCTATCTTGGAATGGTGGATGAGTTGCAATACTCTCAATCTGACTGTTTCAGGTATATACAGACGTTGTCCCTGAATCCACACACCATTCTTAAAGACAAGACTTACGTCCCTTGGGGGTTGAGCCAACAAAGAATCCGCATGGTATGCTTCCTTGATGTCCTTAAGTAGGTCTTGATTATGAATCACTCCCAGGAATCTAGAGTCAGGAAGAATAGTCTTAGGAGGAGTAAGTGGACGTGTCTCTGCTGAATGAATCCTAGAGAGTGCATCAGCCTTTCCATTGCGCGATCCTGGTCTATAAGAAATGACAAAATTAAATTGGTTTAGGAAAAGATTCCAGCGAGCCTGGCGAGGAGTCAGGCACTTAGCCGACCTGATAAATTCAAGGTTACGATGGTCTGTCAGGATGACTATTTGCTGTGCAGCACCCTGAAGAAGGTGTCTCCATTCCTTGAAGGCGGCAATAATGGCCAACAATTCTCTATTGCCCACATCGTAGTTCCTCTCAGCCGAAGACAACTGCTGGGAAAAGAAGGCACAGGGATGCAAGACATTCTTCTCACCTGTTCTCTGAGAGAGTATAGCTCCAACGGCACAGTCTGAAGCATCCACCTCTATTATGAAGGCAAGCTCGGGGTTGGGATGTACTAAGATAGGTGCGGTGGTAAATTTATCCTTTAAACAGGAAAATGCTTCCTGAGCTTGCGGGGTCCAGGAGAACCTAGACTGTTTCCGGGTAAGTTGGGTGATAGGTGACACTACCTCAGAAAAATTCTTAATGAAACGTCTATAGAAGTTGGCAAACCCGATGAAACGCTGCACCTCCTTCACATTTCTAGGAATTGGCCAATCCTTGATGGCTTGGGTCTTGCTTCCATCCATACTAATCCCTTGCGTAGATAGTACATACCCCAGAAATTGAATTTCGGTCCTATGGAATTCACATTTTTCAAGTTTGATGTAGAGATGGTTTTGTCTTAGGCGTTCTAAGACCATTCTCACATGTCCATGATGTTCCTCTGTGGAGTTAGAAAAAATTAGAATATCATCCAGATAAATCACCACAAATGTATCTAGGAGATCCCTGAAGATATCATTCACGAAGTGTTGGAAAGTGGCTGGGGCGGTACTCAGACCAAAAGGCATAACTAGATATTCAAAGTGTCCATAGCGTGACCTGAAAGCAGTCTTCCATTCATCCCCAGGTCTAATACGGACCAAGTTATAGGCCCCACGGAGATCCAGTTTAGAGAAAATTTTGGCATGCCGCACTCTCTCCAACAACTCAGGGATTAAAGGCAATGGATAACGGTTTCTAATAGTAACCTTATTGAGTTCCCTATAGTCTATGCAGGGTCTCAGAGATCCATCTTTCTTCTTCACAAAGAAGATGGGTGCACCTGCGGGAGATGAAGAGGGGCGTATGAAGCCCTTGGCTAAATTTTCGTCTATATAATCCTTCAATGCTTTTAGCTCGGGCCCCGCTAGGGGGTAGATCTTACCAAAAGGTATCTCGGCTCCAGGCAATAATTCAATTGGACAATCATATGGACGGTGAGGAGGAAGCTGATCAGCGTTCTTCTTGTCACATAAATCCACATAGTCCTGGTATACAGCTGGTAGTTCAGGGACTGACATGGTTCCTTTAGGAACAGAGCAAGCTGAAACTCCTTGACTCATCTGTTTCTCCGGAAAGTGTAATTCCTTGGTCTCCCAGTTAATCGTACGATTCTGCGCCTGCAGCCATGGTAGCCCTAGAATAATGGAAAAGTGGGGAGAAGAGATAAGCAAAAAAGACATTTTCTCCTGATGATCTTTACCCATAAGGACCCTCAAAGGCTCTGTTTCTTGATCCACTGGTCCAGAAGTCAGTAGAGAGCCATCGACAGTCTCCATCTGTACTGGAGTAGCCTTCTTCACTGAACGTATCCCCTGTTTCAGAGCAAAGGAGATATCCATAAAATTTCCACTTGCTCCTGAGTCGATCATAGCAGAGCTAGACACCCAGACTGAGTCAACCCAGAGTTTGATGGAAAGGAAGCAATGAGAATTGTTTCTTTTACAACTCAGCTGGGACACCGCTGAGGAAACTTGAAAAATTGCAGCGTTTATACCGTCATCATCCCCAGAACTAACAGAGTTTAAGTCCGAGAAATCAAGATCTCTTGCAGCAGATCTCTCTGGAGCCTGAGGCTCGGACATGACAGAGCTCCTCTCGCAACACTCACAGTGAATGACTGCTGCAGTAGTCTTACGGAACGGCTGGGGCAGTTTATAATGAAGTGCCCTGACTTACCACAGTAGAAACATAGATTTTCCTTTATACGATGTTCTTTGCGTGCATCACTAACCTGTCTTTGTAAAGAGTCCACCTGCATGGGTTCAGGTTCTGGTTCCCTTGTGATCCTACTCAAAGGTTCCTTAGCTGAGGAGGGAGGTAGTAAAAGGTTAGTGCGATTATTTTCGAACCATCTCTCTTGTCTGCGTTCAGTTAGACGAGCATCAATACGGATACAATAGTTAATAAAGTCACCTAACGCAGTGGGAGGGTCGGCACGAGCAAGTTCATCCTTAATCAGTGGAGACAACCCTTTCCGAAAAATAGATTTTTTAGCGGAAGTGTCCCAAGTGGTATCAAGAGCCCATCTCCTGAAATCCAGGGCATATTCGGCTACTGAACGCTTACCTTGGTGCAAAGTTAACATGGCTGCTTCAGCTGTTGCACCTCGATTGGGGTCATCAAACACCTGCCCCATGGCTGAAATAAAAGCATCAAGGTGATTCAAACAATCATCCTCAGTCTCAATCAGAGGGTTTGCCCACATCAAAGCCTTATTGGTAAGCAACATGATTATAGTAAGCACTTTGGATCGTTCAGTGGGAAATTGTGAAGCATGTGCAGAGAAAAATAAATTGCATTGATTAATAAATCCCCTGAATTTCTCACGTTCACCGCCAAAACGAAAAGGAGGTAATTTGGGGATCCCAGAACTCGGGGTTATGGCAGGAGCCTGGGCTCGTTCCTCTAGAGCCTCAATCCTGGCTCGCAATTCCTGGGTAGTCTGTCCAAACACTTGCAAATTATGATTAGTGAGGTCCTGTAGGCTTGCAAAACGGGTTTTTAAAGTCTGTACATCTGAAAGGATTGTATCAGTCACTCTGCAAAGTTCCGTTATGCGGGCCTCCATCTTCCAGATCTTTTAAGGCAGAAGTGCTGGAAGAGGAAAGGAAAAAAAAACAACAAAAAAAAACAATAGTGTTTACCTGTGGTAACACTCCAGAGTAAAATTTTAAGGGAATGCGCTCACCTGGAATGGTTGTGAGAAGTCACAACCACTGTCATCACATAAGGTATTAAACGGACATCTGATATCCACAGTCACAGCAGACACGGCTTTCCCAGACCCAGCAGACACTAAACATTGGCTCCTGAATCTTGTCATGTATAGTGTACAGTTCCTATAGCGTCTTGTGCTTGGGTGCGAGGAAAACACAGGAGACATAGGTTGAAATGAAATGACTTGTATTACTTCATACAAGCATGCTGAAAAGTTACACAGTTTGCAGGAACAGCGACAGGAGACACAGCAGGCCAGAGTAACTTCAAGCACTACAATAAATCTCCAAAGCAGGTTCAGGATCTCTTCTCTGTACCGTAATTCCTCTGCAAACATGGATTCACCAAACAGCAGGTTTCCAGAGTCCAAAAGTGTTCCAAGGTTCCTCAGTAGGGAATAGCTGGAGTACAAGTCCAAGGCTTCCAGGAGTCAGGTCACAGACTGACTGAGGCTTGATTCAGGAGCACTGATTGTTCAGCTGAGGCTGCTTAAGAAGCAAGAGGGAAGAATCAGGGCGGGAACATGAAAACTGGAAACTCCATATTAACTGAGGGCAAGAGCTGCAGAAAGACAGAAAGCAAAATGGCCGACGGAAAACTGAGTTTCAAGGAACATGTCAACAGAGACAAAGAACCTTACACATACAGCTGTATACGGTGTAGGGGAAAATTTTAATCTCCAGATATATTTCCGGAGTCAGACACAGACGCTCTCTCAGTTTGGATTGGACCGTAATACAAACAGCAGAAATACGGTACTGTATCAGAAGCGTACAGCTGTATGCGGTGTAGGAGAAAATTTAAATCTCCGTAGATAGTTCCAGAGTCAGACACAGACGCTCACTCAGTATGGATCTGACCGTAATACAAAGAGTAGATATACAGTACTGTATCAGATGCGGACAGCTGTATACGGTGTAGGGGAAAATTGCAATCTCCGTATATATTTCTGGAGTCAGACACAGACGCTCACTCACTTTGGATTTGACCGTAATACAAAAAGCAGATAAACGGTACTGTATCAGAAGCATACAGCTGTATTTGTTGTAGGGGAAAATGTAATTCTCCGTATATATTTCCAGAGTCACACACAGAAGCCAACTCAGTAAGGATTTGACCGTAATATAAACAGCAGAAATACGGTACTGTATCAGAAGTGTACAGCTGTATACGGTGTAGGGAAAAATTTAAATCTCCGTATTTATTTCCGGAGTCACACACAGATAGTCAGCATGTATTTGTCCGTGATACCAGCCGGTACATGGTAGTGTGTGAGGAGCGTACAGCTCTACACGGTGTGGGAAAAAAATGAACGCTCAGTAACTGTGCAGAAAAAAAGAATAAAAGTATTAGTGCTGTGTAATAAGCAGTCTGCACAGCAGTGTACACACAGCAATGCAGCTAGCAGGCAGCCTAATAACCAGCGCTGCTGCACACAAGAAAATCCTCCCCGTCACTGCACACTAACTGTACAGCACAATTGCTATCAGCACAAGCACAGAAGAACTTCTCTTTCCAGCCCTAACTCTCTCCCTACTGATAAACAGTCAGCAACCTCTCCCTCCTGTTAAGATCGGCAGAAGTAAAATGGAGGTCGGCGGTCAGGGCTTTTATAGACACTATGACGCCCCCCAAAGCAAGCCAATCACTGCAATGCCCTTCTCTAAGATGGTGGTGGGCTCTGCACATGTCATCTCGTTGCCCACAGTGTACGTCCTTGATCACTGGCTGAAAAAAAGGCGCCTGCAAGCATTTTGAGATATCCGACTTTGGCGCTCGTTTTGCCGACCGCATGGCCGACTTCATGCCATGGCCGGGTTTCGATGGCGAAACCCGACTTTGGCGAAAGTCGGCGACTTATGAATCTGACCGACCTGTTTCGCTCAACTCTACTAAGCACAGATCTTCTGTGAATTCAGACTTGTACAAATCCTTCTGTTTCTTCATGTAATCTAGGACAGACTCAATGATATTGAGATCAGGGTTCTGTGGGGCCATATTGTCACTTCCAGGACTCCTTGTTCTTCTTTATGCTGAAGATAAATCTTAATGATATTGGCTGGATGTCTGGGGTTATTGTTCTGCTGCAGAATAAATTTGGAGCCACTCAGATACATCCCTGATGGTTTTGAATGATGAATAAGTATCTGTCTATATTTCTCAGCACGGAAGATGCCATAAATCCTGAAAATAATGTCAATAATAATTGCTGAAATGCAGCCCCAAATGTGCAGGGAATCTCCACCATGTTTCATTGTTGCCTACCAACACTCATTACTGAGTCGAAGTCACACTAGCGAGAAATACGGACGAGTGCAATGCGAGAAAAAAATCGCATTGCACTCGGACCAATGTTAATCTATGGGACAGCTCCCATCAGCCAATTTTTTCTCGGCCGTTTTATAGTGCGAGTGAAATCGCAACATGCTGTGATTTGTGATATCGGCCGAGAATCGCCAATGCAAGTCTATGGGGGCAAGAAAAATACGGATTACACACGGACCAGATGTGTGACTTGCGAGAAATTCGCATCGGTGGCCTTTAGAAAAGCCGGCAATTCAGTGCGCTATACTTTAAAATCACACTAACATGTTTAATAAAGAATGGAAAGAATACATATGCACACATAGAATACATATATATCTATATATACATGTGTTTGTGACACATACGTATATATATGTATATATATATATATATACATATATATATTTATAGTTCACACACTTCTACATAGTATAATAGCCGCTAATTCAATTGCCGGCTTCTGTAAAATCATTACAGAACCCGGCATGAAATGACACATGGTTTACATACAGTAAACCATTTCTTTTCATGTAGTTTGATATGTGGTTTTGATTAACAATTACATGAGTGTATGTGTGCAAAATTTCAGACATGTAGGTGTTAATTTAATGTGTAAATTCGTTGAAAAAAATGCGTGGGCTCCTGCGGTATTTTCTCCACCTTTTGCTTTGATGACTGCTTTGCACACTCTTGGCTAGAGTTGAGCGAAACAGGTCGGTCCGGTCAGATTCAAAAGTCGCCGACTTTAGCCAAAGTCGAGTTTCGTCAACCGAAACCGGACCATTGCGTGAGGTCGGCCATGCGGTCGTCGAAACGAGCGCTAAAATCGGATTTCCCAGAATGCTTGCAAGTGCCTTTTTTCAGCCAATAGCAAGGACGTACACTGTGGGCAACGAGATGACATGGGCAGCATCCACCACCATTGTAGAGAAGGGCATTGCAGTCATTGGCTTGCTTTGGGGGGCGTCATAGTGTCTATAAAAGCCCTGAGCGCCGACCTCCATTTTCCTTCTGCCGATATTAACAGTAGGGAGAGGTTGCTGTTTATCAGTAGGGAGAGAGTTAGGGCTGGAAAGAGAAGTTCTTATGTGCTTGATCTGATAGCAATTGTGCTGTACAGTTAGTGTGCAGTGATAGGGGAGGATTTTCTTATGTGCAGCAGTGCTGGTTCTTAGGCTGCCTGCCAGTGACAGGGGAGGATTTTCTTGTGTGCAGCAAGAAATTATTAGGCTGCCTGATAGCTGTATTGCTGTGTGTACACTGCTGTGCAGACTGCTTTTTACACAGCACTTAGGCTTTGTGCACACGTTGCGGAATTGCCTCGGAAATTTCCGCGGCAATCCCACACCTCCCTGCCATGGGAAATACGCATTTTTATTGGTATGCGTATTCCTGCCAGAAACTAGCATTTTGCAAGCGTAATTAGCTTGCAGAATGCTAGCGTTTTCCAAGCGATCTGTAGCATCGCTTGGAAAACTGATTGACAGGTTGGTCACACGAGTCAAACATAGAGTTTGACACGTGTGACCAACTTTTTACTATTGATGCCGCCTATGCTGCATCAATAGTAAAAAGATCTAATGTTAAAAATTATTAAAAAAATAATAAATCGTGATATTCTCACCTTCCGGCGGCCCCCGCAGCCTTCCCGCCTCTCAGCAATGCTCCCGGCCAATCCCGTTCCCAGGATCCTTTGCGACAATGACCCCAGATGACGTAGCATTGAGCGAGACCGCTATGTCATCTGGGGTCATTGTCGCAAAGGACGCCTGGGAACGGGATTGGCCGGGAGCGTCGCTGAGAGGCGGAAAGGCTGTGGGGGCCGACGGAAGGTGAGAATATCAAGATTTTTTATTTTAATTATTGTTTTTACAGGGATATGGTACCCAGGGCCTGGAGGAGAGTCTACTCTCTCTGGACCCTGGGTACCATCCGCACATGAACCGCTTACTTTGCACATGGTAGGCATAGCAACATGCTGAAAGTAAGCGGTTCAATGCATTCCTATGGCGGCGGAATCGCCCCGATTCCGGAAAAAGAATGAGCATGCTGCGTTTTTTCCCGCGATGCGATTTGGCCGCAGAAAAACACGCAGCATGTGCACAGCATTGCAGAATCCCATAGGAATATAATGAGTTGCGTTGGGTAAGCATTTTAGTGGCAAAAACAATAACAATCCGCAACATGTGCACATAGCCTTGTACTTTTATTCTTTTTTTCTGCACAGTTACCGACCGATCATTTTTCCCCACACGTATAGAGCTGTACGCTCCTCACATACTACCATGTACCGGCTGGTATCATGGACAAATACATGATGACTATCTGTGTGTGATTCCGGAAATAAATACGGAGATTTAAATTTTTCCCCACACTGTATACAGCTGTACGCTTCTGATACAGCACCGTATTTCTGCTGTTTTTATTACGGTCAAATCCATACTGAGTGAGCGTCTGTGTGTGACTCCGGAAATATATACGGAGATTTAAATTTTTCCCTACACCGTATACAGCTGTGCGCTTCTGATACAGTATGTGTATATCTGCTCTTTGTATTACGGTCAAATCCATACTGAGTGAGAGTCTGTGTGTGACTCCGGAAATATATACGGAGATTTAAATTTTCCCCTACACTATATACACCTGGTATCTTCTGATACAGTACCTTTTTACTGCCTTTTGTATTACGGTCAAATACATACTGAGAAAGCGTCTGTGTGTGACTCCGGAAATATATACGGAGATTTAAATTTTCCCCTACACTATATACACCTGGTATCTTCTGACACAGTACCTTTTTTCTGCTTTTTGTATTCTGGTCAAATCCATACTGAGTGAGCGTCTGTGCGTGACTCCGGAAATATATACGGAGATTTAAATTTTTCACTACACTATATACACCTGGTATCTTCTGATACAATACCTTTTTTCTGCTTTTTGCATTCTGGTCAAATCCATACTGAGTGAGCGTTTGTGTGTGACTAAATTTTAAATTTTCCCCTATACCGTATACAACTGTACGCTTCTCATACAGTACCATATATCTGCTGGTATTTTTGGTACATTTTACCAAACATGAGGAAGTATGGTGGAAGAGGCGTGGACGTAGGCAGGGGGGAAGCTGGTACTGATGGTGGTGGTGGTGCATCTGCTGGTAGTGCCAAAAGCACAATAGCACCTAAGGCAGGAGGTGTTGAGCCTGCGTCATCATCTGGCTCCAGAAGGACTGGAAGGCTCCCTTTTCTGGGAGTAGGTAAACCGCTTTTAAAGCTGGAGCATCAGGAACAGGTTTTGGCTTACACTGCCGAAACAGCCTCCAGTGCAGGCTCCTGGTCAGGAACAACACCATTCCTTGTGTCCTTCACCCCCACCAAAAGTGAAGGATGCGGCAGGCCAAACTTCAGATTACTCCTGGAGCTCTTTTCACATACCATGCCTGGGTTATTAAGTGAAATCCTGAATTCCCCAGTCCTAGATGAATATGACATGGAGTGCACTGATGCACAGCCAGTGCTATATGATTCTGTTGGTGCATTCACCCAGAGCACTGCATTACCCTTGCAGTCTACTGGGCCAGATTCTGACCCTGATGAAACTCAGGTGCCCCTTCCCGCATACTACACCACCTTACACGGTGACACAGAGGAAGGTGCAGATGAAATTGAAGAGGAGTTGATGGATGACCCAGTTGTTGACCCGGATTGGCATCCATTGGGGAAGAGGGTGCTGCTGGCAATAGCTCAGAAGAGGAGGAGGATCCGCAGCAGGCATCGACATAGCAGCTGCGGTTATCTGGCAGGCACGTAGCAGTCCAAAAACGTGTTAAAAAAACCCAAAAAGAGATGCAATACAGCTTGGCGAGACGGTCAAATTAGCAGAGCATGCAAGCCCTGTAAATTTATCCCATAGTAGGAAGAGTGCAGTGTGGCACTTTTTTGACCAAAATCCTATTGATGAGGCAAAGGTTATCTGTCAGAAGTGCCGAAGAACCTTTAGCGGAGGGAAAAATCTCGGAAATTTGAATACCTGTTGCATGCTTAGACATGCAAACACCATGCACTTGCAAGTGTGGACGGACTACAAAACCTCACTGGCTTTGAACGTCTACATTGCCAAACTGATCTCATTAGAGATGATACCCTTTCATTTGGTTGAAAGCGTAGCATTCCGAGAGCTCATGACCTACGCTGTCCCACGCTATGACCTACCCAGTCGGCACTTCTTTGCTAGAAAAGCAATCCCTGCCCTCCACCTGCATGTGAAAGACCACATTCTCCATGCACTCAAACAATCAGTGAGTGGAAAGGTGCACCTCACAACAGATGCATAGGCCAGTAGGCATGGCCAGGGCCGTTACGTGTCCATCACTGCGCACTGGGTGAATGAGGTGGATGCAGGGTCCACAGGGGACAGCGGCAGGGGGACAGTGCTGCCTAGCCCACGGTATAGGCTACAGTTGGCTGTAGGCGTTCGACCCTCCTCCTCCTCCAGAAGCGAAGGCTCGTCGACAGAGCGCAGTCGCACGAGCACTCCATCCGCAGCTGCCAGTGTTGCACAAGAGGTGTTCCACTATCGAACAGCTAGTGGTAAGCGTCAGTAGGCTGTTTTAAAGATGATGTCTTTGGGCGACAAGAGACACACCATGGAGGTACTGGACGACTACTTGCAGCGAGAAACTGAGTCATGGCTGGGCAGTCTACATCTTGAGCCAGGCAAGGTAGTCAGTAATATATGTTGTGGCGGATATATGTTGTGGCGGCCATAACCCTAGCAAAACTCAGACACATACCTTGCTTGGCTCACACATTGAACCTGGTGGTGCAGTGCTTCCTAAATAATTATCCGGAGTTACCAGCCCTGCTACATAAGGTGCGAAGAATGTGCTCTCACATCCGTTGCTCGCCCGTAGACTCCAGCCGTATGCAGAGGCAGCAGAGATCGCTCCACCTCCCCAAGCACCTCCTAATCATAGACGTTGCAACAAGGTGGAACTCCACCATGCACATAGTTGAGAGGCTGTGCGAACAAAGGTAGGCTGTAATGCATTTGTGGGAGGATACACCGGCAGGCAGTTAGAGGGCAGACATCAAGTTGTCGGGTGTGCAGTGGTCAAAGATGAAAGACCTCTGTAAAGTCCTTCAGTGTTTTGAGGAATGAACACGGCTGGTATGCGCAGACGACGCCATCATAAGCATGAGCATCCCACTTATGCGTCTGCTCATGCAAACTTTGACGCCCATTAACGATTAGGCGTCTGCAGTGGAGGGGAACTGTCCTGGTGGAGGAAGAAGAGGAAGAGGAGGAGGATGAGGGGGATGATTGTTTTGGAGTGGAGGATGCGTCTCAGGGGGCAAAAGAAAATGTTGGCTTGCCAAGGTCAGGTACAGGGTTTGTGCGTGACTGGAGGGATGTGGATTTGGCAGAAAGTGCTCCTCCACCTACCACTGGCAGTGCATCATTGACACCTGGAACATTGGCCCACATGTGTGATTATGTCTTGCGGATCCTAAAAAGGGACCCCCGCATAGCCAAAATTATGAAGGATGACGACTACTGGTTCGCCAGCATCCTCGATCCAAGCTATAAAGGCAAATTACAGAACATCATGTCACAGGAGAACCTAGAGCTAATATTGGCGAACAAACAAGAAACTCTGATAAACAGTTTGGTAGAGGCATTCCCAGCACACAGCAGCGGTGCAGGTTCTACCATGAGCCGTACTGGGCAACATGGAAGAGGTGTTCGTGGTGCACACAGCCGAAGTGGCATTGGAGACAGGGGTTTCATGACCATGTTATGGTCTGATTTCTCGAGTACCGCTCACACGACTGTTAATACTGAATCGATTGCAACAGACAGGAGACTGCAGTTGTCAACTATGGTTCAAAATTACCTCTCCTCCCTTATCGATGTTCTCCCTCACAGTTCATTCCCCTTTGACTACTGGGCCTGTAAACAGGACACCTGGCCTGAATTGGCACAATATGCCTTACAGGAGCTTGCTTGCCCTGCTGCTAGTGTGCTATCAGAAAGAGTCTTCAGTGCTGCTGGATCAATCCTGACAGAAAGAAGGACCAGGCTGTCGACCCAAAATGTTGGTGATCTCACCTTCATAAAAATGAACAATGCTTTGGTTTCAAAGGACTTTGTAGTACCTTCCCCTGATGACACATAGGTTGCCAGCAAAATGGCTCGCTTTGTCCTCCTCCTCCTCCGACTTCTCCAATTCCTCCATTTACCACTGCTGAACGTCCAGCCTACACCTCAACATATGCCAGTTTTTCCACCTCCCTAACTGGGCTGTCCCCACATCTTTAGCCAAATAACCCCCAGTTTTCAATGCGTTACTATTATTATAAAGTAAATTAAGGTTGACATACTTAAGTAATAAGAATTGATGTCGTTGGCTGTTGTGAATGGACTTGAAATGAGTTCTGAGCAGAGGCTCCCTCTGGTGGTTACAAGCGGTACTGGACTGTCCAGTGAAGATTGTGAAAGAAAACCGTGAGCACAACCTGAATGAAACTGGTGCTTTAAAGTCTAGGTTCCCACACCGGGTACTAATAATGAAAAAAGGCTTAAGCACTCAACTTAAAAGGTTTATTAGTAGTATCTCCAAACGTTTCGGTCAGAAAAGACCTTCATCAGTGACTACTGTAATCACAATATAAACGCATAAGAATATGTACAAACAAAATAAGAAACATTGCGATAAATAAAGTATATACAAAAAAGTGAGACACGGGTCAAAGGACGGACAATAGAAAAACGGTGGGTCAGCTCTGAGTATACCAAGACAGTCAAAATAGTATCCAAGAAGAATGAATGGGTAATAGTGCCATACCTTATTTTTATATAGAAGATTGTCTCCTAAAAAGGGGGGAGGTGCGTGCCCCAAGGAAAGTGTGCTGCCTGGATAAGAGTATAACATGGTGAGCATATTATGCCACAGCAGTGAGTCTAATGTGACTAATCAAGTAGTACTTACTTAAAGACAAACGTAGCTTATAAGAATGCTGAGGAGATTGAAGAAAATGAGCAAATTTGAGTAAATAAGGAATATCTTGTGCTCCTAAACAAATGGTATCCGGTCAATATATATATATATATATATATATATATTACCTCAGTAGAAATATCCAGTGACTAAGCTTGCGGTATCCACCGCTATGTAGACTGGAGCTGTCATTAGCAAAAAACAAAATCAGGGGCATAAAAAATCAGGGGCATAAAAACCATTGTAGGTAAGAGTTATCAAAAGAAATCCCTTGTAGTGTCAAAACCACTATATTACCTCTGCCAGGACGCTGTCTGAGCCTGCTGATTTGATTTCCATGAGTATGTGGGACGGAAGTGAGGTAATGGCTCAGAGGGTTCCTTTATATGGAGCAGAGGTGGGACTAAGAGCACTGCTGTCAGTCAAGAAGCACAACCAGGAAGTGACTGAGCAGAGATGGGCAACATTAAAAAAAAAAAAAAAAAAAAAAAAAAGGGTTTGGATCGCTTATATGTATAGCGCTACTATATACAGCGCTGTGTTGCCATGGTAACTCTGAGGCACTAAATAGTGAAGGCAGGGAGGGAGAAGGGGAAGAAAACAGGAGAAAATGATTAGAGAAGTGCTCAGAAGCCATTTATTTTATAGACAAAGGCAAAGAAACATACATAGTGAAGTGAATCATTATTTTGCCGTGAAGTATAATGGTCACAGTGAGACTCCCAGAAATGAGTGACGTGGTGACTTGTGATAAGTGGTCCAACCATTCTAATATAGACGGCTCTAAGGAAAAAGGAGAAAGTGTTAATATGCTGGAGAAGTGAACATATATTAACATCACTGCACTAGGTACATATGTTACATCTCAATGACAATGTAAATTTCTCTCTAAGCACTTGAACATGCTATAAAAAAGCAGATAATTCATATTCCCTATTGAGGCCTCTCGGATGCATAGTATCTAATGTGTGTATCCAATAGGCTTCACGTTTTTTTAGAAGCTGGATCCTATTGCCTCCTCTCCGAGAGGGTGGAATTTGCTCAATGATTTGGAACCTTAACTGGGACACATTATGACCGGCATTAACAAAATGGTAAGGGATAGGAAGAAGGAGGTTCTTACACCGTACTGTAGATTTGTGCTTCGATATTCGGTCCCGTATGGTCTGTGAGGTCTCCCCAACATATGCTAGGCCACAAGGGCACTTGATAACATATACTACATAAGTAGAGTCGCATGTAAAATAATTCCGAATTTTAAATTCCTTACCGGAATGGGGGTGGAAAATTTTGTCCCCTTTAATGATACTATTGCACTGTACACACCTTAAGCATGGAAAAGTCCCACATTTAGGTTTTTGTAGAAACCGCTGTGTCACTGAGGGTGATTTAGATCCAAAATCTGCTTGGACCAGTGAGTCACGTAAATTTGGTGGGCGTTTGTAACATGGTAAAAATGGCTCTTTGAATTCAATGACCTCTGGGTATGCCTTTGAAAGGAGGTGCCAGTTTTTACGTATGGCTCTATGAAGAATATTGGTGATCGGATGATACGTGTGTACAAACGGGATACGTGTGTCAACTTTCTTGATCGGTCTTGTGTCAGGTTCCATAGATTTTTCAAGGATAGAGACAGGATACCCTCTGGCCTTAAATTTGTGTGTCATTTCTGAGAGGCGTTGGCGTTGTACAGCCTCATCAGAGACGATACGTTTCACCCTCTGAAACTGAGATTTGGGAATGGCTTTTTTAGTAGCAGGTGGGTGGAGACTCTGGTAATGTAGTAAACTGTTTTTATCTGTGTCCTTAATGAAAAGATCAGTTGAGAGTTTACCTTCAGGGTCTTTCATGACCAAGGTGTCAAGAAAGTTAATACGCCAGAGATCATAATTCATGGTGAATTGTATCCCTGGCCAGGATGAGTTTAGCAGTTCAAAAAATCTCTGTAAGTGTTCTACTGGGCCTGACCAGATACAGAAGACATCATCAATATAGCGCTTCCATGTAATGACATGGTCGCGGAATAAAGGATGTAGATATATGATGCTCTCCTCAAAGTCGGCCATGTATGCATTTGCATATGGAGGTGCTGCGTTAGACCCCATAGCGGTCCCACGCGTTTGGAGGTAAAAATCCTGGAAGAGGAAGAAATTGGAAGTAAGAATAATTTTCAATAAGTCAACACACAAATCAACCTGGTCACTATCCATAGTGGTAGATGATAACAGCCGAGTTACTGACTGAATGCCCTCGTTATGGGGGATAGAGGTATACAGGTCTTTTACGTCCAGTGTAACCAGTAACGAATTTGGGGGAATCAATTGGAGTTCCTTGATTAGTTTAAGAAATGCTCCTGTGTCCAAGATGTAAGACCTTGTTTGCTTAATGTGGGGAGTAAGAATTTTCTCCAAGAATATTGCTAGAGGAGACAAGATAGAATTAGTAGATGCTACAATTGGCCTCCCTGGGGGTTTTTCAAGATTTTTGTGGACTTTCGGGAGAGTGTAGAATACTGGCGTGCGGGGATTCGTATTAGTGAGGAATTCGCAAGTTTTAGGATCTAATACTCCCAGATTAGAGTATTTTTGGAGAATCATCCTGATCCTCTGGCCAATATCAGGTGTTGGGTTTTTAGAAAGAGGCTGGTAGATGGATCTGTCACCTAGTTGGCGTTGAACCTCTTCAAGGTACATGGATTTGTCCATTACAACTAGGGCACCTCCCTTGTCGGCTGGCTTCAGTATAATAGAATCATCATCCTGTAAACATTTAAAAGCCGTGCGTTCCTCAACAGTGAAATTCGATGGATAAAACAGTTTACCTTTATCAATATCACAGCGTAAAGATTGAAAAGAGTTATACACAAAATTAATAAACGTTTCAACAGCATGTGAATTCTGAGGTGGACGAAAGAAACTTTTACTGCGTAAGCCTAAGCTAAGCGCAGATAAAAGTTTAGGATTAGATGTTGTTGGTGGCTCAGAAGTATCAGGTCTAGAAGCATAATATGCTTTGAGTCTGATACGACGAAAGAATTTTTGTAAATCCATATCAAGATCAAACGTCCGACAGTGGTAGGATGGACAGAAAGAGAGACCTTTCTGTAATACCCTGTGTTCAATCTGGTTAAGAGTTCTGGAGGATATGTTTATTACCAGATTGTCCGTACCTTCGAGCGGGTGATCCGACCTTGTTCCTGTTCTCTTCTTCTGCCCCCTTCTGGTCTTCTTCTGTAGTCCCTTCCCCGACGTTGTCCTAAAAAAGGAAGAGATGTGGTGGACGATGTAGGACCATGTTCCTGGTCTGATCCAGAGGTTGAGTAGTCGGTGGATGTATGTTGGCCAAAATTCGGACCGCTGCGCTTGAGGTTGGTATGCCATCTGTAAACTTGATTTGAGCGGTAGTCCTCTGCGTCTCTGGCGAATTTATTACGTTTCCTCGTCTCAATGTCGCGTTTATGTTGATTGATGCATTCCTGTATCTCTGATTTAAGTATACCGAGTTCCTCTGGAGTACTTGTTGCTGCCAGTTGGGATTCGATCGTTTTTACACGTTCAGAACTGGAAATAATAGCTCTCTGTAGAAATTCAACTGTCAGTGTTATTAAATCAAGAGAGCATTTGTTTAAGATGTGCTCGAATTTAGTGCAGAACTCTGGTGAATCCCTGAGTAGTGTAGGTCGCAAAGGAACCCGGAGGCCTCGTGGAATGCGTTGGACGCGTAAGTATTCTGATAGGGTAACACAATGGAGCTCCGTATTAGTAAGTGACCGAAGTTCCCTTTCCCAATCCCTGCCACGAACTTCGTGTGATGGGATTTGTAAGAAATCGCTGGATAAATTAGACTGAGCGAGGATACTCGCGGCTTCCTCTGCGTTATACGAGAAAGTGTTGGTGGACATGACCCCAGGTGTGCAATCACGTATGGGAAAATACTATGAAAGAAAACCGTGAGCACAACCTGAATAAAACTGGTGCTTTAAAGTCTAGGTTCCCACACCGGGTACTAATAATGAAAAAAGGCTTAAGCACTCAACTTAAAAGGTTTATTAGTAGTATCTCCAAACGTTTCGGTCAGAAAAGACCTTCATCAGTGACTACTGTAATCACAATATAAACGCATAAGAATATGTACAAACAAAATAAGAAACATTGCGATAAATAAAGTATATACAAAAAAGTGAGACACGGGTCAAAGGACGGACAATAGAAAAAACGGTGGGTCAGCTCTGAGTATACCAAGACAGTCAAAATAGTATCCAAGAAGAATGAATGGGTAATAGTGCCATACCTTATTTTTATATAGAAGATTGTCTCCTAAAAAGGGGGGAGGTGCGTGCCCCAAGGAAAGTGTGCTGCCTGGATAAGAGTATAACATGGTGAGCATATTATGCCACAGCAGTGAGTCTAATGTGACTAATCAAGTAGTACTTACTTAAAGACAAACGTAGCTTATAAGAATGCTGAGGAGATTGAAGAAAATGAGCAAATTTGAGTAAATAAGGAATATCTTGTGCTCCTAAACAAATGGTATCCGGTCAATATATAATATATATATTACCTCAGTAGAAATATCCAGTGACTAAGCTTGCGGTATCCACCGCTATGTAGACTGGAGCTGTCATTAGCAAAAAACAAAATCAGGGGCATAAAAAATCAGGGGCATAAAAACCATTGTAGGTAAGAGTTATCAAAAGAAATCCCTTGTAGTGTCAAAACCACTATATTACCTCTGCCAGGACGCTGTCTGAGCCTGCTGATTTGATTTCCATGAGTATGTGGGGCGGAAGTGAGGTAATGGCTCAGAGGGTTCCTTTATATGGAGCAGAGGTGGGACTAAGAGCACTGCTGTCAGTCAAGAAGCACAACCAGGAAGTGACTGAGCAGAGATGGGCAACATTAAAAAAAAAAAAAAAAAAAAGGGTTTGGATCGCTTATATGTATAGCGCTACTATATACAGCGCTGTGTTGCCATGGTAACTCTGAGGCACTAAATAGTGAAGGCAGGGAGGGAGAAGGGGAAGAAAACAGGAGAAAATGATTAGAGAAGTGCTCAGAAGCCATTTATTTTATAGACAAAGGCAAAGAAACATACATAGTGAAGTGAATCATTATTTTGCCGTGAAGTATAATGGTCACAGTGAGACTCCCAGAAATGAGTGACGTGGTGACTTGTGATAAGTGGTCCAACCATTCTAATATAGACGGCTCTAAGGGAAAAGGAGAAAGTGTTAATATGCTGGAGAAGTGAACATATATTAACATCACTGCACTAGGTACATATGTTACATCTCAATGACAATGTAAATTTCTCTCTAAGCACTTGAACATGCTATAAAAAAGCAGATAATTCATATTCCCTATTGAGGCCTCTCGGATGCATAGTATCTAATGTGTGTATCCAATAGGCTTCACGTTTTTTTAGAAGCTGGATCCTATTGCCTTCTCTCCGAGAGGGTGGAATTTGCTCAATGATTTGGAACCTTAACTGGGACACATTATTATTATTTTTTTTTTTTTTTTTAATGTTGCCCATCTCTGCTCAGTCACTTCCTGGTTGTGCTTCTTGACTGACAGCAGTGCTCTTAGTCCCACCTCTGCTCCATATAAAGGAACCCTCTGAGCCATTACCTCACTTCCGCCCCACATACTCATGGAAATCAAATCAGCAGGCTCAGACAGCGTCCTGGCAGAGGTAATATAGTGGTTTTGACACTACAAGGGATTTCTTTTGATAACTCTTACCTACAATGGTTTTTATGCCCCTGATTTTTTATGCCCCTGATTTTGTTTTTTGCTAATGACAGCTCCAGTCTACATAGCGGTGGATACCGCAAGCTTAGTCACTGGATATTTCTACTGAGGTAATATATATATATATATATTGACCGGATACCATTTGTTTAGGAGCACAAGATATTCCTTATTTACTCAAATTTGCTCATTTTCTTCAATCTCCTCAGCATTCTTATAAGCTACGTTTGTCTTTAAGTAAGTACTACTTGATTAGTCACATTAGACTCACTGCTGTGGCATAATATGCTCACCATGTTATACTCTTATCCAGGCAGCACACTTTCCTTGGGGCACGCACCTCCCCCCTTTTTAGGAGACAATCTTCTATATAAAAATAAGGTATGGCACTATTACCCATTCATTCTTCTTGGATACTATTTTGACTGTCTTGGTATACTCAGAGCTGACCCACCGTTTTTTCTATTGTCCGTCCTTTGACCCGTGTCTCACTTTTTTGTATATACTTTATTTATCGCAATGTTTCTTATTTTGTTTGTACATATTCTTATGCGTTTATATTGTGATTACAGTAGTCACTGATGAAGGTCTTTTCTGACCGAAACGTTTGGAGATACTACTAATAAACCTTTTAAGTTGAGTGCTTAAGCCTTTTTTCATTATTAGTACCCGGTGTGGGAACCTAGACTTTAAAGCACCAGTTTCATTCAGGTTGTGCTCACGGTTTTCTTTCATAGTATTTTCCCATACGTGATTGCACACCTGGGGTCATGTCCACCAACACTTTCTCGTATAACGCAGAGGAAGCCGCGAGTATCCTCGCTCAGTCTAATTTATCCAGCGATTTCTTACAAATCCCATCACACGAAGTTCGTGGCAGGGATTGGGAAAGGGAACTTCGGTCACTTACTAATACGGAGCTCCATTGTGCTACCCTATCAGAATACTTACGCGTCCAACGCATTCCACGAGGCCTCCGGGTTCCTTTGCGACCTACACTATTCAGGGATTCACCAGAGTTCTGCACTAAATTCGAGCACATCTTAAACAAATGCTCTCTTGATTTAATAACACTGACAGTTGAATTTCTACAGAGAGCTATTATTTCCAGTTCTGAACGTGTAAAAACGATCGAATCCCAACTGGCAGCAACAAGTACTCCAGAGGAACTCGGTATACTTAAATCAGAGATACAGGAACGCATCAATCAACATAAACGCGACATTGAGACGAGGAAACGTAATAAATTCGCCAGAGACGCAGAGGACTACCGCTCAAATCAAGTTTACAGATGGCATACCAACCTCAAGCGCAGCGGTCCGAATTTTGGCCAACATACATCCACCGACTACTCAACCTCTGGATCAGACCAGGAACATGGTCCTACATCGTCCACCACATCTCTTCCTTTTTTAGGACAACGTCGGGGAAGGGACTACAGAAGAAGACCAGAAGGGGGCAGAAGAAGAGAACAGGAACAAGGTCGGATCACCCGCTCGAAGGTACGGACAATCTGGTAATAAACATATCCTCCAGAACTCTTAACCAGATTGAACACAGGGTATTACAGAAAGGTCTCTCTTTCTGTCCATCCTACCACTGTCGGACGTT
The DNA here is from genome assembly GCA_033576555.1 of Oophaga sylvatica. Taxonomy (NCBI): domain Eukaryota; kingdom Metazoa; phylum Chordata; class Amphibia; order Anura; family Dendrobatidae; genus Oophaga; species Oophaga sylvatica. Next base: position 213,980,139 of record JARQOD010000003.1, on the reverse strand, counting down.
TGATCTTGATATGGATTTACAAAAATTCTTTCGTCGTATCAGACTCAAAGCATATTATGCTTCTAGACCTGATACTTCTGAGCCACCAACAACATCTAATCCTAAACTTTTATCTGCGCTTAGCTTAGGCTTACGCAGTAAAAGTTTCTTTCGTCCACCTCAGAATTCACATGCTGTTGAAACGTTTATTAATTTTGTGTATAACTCTTTTCAATCTTTACGCTGTGATATTGATAAAGGTAAACTGTTTTATCCATCGAATTTCACTGTTGAGGAACGCACGGCTTTTAAATGTTTACAGGATGATGATTCTATTATACTGAAGCCAGCCGACAAGGGAGGTGCCCTAGTTGTAATGGACAAATCCATGTACCTTGAAGAGGTTCAACGCCAACTAGGTGACAGATCCATCTACCAGCCTCTTTCTAAAAACCCAACACCTGATATTGGCCAGAGGATCAGGATGATTCTCCAAAAATACTCTAATCTGGGAGTATTAGATCCTAAAACTTGCGAATTCCTCACTAATACGAATCCCCGCACGCCAGTATTCTACACTCTCCCGAAAGTCCACAAAAATCTTGAAAAACCCCCAGGGAGGCCAATTGTAGCATCTACTAATTCTATCTTGTCTCCTCTAGCAATATTCTTGGAGAAAATTCTTACTCCCCACATTAAGCAAACAAGGTCTTACATCTTGGACACAGGAGCATTTCTTAAACTAATCAAGGAACTCCAATTGATTCCCCCAAATTCGTTACTGGTTACACTGGACGTAAAAGACCTGTATACCTCTATCCCCCATAACGAGGGCATTCAGTCAGTAACTCGGCTGTTATCATCTACCACTATGGATAGTGACCAGTTGATTTGTGTGTTGACTTATTGAAAATTATTCTTACTTCCAATTTCTTCCTCTTCCAGGATGATTTTTACCTCCAAACGCGTGGGACCGCTATGGGGTCTAACGCAGCACCTCCATATGCAAATGCATACATGGCCGACTTTGAGGAGAGCATCATATATCTACATCCTTTTTTCCGCGACCATGTCATTACATGGAAGCGCTATATTGATGATGTCTTCTGTATCTGGTCAGGCCCAGTAAACACTTACAGAGATTTTTTGAACTGCTAAACTCATCCTGGCCAGGGATACAATTCACCATGAATTATGATCTCTGGCGTATTAACTTTCTTGACACCTTGGTCATGAAAGACCCTGAAGGTAAACTCTCAACTGATCTTTTCATTAAGGACACAGATAAAAACAGTTTACTACATTACCAGAGTCTCCACCCACCTGCTACTAAAAAAGCCATTCCCAAATCTCAGTTTCAGAGGGTGAAACGTATCGTCTCTGATGAGGCTGTACAACGCCAACGCCTCTCAGAAATGACACACAAATTTAAGGCCAGAGGGTATCCTGTCTCTATCCTTGAAAAATCTATGGAACCTGACACAAGACCGATCAAGAAAGTTGACACACGTATCCCGTTTGTACACACGTTTCATCCGATCACCAATATTCTTCATAGAGCCATACGTAAAAACTGGCACCTCCTTTCAAAGGCATACCCAGAGGTCATTGAATTCAAAGAGCCATTTTTACCATGTTACAAACGCCCACCAAATTTACGTGACTCACTGGTCCAAGCAGATTTTGGATCTAAATCACCCTCAGTGACACAGCGGTTTCTACAAAAACCTAAATGTGGGACTTTTCCATGCTTAAGGTGTGTACAGTGCAATAGTATCATTAAAGGGGACAAAATTTTCCACCCCCATTCCGGTAAGGAATTTAAAATTCGGAATTATTTTACATGCGACTCTACTTATGTAGTATATGTTATCAAGTGCCCTTGTGGCCTAGCATATGTTGGGGAGACCTCACAGACCATACGGGACCGAATATCGAAGCACAAATCTACAGTACGGTGTAAGAACCTCCTTCTTCCTATCCCTTACCATTTTGTTAATGCCGGTCATAATGTGTCCCAGTTAAGGTTCCAAATCATTGAGCAAATTCCACCCTCTCGGAGAGGAGGCAATAGATCCAGCTTCTAAAAAGCGTGAAGCCTATTGGATACACACATTAGATACTATGCATCCGAGAGGCCTCAATAGGAAATATGAATTATCTGCTTTTTTATAGCATGTTCAAGTGCTTAGAGAGAAATTTACATTGTCATTGAGATGTAACATATGTACCTAGTGCAGTGATGTTAATATATGTTCACTTCTCCAGCATATTAACACTTTCTCCTTTTCCCTTAGAGCCGTCTATATTAGAATGGTTGGACCACTTATCACAAGTCACCACGTCACTCATTTCTGGGAGTCTCACTGTGACCATTATACTTCACGGCAAAATAATGATTCACTTCACTATGTATGTTTTTTTGCCTTTGTCTATAAAATAAATGGCTTCTGAGCACTTCTCTAATCATTTTCTCCTGTTTTCTTCCCCTTCTCCCTCCCTGCCTTCACTATTTAGTGCCTCAGAGTTACCATGGCAACACAGCGCTGTATATAGTAGCGCTATACATATAAGCGATCCAAACCCTTTTTTTTTTTTTTTTTTTTTTAATGTTGCCCATCTCTGCTCAGTCACTTCCTGGTTGTGCTTCTTGACTGACAGCAGTGCTCTTAGTCCCACCTCTGCTCCATATAAAGGAACCCTCTGAGCCATTACCTCACTTCCGTCCCACATACTCATGGAAATCAAATCAGCAGGCTCAGACAGCGTCCTGGCAGAGGTAATATAGTGGTTTTGACACTACAAGGGATTTCTTTTGATAACTCTTACCTACAATGGTTTTTATGCCCCTGATTTTTTATGCCCCTGATTTTGTTTTTTGCTAATGACAGCTCCAGTCTACATAGCGGTGGATACCGCAAGCTTAGTCACTGGATATTTCTACTGAGGTAATATATATATATATATATATATATATTGACCGGATACCATTTGTTTAGGAGCACAAGATATTCCTTATTTACTCAAATTTGCTCATTTTCTTCAATCTCCTCAGCATTCTTATAAGCTACGTTTGTCTTTAAGTAAGTACTACTTGATTAGTCACATTAGACTCACTGCTGTGGCATAATATGCTCACCATGTTATACTCTTATCCAGGCAGCACACTTTCCTTGGGGCACGCACCTCCCCCCTTTTTAGGAGACAATCTTCTATATAAAAATAAGGTATGGCACTATTACCCATTCATTCTTCTTGGATACTATTTTGACTGTCTTGGTATACTCAGAGCTGACCCACCGTTTTTTCTATTGTCCGTCCTTTGACCCGTGTCTCACTTTTTTGTATATACTTTATTTATCGCAATGTTTCCTATTTTGTTTGTACATATTCTTATGCGTTTATATTGTGATTACAGTAGTCACTGATGAAGGTCTTTTCTGACCGAAACGTTTGGAGATACTACTAATAAACCTTTTCAGTTGAGTGCTTAAGCCTTTTTTCATTATTAGTGTCCAGTGAAGATTGTGAGGATTGGCAATCAGGTGTTACTGACTGGTCTTATATAAGGGAGTCGCCTTCCCATCAGGGTTGCCGGTGATCAATTGTTCTGGTCTCAATCCTTGATTCCTGCTTCCTTTGTAGCCTGCTGTGTCGTGTCTGCATCTCCTGCTAACAGATAAGACATTTTCTTCTTTTTGTTTTTGTGCTTGATTTTTGCATTTTGTCCTGCACTTCTGTGGGGCCTTCAGGGTCCCCTTCGGGGGCTTTTGCCCTCTCAGTTTAGTTCAGCCACTGATTTTTGTACATTTGCTTTTTCCAGTTTTTTCAGTGGCTGCTGTTTTGATTTTGTTACACCAGAGAGCTAATTTAGGTGGTAGAGGTCGTATGATCTCAGGTGTTTTTGAAATTAGTAGAGTTGGTGCTTTTCAGGGTTTTTTGGGATTGCAGTAAGTGCCCTTCCTATCCTTTTCTATTTAGGTAGTTTGGGCCCCAACGTTTGCTCATACTATTTTCTGTCTGTGTCAGTATTTCTTCTTGTCTAACCGCCATTACATGTTTGGGGGCTTTCTATGTTCTTTGGGGATCTGCTCCGGGCAGATAGCTTTCCTCTTTCTATCTTTAGGTGTAGTTAGTTTCTCAGGCTGTGACGAGGCGTCTAGGACCAACGTAGGAACGCTCCACGGCTGCCTCTAGTTGTGGTGGTTAGTCAGGGTACTGCAATCTCATAGATTCCAACTGCTCTGGTGTATTGCCTTTTTTACCTGCACTCCTCAGCTACCGAAACATAACAGTATCACCGGCCAAAAAATTGAAAATTGTATGGTACTCACAGAAGGGAAAAAATATTGTAAAAGAAAAAAGGTTGTCAGAATTGTCAGAGATATTTTTCGTTTTGTTGCATTTTTTTTTTCCCTCTGTATCTCTGGGTGCTGGGGAGGATTTTTTCTCTCAATGGAGTTTGCACAGTTATCTGGCCGTGTGGATCAGCTTGCCACTGAGGTTCAGAGTATTGCTACCTATCTTGCTAGGTTGCCTGTTGTGGAACCTAGGATCCCCATGCCAGATTTGTTTTTGGGGGATCGAGCCAAGTTTCTGAATTTCAAAAATAATTGTAAATTGTTTTTTGCCTTAAAATCTAAGTCCTCAGTAGAGTTGAGCGATACTTTCCGATATCCAAAAATATCGGATCGGAATGGTATCGCCGATATCACTAAATATCGCCGATATCCGATTCCGATACCGGAAGTCCCATGTAAGTCTATGGGAACAAAATATCGCAACTAAAAAAACACTTTCTTTCCTTGTAAACACAAAATATACACACATAGAATACATATATATATATATATATATATACACATGTCATTGTGACATATATATATATACATATATTTATAGTTTATTCACTTCTACATAGTAAAATAGCCTCTGATTCAATTGCCGGGTAAAGCCGGCATTTGTGAAAAGACAGAAGCACCCGAGGGTCCAGTCGCCACAGAGATGTTGCATCGCACCCAGCGGTGTGACAACTTACTCTCAGGTAAGGAGGAAACACCCCATTGACTCCAACCACTGCATTCAACAGTACACTATGCCAGCTGAGTGTAGGCGGACCCAATGGGATGGTCTAGCTCAGGCTGGTTAGAACAGGGTGTAGCTAGTTGGATGGGAGGGGTTGAGGCAGCCTTATGCTGCATGTCTTTGTAGTAAGAATTGTTTCCTTTCCTGCTTTCTTACTACGTCGCATAGTCCACTCTGCTACATCACTCTGCACCATTGCTCTATCTCACATCTATCTGCCCTGGAAGGATACCGTCTTACCTGTAGAAGACTTATCACCTAGCTGCACTACACCATCCCTGCCAGAGGACCTGCACAGCAGCGCTGGACACCCTGACCAGGTACTACAGGTGGAGTCACGACAAACTACACAAACATTCTATCATCCCCTGGAAATATCCCACATTCCAGTGAGCGACCAGGGCACGGACATAGCTGTGCTACCCGTCACATCCCCCATAGAAGTCGACGTGATCGGTGCCGAGTACCCCCAAAACCTGTGGCTCTGTGCGACTCAACTTTGGCGTCACGAACAGGATTCAGAAGCTCGCTATAAGCGAGTCCTGTGTGCCTTAATTGAACTGTTTTTTTGCTTGAGAATTGCAAAATTCATCATAGACTGTATTTGCCATTTTTCCGTCATATCTGCGCCACGAGGCACAGGTGAAGAATAAGGGCGTGCTCTCGTGGGCGTACACTCACTCCGTGGCACGAAAACGATGTCCGCCCACTCTAAATGTTACTGCAATGTAAGATCGTGCCCCACAGCTCTGGAGTTCCGCCTCCTCATCCTCCTCAGTGGGCGGAAACGAACACGAAGGTCCCGCCTCCCTACAAAAGATGGCGCCTCTCCTGATGCTAATGACACATGTGACTTGGCAGAGATGGCGAACGGACGTGAGCAGAAGTGGGAAGGGATGGAGGAGTCAGAGCTCTCCCCCCACGGAAGCGACCCGATCGCCGCGGAGCCACCGTTTGGCACCCGGCCTGGAAACCCTCCTACGCTGGAAGAAGCGGAGGATACCCTGAGAGACCTGGCCCGGCACCGGGAGGAGGTCGCCAGGATGGAAGCGAGCTGGCGGGCCCTAAAACTACACTTGGAGCGGCGCCAATCCCTCTTACCCCCTGAAGTGTCTGTACCGGAAGGTGAGGCACCCGTTCCAGTAGAGGAGGCCGTGCGGGCATCCCAGCCCTTGCAATCTGAACCGGTTGACAGTATCTCAGTGGAGGCACCCGTTCCAGTAGAGGAGGCGTGCGGGCATCCCAGCCCTTGCAATCTGAACCGGTTGACAGTATCTCAGTGGAGGCACCCGTTCCAGTAGAGGAGGCCGTGCGGGCATCCCAGCCCTTGCAATCTGAACCGGTTGCCAGTATCACAGTGGAGGCAACCGTTCCTGCAGAAAACGCCGCACCAGCACCCCAGATCCCGCTGTCTGCCCCCGTCGCTGAGGCAGAAGAAGCGACACCCGTCCTCATGGAGGAGGCCGCGCAGGCACCAGAGCTCTACCTGCCTGTACCGGAGCCCCGACCGTCATCTGTTCCAGAGCCGGCTGCTTCTGCCACAGGTGAGCGCCGCCAGGACTGGCGGGCGCCAGGAGAGCTGCCGCAAACCGGACGTCGTAAGCTGGCATTTGATGGTGGAGACATGGAGCTGCTGGTGGAGGAGAATTACAACCGGCATCAGGAGGAAGAGTGGAGACTTCGGGAGCGGGAAGCAGAGCGACAAAGGGAGCAGCGAGAATCCCAAAAGCTTCGGCAACGTCACCTGGAGAAGGACCTGGCAGAGAAGGCACGTATGAGAAAGGATAAAAGTACGGTGAGGGAGCCGCGGCGTAAGGGTGCAGTACGGAACTTTAAGTTAAAAGGTGGTTGGGGCTTCATCCAGGAGCCTGGACTTTATTTAGAAGTCTTTGTAACCTGGCGGGACGTGGAGGCTCACCTCCCAGAAGGACACCCGGGGAGGGACCTGTTGGCAGGAGACTTGGTGACTTACACCCGACACTGGGTTACAATGGATGGTACGCCGTAAATGTTACCAGGTGCGACCCCTACTCCCCAGAGTGTCAGGAAACTGACAGACCCTCTGAGCCTTCAGCCTCCCCCAACCAGGCCTCTGCACCCCACGCCGTAAATCTCCCCAGCCTCCCTCAGTGGTCTCCTCAGCAGCCCCAGCTATGGACATGATAATGATAGCTGGCCCGTACCCGGCGCCTGTTAGGCCCCCTGGGTTCGTACAGTCCGGGACATAGGGTTCCAGACCCGGAGGGAGACGAAAGAGGTGGCCACACAGACCCAGATAGCGGGTCACGACGTAACTGTACAGGCCACACGACGTCATCAGGTCTGGGTGGACCCTCCTGTCACGGATGTTTGGCAAGCTCCAGAAGAGTACCAGGTGGTACCTGTAAGAGGCCAGCCAAAGAAGTCTAAATAACCCGGACAGGGTCTCTATATGTAAATCGTTAAATTATTGATGTACCCGGACGGGTGAATGTTCATAAAAAGAAGTTTATTGTTGCCTTAATATACCCATGTTGGGTAATGGTTTGATATACCCGGACGGGTGAATGTTCAGAAGAACAAGTTTATTGTTGCCTTTATATACCCAGGTTGGGTAATGGTGTTTCAATGTAATCAAAATGTTGAACTTTGAAGCCATGAACTGTACTGGCTCACAAACTTTTCTGTAAATAGTTGGCACTTCGGTGCTCCATCTTGGTTTTACAAAAAACTTAACTGTGTGTGCACTATTTTCAACTACCTCAGAAACTAAAAACCCGTTTGGTGTGGCCGAAAGTGAGGTCTGCTCAAGGAAAGTCTTGCAGCCCACCCAAGACCACAGTTGGAGGTTTGGAGCGGGTCCTCCACAAGCACAAGTAAAGGACACTGTGAAGTTACCCCGGTGGGGGTAGTCCTAAGAAGTCTCAACGAACTTCGGCAGTAATGCTATTTGCACTTTTGTAATGTTATTATTAAAAATTTTATTATGCAACGTTTAACTTGAAGTGTTTCCTGCTTTCTTACTACGTCGCATAGTCCACTCTGCTACATCACTCTGCACCATTGCTCTATCTCACATCTATCTGCCCTGGAAGGATAGCGTGTTACCTGTAGAAGACTTATCACCTACCTGCACTACACCATCCCTTCCAGAGGACCTGCACAGCAGCGCTGGACACCCTGACCAGGTACTACAGGTGGTGTCACGACAAACTACACGAACATTCTATCATCCCCTGGAAATATCCCACATTCCAGTGATCGCCCAGGTCACGGACCGAGCTGTGCTACTCGTGACATCCCCCATAGAAGTCGACGTGATCGGTGCTGAGTACCCCCAAAACCCCTGTCTCTGTGCGACTCAACTTCCCTCACTGTGCTGGCACTTTACATTTACAATGCCTCTGGGTTTTTTTTGGGGGGGTGGGGAACATTCAGACTTTTGCTATGGGGCCCCATGATTTATATGTACGCCCCTGCTGCTGAGGCATGGTATTTAAGGCTGTTAAGGAGCCAACATACATGGACCTTGCCAGCAGCGTCGGACTGGAGTACCTTGGGCCCACCAGAGAAAATATATTCTTGCGGCCCAACATCATACTTCCCAACCTTTGAATAAGGGAAAGAGGGACAAAGGCTGTGGCACGCTGTGCATGCTGCAGAAAATTTTAGGCCATGCCACGTTGCACCACAGACTGTCCAGGAGTTGGTGGATGCTTTAGTCCAGGTGTGGGAGGAGATCCCTCACGAGACCATCCGTCGCGCTCATCAGGAGCATGGCCAGAAGTTGTAGGGAGGTCATACAGCATACCTCCCAAATTTGGAAGACAGGAAAGAGGATTAAAGGCTGCGGCGCGTGTTGCGCGCCGCTGAAAATTTTAGCCCACGCCCCGACAACACCCATTTCACAGCTAATCACACCCATATCCTCGCCCCAAGCGTAACCATTTAGCACTGCTGATCACACTGACTGGTAATGAGGGCACAGTGGCTGGTACTGAGGAAAAGAAAGAAAGAGCAGCGAGAGAGAAAGAACAAACAGAGAAAGAAAGAGAGGAAAGAAAGAAAAGAGAGAAAGAAAGAACAAAGAGAAAAAAGAACAGAGAGCGAGAAGGAAAGAACAGAGAGCGAGAAAGAAAGACTAGAGAGAGAGCCATAGGCGTAGCTAGGGATTTGGTTTAGTGGGGGCAAAACTTCTGAGTGGGCCCATCATCAGAGAACCTCAGCAAATGACCGCGCTGTTGGCCAAAATAATCTATATATAAAAAGACCAATATTGATATTACCGCCATATGGTCTGTGTTAAATAATACCAGTCCTACAGAACATATAGATTACAGCACAGGTACAGATAATGACTTACCGCTGATGTTCTTTCTAATGGAATTGTTCACTTTTCATGTCTTTTCCATCTGGCCCACACCGACATGACGACTTCTCCAGCCAGGACTCGACTGCACCCCCATTAAAAAAAAATAAAAGAAATACTCACCTCCCGGCTCCTGTGCTGCTCACTGTTCTCCCTCTCAGCGTCTGACAGCGGGCACCGGCAGGTGATGTTATTGCGCCCGCTGTCATACGCTGAGGGGGATTATGGGAGAGAACGAGCGCTCGCTCCTTCTCTCTCTATGCGGTCAGCTTTATCGGCTGGATGCCGATACAGCTGACCCTCCGATGACGGGTGGGGGGCCCACTGCTGGCACCGGGCCCCCCCAACGCCTGTTCAGGCCCCATAGCTTCCGGGCGGCAGAGCAGGGAGAGCGATTCTCCCTGCTCTGCCGCAGAATGTAACTGTATCGTAGCTCCGGGTGGGCCCCCTCAGAGCGCGGGCCCCGGGGCCACTGCCCCTCTGCCCCGCGACCTATCCTTTCAAATCAGGGCCCACCACGCAGGAGCTGGGGCCCACCGTAGGTTTCTCCGGTGTCCCGGTGCCTCAGTCCGACCCTGCTTGCCAGCCTGATAATACCAGGCCACAGCAGTCTGCTTATCTTTGCTGGTTAACAAAAATAGGGGATCCCCTCGAAAAAAAATTGGCGTGGGGTCCCCCCTATTTTTGTTAACCAGCCAGATGAAGCAGACTGCTGAGGCCTGGTTTTTCAGGCTGGTAATGAGCCAATATCCATGGACCTTGCCAGCCTGATAATACCAGGCCACAGCAGTCTGCTTAGCTTGGCTGGTTAACAAAAATAGGGGATCCCCTCGAAAAAAAAACGGCGTAGGGGTCCCCCTATTTTTGTTAACCAGCCAAGTAAAATGTAGACTGCTGCGGCCTGGTATTAAAAGACTGTCAAGGCCCATGGATTTTGGCCCTCAACAGCCTGATAATACCAGGCTACAGCAGCCCCACATTTGGCGCATCAAAAGATGTGCCAATTGTGGCACTTTACCCGGCTCTTCCCACTGCCCTGTAGCGGTGGCAAGTGGGGTAATAAGGGGTTAATGTCACCGTTGATTGCACGGTGACAATAAGCCCGGTTAATAATGGAGAGGTGTCAATAAGACACCGATCCATTATTAATCCCAAAGTTTTTAAATGTATAAAAAAAAAGACACAGCAAGAAAAAAGTATTTTAATGAAATAAAAGAGACAACACAGTTTTCATTTCTTTTATTATACTCTCATTCCTGCGACGCCATCGATCTCCTGTAAAAAAAGGAAAAAAACAAACCAATCGTATACCACCTGTCCGACGCAGTCCATAGTAACGACTGTCCCACGACGATCCAGCTCTGCTACATCGGAATGACAGGCAGAGGCTGTCATCCCGGCGCAGCACAGCTGATTACCTGCTTCCCCGGCGGTGACGTCATCGGACTGACTGCTTTACGGCCGGGATTACCCAGCAGTCACTGCAGTTATCGCGAGAAACTGCATGTGACCGCCGGGGAAAGATGATGGCGGCCATCAACCAGTCCAGGCCGTGACCACCGGAGATCTTCTGCCAGGTAAGTGCCGCTGACTCCTGACAGACCCGACCGACGGACACTCACAGTGACAGTGACAATTCTGATTCCGGTATACGATATATGGGAAATATCGAAAGTCAATATCGAAAGTCCGATACAGCTAATATCGGCCGATACCCGATACTTGCGGTATCGTATCGCTCAACACTAGTCCTCAGGGAACGCAGCGCAGCAGGTTCAAATTGTCATCTCTCTCCTGCGCGGCGATCCTCAGGATTGGGCTTTTTCCCTGACACCTGGGGATCCTGTTTTGAGTGATGTTGATGCATTTTTTCAGGCCTTGGGGTTATTGTACGATGAGCCTAATGTCACTGATCAAGCTGAAAAAGCCTTGTTGGCATTAAATCAGGGGCTTGATGACGCTGAGTTATACTGTCAGAGATTCCGTAGGTGGGCAGTCCTGACCAAATGGAATGATGACGCTTTGGCAGCCCTTTTTCAAAAGGGTCTGTCAGATAATGTAAAGGATGTTATGGTGGGATTCCCTGTCCCCTCTGGTCTTAATGATTCTATGTCATTAGCGATTCAAATTGACAGACGTTTGCGTGAGCGGAGAAGTATGCGTGGTATAGTGTTGCCTTGTGAACCTGCTTCTGAATCCATGCAGTGTGATAGAGTGGTTTCTGGGGCACAGCGTCATGAGTTTCGAAAGCGCAAAGGGTTATGTTTCTACTGTGGTGATGCCTCTCATGCTATTTCAGTCTGCCCTAAGCGGGGAAGACGTTTTGCACGCTCAGTTGTCTTGGGTAGTGTTCAGACTAAGTTTTTATTAACTGTTACTCTGATTTGCTCTCTGTTCTCATTTTCTGCTCAGGCTTTCGTTGATTCGGGAGCAGCTATTAACCTGATGGATTTTGATTTTGCTAAACGTTGTGGGTTTCCCTTGATACCCCTACAGAAGTCTATTCCCCTACTGGGGATCGATTCTACCCCTTTGGCTGAGAATAAACCTCAGTTCTCTACTCGAGTGATAATGAGGGTTGAACCTGATCATCAGGAGAGCTGCAAATTTTTGGTTCTGTATAATCTGCATGACATTATCGTGCTGGGTTTCCCTTGGTTACAGTCTCATAATCCTGTTTTGGATTGGAAATCTGTGTCTGTAACCAGTTGGGGCTGCCAATGTGTTAATACCAACACTCCTGTTTTTTCTGCCTCCCCCCAGGCTCAGGATGTGCCTGACTTTTTGATTGATTTTTCTGATGTGTTTAGCGAAAGTAAGTCTGCATCCTTGCCTCCCCATAGGAGCTATGACTGCGCTATTGAATTAGTGCCTGGTGGTAAATTCCCTAAAGGTCGCCTTTTTAACTTGTCTGTACCTGAACATGACGCTATGCGGTCTTATATCAAGGAGTCATTGGAGAAGGGTCATATCAGACCATCCTCTTCACCCTTAGGTGCCGTTTTTTTCTTTGTGGCCAAGAAGGATGGTTCATTAAGGCCGTGTATTGATTATCGTCTTTTGAACAATATTACTGTGAAATATCAATACCCTTTACCCTTCATTTCCGACCTGTTTTCCAGGGTGAAAAACGCTACTTGGTTTACCAAGCTTGACCTCAGGGGGGCATATAACCTTATTCGCATTAAGCACGGGGATGAATGGAAGACGGCATTTAACACCCCTGAGGGGCATTTTGAGTACCTTGTGATGCCCTTTGGGCTCACTAATGCTCCTTCTGTCTTCCAGTCCTTCATGAATGACATTTTCAGGGATTTTGGGGATAAATTTCTGATTGTTTATTTGGATGATATCTTGATTTTTTCCAATGACTGGGACTCTCATGTGAAACATGTTCGAACTGTATTCCAGATTTTGAGAGAGAATGCTCTGTATGTGAAGGGATCAAAGTGTCTTTTTGGCGTACAGAGGATCTCATTTTTGGGATTCATTTTGTCCCATCTGTTATTGAAATGGACCCGGTCAAGGTTCAGGCCATCTGTGATTGGGTCCAACCTACTTCATTAAAGGCTCTTCAAAGATTTTTGGGTTTTGCCAATTTTTATCGTAAATTTATTGGTAATTTCTCGGTTATTGTTAAACCATTAACTGATTTGACCAAAAAGGGTTCTGATGTGGTGAATTGGCCTCATGAGGCAGTCTCTGCATTTCAGGAACTTAAGCAGAGATTCACTTCTGCTCTTGTTCTACGGCAGCCTGATGTTTCTCTGCCATTTCAGGTAGAGGTTGATGCCTCTGAAATTGGGGCAGGTGCCGTTTTGTCCCAAAGAGATCCTGAGACCTCTAAAAGTAACCCTTGTGCCTTTTTCTCTCGAAAATTTTCACCTACTGAACGTAATTATGACGTGGGTAATCGGGAGTTATTGGCCATGAAGTGGGCTTTTGAAGAGTGGAGACATTGGCTGGAGGGAGCCAAACAACAGGTGGTGGTCCTTACTGACCATAAGAATCTGGTTTATCTGGAATCTGCCAAGCGACTTAATCCTAGACAGGCCAGGTGGGTCTTGTTTTTCACACATTTTAATTTTGTGGTTTCCTTTCTTCCTGGCACTAAGAATGTTAAGGCGGATGCCCTTTCGAGGAGTTTCCTTGCGGACTCTCCTGATTATCTGATCCTTCTGTTATTTTGAAAGAAGGGGTAGTTCTTTCCGCCATCTCGCCCAATTTGAGACTGGCTCTGGAGGGGTGTCAGGAGGATAGGCCCGAGCACTGCCCTGTTGGGAAATTGTTTGTCCCGGACCACTGGAAAAAGAGTGTGATGTCTGAGATTCATTGTTCCGCGTTGGCCGGTCATCCCGAATTTTTGGTACCAGAGACTTGGTTAGTCGGTCCTTTTGGTGGACTACCTTGTCTCGTGATGTCAGGGAATTTGTGCAGTCCTGCAGGACTTGCTCTCGCTCCAAGCCTTGCTCTCGCTCTAGTGGTTTGTTGATGCCATTGCCTGTGCCCAAGAGACCATGGACCCATATCTCTATGGATTTCATTTCCGACCTCCCTGTTTCTCAGAGAATGACCGTCATCTGGGTGATTTGTGATAGGTTTTCCAAGATGATACATCTTGTGCCATTACCTAAGTTGCCTTCCTCCTCTGAATTGGTGCCTTTGTTCCTTCAGCACGTGGTTCGTTTACACGGCATTCCTGAGAACATTGTGTCTGACAGAGGAGTCCAGTTTGTTTCCAGATTTTGGAGGACCTTTTGTTCTAAACTTGGTGTTCAATTGTCTTTCTCCTCGGCGTTTCATCCTCAGACCAATGGTCAAACTAAGAGAACAAACCAGACATTGGAGACTTATCTAAGATGCTTTGTGTCTGCTGATCAGGATGACTGGGTCTCTTTTTTGCCTTTGGCTGAGTTTGCTCTTAATAATAGGGCTAGCTCTGCCACTTTGATGTCTCCATTTTTCTGTAATTCTGGGTTTCACCCTTGATTTTCTTCAGGACAGACGGAGGCTTCTGTCTGTCCAGGTGTTGACTCTGTTGTGGAGCGTATGCAACAGATTTGGGACCAGGTAGTGGAGAGGTTGTCCCTCTCTCAGGAGAGGGCCCAGCGGTTTGCTAACCGGCATAGGACTGATGGTCCTCGGTTTAAAGTGGGGGACTTGGTCTGGTTGTCCTCAAAAAATATTCCTATGAGAGTGGCATCTCCTAAATTTAAGCCTAGGTTCATTGGACCTTATAAGATCATGGAGATTCTTAATCCTGTTTCCTTTCGTTTACTTCTTCCAGGGACATTTAAGATCCATAACGTGTTCCACAAGTCCTTGTTGAAGAGGTTTGTTGAGCCAGTGGTTCCTACTGCTTTGCCTCCTGACCCTGTTCTGGTTGAGGGCAATATGGAGTTTGTGGTTGAGAAAATATTGAATTCTCGTTTTTCTAGACGGAAACTCCAGTATTTGGTTAAGTGGAGAGGTTATGGTCAGGAAGACAATTCTTGGGTGTTTGCTTCGGACATCCATGCTAGGAGACTCATCCTCAAGGGGGGGGTACTGTTGTGAATGGACTTGAAATGAGTTCTGAGCAGAGGCTCCCTCTGGTGGTTACAAGCGGTACTGGACTGTCCAGTGAAGATTGTGAGGATTGGGAATCAGGTGTTACTGACTGGTCTTATATAAGGGAGTCGCCTTCCCATCAGGGTTGCCGGTGATCAATTGTTCTGGTCTCAATCCTTGATTCCTGCTTCCTTTGTAGCCTGCTGTGTCGTGTCTGCATCTCCTGCTAACAGATAAGACATTTTCTTCTTTTTGTTTTTGTGCTTGATTTTTGCATTTTGTAATGCACTTCTGTGGGGCCTTCAGGGTCCCCTTCGGGGGCTTTTGCCCTCTCAGTTTAGTTCAGCCACTGATTTTTGTACATTTGCTTTTTCCAGTTTTTTCAGTGGCTGCTGTTTTGATTTTGTTACACCAGAGAGCTATTTTAGGTGGTAGAGGTCGTGTGATCTCAGGTGTTTTTGAAATTAGTAGAGTTGGTGCTTTTCAGGGTTTTTTGGGATTGCAGTAAGTGCCCTTCCTATCCTTTTCTATTTAGGTAGTTTGGGCCCCAACGTTTGCTCATACTATTTTCTGTCTGTGTCAGTATTTCTTCTTGTCTAACCGCCATTACATGTTTGGGGGCTTTCTATGTTCTTTGGGGATCTGCTCCGGGGCAGATAGCTTTCCTCTTTCTATCTTTAGGTGTAGTTAGTTTCTCAGGCTGTGACGAGGCGTCTAGGACCAACGTAGGAACGCTCCACGGCTGCCTCTAGTTGTGGTGGTTAGTCAGGGTACTGCAATCTCATAGATTCCAACTGCTCTGGTGTATTGCCTTTTTTACCTGCACTCCTCAGCTACCGAAACATAACAGTTGGCATTGAAATGGGCACTGTAGTTGTGTTTACTGTCCTCCACTCCCTGCGGACTTTTATTCCCTATTGACTTGCATTGGGGTCCGACGCCGACTCGACATTTGCTGACAGGCGTCCGATTTCATTCGACTCGACTTTTGGAAAAGTCGAGCCGTCCGAAACCCGACTCGACCCTCCCGGAGGCAATCATCTCTACTCTTGGCATTCTCTTGATGAGCTTCAAGAGGTAGTCACTGGAAATGGTCTTCCAACAATCTTTAAGGAGTTCCCAGAGATGCTTAGCACTTGTTGTCCCTTTTGCTTTCACTCTGCGGTCCAGCTCACCCCAAACCATCTCGATTGGGTTCAGTTCTGGTGACTGTGGAGGCCAGGTCATCTGGCGTAGCACCCCATCACTCTCCTTCTTGGTCAAATAGCCCTTACAAAGTCTGGAGGTGTGTTTGGAGTCATTGTCCTGTTGAAAAATAAATAATGGTCCAACTAAACGCAAACGGATGGAATAGCATGCCGCTGCAAGATGCTGTGTTAGCCATGCTGGTTCAGTATGCCTTCAATTTTGAATAAATGCCCAACAGTGTCCCCAGCAAAGCACCCCCACACCATCACACCTCCTCCTCCATGCTTCACGGTGGGAACCAGGCATGTAGAGTCCATCCGTTCACCTTTTCTGCGTCGCTCAAAGACATGGTGGCTGGAACCAAAGATCTCAAATTTGGACTCATCAGACCAAAGCACAGATTTCCACTGGTCTAATGTCCATTCCTTGTGTTCCTTAGCCCAAAAAAAGTCTCTTCTGCTTGTTGCCTGTCCTTAGCAGTGGTTTCCTAGCAGCTATTTTACCATGAAGGCCTGCTGCACAAAGTCTCCTCTTAACAGTTGTTGTAGAGATGTGTCTGCTGCTAGAACTCTGTGTGGCATCGACCTGGTCTCTAATCTGAGCTACTGTAAACCTGCAATTTCTGAGGCTGGTGACTCGGATAAACTTATCCTCAGAAGCAGAGGTGACTATTGGTCTTCCTTTCCTGGGGCAGTCATCATGTGAGCCAGTTTCTTTGTAGCGCTTGATGGTTTTTGCAACTGCACTTGGGGACACTTTCAAAGTTTTTTCCCAATTTTTCGGACTGACTGACCTTCATTTCTTAAAGTAATGAGGGCCACTTGTTTTTCTTTACTTAGCTGCTTTTTTCTTGCCATAATACAAATTCTATTCAGTAGGACTATCAGCTGTGTATCCACCAGACTTTTGCACAACACAACTGATGGTCCCAACCCCATTTCTAAGGCAAGAAATCCCACTTATTAAACCTGACAGGGCACACCCGTGAAGTGAAAACCATTTCCGATGACTACCTCTTGAAGCTCATCAAGAGAATACCAAGAGTGTGCAAAGCAGTCATCAAAGCAAAAGGTGGCTACTTTGAAGAACTAGAATATAAGACATATTCTCAGTTGTTTCACACTTTTTTGTTAAGTATATAATTCCACATGTGTTAATTCATAGTTTTGATACCTTCAGTGTGAATGTACAATTTTCATAGTCATAAAAATACAGAAAAATCTTTAAATGAGAAGGTGTGTCCAAACTTTTGGTCTGTACTGTATATATATATATATACACTTTACAGTATATTTTCCACACTTGTCTAAAACTTTTGAACAGTACTGTAAGTCCCAAAACATTAATTAATGAATTTTGAACTCTTTGGAATCACAGTCATACTGTTCAATAAACCTACTGCTTAATTTAGAATGTATGCTCTAAAAAGAGAAGTGCTTTTTTCAAATTCTTATGCCAAAACAAAAATAAATATAAAATACAAAAGTAATACACAGAATGCAAAATGGTTAAAAATGTCCAATCCTAAAAGGGCCACATTAGTAAGGAAGAAGACCGGGCTGTGGGTGCTGACAGGGCACCGGGTCCGGAACTGCTGGGGCCGCGTCTCTTGATGCAGGGGGGAAGGAAATTGAGGATGGAGGGGACCCATGAACCGCATGGAGGGGGCGTGGTAAGCCGAGAGGGGTAAGGTGTTTTTGCACAGGAAGCGAGGGGAAGTTCCCGCCAGAGAGAAGCAAGAGGGCAGACCTGCTGTGCGCCACGTATAGCGTTAGTTAGTCCACGTGGTAGCGAAAGGGGACGAGTGCAGGAAGGACCAGAGAGCATTGACGGTCGTGCAGAGCAGAGCACGCTGACCGGGAGATTGTTGTGAAAGGCTCCCTGCTGCAGAGAGCAGAGTGATGGACTAGGGGCTCAATGGATCGGACGGGTAAGCGCCCATTGCCACCAGAAAAGGGAAGACTTATCTGTTAGTGGCGGAAGCCTGAAAACTTCAGCATCGGCCTCAGCCGTCATCCAGCTTTCAATGCGGAGGAAGTGGCAAACATCGGACTCACGTTAAGTGAAGCAGACTCACACATAAACTTTTGCCTTATGTTTCCCCGTTCTTTTGTAGTTCTTTCTTAAGATCTGTTTTACCCCCTGTTGCTCCCTGCGAGGAGATTCCTCACTGAAATGATTAAATCAGACCACTTCGCTGTTAACCATTGCTCTGTGCCTCTATGTCGCTCCATCCAATTACCTGTAACAACAACAACAATACCCACAAAGGAATGTATATACAAAAATTAGTTTTTATTATTAATCAATAATTAAATTCAATACAATACAAAATAAAGGGTGTCATTAGGTCAAAACCCAGAAAAATAGGCAGCCATAAGTACTTAAATCACTCTAATACAAATATAATTGCTATGCGGTCATTATTAGTATAATTACACTAATGGTCACAGTCCATTCATTTAACATAGGGAATATGGATATCAAGTAACAAGATTGTATAGAGGCTTGAGACTTTTTGACATAGCAAATCAGGCCAAAAGTAAGTCAAGTCCAGAGAATTATTGTAAATCAGCTTTATATATCCACATTGCTATGAAGATGAAACGAACTAGGACTATATATTAATCCCAATCATTGATATACCACTCTTGTGTAAAGTGCAAAAATAGTGCCAAACAAATAAATAAATTCCGGACAGTGTCCTAGGTGTACCTATTGACTACAAAAGCACCATATATTATTGCATAAGTTTTAAGATATATACACATGGGAATACATAATCATTGCATTACCAGACCATGCATAAAGGTGCCATGAATGCTGAATTACCTGAGTGACCTGCCAAAACCTCCCTGACGCACCTTTGTCAAAGGGGTGTGTCTTAGAAAGGGGAAACCCATCCCTTTTAAGTGTAAACCAGCCAATGAACCTCCCATATTGTTGTCACATGTAGTGACGTAATTAAAGTGACTAGTGCGCATGTCCGAGACATATAATAGACGTCACAGCATAATAAAGAGTGCTAAAGTGACTAGTGCGCATGTCCGAGAAGAGTAGTAAACATCACAGCATAATAAAGAGTGCTAAAGTGACTAGTGAGCATGTCCGATATGAGTAGCAAACGTCACAGTTTAATAAAAAGTGCTGAAGTGCAAAATTTAATATGAAATACATAACGCTTATATTGGGATGCCAGGCCCAATACAGCGGTAAACAGGTGGACTGAGATGTATGCCGCCCTCACATCAACCTCCGAAGAAGTGACAACCCACTTCCGGCGGCGGTGGAACGCAATGCGGAAGTCAAGCGCCCTCACCTCATGCCAGAACTGGGACGTCAGGAGGCGTGCGCTGGGCTCATGCGCTCATCACAGTAACCACCAACGTACTTATAAAATTAGAACTAGATTAATAATATAACTACTTAAGTGACAATAAGTGACAATATTGATGGTGCATAAATAGAAAAAACACCTTATATATAAGCTATTTAAGTGACAAAATTAGTATATATGCAATAAAGACATAGTGACTATATTCATAGTGACGCTATGTCACAGACTTTAGACAACAATAAACATAAATAGAGAGGTAGCATAATAGACTATAGCAGCATTTATAATAAAATGTACGGTCACAACTATATATGTAAAATTACATTAATATACACAAAATTGTTACAATAATAGCAACAATCAATAAATCCATATTACATGTCCATTTCCAATGACAAATTGATCTTTATATTATTACAATAAATGTATTCTTCTCTCTTTATGTCAATCTTTAGGATGTTCTTCTTAAACCACATTGATGTGAACAAACTATGTGAAAGTTCACAAAAACCAAGGCATCAAATGGACAAGATGAAGATGTCAGATCTAAATGCCAGCGTACATCTAAACGGATGGGTAAGTAAACACCATTAATGACACAAAATGACACAGACAGAATAAAACCTAAACAACTAAACATAAAAGATAAAATAATAAAAAAAAAAAACATAAAATACTTCCACAACATCAAAATTGTTAAATAAATTACAGAAATGCTCCAAAGCCAAAAGTCTCATTCAGCCCTTTTGGTGCCATGTATCCAAACGATAAATCCATCTAGACTCAATTTGAGCCAATGTCTTGCCAAGGTTGCCTCCTCTAACCCCCTCTAACCCCCAGGGATACGCAGTCAATGCCTTTAATCTAAAGACCCCTAGACGAACAACCATGGTGATTTCTAAAATGTCTAGGAAGAGTCTTTAATGTTGACACATCTTCAATGATTTTGGCATTCTCAATGTCTCTACAGTGCTCACGTGTCCGTATTTTAAGCTCTCTTGTAGTCATACCAATGTAAATTTTATCACATGGACACGTGGCATAGCAAATAATTCCACGAGAGGCACATGTAATGTGTTTTCTGATAGTATTGATTTTATTTTTATCAGAATTTAGAAGTTTTTTGACTTCACCAAATTGAGACACGCCTTACATGTGCCACATGGATAAAATCCTGCATTTTCCATGAGATTAGATTTGGCCTTGGATTTGGTAGGGGTATATAAACTATGCACCAAAAGGTCACGCAAATTTTTTGACCTCCTTGCCACAATAGAGGGTTGCTCAGGTAAAGTTCTTCTCAGAACTGGATCAGTAAGAAGGACACTCCAGTGCTTTTTAAAATTTCCTTAAATTTGTACCACTTATTATGATAAGTAGTAATCATCCGTATGTCATTTCGATTGGCTACTTCATCTGATCTTTTTATGGCATACAGAAGATCATTTCTTGAAGTGTCCCTAGCTCGTTTATATCCTCTTCTAATATTTTTCTTACTGTATCCTCTTTCACTAAACCTATGGGCCAATTCAATTTAACCATTGCTCTGTGCCTCTGTGTCGCTGCATCCAATTACCTGTGTTAAACATTACTAGAGCAAGTGTAATGTAAAAAGGCTAAACTACCTACTATGCAAGTCAAGTTCTATGTACCCACTGAACAAGCAGGGACTGCCAAGAGATTCAAACTGCAGATCTGTGATTTCTAGAAGATAATTAACATTAATCAAAAGTAAGTCAGCAGCACGTTCCATTATGTAACACGTGAAGAATTTTGAAATTACACGCTTAATAAACATTTTACCAGCATTATTTTGCCCATAAATGCATATAATTTCTTCTACCAGTGACAGATAGGTCCCTAACCTCTTCTTTCTGTCACTTTCCAAATGCTATAAATAGGAAAAGGGAGCAGGGAGAGAATTTTAGCTAAATTAAAGATTTTTATGCCATTCAACTTAAGTGGAATGCTGCGGCAAATACCGCTACTGGCACTGTAATAGAGTAGCCGAGAGCAGTCCAATGACATCAAGTGGATACATGTGACATAGGGCACAACAACTCGCACTTCCTTCATCCTTAATACAACCCGTCAGTTCTGGACTACCTCCAAACTAGCTAACGCTATCAGCCTCAGGGATTCGATGTCCACTCTGGCAGTACAACCGGGACCAGCCACCTGCCTCCCATGTAATAATAATAATTTTTACATAGCGCTAATGTGGTGCCCCTGAGGGTTCAGTCACCACAGAGGTATTGCACCTCACCCAGAGGTGTGGTACACCACTCTCAGGTTAGAAGGGAGCACCACCCAGGACTCTAACACTTGCACCCAACACAGACTATAACATCCGGGCACCCTGGATGTACCCTATGGGAGGATGGTCTCATCCCAGGCTGGGTAGGAAAGAGCGTTGGGAGGTGGGTGGAGAAAGTAGAAGGAGGGGAGTGAAGCTAGAGAGCAGAAACGAAACTGTAGAGTCAGAGTTAGTGTGAGGGGAGCTGAAGCTGGTAGCAGCTGGTCCCCAGACACAGAAAGCTAGATTAAGTACACAGCAGAGGGAAGCTTCTGGAAGGACAGAAGGGATCCTAGGGGCACAGATAGTAATAAGTCCATCCGTGGGGCCAGATCCAATAGTGGAGGGACCAGGTCACAGAAGGGACACCGGCCCCTAGCCTAGTGGAGAACTTCAAGACTCAGCTAGCAAGCGAGAGGCAGTGGCATCTTTAGGTGACTCAGCTACAAAACCACAGTTATCTTCTCCGAAAATGTAGACATAAGGGAGCAAGGAGATGCAGAGAGAACGTCGTCCGACAAGGTCCGTGGCTACTGGCTTGGGACACTGACTGTGAGGTGTTGGACAGGAAGGAAAGGTGGAAAGTCAGCACAGTGAGACGACCGAGAAAGGAACATATTGAAGGGAGTCCTGGAATGGTGTATCCTGATCTACCTGGGAGTTTGCTGAGCCCCTCTCCTGGAGGACATGACAGCAAGAGGACATCTGTGTGCACCAGAACTGTGAGTAAAGCTTTGGAAACTGCACCCAGCTATGTCCTCTAATCATTCCTACGTCACCCATCCAACACTGCTACATCTATGAACATTACCATCTTCTACATCCTAATCTGCACTGGGAGTAAGCTCTGCCTGTGGAGAGCTATACCAACTCTGATGCATCACCAACTGTCCCAGAGGTCTGCATCTGCAGCATCGGCTAACATCTTATTGCCGAGTACCACAGGTGGCGTCACGAACACTTTATTACAAACTCTATTATCCCTTGTAACTATCCCCTTTTATTGGACGCCCAGGGTCACGGACCAGGTCACTGCCGCTGTGACACCTCCAATTTAAGAAGTGGCCCGGTACCGAGTAACTCACGGCCCTGGCTGGCGATCCACTATCATATTCCGCAGCGCTTTACAGTTTGCACACTTTATCATCACTGTCACAGACGGGGTTCATAATCTAAAATAATTCCACATCCACCGACCTTGTGATGGCAGAAGACTAGGCCCGCTCCTTGGTATCTGGCTCGAGCTCTAGGCTCCAGATGCTGTTGGAATGTCCATAAGTGAACTCTATTCGGCCTCCCAGTGCCTCGAACAGTTGCCCCATGTTGCCCCCACCTGAACTTGGCCTTCACTAGGCACTTCCCTAATTGACACTGAACTCCCCCTAACTAGGAGGTGCCCCCCTTCTTATTAGCACTAGTGCCCACCCACCAGGCTAATCCTATTCTTAACCATTTCGTATCTTTCATGCTAAACCTACTTATCATTTTGCAATACTCACATTATGCAGTAACACCTTATATAGTGTACATCACCGTAATACATTACATTAGACACACATTACTTTTTCATATAAAACCGCACAAAGTTATTCACATAGCACATCTGTTGTCTTCAGGGACAGGGAGAGGGAAAGACTGTCCACATCCCAACACATAGCTCAGGAGCAGCTGAAGAAGGAATAAATATTTTTCAAGGAAAAGGACAACTCAAGGACATCATTGGAGATTATATTTTTTCAAGGTAATGCTGCTTAATTTCCAAAAACCTGGTCTTCTGAGGTCTGTATAAAATAGTCAGAAACTGGCATAGCATAACACATCAGTATAGAGGTAATTTCTGCATCCTTTATTGTATGTTTATCGACCTTGTAATAAATCTACCCCTAAGCATTTTTCAGAAAGAAAACAGCAAACCTACAAGTGGTTTGACACATTTGCCAATGCTACGATGCCAGAGCACTTGGCTGCTGGGGAACACACACGATGCCTGCCAAAGCGCAATGAGACCATCGGGCAGCGAATATGGAAGTGTTATGTAACAAAAAACAGGTGCACCCAAACACGGGGGGTGATTTGGGAATCAAATGACTAAATTAGCATGGCTTTATGGCTTTTAGCATAAAATTGGCAGTAGAGATTAGATTATAGACAAAAGAGCAAACACAAAGTACTGGCACTGGGACTATTGTCTATTGCATTATTCCCTATATATTATGCCCAGATGCTGTAGATGCTGTACAGATCAAAAAACACATTACAAATGCTGTTTATTAATGCAGCATAGTTGGGATCTGTACTTTCACTAACTTGAACGAGGGGCAAGGGTTTATATAGGAATTGCACCTTGGAATCTAAGTTGACCCAAAATTACCTCTGTTGGATGGAAACAGACCATAACTATAAAAGGCGCATGATAGTTTGGGTGATTCATGACTGACTACAAGTAAAAGAGGTTGGCCACTATTTTTTTTTAATTGATTGCCTATCCTCAGTAAAGGGTATCGAAATCTGATCAGTGGGGTGCAATATCTGGTGGTGCCGGAAGTTCTCAGATGCTGCAGGAACATTAGTACTCCATCATTTCTGTAGTGTCTGAGGTAGGGTACTGCAGATCCACCCTCTATTCAAATGAACGGCAGTGGATCTGTTGCACCTAGCTGTGGCCACTGTAGTTTTGACAGAGCTGCTATGCTCCATCAGCATGCAAGAACTTCCAGCAGCTGCCTGCACCAGTAAAGCCTCTTTCACACTTCAGTCGTGCGACGTCAGTCAAAATCCGCCAAAGTGTGAAAAAAACGGATCTGCCATTTTTTTTTGCGGATCCGCTTTTTTCCCATTGACTTGCATTAGTGATGGATTTTGATGGATGGTCATCCGTTTGATCAGTTTTTTGACGGATCCGTCATAAATTTGGCGTCCGCCTTTTTTTGAAAACGTCCAATGCAACGTTTTTTGTGTGCGTCAAAATGGCAGACTATGACGGATCCGCCGCGTCCGCCCTTTTGTATAATGGGCGCCTATGGGTGGCGGAGCCGCCTGCATCCGTTTTTGACGGAATCCGCCAGCGGATCCGTTGCTTCCATACAAAATGCTGAAAACACTGTCCGGATTCTCTCTCTCTCGCTCTCTCTCTCCTCCGTCCCAGACATGGGTACAATACATTTTCCGGGTTGAAAAGTTCAGGACGGATCCGTCTGAAAACGGATCCGTTTGCATCCGTTTGTATCCGTTTTTCAACTTTTCTGGCGGACCTGCTTTTTTCACACTTTGGAGGATTTTAACTGACGCCAAACGACTGAAGTGTGAAAGAGGCCTAAGAGCTGATCGGCGGGGGTACCAGGTGTTGTACCCCAACGATCAAATACTGATGGTCTCTAAAGAAGAGGCCTTTAATAACAAGGTAGTGGCCAACCTCTTCAAGACTCAGCACATTTTTTGTGATCTTTTTACTCTTAGACCTGTGACGGGGACGAGGGGGCATCCTCTACGTCTGGAGGAAAGAAGGTTTAGCCATAATCACAGATGCAGATTCTTTACTGTAAGAGCAGTGAGACTATGGAACTCTCTGCCGTCTAATGTTGTAATGAGTGATTCCTTACTAAAATTTAAGAGGGGACTGGATGCCTTTCTTGAAAAGTATAATATTACAGGCTATATTCACTAGTTTCCTAGATACAGCGTTGATCCAGGGAGCTAGTCTGATTGCCGTATGTGGAGTCGGGAAGGAATTTTTTTCCCCAATGTGAAGCTTACTGTTTGCCACTTGGGTTTTTTTTTGCCTTTCTCTGGATCAACATGTTAGGGCAGGTTAGGATAGGATATGGGTTGAACTAGATGGACTTAAAGTCTTCCTTCAACCTTAATAATAATAATAACTATGTTTTTAAGTGTTTTGATTTCAATTCAATCCTTTGTATTATTATTGTGAACACACAGAATGTATAGTTAAAGGGAACCAGTCATCTTGAAAATGGTATCTGATCTGCAGGCACTCTGTTATACGAGAAGGGGAGCTAAGCACACTATTAAAAATTTTTTGGTAACAGTTTCAGTAAAATTTGCCTTTTATTCACTGAAAAAAAATCCCTGTTCTTTGTATGTAGATGAGTCCAGTGGGCTGTCCTATTCTCTATGACTATGTATGCAGAGTTGGCTGTCAATCACTAGTAGGACCGCTAATTGGACTTACAGTGGGGAAAAAAAGTATTTAGTCAGCCACCAATTGTGCAAATTCTCCCACTTAAAAAGATGAGAGAGGCCTGTATTTGACATCATAGGTAGACCACAACTATGACAGTCAAAATGAGAAAACAAATTGTGTGTTTTTAGGTGACCAAATACTTATTTTCCACAATAATTTGCAAAATAAATCTTGCCAAATGAGACAAGATGATTTTCTGGATTTGTTTTCTCATTTTGACTCTCATGTTGTGGTCTTCCTGTGATGTCAATTACAGGCCTCTCTCATCTATTTAAGTGGGAGAACTTGCACAATTGGTGGCTGACTAAATACTTTTTTCTCCACTGTATATGCATACAGATACCAGAAATTTCAATGAATAAAGAACAAGTTATATTGAATCTTTTCCGACCAACTTATATATCATGTCGATCATTG
Source organism: Oophaga sylvatica (assembly GCA_033576555.1). Taxonomy (NCBI): domain Eukaryota; kingdom Metazoa; phylum Chordata; class Amphibia; order Anura; family Dendrobatidae; genus Oophaga; species Oophaga sylvatica. The sequence continues at coordinate 213,953,738 of JARQOD010000003.1, read as the reverse complement.
AGATATCACTGAAATCTGTAATAGATAATTTGTGAATAAATAGGTAAACATAGTTTTGAAATGTTTCCACACTATCTCATTTGGAGCCCAGATATTATAAATGGCCACAATTTAGAACTTGTGCCAGACAGAAGATACCCTAATTGGCAGTTTCACGTTTGCTATAGTCAGTGAGTCATTATAGTTAAAAATGACATATGTCAATCAAGTTAATCCATAGGCAAAAATTGTCTCATACTCAATCTGTTTTAAAGAAAAGAAACCAGAGATGTGAAGCCCTCATTTCATCCATATTTCGCTCTTGTTTTTTAGTTACATTATTTGCCATTAGGATGTCTTTGTGATTGATCCATTATGGACCGGTTATGACTCAACAATTTAAGTCAGGATGGCATGACAGCAATCTGAATAGAGCCCAAGCAGCACTGCCCCTTTAAGCAGAATGGTTTATCGATTATGGGGGAAATATTTTCAATAGATCTTTGAGGCTTTACAAACCATATTGCAAAGATTCAGATACCTTATGAAATGTCTAGGGAAGGCTCGGTAACTGATGCAGGATCCTTGCATTCTTTTGTTGGTATGCAACAGAGTACAACTGAATGCAGGGTTTATAGAAGTTTTGGGTTAATAGATATACTTAAAATTATTAGGTAACTGTGGTCATGGTGCTGAGTTTAGTGGGGCTAGATGCAAACTGTGATCTAAATGGCTGCCCTGGTTGAATAGGGCTCTTCATTTATGTAGATTAATTTTATTATGCCACTAGAGTAAGATTTTGCTTCTGTGCATAAGATTCTTACATAAAAACTGCAGAGATTTACCCGACGGTGAAGTGCTCAATTTTTTGCATTGCAGAACAAATACTTTACACCATGTAAAATTGTCTTTTAATGTCAGAACAGATATCATAGTAAGTATTGTTTTTATGTCTTCAGTCTGAAAAGCTTTGTCCCTGGTTACTGATAATGCATGAATAATCCATTCTATTCATCGTTACTTTTTCTGAAAATATAGAAATAAAAATGTCCCATTTACAATTTTACTCCTCTAGCCTGAAAGATACATAAATGGAGATAAACAATCTTCATTAATGGGCAGCTTCATGTTCACAAGCCTCCGGGATCACCCTTCACTGACTGCGGAGCGATGGCAGAAATACTCTGTCCTGCCCTGTATTGCAACTGGCACTGCCCATGGACGAAGTCTACATGTTAGATAGAAAGTCAACTTAAAGCTCTTAGACCTCAGCGTAAAATCTGTAATGAAGTTGCCACCAGCGATGTCTTTGTGACAGGGAGAGCCCTTGACCCCATCAGACACCAAGGCCCAAGTGCAACTGCTACCCATATAACCTTTATTGCAACAGGATCTACTGTATAAAGATCGATATCAGGGTCTGAGAAAGCTTTTGCTTATGATAGTCCACCTTTGGCAGTAAAGGAAAAGCACTATGGGTGCATAGAACAGATAAGTTTGTGCTCTACTGTAAGAACTGCCTACTTGTACTGTTCTACTAGAGAAAACACTGTTGTGGAGTTGGCACTATTGTGTATTAATGTATCCAGAGGAATAACCGCAAGCTTCTAAACCCCAATATACATCCCTAGCCAACTGGGCAGTTCTTTAGAGTCTTCTCTGAGGGTGGGTGTTTTCACCTATCCCTCCAAACTTTGCCAATCATAGCTCAAGAATATTAGATCTGCTGCCAATCTGTGATTGGCAATATCCAACAGGGAGGGGTGAAAGTAAGTACCCCCAGAGGAGTCAAAATAAACACCCACTTGAGCTACAAGCAGAGATCTCACATACTGCACTCCTAAAGCATTAAATGTGAATATCTTTGCAATGGAACGATGAAGCACAAAATACAAAAGAGACGCAGATCATTGGATCTTAAAGATTTTTTAGAATATCTTTTTAGAAGATATTTAAGTCAATTTTTTGAGCTAGTGACATGTCCTTTTTAAAGGTTTCCTCTACTGCTAACATATAATGCTGAGAGTGAAATTCTTGAATTAATTGGTATTGTCTTGGGACTTGCAATATTGATAATATACTAAATTACTTCAAATTCAGATATTGGAAGGACTAAAAGCAATATGTTAGCAGTTCCCTCGTCTTCAGAGGTCTCCGAGTTTGGAGAAGCACAGTTTTGGAAGTCATTTGGGAAGCACAGTTTGGATCAAATTTAAATGAATAATATATTTGCTTCAGTTAATACACTGACGGCATCATAGTGTTTTAATTAAAATATGACTGTTAAGAAATTAGGTTTCTGTACAAATTAATATTAAAAAGATGATTAATGATTTGTTTACTGAATGGTAATACAGAATAGTTATGCAAGAATAGGATCCTGTGGTAAGCAGAAGCAATAACCCATTTCTTAGTTACAACTTTTTGCACTATAGCAACATTTTTTAATTTGATCCCACTGAAAAAGAAAAAGCTGGTTTGGTTTGTTTTACTGTTACTACGAAAGACCTGTTTTGTCTGATTTTGATCACAAAAAGATCCCTTCTCTAACTAGTGCTTGCAAATGAATTGTGGTCAACGAGCATGTAAATTTATGCTTACTGTATGTGGGGCAGAGTGGAAGCCAACTGCTACCTTAACAGTCTTCCACTCCAGTATCTACTATCGTTTGCCACCTTTGATCGTCTTCACTAAGGCCATCAATAAGGGTTTTGATGAGTAACTAAATGTCTCTTAAAGGGAAATGAGTGTCCAAAGTTCACTGTATGAAAATAATTTTCTCAAGTACATAAAGAACGTTATAACAGATCTAAGTTGTACTTTTCCTCCTTTTGAAGACCCTAAAGATGTCATAGAGAAAGTTATTCTGGGTAAAATGTATGCAAATTAGCTGCCCTACCAGAGGAAGAAAGCGTGTTCTCTAGTGGCACCTATTGGACGTGTGTACTATATAACTGATGCTCACCTCTTCAATGATACTTGACACTTGATTCAGGAAATATGGTCAAGTCAGGGTCTTCTCATAAAAGAGAAAAGAAAATCATGTGTCTATGTAAAGGTCCGCCAGGGCTGTAGTCATGACCGAGGATACTGCAGCACTTGAATCCTTGCCTCCCCTCACAGACACACTCCTACACTGTGGAGCATACTTGCCTCTTCATACGGGGACTGTAAGGCTCTTTAAGTGACTGAGTAGGTGCACAGTCACTGTAAAACTTGCAATGTAACACTTTAATATCCAAACTTCTCGGAACATCCAAATCCAGCACAGTGTTAATAGCAGCCTTCAAATCACATATCAACTCTTCCTTTCTTTACCTGTCACACTGTTCTGCAATGGGTCATACCACTCTGTACGCATCATCGGTATGTTCCCTGTGCAGACTGGCTTCTCTCGGGAGTTCCTTCCACTGTTTCGCCCCAGCTAGAAAGGCGTCTGCCCACGCTATGTCCTGCCACATGCTGAACATCCGCCCGCATGATCCTGCTGTGACACTTCTCTTAAGATACGTTCCCGTCAGCTCCTCTGACTAAATTTGTAGCTCCAGCTACCTGTTTACACTTGAGGTGTGTCATGCTGCTGCTGCTCGATGAGATGATGTTGCTTCCCTTACTATCTGGATGCTTGGGCACTGATCTTCTTGCCTAACATTGTGGGGTATCTAGCTTGCCCGGGCCAGAGGCCACCCGAGCACACAGGGCATACTCACCCCACTGACTACAAACAGGAAGACCTGATCCTATTATCTACGTTACCCTCCTACATTAACTATGTACATGAAGAGTTGTACTAGTGAGCTCAATGCACCCATCTAGTGGCCCCTAATACCCACTTCACTTTCCCCATGCTTACATATTGAGGTAGAATGAACATATGTACACTTTGTGCCAGCAGCAGCATTAAGTTAAAACACATAATAATGTATAACATAAATACATATACATGACAGGAGAATTTAAAAGGGGTTAAAACCCCCA
>JARQOD010000003.1:213782096-213949681 GCA_033576555.1 Oophaga sylvatica | reverse complement strand
GCCTGACCCAAATTACCCCGGGGGGCTGTATAACAGCCAATATATTTTAGAAAAAAAACCCAAAAGAATCAGGACAAAGGGTCATAGAAAAAAATTGTAAACTTTTTTTAACACGACAAATAAATAAAACCAAAAAGGGGTAAAGTAAAAATGAAAAACCAATACAAGGGAGAGAGAAACATCCAAATCTTAATCACAAGTCAAGATTATGAGTATAAAAATTTATACAACAATTGGGCAGCCCCTACAGCCCAAAAGATCTCGTTTTTTATAATATTATATATATAAATATTATATATAATTACTACATCTATGAAAACACCCCACAAAGGGTTTATACAAGAAATAGTTTTTCATCAAATAATATAACATAAGAAAAAAATGGTCATATAGAGAAATAGGTGTTAAAAAAACTAGTGATAAAGCATAAAGATCTCATACAAAGGACAAAATGGTTCAATGATGTAATAAAAAAGAATGGGAGGAAATACTGCTTTAAAGCATCCGATAAATCTCAAAAAGCCCAAAAAAAATTCTAATAAAAAGAAAATTGGGGTAATACAATTTTTGTGATCCTAAGATTTTTATGATATATAGTTTATATTTTGCATTTAAATGTAAAAAAAGAAAGGGGGAAAGGGGGGGCAAAATATCGGCACCAAGTATGGAGGCAAAGTCCCCTCCGCTATAATAACCACATGTGCTGTCCTAGTGGGCATAATGGGCAGCAAGATCAAAAGACAGGGAAAATCATAAATAGGAGGCAAAACTGCCTTCCTGCTATAGTAACCAAATATCCTGTCACTGATAGTGCTGATGCATAAACGGAGATCAAAAGGACAGAAAGGTACAAATATTCAATATGGAGGTAAAATTACCTTCCCACTATAATGAACAACCATGCTGTCACTGGTGATGCATATGCATAGGCAGAAGTAAAAAAAAAAGACGACAGAAAGAGGTGATCAGCATGGAGGTAAAACTACCTTCCTGCTACAATGAGCTACAATGCTACTCGGGGCCCCCCGAGGAAGCTACATAGCGAAACGCGCGTTGGGGTCTCCCAGTTCTTCTTCAGTAAGTCTTGTTGCTTTTCTTGTCCTCTTCATTCATGCCTATGCATATGCATTATCACTGACAGCACTTTTGCTCATTGTAGCAGGAAGGTAGTTTTACCTCCATGCTGATCACCTCTTTCTGTCGTCTTTTTTTTTTACTTCTGCCTATGCATATGCATCACCAGTGACAGCATGGTTGTTCATTATAGTGGGAAGGTAATTTTACCTCCATATTGAATATTTGTACCTTTCTGTCCTTTTGATCTCCGTTTATGCATCAGCACTATCAGTGACAGGATATTTGGTTACTATAGCAGGAAGGCAGTTTTGCCTCCATATTGATGATTTTCTCCTGTCTTTCTGATCTTGCTGCCTATGCATTGCACCACTAGTGACAGCACATGTGGTTATTATAGCAGGAAGGTGACTTTGCCTCCATACTATGTGTGCCGATATTATGCTGTCCCTCTTTCTTTTTGTACATTAAGTGCATAATATATAACTATATATCATAACCATCTTAGGCATCACAAGAATTAGTATTACCATCAATTTTCTTTGTTATTAGACATTTTTTGGTCTTTTCATGAGATTGATCGGATGCTTTATGTACTAGATACTTACCTCCGATTCTTTTGATTATCATCATTGAGACACATTTTGTCCTTCTGTATGAGATCTCTTGGATGCTTTATGCACTAGTTATTTATACACCTATTTCTCTATACTGACCATTTTGTCTATATGTATATATATTTGATGAATATCTATTATCTTGTATAAACCTTCAGTGGTGTGTTTACATAGATGTATGTATGTATATATATATATTATATATATATATATATATATAAGAATCAGAGATCAATTTTGACTGTATGGACTGCCTATATTGTTGTATAAATTTGTTTATATCATCATAATACTTGACTTGCTGATTAAGATTTGGATGTTGCTCTCTCCCTTGTATTGGTTATTCTATTTTTACTTGACCTTATTGGTTTTATTTATTTGATCTGTGTTTAAATAAAGTTTACAATTTTTTACTATGATCTTAGTCCATGATTCTTTTGGGTTTTTGTTCAATATATGGATGAGTATATTCATATCTGGCCTTTTCTTTGGGATAAATATATTATATAGGGCAGCAGCACCAGAACACAGGAAGGGAATGGACCCTCTTGATGTATACAATGATCTATATACACACATACAGTGTCTGCAGGCCTTGCATTGATGTGTATAGAGCAACGTACACTACCCTGCATACCTAACACTGGATCCTATATACTCTGGAATTAGTCCTTAGAAGGACTGTTGGTTTATCAGGAATTGAGTAGTTTAGGATGGCAGACCCCACACTGGCTAAGAAATTGCCAAATCTGGCCCTATCTCGGCAGCAGCTCTCCCTGCACTATCTCAATCAGGAACTGAAAGCGCCGAGCAGGGCGGATCCCGGTCTCCTATACCCCTGATGATGCTGTGCGGCCAGCCAATCAATGCACGACCACAACAAAGATGGCTACGGCATTTCTATGCCTGGCTGACAATCCCTGCAGCGTGATTGGGTCTCTAAAGTCCACCAAAAATGCTGGTTGGAGACCCCAGTTCCCGTCGACTAATCCCGGAAATGCTCGGTGCTCGCCGAGTATACTGAGAACCGTGATACTCGGGCGAGTAACGAGTAGTGGCGAGCACGTTCGCTCTTCACTAGTAAATAGTGACGTTTGCATATTTCTGCATGCTGTGCACCAGTCGCTCAACTGCTAGATAAATATACGCTCTTTATTTAACAATACAGTTTTTTTTATATCGCCCTTATAACACACACCTAAAGCAGAACCAGGAAAAATATTGGTAAATAGTGATGTTTGGGTATCTCTGCATGCTTTGTGCCAGTCGCCCAACTGCTAGATAAATATTCTCTGTTGTGAACACGTTGGAGGCGACTTCGAAGCTGGGTCTCCCTCCGGTGGTTGCTGAGGGTAACGATCCAATTGCTGAATGGCTTTCAGCTGGGTCTGAATGGTCTGATATAAGTGACCTGAACTCCCATCAGCCTTGCCGGTAATCAATTGTTCTCCCAGGTCTTAGTTGGATCTCAGCTTGCATTCCTGCTATCATTCAGATAAATGATTTGCTGTTTTTTTTTCCTCTGGTTGGATTTTCCTTGCTGGTTTGCTGCCTTGCAGTGGACTTCAGCCTGGTCCCCTTTTGGGGCCTGGTGCTGCATTTGTGCTCAGTTTGTGTTTGCACTTTTGCTCTGTTCCTGTGTCACTTTTTATTTGCTGAATTGCTGTATGTTACACCAGAGATCTGATTTAGGTGGTAGAGATCGTGTATCTCAGGTTTTTTGTTAATCAGAAGTGTTGGAATTTTTGTCAGGGTTTTTTGGGTTGCAGACAGAATTCTTTCCTTACTTTTCTATCTAGACAGTATTGGGCCCCAGCGTTTGCTTATGCTATTTTCTTTTTGTGTTCGTATTTTCTTCTTGTCTAACTGCCATTACATGTTTGGGGGCTTCCTGTTTCTTTGGGGGTTCTACTACGGGGCAGTTAGCTTTCATCTTTCTGTCTTTAGGTGTAGCTATCTCTCTGGCTGTGACTAGGCGTCTAGGATCACCCGTAGGTACGCTCCACGGCTACTTCTAGTGTTGTGGTTAGTTTAGGGTTCTGCAACCCAGTAGTTTCCAGCCTCTCTGGTGTATTGCTTCTTTGGCTATTTTTTGCTATTTCTCCTCAGCTACCGAAACATAACAGTATTACCGGCCAAACTGAAAATTCTATGGTACTCAACAGAAGGGAAAAATAGTAAAAAGGAAAAAAAAGGGAGTTGTCTGAATTTTTTTTATTTTTTTTCCGTTTGTTGCATTTTTTCCCTCTTTTTCTCTGGGTGCTGAGGAGGAATTTTTCTTTGTCCTCAATGGAGTTTACACAGTTGTCTGGCCGTGTGGAGCGGCCTGCCCTGAGGTTCAGAAGATTACTGCCTATCTTGCTGGGTTGCCTGTTGTGGAACCTAGGATCCCCATGCCAGATTTATTCCTGGGGGATTGGTCTAAATTTCTGAATTTTAAAAATAACTGCAAGTTGTTTTTTGCCTTAAAGCCTAAATCATCAGGGAACGCAGCACAGCAGGTTCAAATTGTCATCTCTCTGCTGCGCCGCGACCCTCAGGATTGGGCTTTTTCCCTGACACCTGGGGTCCTGTTTTGAATGATGTTGATGTATTTTTTCAGGCTCTGGGGTTATTGTACAATGAACCTAATGTCACTGATCAAGCTGAAAAGACCTTGTTGACATTAAATCAGGGTCATGAAGCCACTGAGCTGTACTGTCAGAAATTCCAAAGTGGGCAGTCCTGACCAAATGGAATGATGATGCTTTGGCAGCCCTTTTTCGGAAGGGTCTGTCAGAGAATGTAAAGGACGTTATGGTGGGATTTCCTGTTCCCTCTTGTCTCAATGATTCTATGTCATTGGCTATTCAAATTAACAGACGTTTGCGTGAGCGCAGAGGTATGCGTGAGATGGTGTTGCCTTGTGAGCCAGCTCCTGAGTCCATGCAGTGTGATGGATTGACTCCTGGGGCTCAGCGTCGTGAGTTTCGAAAGCGCAATGGGTTGTGTTTCTACTGTGGTGACGCTTCTCATGCTGTTTCCATCTGCCCTAAGCGGGGAAGACGTTTTGCACGCTCAGTTGTCTTGGGTAGTGGTCAGACGAAATTTCTGTTGACTGTTACCCTGATTCTCTCCATGTCCACATTTTCGGCTCAGGCTTTTGTTGATTCAGGAGCAGCTATTAACCTGATGGATTTTGACTTTGCCAAACGTTGTGGGTTTCCAATGATACCCCTGCGGAAGTCTATTCCTTTACTGGGCATTGATTCTACCCCTTTGGCAGAGAATAAACCCCAGTTTTCAATGCGTTACTATTATTTTAAAGTAAATTAAGTTTGACAAGCTTAAGTAATAAGAATTGATGTAGTTGGCATTGAAATGGGCACTGTAGGTGTTTTTACTGTCCTCCATTCACTGCCGACTTTTATTCCCCATTGACTTGCATTGGGGTCGGGTTTCGGTTGGAACTCCGACTTTGGCCGATAGTCGGCCGATTTCGTTCAACTCGACTTTTGGTAAAGTCGTGTGGTCCGAAACCCGACTTGACCCTCACGGAGGCAAAGTCACTCATCTCTACTCAGGACAAATTGGACAACAATTTTTGGGGTCTATTTTTTCCTGTTACCCTTGGGAAAATAAAAAAATTGTGAACTAAAATATCATGTTTGTGGAAAAAATGTTATTTTTTTATTTTCATGCCGGGCGTTATAAACTTCTGTGAAGCCCTTGGTGGTTCAAAGTGCTCACACATATCTAGATAAGTTCCTTGGGGGGGTCTAATTTCCAAAATGGGGTCACTTGTGGGGGGGTTCTACTGTTTAGGCACATCAGGGGCTCTGCAAACGTAACAAGATGCCCGCAGACCATTCCATCAAGTCGGCATTTCAAAGCGTCACTACTACATTACCTTCCGAGACCTGACGTGTTCCCAAACAGTGGTTCCCCCCACATATGGGGTACCATCATACTCAGGACAAACTGGACAACAACTTTTGGGGTCCAATTTCTCCTGTAACCATTGTGAAAATAAAAAATAGGGGGCTGAAAAATCATTTTTTGAGGAAAAAAAATATTTTTTATTTTCACGGCTCTGCGTTATAAACTTCTGTGAAGCACCTCTGAGTTAAAAGTGCTCACCATGCATCTAGATAAGTTCCTTAGGGGGCCTAGTTTCTAAAATGGGTCATTTGTGGGTGAGCTCCAAAGTTTAGGCACACAGGGGCTCTCCAAACACGACATGGTGTCTGCTAACGATTATAGCTAATTTTCCATTCAAAAAGTCAATTGGCGCTCCTTCCCGTCTGAGCCCTACCGTGCGCCCAAACAGTGGTTCCCCCCACATATGGGGTACCAGCGTACTCAGGACAAACTGATCAAAACCTTTTGGGGTCCAATTTATCCTGTTATCGTTGGGAAAATAAAAACTAGCAGGCTAAAAAATCATTTTTGAGGAAAAAAAAATGATTTTTTTATTTTCACTGCTCTGCGTTTATAAACTTCTGTGAAGCACTTTCGGGTTCAAAGTGCTCACTACACATCTAGATAAACTTTGGGGGGTCTAGTTTCCAAAATGGAGTCACTTGTGAGGGGTTTCTACTGTTTAGGCACATCAGGGGCTCTGCAAACGCAACATGACGCCTGCAGAACATTCCATCAACTGCATTCCAAAATGGCACTCCTTCCCTTCTGAGCTCTCCCATGCGCCAAAACAGTTGTTCCCCCCACATATGGGGTATTGGTGTACTCAGGACAAATTGCACAACAACTTTTGTGGTTCTTCTGTTACCCTTGTGAAAATAAAAAATAGTGGGCTAAAAAATCATTTTGAGGAAAAAAAATATTTTTTAATTTTCACTGCTCTGCGTTATAAACTTCTGTGAAGCACTTGGGGGTTCAGAGTGCTCACATCTAGATAAGTTCCTTAAAACCCCTAGAACGCATACCTGTGGCCTCGCAGGCCCGCCCTGTTAATTGTTTTCTATTTTCTGCAAGATTACTTTAGTTAGAATTTTGAAACTCTAGGTATTCCTCAGGTATATAGTTGTTTGTCATTTCCAGTTGTTCATTTATTTTTATGTTACAGGCATTTCAGTATAACAACTCTTTTTTGTGAATACCCCATATTCACATACCTAGGGCCTTTTAGGCCCGTACTAGGTTTACATGTGATCCTAAGTCTTTTTGTCTTCACTGTTGCTGGGGAAGACTTTGACTCAGTCTTTATGACTCTGCTGTTGCTATGAAGAGTGTGAATCCTGCCTGACTACATGGTCATGTGATCTTAGGAAGTAGGCTCCCTCACAACGTCATGCGTCTCTGACATCATCATAGGTCCTGAACGCTGTTCATTGTGTGCTACTTGCTGAAGAGACTTTGGAGGAAGGAGTCAGCTTTCTTGTTTCTTGAAAAGTAAACTTTCTGAGTTCCAAAAATCCAAAAGCTTCTACTGCACCTAAAAGAAAGTGGTGACCTGCTGAAGGTGAGAGAAGGGGGCTGCACTTTACCCTTAGCACACACACTAACAAAGAGTGTACAACCCTGATTGTAATCTTTTTTTTTTTCATTTTAGTTTACTGACTTCTAAGGTTACAATGGCGCAGTCTACATCCAGGGGTTTGACTGACCAAGAAATCGAAGCAATACTTTTTGATAGTGATGAAGATAGTGAACTTTCTTTGTCTGATGCGAGTACATGCCACCAGCTAATGTCTCTACTTCATCGTCCAGTGATTCTTCAGATGATGAAGAAGAAAGTGGATCCAGCAGAATGTACAAATAGAACATCCAAAACAATGTTTTTGGACAGTACTGCTGAGGTCCTTGGACGAACCCCATCACATAATATTGTAAGAGTTGCTCAAGGAAATGTAGGAATTCCACAATTCTTGTCCAAAAGAGATATGTTCTGTAAATTTTTTTCAGATGATATTGTAGATGAGATAGTTTTGTGTACTAACTTAGAAGGAAAACGTATCGCTTCAGGAAGAAAAAAACATGGAAAAATATAACAAAAAAGGAACTGTATGCTGATATTGGCCTTACTCTTCTGGCAGGGAGTACAAAATCATACAATGTTCCTATCAGAGAACACTTTATGAACCCTTTTTAGATCCACATTACAAAGCTACAATGTCAGTCAATAGATTTGAGGATATTCGGATAAGCCTTCGTTTTGATGACAAGAAACTAGTCCTGTCAGGTTGGAAACAGATAAATTAGCCCTCATTAGCTACATCTGGAATCTTTTTATCAAGAACTGTACTAAGCATTACCATTCTGGTGATAATGTGACAGTGGATGAGCAACTTCTTGCATTTAGGGGACGTTGCAATTTAATTCAGTATATGCCCAGCAAACCTGCTAAATATGGTATTAAAATTTTCTAGATGTCTGATTCTACAAGCTTTTATGGAATGAATGGTCTGATTTACTGTGGCAAAGATGTTGACTCTCCAGTCCAGAAAGACCTATGTTCTGACGTAGTAAAAACACTTGCGAAACCAATTTTCCATTCTGGAAAAAATATAACAATGGACAACTACTTCACCAATCTTGAACTGGGCAATTTTTTGCTTCAGAAACAACTTACACTTGTTGGTACAATGAAGCAAAACCGCAGAGAAATTCCTCCAATCTTGAAGCACAATCAACATCGACAACTTTATAATAGTGTATTTGGTTTCTGCAATCAAGCGACAATGGTGTCTTATAAAGCTAAGAAAGAAAAATCTGTGATATTACTGAGTACAATGCACCGTGATGGAAGTATAGACACAATAACAGGAAACAGAAACCCCAAATCATCTTGCATTATAATAAAACCAAAGGAGGAGTGGACAAGATGAACGAAATGAATGGAGAGTATACATGCAAGAGGCAGACAAAACGTTGGCCTGTAGTTCTTTTTTATAATATGCTAGATGTGTCAGCCCTCAATACCTATATTGTTTATAGTGAGACTCATCCAGAATTCCATGCCAACAGAAAGGACAAGAGACGTCTATACTTGACAGAACTTTGCTATTAACTTTTAATGCCTAACGTGATGGAGAGAAGCAGAACAAAATGCTTACGAAGGCAAACAACAGAAGCTATGATCCGATGTGGTAAACGTTTTCAGAAACATCCAGAGCCAAGAGATAAAAAAAGAAAGCGATGTTATATTTGTCCAGCAAAGAAGGACAGGAAATCCAAGCGTGTCTGTACTACTTGTGGACTAAATGTCTGCAAGGAGCATTCTTCCGAACAGATAACGTGTGAAAGTTGTTGCGGTCATTAGAAAAGTAGAAAAGGAACCTTTGAAAAGAGATATTCCTGCAGCATGTTTACTGCAACTTTTATATAAAAAACTTTTAGACAAAAAAACATTATTATAAAGAGTTATATCGAATGCGTATATTGGGCGTTTTAAGCCAGTTCAGTTCCTTTTTTTTTTTTTTTTTTTGCACATAATAATGTTTTGAATTATTCACATCTTAGGCTGCGTTCCCACTGGCGCTGGGGTCTGCCAGGAGGTGACCTGTAATGGATCTGATCTCTTGGTAACTCCAGTTAAGGCTGCTGAAATGCCGGGATTCCGCCAGCCTTAGCTGGGGTCACCAGGAGGTCAGATCCATTACAGATCCCCTCCTGGCAGACACCAGCACTAGTGGGAATGCATCCTTACTTTGCAATTTTCAAATAAACTTTGAAAATTATTTTTGTTTGAGTTATTCCATGTTATTTGCACACGGGCCTAAAAGGCCCCAGGTATGTGAAAGTGTAGATTTTTATGGTCATGCGTTCTAGGGTTAAGGGGTCTAGCTTCTAAAATGGGGTCACTTGTGGGGGTTTTTCACTGTTTAGGCACACAGGGGCTCTCCAAACGTGTCATGGTGTCTGCTAACAATTGGAGCTAATTTTCCATTCAAAAAGTCAAATGGCGTTCCTTCCTTTCTGGGCCCTGTTTTGCGCCCAAACAGTAGTTTATGACCACATATGAGGTATCTGTGTACTCAGGAGAAATTGCCCAACAAAGTTTAGGATCCATTTTATCCTGTTGCCCATGTGAAAATGAAAAAACTGAGGCTAAAATAAAATTTTTGTGAAAAAAAAGTACTTTCTTTTTTTTACCGATCAATTTGTGAAACACCTGGGGATTCAAAGTGCTCACTATGCATTTAGATAAGTTCCTTAAGGGGTCTAGTATCCAAAATGGGGTCACTTGTGGGGATGCTCCAATGTTTAGGCACACAGGGACTCTCCAAATGCGACATGGCAACCGCTAAATATTCCAGCATATTTTCTATTTAAAAAGTCAAATGGCGCTCCTTCCCTTCTGAGCCCTGCCGTGCGCCCAAACAGTGGTTTATGACCACATATGAGGTATCTGTATACTCAGGAGAAATTGCCCAACAAATTTTAGGATCCATTTTATCCTGTTTCCCATGTAAAAATGAAAAAATTGATGCTAAAAGAAAATTTTTGTTGGAAAAATTAAAATGTCCATTGTTTCCTTCCACGTTGCTTTAGTTCCTGTGAAGCACCTGAAGGGCTAATAATCTTCTTGAATGTAGTTTTGAGTAGCTTGAGGGGTGCAGTTTTTATAATGGTGTCACTTTTGGGTATTTTCTGCCATATAGACCCCTAAAAGTGACTTCAAATGTAAGGTGATCCCTAAAAAAAACGGTTTTGTAAATTTTGTGGTTAAAATGAGAAATCGCTGGTCAACTTTTAATCCTTATAACTTCCTAACAAAAAAAATTGTTTCCAAAATTGTGCTGATGTAAAGTAGACATGTGGGAATTGTTAGTTATTAACTATTTTGTGTCACAAAACTCTCTGGTTTAACCGAATAAAAATTCAAAATTTGAAAATTGCAAAATTTTCAAAATTTTCACCAAATTTCCATTTTTTTCACAAATAAACGCAAAAATTAGCGACATAAATTTACCACTATCATGAAGCCCAATATGTTACGTAAAAATAATCTCAGAATCGCTTGGATCCTTTGAAGCTTTCCTGAGTTATTACCTCATAATGGGACACTGGTCAGAATTGCAAAAAATGGCCAGGTCTTTAAGGTTAAAATAGGCTGGGTCATGAAGGGGGGCCTCCATCTTCCCAATTCTATGAGTGCATGGAAATCAGCCTGCACTCAGATGTCATTCAAGTGCAGTCGGATGCGTTCCACGCACTCAATGACTTGCATGGCTGAGTTTAATACAAGTATCGGATCAAACTCGTCATGCAGTGATTTTTTTCCTTGGACAGGCAATGTCCGAGGAAGAAACTGGACATGAGCACAGCCTCATAGCATAATATATTGGTCCAAAAACAATCTGATGTTTTGTTGGATTGCACTTTGACCAAAAATACACTCATCTGCATCTTCCCATATCCTGTACTTTGCTTTTAAGTTCACAGAATCCATTAATATTTTTCAGACATCCATATATTTTCTCGGGTTATAGTATTTATACAGTCAAGATCATATTTGAGAATTCACATCCAAAACAATTGATCACATTTTTATTAAGCAGTTACTTGAATACTACAGAAACATTACAAGAGCCTAGAAGAAAATGCTTTAGTGTTATATTGCATGGTAAATAACACATGATTTTCATAACCAATTATAGGAAGAAAAGGGTCTTGGGTAGTGTTGAGCATTCCGATACCGCAAGTATCGGGTATCGGCCGATATTCACTGTATCGGAATTCCGATACTTAGTTCCGATACTTTTCATATATCGTATACCGGAATCAGAAGTTCCCATAATTCTTTGAGAAGCAGTGTGTAGCGTCGGCGTCCCTGCCTTCTGCCAGGCAGGGACGCTGTTCCCCTGCAGCAGCGTCCTCTGCCAGGCAGGGACGTCGCCCCCCTTACCCTTCCTCAGCGTCCTCCTTCCGCCCTGCTGGGGCCGCGCGCTCCTTCCCTGCTGCTGGACTTAGGGCGCGCGCCTGCGCCCTCCCCCGCTCTTAAAGGAGCCGCGCGCATTTTTCAAATAAGTCCCCGGCCAATGCCGGAGGACTCCACCCTATATTAAGGGCTTCCTCCTTAATGGAGGTGCCCGAGCAATGTTGTTGTTGCACTGTTTCACTCTGCTTCAGCCCTCAGGTCCCGTTACCAGTTACCTGCCTGTTTCCTGCCCGTTTGCTGTATGCTACCTGTCCGCAAGTCTACCCGGAGGTTCGGACGTCACAAGTGGTGATCCACGGCTATTCCAGAGACTCTTGCCTGCTCACTTGGGAGCGATCATCTGCCATCTGACTGTAGCCCTACCCGGAGGTTCGGACGTCACAAGCGGTGATCCCCGGCTATTCCAGAGACTCTTGCCTGCTCACTTGGGAGCGATCATCTGCCATCTGACTGCAGCCCTACCCGGAGGTTCGGACGTCACAAGCGGTGATCCCCGGCTGTTCCAGAGACTCTCGCCTGCTCACTTGGGAGTGTCCATCCGCCATCTGCCTGCTAGCCTACCGGGAGGCTTCACCATCTCAGGTCGTATATACCTGTCCATCTAGAGACTGCCCCGGTTACTTGCTGTGACAACCTGCCTGTCAATCCAGAGACTGCCCCGGTCACTTGCCGTGACAACCTGCCTGTCTATCCAGAGACTACCCCGGTCACTTGCCGTGACAACCTGCCTGTCAATCCAGAGACTGCCCCGGTCACTTGCTGTGACAACCTGCCCGTTTATCCAGAGACTGCCCCGGTCACTTGCCGTGACAACCTGCCTGTCAATCCAGAGACTGCCCCGGTCACTTGCAGTGATCCTTTCCCGTATAACCAGAGACTGCCCCGTCACTTGCCGTGACTTCCTGTCCGTCTCCCTGGGCGCCACCCGCTCTCTTACAAGTATAACCTTCTTGTATAAATAAAGCTCAGAGGTTCCACCTACCTGACCCGTTACAGTTTGCTCGGGCCATGGAACCCGGTGGCACCCAAACCCCTTCGCTATCTGACCTGTGTCATGAACTGTCTCGTCAGAGGTCTCAACAGGAGTCCATCCTGGGTCATCTGCGGTGTGTTAATTCCCGCCTGGACACTCTGAATACTTCCCCGACAACCACCGCGAGCACCATGACTCGCAATCCGGCAGTTCCGCTGCTTACCAACTCCGTGGTTTCTATTCCAGGACCTCGACTTTCAGCTCCTCCTCGGTTTGGAGGCGACCCTGCTCTGGCTCGGGGTTTCATCAACCAATGTACCCTGCATTTTGAACTCCTGGCACACCAGTTTAACTCTGACCGGCCAAAATTGCCTTCATCATGTCACATCTCACCGGAGAGGCCCTGGCCTGGCTAAATCCTCTTTGGGAAAGAGAAGATCCTCTGGTGTCTAACCTGTCTGCTTTTCTCTTAGCCTTCCGGAAGGTATTCGATGAACCCGGACGGAAGACCTCCTCTGCATCATCTCTGCTGCGTCTTCGTCAGGAGAGTCTCACTGTGGGTCAATATGCCATAAGGTTTCGTACCCTTGCCTCAGAGCTGGCTTGGGATAATGACGCTCTGATAGCTGTCTTCTGGGAGGGCCTGTCCGGCCGCATTAAAGATGAACTTGCCGGTCGGGACATTCCAACCTCTCTCGATGACCTAATAACTCTTGCCAATCGAATTGGTCTACGGTTCCAGGAGCGAGCCAAAGAGGTCACCCGTGAGAGAAGGTTTCCTCGCCTAGCTCCTTCATTTTAGAGACCTGTAACTCCTTCCGTATCTCCTCAAGTGCCCCCGGCAGAGCCCATGCAGGTCGACCAGACCAAGATGGTCAAAGCCCGTCAGGACTCACGCCGTGCTGAGGGGAGTTGCTTCTACTGTGGCAGTAAGGAGCACCGGATCCGTACCTGCCCAGAGAGGTCGGAAACGCCTGTGTCTAGGTTCGCTCGGAGAGGTCCACCTAGACAAGAATAAATCCTCTTCATCTCTGCTGCTGTCTGTCTCAATTCTCCTCGGTGAGAACCGTTACTTCGAACTAGCCCAACTTGATTCTGGAGCAGCTGGGAATCTCGTTTCACAGGCTCTGGTAGAGAAATATCGCATTCCCACCAAACCTCTGCTTGAACCAGTATCTGTTGCTGCTGTAGATGGGGGTCTTCTACCACGTCCCATCCAGCTTATCACCGAGGCAATAACCCTGCAGGTGGGAATGTTACATTCTGAGAGTATCTCATTTCATGTTCTACCTGGACTCTCTCACGCTTTCTTACTAGGTCTGCCTTGGCTCCAAAAGCATGCACCCGTGCTCGACTGGCAGACTGGAGAGATTCTTCGCTGGGGACAGGACTGTCATCAAACGTGTCTGGTGCCTGTTCATCCTGTCCGTCCTTCTCCTACACCTGCTAATCTACCAGGACTCCCGATTCCATATTGGTCTTTCGCTGATGTCTTTAATAAAAAGGAAGCAGAGACATTACCCCCACACAGACCGTATGATTGCCCGATCGACCTGCTACCTGGTACTACGCCTCCCCGTGGGCGTATTTACCCATTGTCCGCTGCTGAGACCAGGTCGATGTCCGAATATATCAAGGAGAACTTGGCCAAAGGATTCATCCGGAAATCTACCTCCCCAGCGGGAGCAGGTTTCTTCTTCGTAAAAAAGAAAGACGGATCTCTCCGTCCCTGTATTGACTACAGAGGCTTAAATTTGATCACGGTGAAGAATAAGTACCCTCTTCCGCTCATTCCAGAATTGTTTGATCGACTTAGAGGGGCGAGAATCTTCACCAAACTGGATCTTCGTGGGGCATACAACCTGGTTCGTATCCGTCGGGGAGATGAATGGAAGACGGCATTCAACACCCGGACGGCCACTACGAGTATTTGGTGATGCCCTTTGGTCTCTGTAATGCTCCAGCAGTCTTTCAGGAGTTGGTCAATGACATCTTTCGGGACCTCCTCTACTCTTGCGTTGTGGTGTACCTAGACGATATCTTGGTCTTCTCTCCGGACCTCCAGTCTCACCGGAGGGATGTTCGTCAGGTTCTGCTCAGGCTCAGGCAGAATCACCTCTTCGCCAAATATGAGAAGTGCCTCTTTGAGCAGACCTCGCTTCCGTTTTTGGGCTACATCATTTCTCAGACCGGCCTATGAATGGATCCAGAGAAACTGTCTGCCATCGAGAAATGGCCCCGACCGGAGGATTGAGGGCCATTCAGCGGTTCCTGGGCTTCGCCAACTACTACCGCCTCTTCATACCGCACTTCTCTTCCCGGACTGCCCCAATTTCCGCGCTCACCCGTAAGAGCACTAACCCCAAAGAGTGGACGCCCGAAGCAGAGGAGGCCTTTCTTTCCTTAAAACAGGCCTTCTCTTCCGCCTCGGTGCTGCATTGCCCGGACGGCAACAAGCAGTTCTTCCTGGAGTTTGACGCTTCCGCCTCTGGAGCCGGAGCGGTACTTGCTCAAAAATCATCTTCCGGGAGGATGGTAACTTGCGGCTTCTTCTCCAAACTCTTCTCCTCTTCTGAGCGCAATTATTCCATAGGAGACCGAGAGTTATTGGCCATCAAGCTGGCATTGGAGGAGTGGCATTACCTACTCGAGGGGGCTCTTCATCCGGTAATTATTTACACTGACCACAAAAACTTGGCTTACCTCCAGCATGCCCAGAGACTTAACCCGCGCCAAGCCCGGTGGTCCTTGTTTTTTGCTCGCTTTGATTTTGTTCTACATTTTTGCCCGGCTGACAAGAACATCAAGGCGGACGCCTTGTCCCGATCCTTCCTGGTGTCGGATCTCGAGGAGGAACCTAAACATATCATCGATCCCGCCAGAGTAATGCAGGTGGCTCCAGTGAGCCTAAATCGTCTCCCTCCCGGTAAGACGTTTGTATCGGTACCCGATCGGGAGAGGATCCTACACTGGGGTCATTCGTCTAAACTAGCTGGCCACGCCGGTCGCCTCCTTCCGCTTCCTGTACCCGCTGCCCCCTGGCAGCATATAGCCATGGACTTCATAACTGACCTCCCCGTCTCTGCCGGTTGTACGGTCATTTGGGTGGTCGCTGACCGCTTTTCCAAGATGGCTCACTTTATTCCCCTGCCAGGCCTCCCGTCCGCACCCGAGCTGGCTAAAGACTTTATCCGCCACATCTTCCGTCTTCATGGCCTGCCCCGTCACATCGTGTCGGATCGTGGGGTACAGTTCACCTTACGTTTCTGGAGAGCCACTTGTAAATTACTAGACGTAACCCTGGACTTCTCCTCCGCTTACCACCCACAGTCCAATGGTCAGGTGGAGCGGATCAATCAGATCCTGACCAGTTACCTCCGGCACTTCGTTAATGCCCACCATTCTGACTGGGTGGATCTCCTGCCATGGGCCGAATTTTCTTACAACAATCACGAGAGCGAATCTTCCTCCAAATCCCCGTTTTTTGTAGTCTTCGGTCAGCATCCTCGGATCCCATTTCCCGTCTCCACCTCAGTGGACAATCCGGCTGCGGAATCTCTTGTTAACAAATTTTCCTCCATATGGGAGAGTACCCGGTCTGCACTCCTTCTGTCATCCGAGCGTATGAAAAGACATGCTGACAAAACATGTCTGGATCCTCCTCAATTCCGTCCTGGGGATAAGGTCTGGCTCTCGTCCAAGTATGTTCGGCTCAAGATTCCTTCCTATAAGTTAGGGCCTCGGTTCATCGGTCCTCTGGAGGTCATCAGTCAGATCAACCCGGTGGCCTATAAATTGAAACTCCCGGCCAACTTGCGGATCCCTAACTCCTTCCATGTATCTCTCCTCAAACCGCTGGTACTTAACTCTTTTTCCAAGTCGACAGGTACGCCTCCTGCTCCGGTTTCAGCTGAAAACGAATTTGAGGTAGAGAACATTCTGGCCACCAAAAGGGTAAGAGGGAGGACCTATTTTTTAGTAGAAGGGGTTTGGTCCTGAAGAGAGAACGTGGGAGCCTCGGGAGAACATCCATGCCCCTCTCATCCTAGCTAAATTTCTCTCTGGCCTAAAAAAAGGGGGCCTAAAAGGGGGGGTACTGTAGCGCCGGCATCCCTGCCCTCTGCTAGGCAGGGACGCTGTCCCCTCACCCCTCTGCTCCGAGCCCGGCGTCCTCCTCCCGCTCTACTGGCAGCGTGCGCTCCTTCCCGGCCACTGTGCTTAGGGCGCGCGCGCGCGCTCCCTCCCTCTTAAAGGGGCCGCGCGCGCCGTCCTAAGGAGTCCCCGGCCAATGGCCGGAGGACTTCACCATATATAAGGCACTTCCTCCAAAATGGAGGTGCCCGAGCAATGTTGTTGCACTGTTCACTACTCTGCTTCAGCTCACCTGGGAGCGCTCACCTGTTACCTGCCTGCTAGCCTACCTGGAGGCTCCGCCGTCCGACAGTCTGCCCACCATCACCTGCCAGTCTGTCTATGGACCAGCCTGCTTGCTCACCTGGGAGCGCTCACCTGTTACCTGCCTGCTAGCCTACCTGGAGGCTCTGCCGTCACATGCTGTGACCACCTGCTATTCCAGAGATTCTCGCTTACTCACCTGGGAAGCACACATCTACCTTCTGCCTGCTAGCCTACCGGGAGGCTCAGCTATCACAGGTCGTACCTACCTATACCCAGAGACTGCCCCGGTCACTTGCCGTGACCTCCTGCCCATTCTTCCAGAGACTGCCCCGGTTACGGCTGTGACTGCCTGCCCGTCTATCCTGGTCGCCACCAGCTCCCTTACAAGGACCGCCCCCTTGTATAGCAGCTCAGAGGTTCTGCCTCCCAGACCCGTTACACTGGGGTTCAGTAATGTCAGCTGTTCCCCTGCTGTGTGAACAGCAAAAAGTCCTGCTGCCTCCAATTTAAAGTTACAAAGTTGCTCATACTAGGCCTCAGCCTACATCCTCTCATCCCTGGGCTCCAACACCGCCAGTTGGTGCTCGGAAGTGCTGTGTGCACAGTCAACACTTGCTCCTGTGTTACTGGGGTTCAGTAATGTCAGCTGTTCACCTGCTGTGTGTACAGCAAAAAGTCCTGCTGCCTCCACCCTGTTCTCCTCTCACCTGGGCTCCAACACCGCCAGTTGGTGCTCGGAAGTGCTGTTGCACAGTCAACACTTGCTCCTGTGTTACTGGGGTTCAGTAACGTCAGCTGTTCCCTGCTGTGTGTACGGCAAAAATCCTCTGCCTCCACCCTGTTCTCCTCTCAACCCTGGGCTCCAACACCGCCAGTTGGGTGCTCGGAAGTGCTGTTTGCACAGTCAACACTTGCTCCTGTGTTACTGGGGTTCAGTAATGTCAGCTGTTCCCCTGCTGTGTGAAGCAAAAAGTCCTGCTGCCTCCACCTCGTTCTCCTCCCATCACGCCTGGGCTCCAACACCGCCAGTTGGTGCTCGGAAGTGCTGTGTGCACAGTCAAACATTGCTCCTGTGTTACTGGGGTTCAGTAACATCAGCTGTTCCCTGCTGTGTGTACGGCAAAAAGTCCTGCTGCCTCACCCTGTTCTCCTCTCAACCCTGGGCTCCAACACCGCCAGTTGATGCTCGGAAGTGTTGTTTGCACAGTCAACACTTGCTCTGTGTTACTGGGGTTCAGTAATGTCAGCGGTTCCCCTGCTGTGAACGCAAAAAGTCCTGCTGCCTCCAATTAAAGTACAAAGTTCTCTACTAGGCCTCCACCTCATCCTCTCATCCCTGGCTCCAACACCGCCAGTTGGTGCTCGGAAGTGCTGTGTGCACAGTCAACACTTGCTCCTGTGTTACTGGGGTTCAGTAACTCAGCTGTTCCCTTGCTGTGTGTACGGCAAAAAGTCCTGCTGCCTCACCCTGTTCTCCTCTCAACCCTGGGCTCCAACACCGCCAGTTGGTGCTCGGAAGTGCTGTTTGCACAGTCAACACTTGCTCCTGTGTTACTGGGGTTCAGTAATGTCAGCTGTTCCCCTGCTGTGTGTACAGCAAAAAGTCCTGCTGCCTCCACCCTGTTCTCCTCTCAACCTGGGCTTCAACACCGCCAGTTGTGCTCGGAAGTGCTGTGTGCACAGTCAACACTTGCTCCTGTGTTACTGGGTTCAGTAACGTCAGCTGTTCCCCTGCTGTGTGTACGGCAAAAAGTCCTGCTGCCTCCACCCTGTTCTCCTCTCAACCCTGGGCTCCAACACCGCCAGTTGGTGCTTGGAAGTGCTGTTTGCACAGTCAACACTTGCTCCTGTGTTACTGGGTTCAGTAATGTCAGCTGTTCCCCTGCTGTGTGTACGGCAAAAAGTCCTGCTGCCTCCACCCTGTTCTCCTCTCATACCTGGGCTCCAACAACGCCAGTTGCTGCTCGGAAGTGTCATTGGCACGGTACTCACTCCTGCCCAGCCTGGTTACAGCACGCCAGCTGTTTCCTGGCAGTATCAACGTCACTTAGCCTCCAATAAGTTGTCCTGTTGTGTTGCGTTCGGGTTAGCCGACTCTATGGTGCCTGCAGTTTAGGTGCTTCCTATTGTGCTGCGGGATATGTAAATAAAGGCTGTTTCCGTTGTGACAATAGGACAAGCACCCACTGTAGGACTGTGGGATTCGGTAACTGCGGCCGGATCGCAGCCTTTCAACTTAAATTTTCATGGGTACCTTCTGCTACCCGTCCGGGTTCCAGTACCGTCTGCTGGTTTTCGGCAGTGCCTTTGGCCTAGGTGCCTCCATCTCGGTATCCGAGTTCCAGCAATGTCTGCTGGTCCTTGGTAGTGCTTTGGAGCACAGGTACCTCCTGCTTAGTAACCGTGTCCCAGTAACGTCAGCTGGTCCTCGGTTGTGCTATTGGCTCTGTTCCTTCTGCTGCCCCTCCGGGTTCCAGCACAGTCAGCTGGTCCTCGTTACTTCCATTGGCTCTTGTACCTTCTGCTACCCGTCCGGGTTCCAGTACCGTCAGCTGGTTCTCGGCAGTGCCTGTGGCCTAGGTGCCTCCATCTCGGTATCCGAGTTCCAGCAACGTCTGCTGGTCCTTGGTAGTGCTTTGGAGCACAGGTACCTCCTGCTTAGTAACCGTGTCCCAGTAACGTCAGCTGGTCCTCGGTTGTGCTATTGGCTCTGTTCCTTCTGCTGCCCCTCCGGGTTCCAGCACAGTCAGCTGGTCCTCGTTACTTCCATTGGCTCTTGTACCTTCTGCTACCCGTCCGGGTTCCAGTACCGTCAGCTGGTTCTCGGCAGTGCCTGTGGCATAGGTGCCTCCATCTCGGTATCCGAGTTCCAGCAACGTCTGCTGGTCCTTGGTAGTGCTTTGGAGCACAGGTACCTCCTGCTTAGTAACCGTGTCCCAGTAACATCAGCTGGTCCTCGGTTGTGCCATTGGCTCTGTTCCTTCTGCTGCCCCTCCGGGTTCCAGCACAGTCAGCTGGTCCTCGTTACTTCCATTGTCTCTTGTACCATCTGATACCCGTCCGGGTTCCAGTACCGTCAGCTGGTTCTCGGAAGTTACTCAGCCTTCTTGTACCTTCAGCTACATTTCCAAGTTGAAGATTTTTTAAATGTTTTTTTGGGTAATCACTCTGGATCTCCAACCCAGAAGACAACGACGCTGAAGATGACGACCCTGAAGACCACCCAAAGAAGACACGAGCCCGAAGACGAGGACCCTGAAGACGAGGACCCTGAAGACGATACGACGACGACCCTGAAGACCACCCCGAAGAAGACGACGACCCCAAGGACGACGACCATCAAGACAACGAGCCTGAACACCATCACAAAGAAGAAATAAAAGATTACCCAGAAGAAGATCACCAACAGGACAAAGAAGATTAAGACAAAGTACAAGATACAGAACAAGAGACAGAAGAACAAGAAGCAGAAGAACAAAAAGCAGAAGAACATTAAGTATAAGACCAAAATTCAGAGCAAAAGATATGCTCTAAATTATAAGCAGAAGAAGACTAAGCAGTGTATGGGGGTGAGTCCGTTCCTCCTCGTGGTGCCCCTGGAAAATGCCTGCTGCTGCAGGCTAAACTGAACGTGGACAAATACTGTTGTAATTTAAATGTTTTGTGACAGCAAGAACGGAAGGATGAAATCTTCAAACTTTTACAGATTACAACTACAGGAATGTCTGTCACAAATAAGAATATGATGAAGAAGATGAATAGGAAGAAGATGAAGAAGTAGAATATGAAGAAGAATAATAGTTGAATAAGAAGAATATGAGTAATGTTAACAAAAAGATGAATAGCAAGAAGTTTAAGAAGAAGATAAATAAGGTGAAGATGAAGAATAATTTGATGAAAAAGATGATGCTGCTGAAGATCATGAAGGAGAAAGTGTGGCAGAAGTAAAAAAGGTGAAGAGCATGGAAGTTGTGAAACATACATATGTGCCAAAATAGAAAAAAGGTTAACAACATAGTCAATTTCTTCGTCAATCCGAACGTCTTTAAAAAAAAGTATTCCTGCTATTCCATTTGATTGGGTTAAACATCTATGCCTTTAATGTCTCCTCCACCTCCCCCAATACATTCTACATTACTACTTTGTTGTTTTCCTTCATGTACAATTAACCTACAAGGCAAGAATAGGGTTTTTTTTAATCCGATATTTTTGTCCCATAGACTTGCATTGGATTTCCGGTATCGGAATCGGGTATCGCCGATACTTTTTGGGTATCGGCAATACCCATTCCGATCCGATACTTCTTGATATCGGAAAGTATCACTCAACTCTAGTCTTGGGAACTCAAAGGAATTAATATAATTACTAGTGATGAGCGAGAATACTCATTGGTCAGGTTTTCCCGAGCATGCTCAGGTGTCCTCCGAGTATTTAGGCGTGCTCGGAGATTTAGTTTTTGGCGCCGTAGCTGCATGATTTGCGTCTGTCAGACAGCCTGAATACATGCGGGGATTCCCTAACAAACAGGCAATCCCCACATGTATTCAGGCTGTCTAGCAGCCACAAATCATGCAACTGCGGCGGAGACAGAAACTAAATCTCCGAGCACGCCCAAATACTCGGAGGACACCAAATCATGCTCGGGAGAACCCGAGCAATGAGTATACTCGCTCATCACTAATGAGATCACTTAAAGCAAATATCTGCACCATGAGGGAATGCATTCTTATTCTTGGATAGCGGGCAGAGATGTGCAAATAGTCTTGCTTTAGGTTTTGCTTAGCCTGTTCTGAGCAAGTTAGAACCAATAAAGTTTGAAAAGAATAAATTAAAGAATATAAAGTGTATATGTGAAGGAGATTGTGTATATGTGTTTATAAATCACATGAAAATTATGGGTTCTACAATAATTTATATGTCTCCTCTCCAAAACAAAAATAAAAGTGCTTTCCATACTCTCACACTAGTGTCATGGTGCCTTTAGGTTAATACACATAGAAAGCCTCATAAACTTCTTCCTATCAGAAGTCATTCATCACCCACCCTTCTAGCACAAAACAGGCTGAAAGAAGTGATAAATCAGCAGCAATCGTCATTAACAATAACTCCTATAAGGCGCACAGCATGGGGGAAGGAGTAGTAGATGGTGTGATGGAAAAGGAGACCCCATTCATCTTTGGGCACAAGTGCTTTACTGGATGAAAGAGACCCTATGGGACAATCTATTACCTTATCACTGAACAATTAGGATCACACACATCCTGAAAATCAATCTGTCAGCAGACAGGAATGTATCATTGCTTTCCTGTAAAATGGGGGGAAACAAGTGGTTTTGTGCCAGAATGGACAGGTTTTACAAGATTTGGAATTCACACAAAAAATCATCAGAAAGACTGGTTTATAAATAACCTCCCCTGAGAACTGTTAGTCTTATAAATTTCATAATTACCATATAATTTACCCATTATTAATTTACATTATAAAGCAATACTTCTAATTCCCATCCATCTGGCATTGTATGCCAAAGAAATGAATATTAGACAGTTACAATAAACATGAGAACAAATTACCTTCAGCTTTATAACAGACTGATCTCTAGTTACTCTCATGTGTGGAGTAGCTTTTCAAACACTGCATATTGAGGAGACAATATCAAGCCCATATAGATCCCTCAATGACATTAAAACCCAATGCCCTATTCTCCAAAACTCTGCCTCCTCAATCAGACTTCAGACAAGAGCCAAGATCCTTTTTACCCAGGACCTGACCTCAAGTGTCCTATTTCTACAAGTTTAGACCCTGCACTTAGAGAGCTACGTCTCACTTCACCCAGGCCTTTCTCCTCCATAGCCCTAGTCACAATAGCTGTTTCAGAGACAACTGTTTTAGTCTTATGTACCATATTAATCTAACCTACCAAGGTCACACCAAAGGCTTCCAGGCAATTAGTCCTGTGCTACAGCTCCCTCTTCTCTACTGTAGTTCCCACAGAACTGGCTTATTTCACAGTCTGACAACCCTAGACCCCAAAACATCCTTGTTTTTTAAAAGCACAGCACCATTCACACTTTCCTGGTTTTCTTCAGGCTAACATTAATTTTACAACAACAGCAGATTCTCCCAGAGCTAACCTAACCCAAGATGACAGTAATTCAGCCTACACTGCTTCAGTGGAGGCCCGCACAATACAATATAAATGATCCTTCTTCACAGCTAGTATACTTAGACCCTGTTGTATTAGTGATACTCTATTAGCTAAACATCTGCATCTATAAGCACTCCTTATTTTACCTAGTGAAGCAACCAAAGCACTACCCTTCCAGAGGCACACCCAGGAAGGCCAAATAGATGTCTGTCCAGCTCTTCTCAGGTCCAATTGTGCACCCTCCCATTTCCAGCCCACCACCAATGAGGAGTATGCAAATTGCTCCCAAGACTCAGTCCAGCAAGTCTCACATAGGCACCACATGCAGCCATTTGCACACTTTCCTACTAATGGCAAACCTCCCCTTTCACTCATTCGACAAATTTAATCCATAAACTTCTCGTCAGAAGGCTGTGGCACAGCTCATTTATGTCATACTGCAGACCAAATGGCTAGCATCGGGACCTTCCAGGGCTTAAACCAACATCTACACCTGTCCCTGATTGAAAGCCCAGAAATCTGGCCATTCTCATGGCCATCTATAGCATCAATATCTAACATTGTTACGGACCATTGTGAGCTGATGTCTGGACAACCTGCAGGAAAAAAATATGTATACAATATTGATGTGGGGTGCGATTTACTGCTTAAAAGAATCTTATGACTAGAGATGAGCGTATGTGTTCAGAAAACATTCGCCAATCTCAAATTTGGAACAAAAGTAGTACATTTGAATTCATGTTTGCTTTTTCAAGCATATTTTTCAAAGTCATTCACAGTTTGGTAAAT
Source organism: Oophaga sylvatica (assembly GCA_033576555.1). Taxonomy (NCBI): domain Eukaryota; kingdom Metazoa; phylum Chordata; class Amphibia; order Anura; family Dendrobatidae; genus Oophaga; species Oophaga sylvatica. Next base: position 213,925,802 of record JARQOD010000003.1, on the reverse strand, counting down.
CATCGCGTTTCCCCTAATGCTTTTGTTTGACTGTGCCTAGGATAGTGGTGCTGTATAATGAGCGTGGGGGACGGGGGGACTTGTTTGATGAGGGGAGGTGGTCTAGAGAGGTTAAAGAGGCATCTGAAGAGATTACAGGAGTGGCGTGTAGAATTGAGCGAAACAGGTCTGTCAGATTCAAAAATCGCCGACTTTCGCCAAAGTCGGGTTTCGCCGAGCGAAACCCGATCATAGAATAACATCGGCCATGCGGTCGTTGACCCGAGCGCCAAAGTCGGTTTTCCCAAAATGCTTGCAGGCGCCTTTTCTCAGCCAATGAGCAAGGACGTACACTGTGGGCAACGAGTAGAAACACATTCAGCTGCATGTTAGATCAACAAACAACAGGGGATTGGCACGGAATCGTGCTCAACCCATGAGCAGAAAAACACCAACTCATATAACAACATAGAATAAGGAGAACAATGTAAGGTTCTATGTATATATTCCTGAAACTCAGTTTGTTCGTCAGCCATTTTACTTTCTGTCTTGCTGCAGCTATCTTGCCCTCAGTCAAAATGGAGTTTCCAGCTTGCATGTTCCCGCCCTGATTCTCTCCTTTGCTTCTTAAGCAGCCACAGCTGAGCAATCAGTGCTTCAGAATCTAGCCTGCAGTGAACCTGTGACTTGACTCCTGTAAGCCTTGGACCTTGTACTCCAGCTATTCCTACTGAGGAACTCTGAAGCACTTGTGGACTCTGAACCCTGCTCTTTGAAAGACCCACTTTGCATGGACTTACGGTAACAGAGAAGAAGATCCTGAATCTGTATTGGAGAGTGATTGCTGAGCTTGGATTACTCTGGCCTGCTGTGTCTCCTGTTTCTGTGTCTGCAAACTGTGTGACTATTTCTGCCAACTTGTATGAAGTAATACAGGACTTTTCTATATCAAACCTGTGACTCCTGTGTTTTCATCGCACCCAAGCACAAGACGCTATATGAACTGTACTACATACATTACAAGATTCTGAAGCCAAAACGTTAGTGTCTGCTGGGTCTGGAAGGCTGTGTCTGCTGTACTGTGGATATCAGACGTCCGGTTGTACTTTCTGTGATGACAGTGGTTGTGACTTCTCACAACCATTCCAGGTGAGCAATTCCCTTAAGTTTTTTCTTTTTGCAGTGTTACCACAGGTAAACACTATTGTTTTTTTTTTTTTTTCCTTTCTTTTCTCTTTTTTGTCTGATGTAACTCTGGATATCAGATGTCTGGTTGAAACTTTCTGTGATGATAGTGGTTGTGACTCCTCACAACCATTCCAGGTGAGCAGTTCCCTTAATTTTTTTTTCTCTCTGCAGTGTTGCCACAGGTGAACACTATTGTTTTTTTTTTCTCTCCTCTTCTTCCAGTAATCCTGTCTTAAAAGATCTGGAAAATGGAGGCCCGCATAAAGGAACTTTGCGGAGTGACTGATAATATCCTTGCAGATTTGCAGAATATAAAGACCCGTTTTACAAATCTACAGGACCTCAATAATCACAATTTGCAAGTGGTTGGACAGACTACCCAGGATTTGCGAGCCAGGATTGAGGTTCTAGAGGGGCGAGTCCAGGCTCCTGCCGTAGCCCCGAGTGCTGGGATTCCCAAGTTGCCCCCTTTTCGTTTTGGCGGTGAACGTGAGAAATTCAGGGGATTTATTAATCAATGCAATCTTTTTTTTTCTGCACATGCTTCACAATTTTCCACTGAACGATCTAAGGTGCTTACTATAATTATGTTGCTTACCAACAAGGCTTTAATGTGGGCAAACCCTCTGATTGAGACTGAGGATGATTGTTTGAATCACCTTGATGATTTTATTTCAGCCATGGGGCAGGTGTTTGATGACCCCAATCGAGGTGCAACAGCTGAAGCAGCCATGTTAGCTTTGCGCCAAGGTAAGCACTCGGTAGCTGAATATGCCTTGGATTTCAGGAGATGGGCCCTTGATACCACCTGGGACAGTTCCGACAAAAAATCTACTTTTCGAAAGGGGTTATCTCCACTGATTAAGGATGAACTTGCTCGTGCCGACCCTCCCACTGCGTTAGGTGACTTTATTAACTACTGCATCCGTATTGATACTCGTCTGACTGAACGCAGGCAAGAGAGATGGTTCGAAAGCAATCGTACTAACCTTTTCCTACCTTCCTCTCCAGCTAAGGAACCTTTGAGTAGGATTACACGGAAACCTGAACCTGAACCCATGCAGGTAGACTCTTTACAACGACGGGTTAGTGATGCACGCAAGGAACATCGTTTTAAGGAGAATCTGTTTCTATTGTGGTAAGTCAGGGCACTTCATTATAAACTGCCCCAGCCGTTCTCGTAAGACTACTGCAGCACTCATTCATTGTGAGTGTTGCGAGAGGGGATCTGTCAGGTCCGAGCCTCAGGCTCCAGAGAGATCTGCAGCAACAGATCTTGATTTCTCGGACTTAAACTCCGTTACCTCTGAGGACGTTGACTGTGTAAACGCTGCCATTTTTCAAGTTTCCTCAGCGGTGTCCCAGCTGAGTTGTAAGAAAAACAATTCTCATTGCTTTCTTTCCATCAAACTCTGGGTTGACTCAGCTTGGGTGTCTAGCTCTGCTATGATCGACTCAGGGGCAAGTGGAAATTTTATGGATGTCTCCTTTGCTCTGAAACAGGGAATACGTTCAGTGAAGAAGGCTACTCCAGTACAGATGGAAACTGTGGATGGCTCCCTGCTGACCTCTGGACCAGTGGATCAGGAAACAGAGCCTTTGAGGGTTCTTATGGGTAAAGATCATCAAGAGAAACTGTCCTTTATGCTTATCTCTTCTCCCCACTTTCCCATTATTCTAGGGCTACCATGGCTGCAGGCTCAGAATCCTACCATTAACTGGGAGACCAAGGAATTACACTTTCCAGAGAAACAGATGAGTCCAAAAGTTTCAGCTTGCTCTGTTCCTAAAGGAATCATGTCAGTCCCTGAACTACCAGCTGTATACCAGGACTATGTGGATTTATGTGACAAGAAGAACGCTGACCAGCTTCCTCCTCACCGTCCATATGACTGTCCAATTGAATTATTGCCTGGAGCAGAGATACCTTTTGCTAAGATCTACCCCCTGGCGGGGCCCGAGCTAAAGGCTTTAAAGGATTACATAGATGAAAATCTAGCCAAGGGCTTCATACGCCCCTCTTCATCTCCTGCAGGTGCACCCATCTTCTTTGTAAAGAAGAAAGATGGATCTCTGAGACCATGCGTAGACTATAGGGAACTCAATAAGGTTACTATTAGAAACCGTTATCCATTGCCTTTAATCCCTGAGTTATTGGAGAGAGTGCGACATGCCAAAATTTTTTCTAAACTAGATCTTCGTGGGGCCTATAACTTAGTCCGTATTAGACCTGGGGATGAATGGAAGACTGCATTCAGGTCACGCTATGGACACTTTGAATATCTAGTTATGCCTTTTGGTCTGAGTACCGCCCCAGCCACTTTCCAACACTTGGTGAATGACATCTTCAGGGATCTCCTAGATACATTCGTGGTAATTTATTTGGATGATATTCTAATTTTTTCTAACTCCACAGAGGAACATCATGGACATGTGAGAATGGTCTTGGAACGTCTAAGACAAAATCATCTTTACATCAAACTTGAAAAGTGTGAATTCCATAGGACCGAAATTCAATTTCTGGGGTATGTACTGTCTACACAAGGAATTAGTATGGATGGAAGCAAAACCCAAGCCATCAAGGATTGGCCAAGTCCTAGAAATGTGAAGGAGGTACAGCGCTTCATCGGGTTTGCCAACTTCTATAGACGTTTCATTAGAAATTTCTCTGAGGTAGTGTCACCTATCACTCAACTTACCCGGAAAGAGTCTAGGTTTTCCTGGACTCCCCAAGCCCAGGAAGAATTTTCCCGTCTAAAAAATAAATTTACCACTGCACCTATCCTAGTACATCCCAACCCCGAGCTTGCCTTCATAATAGAGGTGGATGCTTCAGACTGTGCCGTTGGAGCTATACTCTCTCAGAGAACAGGTGAGAAGAATGTCTTGCATCCCTGTGCCTTCTTTTCCCAGCAGTTGTCTTCGGCTGAGAGGAACTACGATGTGGGCAATAGAGAGTTGTTGGCCATTATTGCCGCCTTCAAAGAATGGAGACACCTTCTTCAGGGTGCTGCACAGCAAATAGTCGTCCTGACAGACCATCGTAACCTTGAGTTTATCAGGTCGGCTAAGTGCCTGACTCCTCGCCAGGCTCGCTGGAATCTTTTCTTAAACCAATTTAATTTTATCATCTCTTATAGACCAGGATCGCGCAATGGAAAGGCTGATGCACTCTCTAGGATTTACTCAGCAGAGACACGTCCAATTACTCCTCCTAAGACTATTCTTCCTGACTCTAGATTCCTAGGAGTAATTCATAATCAAGACCTACTTAAGGACATCAAGGAAGCATACCATGCGGATTCCTTTTTGGCACAACCCCCAAGGGACGTAAGTCTTGTCTTTAAGAATGGTGTGTGGATTCAGGGACAACGTCTGTAGATTCCTGAAACAGTCAGATTAAGTGTATTGCAACTCATTCACGATTCCAAGATAGCTGGGCATAGAGGAATTCTAAAGACACAGGAATTTCTTTCTCGTTTCTTTTGGTGGCCCACTTGCAGGAAGGATGTTTTGAATTATGTCACTTCATGTGAGGTCTGTGCAAGATGCAAAACACCTCGCTCCTCACCAACTGGTCTGTTACAGCCTCTTCCCACCCGGTCCCGCCCGTGGGGATCCATTTCTATGGACTTCATTGTGGAGTTACCAACCTCTCAGGGGAAGAACACCATTCTAGTGGTGGTTGACCGTCTAACAAAGGCAGCTCATTTTATCCCTTGTGTCGGCTTACCCACTGCAAAACAGACATCAGATTTGATGATTAAAGATGTGTTTCGCTTACATGGAGTACCGGATGAGGTTATTTCAGATCGAGGGGTGCAATTCACTTCTAGGTTTTGGCAAAATTTCTGTGCAGCATTGGACATTAAAGTAAACCTTTCTTCTGCTTTTCATCCCCAGACTAATGGACAGACCGAACGAACCAATCAAACCCTGGAGCAGTATCTCCGCTGCTTTATCTGCCACCTACAGGATGATTGGGTGGATCTACTTCCATTAGCTGAGTTCTCGTATAACAACTCTCAGAGTGCCTCCACTAAACAGTCTCCTTTTTACTCTAATCTAGGTTATCATCCTAACATTCTACCACGATTTCCCATAGAAACGCCTATACCAGCAGTGGCTGAAAGAATCACGTCTTTACAGAAGAATATGGATCTTCTAAAGGAAAATCTGGAATCGGCTCAAGAAAGGTACAAGAAAGCAGCAGATAAATTTCGTAAACCTGCACCAGCTTTCAAGGTAGGAGACTTGGTCTGGCTGTCAACCAGAAATCTTAAGTTAAGGATTCCATCGTCTAAGTTGGGACATAAGTACATTGGACCCTATAAAATCAGTAAAATTATAAGTGCCGTTGCTTGTCGTCTTCAACTGCCCAGAACTATGAGAATCCACCCTGTCTTTCATGTATCCCTACTAAAGGCTGCGACACCCAATACGTTTCCTGGACGTTCCTCTCCTTGCCCTGACCCAGTGCTAGTCGATGGTCAGGAAGAATTTGTGGTGGAAAGGATTTTAGATTCCAGGTTGTATAGAAATCAGTTACAATATCTGATTAAATGGCAGGGCTACCCAGTGGAGGACAACTCATGGGAACCGGTCAATAACGTTAATGCTCCTCGCTTGCTACGTCAGTTTCATCAGAAGTACCCACACAAGCCTGGTCTGAGGTCATCCGGAGGTTGTCCTTAAGGGGGGAGTAATGTAAGGTTCTATGTATATATTCCTGAAACTCAGTTTGTTCGTCAGCCATTTTACTTTCTGTCTTGCTGCAGCTATCTTGCCCTCAGTCAAAATGGAGTTTCCAGCTTGCATGTTCCCGCCCTGATTCTCTCCTTTGCTTCTTAAGCAGCCACAGCTGAGCAATCAGTGCTTCAGAATCTAGCCTGCAGTGAACCTGTGACTTGACTCCTGTAAGCCTTGGACCTTGTACTCCAGCTATTCCTACTGAGGAACTCTGAAGCACTTGTGGACTCTGAACCCTGCTCTTTGAAAGACCCACGTTTGCATGGACTTACGGTAACAGAGAAGAAGATCCTGAATCTGTATTGGAGAGTGATTGCTGAGCTTGGATTACTCTGGCCTGCTGTGTCTCCTGTTTCTGTGTCTGCAAACTGTGTGACTATTTCTGCCAACTTGTATGAAGTAATACAGGACTTTTCTATATCAAACCTGTGACTCCTGTGTTTTCATCGCACCCAAGCACAAGACGCTATATGAACTGTACTACATACATTACAAACAAAGAGTATCTGGTGGTAGGTATATAAAACAGTAATTTTATTACATTAATTAAATTACATCACACAAAATATAATTCAAATTTCAATGATATATGTGCAAAACAATATGGAACAGACGGGAGGGACGAGAAACCTCTCAAAAGTGTGCAATGTCACATATATAGTATAGTGACAAACTCCACCATATGACCAGTATGTCCCGGGGAGAGACCCATGTATGAAGTATAACCCACAATGGGCAAGTACAAAACCATCAGCAATATTGGGCTTACCCAGGAAAGGTGGAGAGCAAGAGGAGGAGACGCGTCTCTAGTGAACATCCAAGTGCCTGTCTTTCTCTCTCACCACATTATCCCCACCCAACAAACTTCATAATCTTCAGCTCTTTAAAGAGCTTTTTGGAATGAATAATGTTCACTAGAGTTGAGCGAAACAGGTCAGTCAGATTCAAAAGTCGCCGACTTTCGCCAAAGTCGGGTTTCGTTGGCCGAAACCCGACAATAGCGTGGGGTCGGCCATGCAGTCGTCGAAACGAGTGCCAAAGTCGAGTTTCCCAGAATGCTTTCAGGTGCCTTTTTCCAGCCAATGAGCAAGGACGTACACTGTGGGCAACGAGATGGCATGGGCAGCGGCCACCACTATCTTAGAGAAGGGCATTGCAGTGATTGGCTTGCTTTGTGTGGCGTCACAGTGGCTATATAAGCCCTGACCGCAGACCGCCATTTTACTTCTGCAGATCTTAGCGTAGGGAGAGGTTGCTGACACTGTTTATCAGTAAGGAGAGAGTTAGGGAGGAAAGAAAAGTTATTCTGTGCTTGTGCGGATAGCAATTGTGCTGTAAATTTAGTGTGCAGTGACAGGGAGGATTTTGTTGTGTGCAGCACTGTTGGTTATTAGGCTGCCTGCCAGTGACAGAGGAGGATTTTCTTGTGTGCAGCAGCGGTGGTTAATAGGCTGCCTGCTAGCTGTATTGCTGTGTGTACACTGCAGTGCAGACTGCTTTTTACACAGAAATAATGCTTTTATTCTTTTTTTCTGCAAATTACTGAGCGTTCATTTTTTCCCACTCCATATAGAGCTGTACGCTCCTCACACACTACCGTGTACCGGCCGGTATCACAAACAAATAAATGCTGAATATCTGTGTGTGACTCCGGAAATATATACGGAGATTTACAATTACCCCTAGACTGTATACAGCTGTACGCTTGTGATACAGTACCCTTTTTCTGCTTTTTATATTCTGGTCTAATCCATACTGAGCCTGTGAGCGTCTGTGTGTTACTCCGAAAATATACAATAAAGACCAAAAGTTTGGACACACCTTCTCATTCAAAGATTTTTCTGTATTTTCATGGCTATGAAAATTGTAGAATCACACTGAAGGCATCAAAACTATGAATTAACACATGTGGAATTATACATTACACTTTACAAAAAAGTGTGAAACAACTGAAAATATGTCTTATATTCTAGGTTCTTCAAAGTAGCCACCTTTTGCTTTGATTACTGCTTTGCACGTCAGAAAAGGTGAACGGATGGATTCTACATGCCTGGTTCCCACCGTGAAGCATGGAGAGGTGTGATGGTGTGGGGGTGCTTTGCTGGTGACACTGTTTTTGATTGTGAGCTCTTTACAGACTCAGAGGACAGTGTGGTGTTCAGGGCTTATTGCAAGGGTCAATGGGGCGTGGGTCAATGGACAGAGTCATGGAGGGAGTCAGATGACACAGGAAATCCTACATTGTTGGAGTTTTTTTTACAATAGTGGCTTTGTTGTCGATATCAGGCAAACAATTCAGAGACAGGAAAATCATGTTCCACTGCAACAATGTGTCAGTTGTGATGACTATTAATCTATCTGCCTCCTGTCATGAATTGTCGGATGCTGACATCATGAGATATAAAATCAATCAACTTGTGTTTCCACTTTCAGTTCCAATTAGGAACTTGAAGCTCTCTGGCGCCCCCTTATCCTCAGGTAAATCAGGGAACTGCACCTAGGGTCAGTAGTCGCCGGAAAGGCTGCATTGTAATGTACTGGCTATCGGGCACACTGCAGTGAGGGCGGTATGTACATCACCAGTCCCAGGCAGGGAATACACACATAAACCTCCGATCCGTCACTGGGTGGGTTCCTCAATACCACCAGTATGCTAGGCTGCCACCATTTCCTTGTTTGATACTACAGCCTATATTGGGTCAGGGACTAACCCACAGGTAACGTGATTTTGGCGCTGAGTACTTGTCGGTTCGATCATAGAGCAAAAAAAAACAAAACTAGTAAAATTACAAGTTTACTCCAGAAAATATAGGCAGTGTTTACCAAAATACAAACGATATTACAAAAGGAGACAAAATACAGTATGTACAGATGGTTAGAAATAAAGGAATTAAAATAAGAAATTTACTACATCTCAGTCACTGGTATGATGTGTCAATGAGTGGAGGAGAGCCTTCTCAAGGAAAAATGGTTCATCAGCACAGCATGGATGTTAGCTGGCTCTCTGTGCATCTGACACCTCCCCAAATGAGCGCTCCAGTTTTATGCTTTGACCCAAAACCAAGGGACTTCTTCCATGCTGACCTCACTTGGTGGGCTGTGTTAGAGGACATACGCCCCTTATGAAAAATTATTAAAACTCCTATCTTTCCATATCTTTGGCTGGGACAGGGTGATGACAGGGCCATTACCTTCAACGTGACCATTCTTTTGAGACCAAATATGACATGCATGTGTGTTACTGAGGGGCAGAAACTGTTTTCCCGGTTTCTGATGGCTGCACCGGCTGCAAAACGCTGCCGTGCGTAGCCCCAATTACTGTTGTGAACACTTTTAATCTGACTTCTGAGTCTGGTTCTCCCTCTGGTGATTACTGATGGTAATGAAGCTGCTCCGACTAACAGAAGTCTTTCACCTGACGGGGATGATTGGCAATCAGGTGTTTCTGACTGGGAGATATAAGTGAACAGCCTTCTCATAATGCTTGCCGGTGATTTGTTTCTTCCTAGCCTCTTGGAAGTCTGCTTCTCCCTACTGTCTCCTGCATCTTTCAGATAAGTTATTTCGCTGTTTAAATCTGTGGCTTTCGTTTACATTTTGCTTTTCTCTGCTTTCTCCCTTGCTGGAATTAGTTCAGCCGGGATTCCCTGCGGTGACCCGTGCTGGACTTTGTGTTTATTTTCCACAGCCTGCTTCAGTCTTTTCTGTGGTTTCAGTTCCCTGTTGTTTCAGTATCTGTTGATTTGCTTCCAGTAACACCAGAGTTCTGATTTAGCGGGGGCGAGGTCGTGTGGCCTCAGGATTTTTGCATATCAGTCATGTTGGAGTTTTTCTTAGGGTTTTTGCTGGATTGCAGACAGTATTCTTTCCTGTCTTGTTCTGTCTAGACAGCCTTGGCCCCTGCATTTGCTTACACTGTTTTCTGCCTGTGTTTGTGCCTCATCTGCCTCACTGTCAATACATGTTTGGGGGCTATCTATTCCTTTGAGGCTCTACTCTGGGGCAGTTAGCTTTCCCCTTTCTTTCTTTAGGCTTAGTTAATTCTTTGGCTGTGTCGAGGCATCTAGGTCATCGTAGGTACATCCCACGGATAATTCTAGTTGTGTTGTCAGTTTAGGGGTCTGCAATCCGCTAAGTTACCAACCTCTCTGTTGTCTGGTTGCCTAGTCTATTTTGTCTTTTTTCCTCCTCGGTTACCGAATCATAACACATTAACCCTGATTCTATAAATATATTTTTCCTGTCTCTAGGATTATTGTGTGTTATTAAATTTGATCTGGAATAGACAAAGGAAATCGTGAAGGGAAAAAAATGTATTAAATTGGCCAGATGCAATAAAAGTGACCATCTGCTGAAGGGAGGGGGGTTGATAGAATTTCACAGAGGCAGAGACAGGGGGGTTGCTGGTGAGCTTATCTTTCACAAACCAACAGCTCTCGATGGGTAACTAGGATATCAGGAAATAACTCATATTTTCCTGACACCTCCTGTGGTCCGTTTATTGCTTTATTTTGTGGTGGTGGAGGAGGTGCATGTTCCCTGGGTGGAAAGCTCAATTGCTGACTCCCTTTCTCGATCACAGTGGGAACGTTCTTAGATTAGGCCGGTGGCAGAGTCTGTGGTCTGCCAGTGGCCCACGAAGCTCTGGGAATTGGTCTTCAAGACTGAAGAGCACTAATTAGGTCCCCACTAGCAGACAGCACGTGGTGGGCAAATGATGCAGCTTTAAAGCAGTGGGTGGGGTGGATTCAACAGATAGGGGTTTCTAGGTCAGAGGAGAATTACATAGGCAATTTTCTGTTTTAGGTGGGAAAAGTGGCAAAGTAGGGGTGGCCAGTATCAAGAGTTAACTGTTTTTTGTCAGGAGTAGCATTTGGGTGTAAGTTCAGGGGCTTTACAGACATTACAAAGAGTTTTCTAGTTTCCAGACTGTGAATGGTATTGGAAGGGGAAAACCTTGCCTGACACTCGCAGGCTGGTTTTGTTTAAGTTATTGATTGAATTGGGAGGGAAACTGGGTCAAGTTTGTAGTTCGCCTTTTAAAGAGGCGTTATCTAATCTGGCTTTCTCGTGGTCTATCTTTGGGTCCATGACAATAGGGGAATTGGTGGCGGTGGAAGTCTGGATTAGATGGGTAAATGAAAAAGAATTGTTTTAAGGGCATTAAAGAGTCCAGCATGTGCCCAGTAATGGGTTTTAAAAATTATCGTTTTTTTTTAGGTAAGAGCAAGTCAGGCCCATTATTAAGACATAGGGTTAGGTATTTTTTATCACGATATCAGTTTGGAGCCGTGTTTAAAAAGTGCTTGACAGTTTTGGGTTTATAGGCCAATAAGTTTTCGCAGCACTCATTTACAATTGGTGTTGCAACAGAGTTGGGGCCTACCTTCAAAAGTGGTTCAGAAGATTGTCAGGTGGGAATCTGGGAGATATAAACTCTATATGCGCACTCATTTGATGTAAAGAAAAAAAAAACAACATGCTGTCCTTCCTTTTTCTCCCTTTCTTTTTTCACTATTGGCAGAGCATGTCAAGTTAAGGGCCCACATTCGAAAAAACGGATGTCAAATGGGTTTTTCCAAGAATAACATGGTAATAGCGATTTGTGGTATGAGTTGGCGTCAGGTCCTTACAGATTTTCACCATTTCGCCAGGTTAGATCACCTCCAAGAAGTGCTGGTATCACATGTCGGCGGGAGCGATTTTGGGGTTCACCCTTACAGAAGATTAATAAGGGATATCCGCCATGATTTGTTGTGTTTATGGGTGTCATATCCGACCATGAAGATATTTTGGTCAGATATTGTGCTCCAAAAGGTATAGCCGGGCGCTTGATCGGTGAAAAAAATTAACTAAACAAGGTTAAAACTGAATACAGCTGTAGGGAGTTTTGCAGCCAGGAATGGGGATATCTTAGTTTGGTATGAAGATTTGGAGTGTGGGGAAGAGAATTTGTGGATGAGTGATGGTGTTCATTTGAACTCAATAGGTATTGAACTGTGGGCTCTCAAGATTCAAGATGGGGTGGAAAGGGCATGTTTCTATTTGGAAGGACTCGCATTATGAGGTGTTCAGGAAATGCTTGCTGTGATGGGGGGAAAGGGGGTCCTTGGAATTGGTGTCAAAATATTGGTGGGGGTTGTACATCGTGGAGATGGGACTCTATTAGTTTTGGAATTATGGTAATTGCCTGGCAAATTTTAGTGCTCTTGGGGGGTTTCTGGGAGTCTGTGATTTAAATTTTTTTTCTAACCATGAGGTGCCCTGAGCCTGTAGTTGTGGCTGGGGTAAAGCTGGAGGGTCATAACCATGACTAAGGGGCATATTTGACCCTGACATGCGTAAACCGGTGTCTGGGACCTCTGCTATCTCTGCCATTTTTTCTACTGTCGGTTGTCTATGCTTTTATATGAAGATTTTGGAATAAAGTTCATTGGAGTGCAACCTTTTGGTGCTGGATTCTTTACTACTCAAGAAGGTTGTTGGCCAAAATCTCACTATAGATGACCCTATCCACCCTCCCTTCAATACGGTACAGTTCTCTTGTCCCCTTTGCTGAAAAGCACCCCCAAAGTATGATGTTTCCCCCATAATGCTTCACAGTTGAGATGGTGTTCTTGAGGTTGTACTCATCCTTAGTGTTGAGCGATACGATACCGCAAGTATCGGGTATCGGCCGATATTAGCTCTATCGGACTTTCGATATTGACTTTCGATATTTCCCATATATCGTATACCGGAATCGGAATTGTCACTGTCACTGTGAGTGTCCGTCGGTCGGGTCTGTCAGGAGTCAGCGGCACTTACCTGGCAGAAGATCTCCGGTGGTCACGGCCTGGACTGGTTGATGGCCGCCATCATCTTTCCCCGGCGGTCACATGCAGTTTCTCGCGATAACTGCAGTGACTGCTGGGTAATCCCGGCCGTAAAGCAGTCAGTCCGATGACGTCACCGCCGGGGAAGCAGGTAATCAGCTGTGCTGCGCCGGGATGACAGCCTCTGCCTGTCATTCCGATGTAGCAGAGCTGGATCGTCGTGGGACAGTCGTTACTATGGACTGCGTCGGACAGGTGGTATACTGTTGGTTTGTTTTTTTCCTTTTTTTACAGGAGATCGATGGCGTCGCAGGAATGAGAGTATAATAAAAGAAATGAAAACTGTTGTCTCTTTTATTTCATTAAAATACTTTTTTCTTGCTCTGTCTTTTTTTTTATACATTTAAAAACTTTGGGATTAATAATGGATCGGTGTCTTATTGACACCTCTCCATTATTAACCGGCTTATTGTCACCGTGCAATCAACGGTGACATTAACCCCTTATTACCCCACTTGCCACCGCTACAGGGCAGTGGGAAGAGCCGGGTAAATTGCCACAATTGGCACATCTTTTGATGCGCCAAATGTGGGGCTGCTGTAGCCTGGTATTATCAGGCTGTTGAGGCCAAAATCCATGGGCCTTGACAGTCTTTTAACCCCTCTCTGCCATCAGACGTACTATTCCGTCCATGTGACCCTGGACCTAATTCCCATGGACGGAATAGTACGTCATAGGCGATCAGCTGCGCTCCCGGGGGGAGCGTAGCTGATCGCCGCCGGGTGTCAGCTGTATATCACAGCTGACACCCAGCACTATGTGTCAGGAGCGGTCACGGACCGCTCCCGGCACATTAACCCCTAGCACACCACGATCAAACATGATCGCGGTGTGCCCGGGGCACAGGGAGGATCGCGCAGGCAGGGGCTCCCTGCGCGCCCCCCTGAGACCCTCAGAGCAGCGCGATGTGTCGCGCTGTTCCGAGGGTCCGTCCTCCCTCCAGGTCCCCGGATCCAAGATGGCGCCGGGGTCCTGCAGGGAGGCGGCTTCCTCAGTGCCTGCTGAGAGCAGGCGCAGAGGAAGCCTGCAGCGATGCCAGAGCGATCGCTGGTGTGACAGAGTGCTGTGCACACTGTCACACCAGCGATCTGCTAAAATACTGTGATGTCCCACCCTGGGACAAAGTAAAAAAGTAAAAAAAATAAAAATAAAAAGTGGTAAAAAAAATCATCAAAAAAAAAAAAATATTCCCCAATAAATTCATTTCTTCCTGTAAATAAAAAAAACAAAACAATAAAAGTACACATATTTGGTATCGCCGCGTCCATAACGACCCCCCCTATAAAACTGTCCCATTAGTTAACCCCTTTAGTGAACCCCTTAAAAAAAAAAAAAACTAAGCAAAAAATCAATGCTTTATCATCATACCGCCGAACAAAAAGTGGAATAACACGCGATCAAAAAGACAGATATAAATAAACATGGTACCGCTGAAAACGTAATCTTGTCCCGCAAAAAACGAGCCATCATACAGCATCATCAGCGAAAAAATAAAAAAGTTATAGCTCGCAGAATGAAGCGATGCAAAAATAATGATTTTTTATATAAAATTGTTTTTATTCTATAAAAGCGCCAAAACATAAAAAAATGATATAAATGAGGTATCGCCATAATCGTACTGACCCGAAGAATAAAACTGCTTTATCAATTTTACCACACATGGAACGGTATAAACGCCTCCCCCAAAAGAAATTCATGAATTGCTGATTTTTGTTCATTCTAACCTCCCAAAAATCGAAATAAAAAGCGATCAAAAAATGTCACGTGCTCAAAAATGGTACCAATAAAAACGTCACCTCGTCCCGCAAAAAATAAGACCTCACATGACTCTGTGGGCCAAAATATGCAAAAATTATAGCTCTCAAAATGTGGTGATGCAAAAAACTACTTTTTGCAATAAAAAGCGTCTTTTAGCGTGACAGCTGCCAATCACAAAAACCCGCTATAAATAGTAAATCAAACCCCCCTTTATCACCCCCTTAGTTAGGGAAAAATAATAAAATTAAAAAAATGTATTTATTTCCATTTTCCCATTAGGGTTAGTGTTGCGGCTAAAGTTAGGGTTAGGATTGGCGCTAAAGTTAGTATTAGGGTTATGGTTGGGATTAGGGTTAGGGGTGTGTTAGGGTTAGGTTTGTGGTTAGGGTTGGGACTAGGGTTGGGGTATGTTGGGGTTAGGGTTGGAGTTAGAATTGGGGGGTTTCTGCTGTTTAGGCACATCAGGGGCTCTCCAAATGTGACATGGCGTCTGATCTCAATTCCCGCCAATTCTGCGTTGAAAAAGTCAAACGGTGCTCCTTCACTTCTGAGCTCTGCCATGCGCCCAAACAGTAGTTTACCCCCGCATATGGGGTATCAGCGTACTCTGTACCCCAAGAGTTATTGTGCAATTTGTCCTATTTCTTCTGATACCCTTGGGAAAATAAAAAACTGGGGGCGACAAAATCATTTTTGTAAAAAAAAAATGATTTTTTTGTTTTTATGGCTGTATGTTATAAATTTTCTGTGAAGCACTTGGGGCTTCATAGCGCTCACCACACTTCTAGATAAGTTCCTTGTGGGGTCTATTTTCCAAAATGGGGTCACTTGTGGGGGGTTTCCACTGTTTAGGCGCATTAGGGGCTCTCCAAATGCGACATGACGCCCCCAGACCATTCCATCAAAGTCTGCAATCCAAAACGTCACTACTTCCCTTCCGAGCCCAGACGTGCACCCATACAGTCGTTTTCTCACACATGTTGGGTATCAGCGTACTCAGGACAAATTGGACAACAACTTTTGGGGTCCAATTTCTCCTGTTACCCTTGTGAAAATAAAATATTGGGGCGAAAAAATCATTTTTGTAAAAAAAAAAAGGATTTTTTATTTTTACGGCTGTACGTTATAAACTTCTGGGAAGCACTTCGGGGTTCAAAGTGCTCACCTGTAATGTAGTAGTACAGTTCCTATAGCGTCTTGTGCTTGGGTGCGATGAAAACACAGGAGTCACAGTTTGATATAGAAAAGTCCTGTATTACTTCATACAAGTTGCAGAAATAGTCACACAGTTTGCAGACACAGAAACAGGAGACACAGCAGGCCAGAGTAATCCAAGCTCAGCAATCACTCTCCAATACAGATTCAGGATCTTCTTCCTGTTACCGTAAGTCCATGCAAACGTGGGTCTTTCAAAGAGCAGGGTTCAGAGTCCACAAGTGCTTCAAGTTCCTCAGTAGGAATAGCTGGATTACAAGGTCCAAGGCTTACAGGAGTCAAGTCACAGGTTCACTGCAGGCTAGATTCTGAAGCACTGATTGCTCAGCTGTGGCTGCTTAAGAAGCAAAGGAGAGAATCAGGGCGGAACATGCAAGCTGGAAAAATCCATTTGACTGAGGCAAGATAGCTGCAGCAAGACAGAAAGTAAAATGGCTGACGAACAACTGAGTTTCAGGAATATATACATAGAACCTTACATCACCACACATCTAGATAAGTTCCTTGTGGGGTCTATTTCCAAATGGGGTCACTTGTGGGGGGTTTCCACTGATTAGGCACATCAGTGGCTCTCCAAATGCGACATGACGCCCCCAGACCATTCCATCAAAGTCTGCAATCCAAAACGTCACTACTTCCCTTCCGAGCCCCGACGTGCGCCCATACAGTAGTTTACTCCCACATATTGGGTATTGGCGTACTCAGGACAAATTGGACAACAACTTTTGGGGTCCAATTTCTCCTGTTACCCTTGTGAAAATAAAATATTGGGGGCGAAAAAAATCATTTTTGTAAAAAAAAAAAAAAAAAGATTTTTTATTTTACGGCTGTACGTTATAAACTTCTGTGAAGCACTTTTGGGTTCAAAGTGCTCACCACACATCTAGATAAGTTCCTTGAGGGGTCTAGTTTCCAAAATGGTGTCATTTGTGGGGGGTTTCTACTGTTTAGGCAGATCAGGAGCTCTCCAAACATGACATGGCATCCAGCCAATTCTGCGTTGAAAAAGTCAAACGGCGCTCCTTCCCTTCCAAACTCTGCCATGCACCCAAACAGTGGTTTACCCCCACATATGGGGTATCAGCGTACTCAGGACAAATTGCACAATAACTTTTGAAGTCTTGTTACCCTTGGGAAAATAAAAATTGGGGTGAAAAGATCAATTTTGTGGAAAAAATATGATTTTTTAATTTTACGTCTCTACGTTATAAACTTGTGTGAAGCACTTGGGGGTTCAAATTGCTCACCAAAGATCTAGATAAGTTCCTTAGGGGTGTAGTTTCCCAAATGGGTCACTTGTGGGGGGTTTCCACTGTTTAGGCACATCAGGGACTCTCCAAATGCAACATGGTGTCCAATCTCAATTCCAGCCAATTTTGGTTGGAAACAGTCAAATGGTGCTACTTCTATTCCGAGCTCTGCCATGCGCCCAAACAGTGGTTCCCCCCCACATATGGGGTATCAACGTACTCAGGACAAATTGGACAACAACTTTTGAGGTCCAATTTCTCCTGTTACCTATGGGAAAATTAAAAATTAGTGACTAAGAGATAATTTTTGTGGGAAAAAAATAGGATTTTTTATTTTCATGCCCGGGCATTATAAACTTGTGTGAAGCACTTGGGGGTTCAAAGTGCTCACCAAAGATCTAGATAAGTTCCTTAGGGGGTCTAGCTTCCAAAATGGGGTCACTTGTGGGGGTTTCCACTGTTTAGGCTCATCTGGGGCACTACAAACGGAACATGACCCCATCAATGTTTGCATTCCAAAACGTTACTGCTTCCTTTCCAAGCCCTGCCATGCGCCCAAACAGTTTCCCCCCCCACATATGGGGTATCAGCGTACTCAGGACAAATTGGACAACAACTTTTGGGGTCCAATTTCCTTGGGAAAAATCAAAAATTTGGGACTAAAAAATCATTTTTGTGGAAAATTGTTTTTTTTTTTTTTTTCACACCCAGGCATTATAAACTTTTGTGAAACACTTTGGGGCTCAAAGTGCTCACAATAGATCTAGATAAGTTCCTTAGGGGGTCTAGTTTCCAAAATGGTGTCACTTGTGGGGGGTTTCCACTGTTTAGGCGCATCAGTGGCTCTCCAAACACGACATGGTGTCCAATCTCAACTCCAGCCAATTTTAGTTTGAAAAAGTCAAACGGCGCTCCTTCCCTTACGAGCTCTGCCGTGTGCCCAAACAGTGGTTTTCCCCCACATATAGGGTATTGGCGTACTCAGGAGAAATTGCACAACAACTTTATCTGCCCATTTTCTCCTTTTACCCTTGTCAAAATAAAAAAAAAGTTTGTAAAAGATCATTTTTGTGGCTAAAAAGTTAAATGTTAATTTTTTCCTTCCACGTTGCTTCAGCTCCTGTGAAGCACCTGAAGGGTTAATAAACTTCTTGAATGTGGTTTTGAGTACCTTGAGGGTGCAGTTTTTAGAATGGTGTCACTTTTTGGTATTTTCTGCTATATAGACCCGTCAAAGTGACTTCAAATGTGAGGTGGTCCCTAAAAAAATGGCTTTGTAAATTTTGTTGTAAAAATGAGAAATCACTGGTCAACTTTTAACCCTTATAATTTCCGAACAAAAAAAAATTTTGGTTCCAAAATTGTGCTGATGTAAAGTAGACATGTGGGAAATGTTATTTCTTAACTATTTTGTGTGACATATTTCTCTGTTTTAAGGGAAAAAAAATTCAAAGTTTGAAAATTTCAAAATTTTCGCCATATTTGTGTTTTTTTCAAAAATAAACGCAAGTTATATCGAAGAAATTATACTTCTAACGTGAAGTACAATATGTCACGAGAAAACAATCTCAGAATCGCGAAGATCCGTTGAAGCGTTCCAGAGTTATAACCTCATAAAGAGACAGTGGTCAGAATTGTAAAAATTGGCCCGGTCATTAACGTGCAAATCACCCTTGGGGGTGAAGGGGTTAATACCAGGCCGCAGCAGTCTGCATTTTACTTGGCTGGTTAACAAAAATAGGGGGATCCCTACGCCGTTTTTTTTTTCGAGGGGATCCCCTATTTTTGTTAACCAGCCAAGCTAAGCAGACTGCTGTGGCCTGGTATTATCAGGCTGGCAAGGTCCATGGATATTGGCTCATTACCAGCCTGAAAAACCAGGCCTCAGCAGTCTGCTTCATCTGGCTGGTTAACAAAAATAGGGTGGACCCCACGCCAATTTTTTTTCGAGAGGATCCCCTATTTTTGTTAACCAGCAAAGATAAGCAGACTGCTGTGGCCTGGTATTATCAGGCTGGCAAGCAGGGTCGGACTGAGGCACCGGGACACCGGAGAAACCTACGGTGGGCCCCAGCTCCTGCGTGGTGGGCCCTGATTTGAAAGGATAGGTCGCGGGGCAGAGGGGGCGGTGGCCCCGGGGCCCGCGCTCTGAGGGGGCCCACCCGGAGCTACGATACAGTTACATTCTGCGGCAGAGCAGGGAGAATCGCTCTCCCTGCTCTGCCGCCCGGAAGCTATGGGGCCTGAACAGGCGTTGGGGGGCCCGGTGCCAGCAGTGGGCCCCCCACCCGTCATCGGAGGGTCAGCTGTATCGGCATCCAGCCGATAAAGCTGACCGCATAGAGAGAGAAGGAGCGAAGCGCTCCTTCTCTCCCATAATCCCCATCAGCTATGACAGCGGGCGCAATAACATCACCTGCCGGCGCCCGCTGTCAGACGCTGAGAGGGAGAACAGTGAGCAGCACAGGAGCCGGGAGGTGAGTATTTTTTTTATTTTTTTTTTAATGGGGTGCAGTCGAGTCCTGGCTGGAGAAGTCGTCATGTCGGTGTGGGCCAGATGGAAAAGACATGAAAAGTGAACAATTCCATTAGAAAGAACATCAGCGGTAAGTCATTATCTGTACCTGTGCTGTAATCTATATGTTCTGTAGGACTGGTATTATTTAACACAGACCATATGGCGGTAATATCAATATTGGTCTTTTTATATATAGATTATTTTGGCCAACAGCGCGGTCATTTGCTGAGGTTCTCTGATGATGGGCCCACTCAGAAGTTTTGCCCCCACTAAACCAAATCCCTAGCTACGCCTATGGCTCTCTCTCTAGTCTTTCTTTCTCGCTCTCTGTTCTTTCCTTCTCGCTCTCTGTTCTTTTTTCTCTCTGTTCTTTCTTTCTCTCTTTTCTTTCTTTCCTCTCTTTCTTTCTCTGTTTGTTCTTTCTCTCTCGCTGCTCTTTCTTTCTTTTCCTCAGTACCAGCCACTGTGCCCTCATTACCAGTCAGTGTGATCAGCAGTGCTAAATGGTTACGCTTGGGGCGAGGATATGGGTGTGATTAGCTGTGAAATGGGTGTTGTCGGGCGTGGGCTAAAATTTTCAGCGGCGCGCAACACGCGACACAGCCTTTAATCCTCTTTCCTGTCTTCCAAATTTGGGAGGTATGCTGTATGACCTCCCTACAACTTCTGGCCATGCTCCTGATGAGCGCGACGGATGGTCTCGTGAGGGATCTCCTCCCACACCTGGACTAAAGCATCCACCAACTCCTGGACAGTCTGTGGTGCAACGTGGCATGGCCTAAAATTTTCTGCAGCATGCACAGCGTGCCACAGCCTTTGTCCCTCTTTCCCTTATTCAAAGGTTGGGAAGTATGATGGTGGGCCCCAAGAATATATTTTCTCTGGTGGGCCCAAGGTACTCCAGTCCGACGCTGCTGGCAAGGTCCATGTATGTTGGCTCCTTAACAGCCTTAAATACCATGCCTCAGCAGCAGGGGCGTACATATAAATCATGGGGCCCCATAGCAAAAGTCTGAATGTTCCCCACCCCCCCAAAAAAAAAACCCAGAGGCATTGTAAATGTAAAGTGCCAGTACAGTGAGGGAAGTTGAGTCGCACAGAGACAGGGGTTTTGGGGGTACTCGGCACCGATCACGTCGACTTCTATGGGGGATGTCACGAGTAGCACAGCTCGGTCTGTGACCTGGGCGATCACTGGAATGTGGGATATTTCCAGGGGATGATAGAATGTTCGTGTAGTTTGTCGTGACGCCACCTGTAGTACCTGGTCAGGGTGTCCAGCGCTGCTGTGCAGGTCCTCTGGAAGGGATGGTGTAGTGCAGGTAGGTGATAAGTCTTCTACAGGTAACACGCTATCCTTCCAGGGCAGATAGATGTGAGATAGAGCAATGGTGCAGAGTGATGTAGCAGAGTGGACTATGCGACGTAGTAAGAAAGCAGGAAACACTTCAAGTTAAACGTTGCATAATAAAATTTTTAATAATAACATTACAAAAGTGCAAATAGCATTACTGCCGAAGTTCGTTGAGACTTCTTAGGACTACCCCCACCGGGGTAACTTCACAGTGTCCTTTACTTGTGCTTGTGGAGGACCCGCTCCAAACCTCCAACTGTGGTCTTGGGTGGGCTGCAAGACTTTCCTTGAGCAGACCTCACTTTCGGCCACACCAAACGGGTTTTTAGTTTCTGAGGTAGTTGAAAATAGTGCACAGTTAAGTTTTTTGTAAAACCAAGATGGAGCACCGAAGTGCCAACTATTTACAGAAAAGTTTGTGAGCCAGTACAGTTCATGGCTTCAAAGTTCAACATTTTGATTACATTGAAACACCATTACCCAACCTGGGTATATAAAGGCAACAATAAACTTGTTCTTCTGAACATTCACCCATCCGGGTACATCAAACCATTACCCAACATGGGTATATTAAGGCAACAATAAACTCTTTTTATGAACATTCACCCGTCCGGGTACATCAATAATTTAACGATTTACATACAGAGACCCTGTCCGGGTTATTTAGACTTCTTTGGCTGGCCTCTTACAGGTACCACCTGGTACTGTTCTGGAGCTTGCCAAACATCCGTGACAGGAGGGTCCACCCAGACCTGATGACGTTGTGTGGCCTGTACAGTTACGTCGTGACCCGCTATCTGGGTCTGTGTGGCCACCTCTTTCGTCTCCCTCCGGGTCTGGAACCCTATGTCCCGGACTGTACGAACCCCAGGGGGCCTAACAGGCGCCGGGTACGGGCCAGCTATCATTATCATGTCCATAGCTGGGGCTGCTGAGGAGACTACTGAGGGAGGCTGGGGAGATTTACGGCGTGGGGTGGCACTTGTGCAGAGGCCTGGTTGGGGGAGGCTGAAGGCTCGGAGGGTCTGTCAGTTTCCTGACACTCTGGGGAGTAGGGGTCGCACCTGGTAACATTTAGGGCGTACCATCCATTGTAACCCCAGTGTCGGGTGTAAGTCACCAAGTCTCCTGCCAACAGGTCTCTCCCCGGGTGTCCTTCTGGGAGGTGAGCCTCCACGTCCCGCCAGGTTACAAAGACTTCTAAATAAAGTCCAGGCTCCTGGATGAAGCCCCAACCACCTTTTAACTTAAAGTTCCGTACTGCACCCTTATGCCGCGGCTCCCTCAGCGTACTTTTATCCTTTCTCATACGTGCCTTCTCTGCCAGGTCCTTTTCCAGGTGACGTTGCCGAAGCTTTTGGGATTCTCGCTGCTCCCTTTGTTGCTCTGCTTCCCGCTCCCGACGTCTCCACTCTTCCTCCTGACGCCGGTTGTAATTCTCCTCCACCAGCAGCTCCATGTCTCCACCATCAAATGCCAGCTTACGATGTCCGGTTTGCGGCAGCTCTCCTGGCGCCCGCCAGTCCTGGCGGCGCTCACCTGTGGCGGAAGCAGCCGGCTCCGGAACAGATGACGGTCGGGGCTCCGGTACAGGCAGGTAGAGCTCTGGTGCCTGCGCGGCCTCCTCCATGAGGACGGGTGTCGCTTCTTCTGCCTCAGCGACGGGGGCAGACAGCGGGATCTGGGGTGCTGGTGCGGCGTTTTCTGCAGGAACGGGTGCCTCCACTGTGATACTGGCAACCGGTTCAGATTGCAAGGGCTGGGATGCCGGCACGGCCTCCTCTACTGGAACGGGTGCCTCCACTGAGATACTGTCAATCGGTTCAGATTGCAAGGGCTGGGATGCCCGCACGGCCTCCTCTACTGTAACGGGTGCCTCCACTGAGATACTGGCAACCGGTTCAGATTGCAAGGGCTGGGATGCCCGCACGGCCTCCTCTACTGGAACGGGTGCCTCCACTGAGATACTGTCAACCGGTTCAGATTGCAAGGGCTGGGATGCCCGCACGGCCTCCTCTACTGGAACGGGTGCCTCACATTCCGGTACAGACACTTCAGGGGGTAAGAGGGATTGGCGCCGCTCCAAGTGTAGTTTTAGGGCCCGCCAGCTCGCTTCCATCCTGGCGACCTCCTCCCGGTGCCGGGCCAGGTCTATCAGGGTATTCTCCGCTTCTTCCAGCGTAGGAGGGTTTCCAGGCCGGGTGCCAAACGGTGGCTCCGTGGTGATCGGGTCGCTTCCGTGGGGGGAGAGCTCTGGCTCCTCCATCCCTTCCCACTTCTGCTCACGTCCGTTCGCCATCTCTGCCAAGTCACATGTGTCATTAGCATCAGGAGAGGCGCCATCTTTTGTAGGGAGGCGGGACCTTCGCGTTCGTTTCCGCCCACTGAGGAGGATGAGGAGCGGAACTCCAGAGCTGTGGGGCACGATCTTAGATTGCAGTAACATTTAGAGTGGGCGGACATCGTTTTCGCGCCACGGAGTGAGTGTACGCCCACGAGAGCACGCCCTTATTCTTCACCTGTGCCTCGTGGCGCAGATATGACGGAAAAATGGCAAATACAGTCTATGATGATTTTTGCAATTCTCAAGCAAAAAAACAGTTCAATTAAGGCACACAGGACTCGCTTATAGCGAGCTTCTGAATCCTGTTCGTGACGCCAAAGTTGAGTCGCACAGAGCCACAGGTTTTGGGGGTACTCGGCACCAAGCCCGTCGACTTCTATGGGGGATGTGATGGGTAGCACAGCTATGTCCGTGCCCTGGTCGCTCACTGGAATGTGGGATATTTCCAGGGGATGATAGAATGTTTGTGTAGTTTGTCGTGACGCCACCTGTAGTACCTTGTCAGGGTGACCAGCGCTGCTGTGCAGGTCCTCTGGCAGGGATGGTGTAGTGCAGCTAGGTGATAAGTCTTCTACAGGTAAGACGGTATCCTTCCAGGGCAGATAGATGTGAGATAGAGCAATGGTGCAGAGTGATGTAGCAGAGTGGAGTATGCGACGTAGTAAGAAAGCAGGAAAGGAAACAATTCTTACTACAAAGACATGCAGCATAAGGCTGCCTCAACCCCTCCCATCCAACTAGCTACACCCTGTTCTAACCAGCCTGAGCTAGACCATCCCATTAGGTCCGCCTACACTCAGCTGGCATAGTGTACTGTTGAATGGAGTGGTTGGAGTCAATGGGGTGTTTCTTCCTTACCTAAGAGTAAGTTGTCACACCGCTGGGTGCGATGCAACATCTCTGTGGCGACTGGACCCTCGGGTGCTTCTGTCTTTTCACAAATGCCGGCTTTACCCGGCAATTGAATCAGAGGCTATTTTACTATGTAGAAGTGAATAAACTATAAATATATGTATATATTATATATGTCACAATGACATGTATATATATATGTATTCTAAGTGTGTATATTTTGTGTTTACAAGGAAAGAAAGTGTTTTTTTAGTTGCGATATTTTGTTCCCATAGACTTACATGGGACTTCCGGTATCGGAATCGGATATCGCCGATATTTAGTGATATTGGCGATACCATTCCGATCCGATATTTTTGGATATCGGAAAGTATCGCTCAACTCTACTCATCCTATGTCTTCCTCCAAACATAGTGAGTGGAGTTGATACCAAAAAGGTCTATTTTGGTCTCATCTGACTACATAACCTTCTCCTCCTTTGGATCATCCAGATGGTCATTGGCAAAGTTCTAATGGGTCTGGACATGTGCTGGCGTGAGCAGGGCGACCTTGCATTCTCTGCAGGATTTTAATACATGATGGCATAGTGTGTTACTAACAGTAATGTTTGAGACTGTGGTCCCAGCTCTCTTCAGTTCATTGACCAGGTCCTCCCATGTAGTTCTGGGCTGATTTATGACATTTCTCAGAATCATGCTTACCCCATGAGGCAAGAACAGTTCAGGTTGTTAGAGGTGGAGTAATGGTGGAACTTTTTTGGCACACCCTGTGGATGAGCATTTGGTCAGTAGGACTTACCTACATTGAGCTTGAGTCCATTCTGTCATGGCAGCGGATTACTCTTTATACAGAACAATCCAGGATGCCACAATGGTTGTGTAGTTGTGGATTGGTTCTAGAAGCAAGATATGAAGTTTTCCTTCATCCCCTGCCCTTCACTGTCCACAGATCTTATTGCTGTAGCGCATCTGTGGAATCAGGTAGAACGAGCTGCTCAGGGCATCTCAGTACTTCCACCTAATTTACCACAACTACAAGATGCTATCCTGTCTGTTTGACCAATATTACCAAATTCAAATGAGCTTTATTGGCAGGACTAAGTACATGTTTAGCATTGCCAATGCAAATGGTAAAATTAGGGGGGTGGGGTGGTATATATAGAGGACCAGTATATAATCAGGCTCCTTTTAGAGGATAGGGGCATGTCCAGGGTTGGGTATAGGACTCCATCACATATCAGGCTCTTAGTTGGGGGATAGGGACATGTCCAGGGTGGGGTATAGAAGTCCATGACATATCAGGCTCTTTAGTTGGGGGATAGGGACATGTCCAGGGTGGGTATAGAGGTCCATGACATATCAGTCTCCTCTTAGTCTGTGGCAGGCACTGACATATTCCTTGCTATGGCCTCTGCACTTTCTTCTTCCATCAGTATTATCATCAGTTTCTCTTTCTCCTCCATGGAGGTGAAGTCTGGGAGGAGATCAGACAGTCTCTTGAAGTGGGTGTTCCTCACTGTGGAGTATTTGGGGCACCTCAGCAGGAACTGGGTCTCGTCTTCCACGGCCTCCGGGGGCACTGGTGGCAGAGTCTGCTCTCTCGGGGCTTATAGTTCTATCAGTGCCGCTCGGATTCGATGATTAGGCTGAGGACGCTCAGTATGTCCCAGCTCAGGATCTGTCGCTCTTTGGGGTTTTCTAGTTTCTCTAGATATGGGGTCAGTTTGTACTCCCTCTGTAGTTTCTGGTATATTGTCAGTTTAGGGATTTGTTTATGTCGTTCCTCCAGATGCTGAGATATTACTCTTTGACTTTGTGTATCATGTTCTGGATTTCGCCTTTTTGTCGGGCCATGTAGGTTGATGGCTTGGTCAGGCTGGCTTTGGGTACTTTGTGTTGGAAGGCTTCCTGTGGCTTCCTGGTGAAGGAAGTGTTAGGGTTCGAGTTCCCGATGCTGCACAAGGTGAGTCTCGAACCAATCCCGCTGCGGTCCCCCATTCATCTCCGGCCGCAGTGGAGTCTGCTCAGCAGAGACGTCGGTCCCAGCGTCTTGCCCATTCCAGTACTGTGCAGAGACTTGCTGCTGCCTCTCCTGGATCTGCTATTATAGCCAGTGCTGGAGCAGATGTCTTTGGGACGAAGTCCTGCGTTTCCCCTTCTGAGCATGCCCAGGGTAAGATCTCTCATTGGAGATCAGGGGTCACATGTTCAGGTACTGCAGCAGCTCCTATTGGTCCGCCAGGAAGGTCATGAAACTACATGTGTTTGGAACAGTTTCTCATTGGTCCTTGTTTTTGGCAGGTCCTGTAGCTGTTGCTATAAAAGGGTGGCATGGCTGGGCCGCCATGCGCTAATATCAATCATTATATGCTTAGCGCCAGTGTGGTCATGCGTGTGTGTGGTTAGGGCCCGGCTGAAATAAGCCCCTAGAATACCGACTTAATCGGTGAGGAGTTTGGTATGCTAGCTGGTCAGGGTCGGTGTCCTAGATGCCCTAGATTGCCGGCATAACCGGTGAGGAGTTTGATTGCCGTATTCAGGGCCTGGCGTTCAGACGCCATAGATTGCGGGTGACTCCCGCGAGGACATTAGCGCATGATCACGTTCTATGTTCGCTTAGCTGTTCACTGTGTACCTGGGTGCCTGACAGGACACAGAAGTTTGTCTCAGCGGCTCTTTGACGTAACAGGGTTCGCTTTCAACGTACGCGTTCTACAGGTAAGACGGTATCCTTCCAGGGCAGATAGATGTGAGATAGAGCAATGGTGCAGAGTGATGTAGCAGAGTGGAGTATGCGACGTAGTAAGAAAGCAGGAAAGGAAACAATTCTTACTACAAAGACATGCAGCATAAGGCTGCCTCAACCCCTCCCATCCAACTAGCTACACCCTGTTCTAACCAGCCTGAGCTAGACCATCCCTTAGGTCCGCCTACACTCAGCTGGCATAGTGTACTGTTGAATGGAGTGGTTGGAGTCAATGGGGTGTTTCTTCCTTACCTAAGAGTAAGTTGTCACACCGCTGGGTGCGATGCAACATCTCTGTGGCGACTGGACCCTCGGGTGCTTCTGTCTTTTCACAAATGCCGGCTTTACCCGGCAATTGAATCAGAGGCTATTTTACTATGTAGAAGTGAATAAACTATAAATATATGTATATATATATGTCACAATGACATGTATATATATATGTATTCTAAGTGTGTATATTTTGTGTTTACAAGGAAAGAAAGTGTTTTTTTAGTTGCGATATTTTGTTCCCATAGACTTACATGGGACTTCCGGTATCGGAATCGGATATCGCCGATATTTAGTGATATTGGCGATACCATTCCGATCCGATATTTTTGGATATCGGAAAGTATCGCTCAACTCTACTCATCCTATGTCTTCCTCCAAACATAGTGAGTGGAGTTGATACCAAAAAGGTCTATTTTGGTCTCATCTGACTACATAACCTTCTCCTCCTTTGGATCATCCAGATGGTCATTGGCAAAGTTCTAATGGGTCTGGACATGTGCTGGCGTGAGCAGGGCGACCTTGCATTCTCTGCAGGATTTTAATACATGATGGCATAGTGTGTTACTAACAGTAATGTTTGAGACTGTGGTCCCAGCTCTCTTCAGTTCATTGACCAGGTCCTCCCATGTAGTTCTGGGCTGATTTATGACATTTCTCAGAATCATGCTTACCCCATGAGGCAAGAACAGTTCAGGTTGTTAGAGGTGGAGTAATGGTGGAACTTTTTTGGGCACACCCTGTGGATGAGCATTTGGTCAGTAGGACTTACCTACATTGAGCTTGAGTCCATTCTGTCATGGCAGCGGATTACTCTTTATACAGAACAATCCAGGATGCCACAATGGTTGTGTAGTTGTGGATTGGTTCTAGAAGCAAGATATGAAGTTTTCCTTCATCCCCTGCCCTTCACTGTCCACAGATCTTATTGCTGTAGCGCATCTGTGGAATCAGGTAGAACGAGCTGCTCAGGGCATCTCAGTACTTCCACCTAATTTACCACAACTACAAGATGCTATCCTGTCTGTTTGACCAATATTACCAAATTCAAATGAGCTTTATTGGCAGGACTAAGTACATGTTTAGCATTGCCAATGCAAATGGTAAAATTAGGGGGGTGGGGGGGTATATATAGAGGACCAGTATATAATCAGGCTCCTTTTAGAGGATAGGGGCATGTCCAGGGTTGGGTATAGGACTCCATCACATATCAGGCTCTTAGTTGGGGGATAGGGACATGTCCAGGGTGGGGTATAGAAGTCCATGACATATCAGGCTCTTTAGTTGGGGGATAGGGACATGTCCAGGGTGGGTATAGAGGTCCATGACATATCAGTCTCCTCTTAGTCTGTGGCAGGCACTGACATATTCCTTGCTATGGCCTCTGCACTTTCTTCTTCCATCAGTATTATCATCAGTTTCTCTTTCTCCTCCATGGAGGTGAAGTCTGGGAGGAGATCAGACAGTCTCTTGAAGTGGGTGTTCCTCACTGTGGAGTATTTGGGGCACCTCAGCAGGAACTGGGTCTCGTCTTCCACGGCCTCCGGGGGGCACTGGTGGCAGAGTCTGCTCTCTCGGGGCTTATAGTTCTATCAGTGCCGCTCGGATTCGATGATTAGGCTGAGGACGCTCAGTATGTCCCAGCTCAGGATCTGTCGCTCTTTGGGGTTTTCTAGTTTCTCTAGATATGGGGTCAGTTTGTACTCCCTCTGTAGTTTCTGGTATATTGTCAGTTTAGGGATTTGTTTATGTCATTCCTCCAGATGCTGAGATATTACTCTTTGACTTTGTGTATCATGTTCTTGATTTCGCCTTTTTGTCGGGCCATGTAGGTTGATGGCTTGGTCAGGCTGGCTTTGGGTACTTTGTGTTGGTAGGCTTCCTGTGGCTTCCTGGTGAAGGAAGTGTTAGGGTTCGAGTTCCCGATGCTGCACAAGGTGAGTCTCGAACCAATCCCGCTGCGGTCCCCCATTCATCTCCGGCCGCAGTGGAGTCTGCTCAGCAGAGACGTCGGTCCCAGCATCTTGCCCATTCCAGTACTGTGCAGAGACTTGCTGCTGCCTCTCCTGGATCTGCTATTATAGCCAGTGCTGGAGCAGATGTCTTTGGGACGAAGTCCTGCGTTTCCCCTTCTGAGCATGCCCAGGGTAAGATCTCTCATTGGAGATCAGGGGTCACATGTTCAGGTACTGCAGCAGCTCCTATTGGTCCGCCAGGAAGGTCATGAAACTACATGTGTTTGGAACAGTTTCTCATTGGTCCTTGTTTTTGGCAGGTCCTGTAGCTGTTGCTATAAAAGGGTGGCATGGCTGGGCCGCCATGCGCTAATATCAATCATTATATGCTTAGCGCCAGTGTGGTCATGCGTGTGTGTGGTTAGGGCCCGGCTGAAATGAGCCCCTAGAATACCGACTTAATCGGTGAGGAGTTTGGTATGCTAGCTGGTCAGGGTCGGTGTCCTAGATGCCCTAGATTGCCGGCATAACCGGTGAGGAGTTTGATTGCCGTATTCAGGGCCTGGCGTTCAGACCCATAGATTGCGGGTGACTCCCGCGAGGACATTAGCGCATGATCACGTTCTATGTTCGCTTAGCTGTTCACTGTGTACCTGGGTGCCTGACAGGACACAGAAGTTTGTCTCAGCGGCTCTGTGACGTAACAGGGTTCACTTTCAACGCTAGACAGGCCCTAGCGTGTTTATTTTGCGACTCAGTTGTGTTAAGTGAGTTTGCACACTCGCCATATAGCGCTGCGGCACTCCTAGCGGCTCTGTGGATTAACAGAGTTCGCACATATTGCCACAGGGCGTTACGGCGTTTATTTTGGCGACTCTGCGGGATAACAGAGTTCGCTTCTTGCGCCATTTTACTAGCAGCAGACTGCGCCTGCACGGTGGACCCCGGGCTGCGAACGCACTTCTCTACATCTTATATTTGGTGCGTTCCGCAGACCCTAACATAATATTAGCGCCAGGGTCTGGCTAGTAAAATGGCGGATGAACAGCGTTTACAGCTGTACATCCAGCAACTGGAGGGTAGGTTGGCAGCTCTTGAGCGCACAACCTCAGCTGTGGATGTTACCGCAGTCGCTGTTCAGGCTGCTAGCGTAGCCGCAGCCAGTTTGTCCTCTGCAACCTCTGTCCCTACATTTTCCCACCTCCCGCTTCCAGACAAGTTTGCTGGTGACAGCAAGCAATGTCGGGGATTCGTAAGTCAGTGCTCCATACACCTCGAGCTTCTGGCTGCACGTTTCCCCACGGATCGGGCACAAGTGGGCTTTGTGATAGCTCTTCTGTCGGGCAGAGCGTTGGAGTGGGCAACGCCGCTGTGGGAGCGCGACGACCGTGTGGTGCAGAGCGCTTCTCGTTTTCTGGAGGCTCTGAAAAAGGTTTTTCTAGGACCTCAGGTCACCCACGATACGGCGCTCCAACTGCTGGCAAGTACCCAGGGTTTGGCTTTGGTCAGCCATTTTGCTGTCCAATTGCGGACTCTGGCCTCGCAATTAGAGTGGCCAGATAAAGTCCTCATTCCCGTGTTCTGGAGAGGACTGGCGGGTCATGTGAAAGACGCCTTGGCTACCAGGGAGATTCCTGCCACACTGGAGAAGCTTATCGCTATTTCCACCCGCGTCGACCTCCGTTTCCACGAGCGGAGGCTGGAACGTGCCCAGTGTAGGCAGAGTGTCCGGTTGGCTCCTACCTTCGCCACCCCTCTGGAGTCGCCTGTTCAGGCGCCCGACCTTCAGGAGGTTGCTCCTTCAGGATCTAAATCTCGGGTCACTCGTCCATCCCCGATTTGTTATATTTGCCAGCAGCAGGGACATTTTGCCAACCGATGTCCACAGCGACTGAATAAGCGGTCGTGCCCAGTAACCGTAGGAACAGGGTCACTGGACACCATGAGTTTTGCCCCTAAAGTGCTCCTGAAGGGGATAATTACCCACGGTTCTACCACCCTACCCGTCAAGCTGTGTGTGGATTCTGGGGCAGAGGGGAATTTTATGTCGTCCTCCTTTGCTTCTCGCCACACCATGCCTTTGGTGTTGCTGGCTGAACCAGTATCGGTACGGGTGTTGAACGGAGCAATTCTGCCCACACAAATTACCCATCAGTCTGTCCCACTCTCCATCCCATCAGGAGAATATATCATTTTTTTTCCTCCCTGAGGGTATAGATGAGGTTTTGTTGGGATTACCCTGGCTCCGCCACCACTCTCCCCATATTGAGTGTCTTCAGGGAGAATTCTGGGTTGGGGTAATTTATGTAAAGGCAGATGCATTAGGGACAGTGTGCAGGTCAACACCACTGAGATACCCATAGACCTCTCTCCTCTTCCCAAGGTCTATTGGTCTTATGCCGACGTTTTCTCGAAGAAGGCTGCGGAGACTCTTCCGCCTCATCGCCCCTATGACTGTCCTATCGACCTCTTGCCTGGAGCTGAGCCTCCTAGAGGAAGGGTTTATCCCCTCTCTCTTCCTGAGACAGAGGCCATGTCCCAATATATTCAGGAGAACTTGGCAAGGGGATTCATTAGGAAGTCGGTGTTACCAGCGGGAGCGGAGTTCTTCTTTGTGCAGAAGAAGAACGGAGAATTACGTCCGTGCATTGATTATAGGGGTCTCAACGCTATCACCGTGAAAAATAAGTATCCTTTGCCGCTAATCTCTGAGCTCTTTGACAGGCTTCGGGGAGCAAGGGTATTTACTAAGCTAGACCTGCGGGGTGCGTATAACCTGATTCGCATCCGTGAGGGGGACGAATGGAAGACAGCATTTAACACCAGGGATGGGCATTATGAATATCTGGTAATGCCCTTTGGGCTCTGTAATGCCCCAGCTGTCTTCCAAGACTTTGTGAACGACATCTTCCGGGATATGTTGACTACCTCGGTGGTAGTCTATCTGGATGACATTCTCATCTTTTCTCCAGATATGACCTCCCACCGGAGAGATGTCTGCAAGGTCTTCGACCTCTTGCGAGCAAATTCCCTATATGCGAAGTTGGAGAAGTGCATGTTTGAGCAGGAGTCTCTACCTTTCCTGGGCTATATCATCTCCACCCAGGGATTGGCTATGGATCCTACCAAACTACAGGCTGTGATGGATTGGCAAGAACCCCACTCCCTTAAGGCGCTGCAGCGCTTTATGGGGTTCATCAACTACTATTGCGAATTCATTCCTCACTTCTCTACTTTCGTAGCTCCCTTGGTAGCCCTCACCAAGAAGGGAGCTAATCCCAAGTTGTGGTCAGAGGAGGTCACCAAGGCGTTCTCCTCCATCAAGTCGCATTTCGCCAGTGCTCCCATCTTACATCGCCCCGATGTCGATAAACCATTTATTTTAGAGGTGGATGCCTCTTCTGTTGGTGCTGGAGCAGTCCTTTTTCAAAAGGATGCCCAGGGTCGGAAGCATCCATGCTTCTTCTTTTTCAAGACCTTTACACCAGCAGAGAGGAATTATTCCATCGGGGACAGGGAGTTACTGGCTATGAAGTTGGTCTTCTCCGAGTGGAGACATCTTCTGGAGGGGGCTCGCTTCCCCTTCCAAGTATTCACAGACCACAAGAACTTGGTGTATTTGCAGACAGCCCAGCGGCTAAATTCCCGTCAGGCCAGATGGTCCTTGTTCTTCTCCCGGTTCCATTTCACCCTTCATTTCCTCTCCAGTGAGAAGAACATTCGCGCAGACGCTCTATCTCGCTCCGTAGTGTCCTCTGAGGAGGTGGAGGAGGAGCCTCGGCTTATTGTCCCCACAGAGAGCCTAAGAACGGTGGCTCCGGTTTCGCTTGAGTCTGTGCCTCCGGGCAAGACTTTTGTGCCCACCAATTTGCGAATGGAAGTACTCTCTTGGGCACATTCGTCCAGGGTGGGTGGACATTTTGGGACAAAAAGGACTTCTGAGTTGCTGGCGAGGACATACTGGTGGCCGCAGATGGCCCGTGACGTCAAGGAATACGTTCAGGCGTGCGTCTCCTGCGCCAAGAATAAGTCCCCTCGACAACGGCCAGCTCTGAGTTACTTTTCCCTTTACCGGTGGCAGACAGGCCTTGGGAGATGGTCGGGATGGATTTTGTGGTGGGCCTACCCAAGTCTCGGGGCTGCACCATCATCTGAGTGATAACCGACCACTTCTCCAAAATGGTGCACTTAGTGCCGTTACCACGGTTACCGTCTGCACGGGCCTTGGCAGCATTATTCATTAGGCATATTTTCTGCCTACACGGTATGCCAGACAAAATTGTCAGTGATCGAGGTCCCCAGTTTGCGTCTCGGTTCTGGAGAGAGCTGTGTCGTTTACTCAGCATTGAGTTGAATCTCTCCTCTGCATACCATCCTGAGACGAATGGGTTGGTAGAGAGGGCCAACCAGACCTTGGTCACATACTTGCGACATTTTGTCTCTGCCAGGCAGGATGACTGGGCATCCTTGCTACCGTGGGCTGAGTTCGCTCTAAATAATGCTGTGGCTGACTCCACCGGACAGACCCCATTCCTCCTGAACTACGGTCAGCATCCGCGGGTACCAGTGCCCATGCCCGTGTCTTCCGCCGATTCCAGGGTGGCAGACTGGGCTGTGGAGGCACAGGACATTTGGGACCTCACACAGGATGCCATTCAGGCCTCCTAAGAGAGGATGAGGTCTTCGGCCGATGCCCATCGGCACCCCGCTCCTACATTTGCTCCAGGTGACCTAGTTTGGCTTTCTGCCCGAAACATCAGGCTACGTGTAGAGTCCACCAAGTTGGCACCTCGCTTTTTGGGCCCCTTTAAAGTTCTTGAGCAGGTGAACCCGGTGGTTTACCGCCTAGCCCTTTCGCCTCGCCTTGGTATCACCGACACCTTTCACGTGTCCCTCCTGAAACCCGTGGCCATTTCCCGGTTTTCCGAGTCATCTGCCGGGACGTCGGGTTCATCTACCGATGATCATGAGGTGAACGCCATCTGTTGTGAATGGGTTTGAGATGAGTTATGAGCAGAGGCTCCCTCTTGTGGTTACAAGCGGTACTAGTGAAGATTGTGAGGACTGGGAATCAGGTGTTACTGACTGGTCTTATATAAGGGAGTCATTTTCCCATCAGGGTTGCCGGTGATCAATTGTTCTGGTCTGAATCCTTCTTTCCAGTTTCCCTTGTAGCCTGCTGTGTCGTGTCTGCATCTCCTGCTATCAGATAAGACATTTCTTCTTTTGTGTTTGTGCTTTATTTTTGTATTTTGTCCTGCACTTCTGTGGGGGCCTTCAGGGTCCCCTTCGGGGCTTTTGCCCTCTCTGTTTAGTTCAGCCACTGAGTTTTGTACTTTTGCTTTTTCCAGTTTTTTCAGTGGCTGCTGTTTTGATTTTGTTACACCAGAGAACTAATTTAGGTGGTAGAGGTCGTGTGATCTCAGGTGATTTTGAAATTAGTAGAGTTGGTGTTTTTCAGGGTTTTCTGAGATTGCAGTAAGTACCCTTCCTGTCCTTTTCTATTTAGATAGTTTGGGCCCCAGCGTTTGCTCATTCTATTTTCTTTCTGTGTCAGTATTTCCTCTTGTCTAACCGCCATTACATGTTTGGGGGCTTTCTATTATCTTTGGGGTTCTGCTCCGGGGCAGATAGCTTTCCTATTTCTGTCTTTAGGTGTAGTTAGTTTCTCAGGCTGTGACGAGGCGTCTAGGACCAACGTAGGAACGCTCCACGGCTGCCTCTAGTTGCGGTGGTTAGTCAGGGTACTGCAATCTCATAGATTCCAACTGCTCTGGTGTATTTCCTTTTTTACCTGCACTCCTCAGCTACCGAAACATAACAGTATCACCGGCCCATAAATTGTATGGTACTCACAGAAGGGAAAAAATATTGTGAAGGAAGAAAGGTTGTCAGAGTTGTGAGAGATATTTTTCTGTTTGTTGCATTTTTTTTTTTTTCCCTCTGTATCTCTGGGTGCTGGGGAGGATCTTTTCTCCCAATGGAGTTTGCACAGTTGTCTGGCCATGTGGATCAGCTTGCCACTGAGGTTCAGAGTATTGCTGCATATCTTGCTAGGTTGCCTGTTGTGGAACCTAGGATCCCCATGCCAGATTTGTTTTTAGGGGATCGAGCTAAGTTTCAGAATTTCAAAAATAATTGTAAATTGTTTTTTGCCTTAAAATCTAAGTCCTCAGGAAACGCAGCGCAGCAGGTTCAAATTATCATCTCTCTCCTGCGCGGCGATCCTCAGGATTGGGCTTTTTCCCTGATACCTGGGGATCCTGTTTTGAGTGATGTTGATGCATTTTTTCAGGCTTTGGGGTTATTGTACGATGAGCCTAATGTCACTGATCAAGCTGAAAAAGCCTTGTTGGCATTAAATCAGGGGCTTGATGACGCTGAGTTGTACTGTCAGAGATTCCGTAGGTGGGCAGTCCTGACCAAATGGAATGACGACGCTTTGGCGGCCCTTTTCCGGAAGGGTCTGTCGGATAATGTAAAGGATGTTATGGTGGGATTCCCTGTCCCCTCTGGTCTCAATGATTCTATGTCATTAGCGATTCAAATTGACAGACGTTTGCGTGAGCGGAGAAGTATGCGTGGAGTGGTGTTGCCTTGTGAGCCAGCTTCTGAGCCCATGCAGTGTGATGGAGTGGTGTCTGGGGCACAGCGTCATGAGTTTCGAAAGCGCAATGGGTTATGTTTCTACTGTGGTGATGCCTCTCATGCTATTTCAGTCTGCCCTAAGCGGGGAAGACGTTTTGCACGCTCAGTTGTCTTGGGTAGTGTTCAGACTAAGTTTTTATTAACTGTCACTCTGATATGCTCTCTGTCCTCATTTTCTGCTCAGGCTTTTGTTGATTCTGGAGCAGCTATTAACCTGATGGATTATGATTTTGCTAAACGTTGTGGGTTTCCCTTGATACCCCTACAGAAGTCTATTCCTCTACTGGGGATCGATTCTACCCTTTGGCTGAGAATAAACCCCAGTTTTCTACTCAGGTGATAATGAGGGTTGAACCTGATCACCAGGAGTGCTGCAAATTTTTGGTTCTATATAATCTGCATGACATTATCGTGCTGGGTTTCCCTTGGTTACAGTCTCATAATCCTGTTTTGGATTGGAAATCTGTGTCTGTAACCAGTTGGGGCTGCCAATGTGTTAATACCAACACTCCTGTTTTTTCTGCCTCCCCCTAGGCTCAGGATGTTCCTGACTTTTTGTTTGATTTTTCTGATGTGTTTAACGAAAGTAAATCTGCATCCTTACCTCCCCATAGGAGCTATGACTGCGCTATTGAATTAGTGCCGGGTAGTAAATTCCCTAAAGGTCGCCTTTTTAACTTGTCTGTACCTGAACATGACGCTATGCGGTCTTATATCAAGGAATCATTGGAGAAGGGTCATATCAGACCATCCTCTTCACCCTTAGGTGCCGGTTTTTTCTTTGTGGCCAAAAAAGATGGTTCATTAAGGCCGTGTATTGATTATCGTCTCTTGAACAATATTACTGTGAAATATCAATACCCGTTACCCTTGATTTCTGACCTGTTTTCCAGGGTGAAAAACGCTACTTGGTTTACCAAGCTTGACCTCAGGGGGGCGTATAACCTTATTCGCATTAAGCACGGGGATGAATGGAAGACGGCATTCAATACCCCGAAGGGCATTTTGAGTACCTAGTGATGCCCTTTGGGCTCACTAATGCTCCTTCCGTCTTCCAGTCCTTCATGAATGACATTTTCAGGGATTTTGTGGACAAATTTCTGATTGTTTATTTGGATGATATCTTGATTTTTTCTAATGACTGGGACTCTCATGTGAAACATGTTCGAACTGTATTCCAGATTTTGAGAGAGAATGCTCTGTATGTGAAGGGATCAAAGTGTCTTTTTGGCGTACAGAAGATCTCATTTCTGGGATTCATTTTGTCCCATCTGTTATTGAAATGGACCCGGTCAAGGTTCAGGCCATCTGTGATTGGGTCCAACCTACTTCATTAAAGGCTCTTCAGAGATTTTTGGGTTTTGCCAATTTTTATCGTAAATTTATTGGTAATTTCTCGGTTATTGTTAAACCATTAACTGATTTGACCAGAAAGGGTTCTGATGTGGTGAATTGGCCTCCTGAGGCAGTCTCTGCATTTCAGGAACTTAAGCAGAGATTCACTTCTGCTCCTGTTCTACGGCAGCCTGATGTTTCTCTGCCATTTCAGGTGGAGGTTGATGCCTCTGAAATTGGGGCAGGTGCCGTTTTGTCCCAAAAAGATCCAGAGACCTCTAAAAGTAACCCTTGTGCCTTTTTCTCTCGAAAATTTTCTCCTACTGAACGTAATTATGACGTGGGTAATCGGGAGTTATTGGCCATGAAGTGGGCTTTTGAAGAGTGGAGACATTGGCTGGAGGGAGCCAAACATCAGGTGGTGGTCCTTACGGACCATAAGAATCTGGTCTATCTGGAATCTGCCAAGCGACTCAATCCTAGACAGGCCAGGTGGGCCTTGTTTTTCACACGTTTTAATTTTGTGGTTTCCTTTCTTCCTGGCACTAAGAATGTTAAGGCGGATGCCCTCTCGAGGAGTTTCCTTGCGGACTCTCCTGAGTTATCTGATCCTTCTGTTATTTTGAAGGAGGGTGTAGTTCTTTCCGCCATCTCGCCCAATTTGAGACTTGCTCTGGAGGGGTGTCAGGAGGATAGGCCCGAGCGCTGCCCTGTTGGAAAATTGTTTGTCCCGGACCAATGGAAAAAGAGTGTGATGTCTGAGATTCATTGTTCCGCATTGGCTGGGCATCCCGGAATTTTTGGTACCAGAGACTTGGTTAGTCGGTCCTTTTGGTGGCCTACCTTGTCTCGCGATGTCAGGGAATTTGTGCAGTCCTGCGGGACTTGCTCTCGCTCCAAGCCTTGCTCTCGCTCTAGTGGTTTGTTGATGCCATTGCCTGTGCCCAAGAGACCATGGACCCATATCTCTATGGATTTCATTTCCGATCTTCCTGTTTCTCAGAGAATGACCACCATCTGGGTAATTTGTGATAGGTTTTCCAAAATGATACATCTTGTGCCATTACCTAAGTTGCCATCCTCCTCTGAATTGGTGCCGTTGTTCCTTCAGCACGTGGTTCGTTTACACGGCATTCCTGAGAACATTGTGTCTGACAGAGGAGTCCAGTTTGTTTCCAGATTTTGGAGGACTTTTTGTTCTAAACTTGGGTGTTCAATTGTCTTTCTCCTCGGCATTTCATCCTCAGACCAATGGTCAAACTGAGAGAACAAACCAGACATTGGAGACTTATCTAAGATGCTTTGTGTCTGCTGATCAGGATGACTGGGTCTCTTTTTTGCCTTTGGCTGAGTTTGCTCTTAATAATAGGGCTAGCTCTGCCACTTTGATGTCTCCGTTTTTCTGTAATTCTGGGTTTCACCCTCGATTTTCTTCAGGACAGACGGAAGCTTCTGTCTGTCCAGGTGTTGACTCTGTTGTTGAGCGTATGCAACAGATTTGGGACCAGGTAGTGGAGAGGTTGTCCCTCTCTCAGGAGAAGGCCCAGCGGTTTGCTAACCGGCATAGGACTGATGGTCCTCGGTTTAAAGTGGGGGACTTCGTCTGGTTGTCCTCAAAGAATATTCCTATGAGAGTAGCATCTCCTAAATTTAAGCCTAGGTTCATTGGACCTTATAAGATCATGGAGATTATTAATCCTGTTTCTTTTCGTTTGCTTCTTCCAGGGACATTTAAGATCCATAACGTGTTCCACAAGTCCTTGTTGAAGAGGTTTGTTGAGCCAGTGGTTCCTGCTGCTGTGCCTCCTGACCCTGTTTTGGTTGAGGGCAATCTGGAGTATGTGGTTGAGAAAATATTGGATTCTCGTTTTTCTAGACGAAGACTCCAGTATTTGGTTAAATGGAGAGGTTATGGTCAGGAAGACAATTCTTGGGTGTTTGCTTCGGACATCCATGCTAGGAGACTTATCCGTGCGTATCATAGAACTCATCCTGACCGACCTGGTTGCTCAAATGAGGGTTCGGTGACCCCTCCTCAAGGGGGGGGTACTGTTGTGAATGGGTTTGAGATGAGTTATGAGCAGAGGCTCCCTCTGGTGGTTACAAGCGGTACTAGTGAAGATTGTGAGGACTGGGAATCAGGTGTTACTGACTGGTCTTATATAAGGGAGTCATTTTCCCATCAGGGTTGCCGGTGATCAATTGTTCTGGTCTGAATCCTTCTTTCCAGTTTCCCTTGTAGCCTGCTGTGTCGTGTCTGCATCTCCTGCTATCAGATAAGACATTTTCTTCTTTTGTGTTTGTGCTTTATTTTTGCATTTTGTCTTGCACTTCTGTGGGGGCCTTCAGGGTCCCCTTCGGGGGCTTTTGCCCTCTCTGTTTAGTTCAGCCACTGAGTTTTGTACTTTTGCTTTTTCCAGTTTTTTCAGTGGCTGCTGTTTTGATTTTGTTACACCAGAGAACTAATTTAGGTGGTAGAGGTCGTGTGATCTCAGGTGATTTTGAAATTAGTAGAGTTGGTGTTTTTCAGGGTTTTCTGAGATTGCAGTAAGTACCCTTCCTGTCCTTTTCTATTTAGATAGTTTGGGCCCCAGCGTTTGCTCATTCTATTTTCTTTCTGTGTCAGTATTTCCTCTTGTCTAACCGCCATTACATGTTTGGGGGCTTTCTATTATCTTTGGGGTTCTGCTCCGGGGCAGATAGCTTTCCTATTTCTGTCTTTAGGTGTAGTTAGTTTCTCAGGCTGTGACGAGGCGTCTAGGACCAACGTAGGAATGCTCCACGGCTGCCTCTAGTTGCGGTGGTTAGTCAGGGTACTGCAATCTCATAGATTCCAACTGCTCTGGTGTATTTCCTTTTTTAACCTGCACTCCTCAGCTACCGAAACATAACAGTCATCGTTGGGTGCAAGGTGGTACGAGGCAAAAAAATTTATTTGGTGGATTGGAGGGGTTATGGGCCTGAGGATAGGTCCTGGGAGCCTTCCGAGCATGTTCACACTCCGCAGCCTTTGAGCGCAGCGAGGCCCAAAGAAGGGGGGGCTGTTAGGGTTTGAGTTCCCGCTGCTGCACAAGGGGAGTCTCGAACCCGTCCCGCTGCGGTCTCCCATTCATCTCCGGCCACAGTGGAGCCTGCTCAGCAGAGACGTCGGTCCAGGCATCTTGCCCACTCCTCTACTGTGCAGTGACTTGCTGCTGCCTTTCCTGGATCTGCTATTATAGCCAGTGCTGGAGCAGTCGTCTTTGAGACAAAGTCCTGCGTTTTCCCATCTGAGCATGCCCAGAGTGAGATCTCTCATTGGAGATCAGGGGTCACATGTTCAGGTGCTGCAGCGGCTCCTATTGGTCCGCCAGGAAGGTCATGTAGCTACGTGTGTTTGTAACAGATTCTCATTGTTCCTTGTTCCTGGAAGGTCCTGTAGCTGTTGCTATAAAGGGGTAGCATGGCTGGGCCGCCATGCGCTAGTATCAACCATTGTATGCTATGCGCCAGTGTGATCATGCGTATGTGTGGTTAGGGACCCGGCTGAAATAAGCCACTAGAATACCGACTTAATCGGTGAGGAGTTTGGTATGGTAGCTGGCCAGGGTCAGTGTCCTAGATGCCCTAGATTACCGGCGTAACCGGTGAGGAGTTTTGATTGCCGTATTCAGGGTCTGGCGTTCAGACGCCATAGATTGCGGGTGACTCCCGCGAGGACATTAGCACATGATCACGCGTTATGTACGCTTAGCACTTAACTGTGTACCTGAGAGCCTGACAGGACACAGCACTTTTCCTCAGCGGCCCTGTGACGTAACAGGGTTTGCTTTCGACGCTAGACAGCGCCCTAGCGTTTTACTTTGCGGCTCACTGAAGCTAAGTGAGTTCGCACCTATCGCCATATAGCGCTGTTGCATTTCCGTTAGCTGCTCTGGGTATTAACAGAGTTCGCACTTACTGCCACATTGCGCTACGGCGTTTATTTTAGCGACTCTGCGGGATAACAGAGTTCGCTACTTTCGCCATTTTACTAGCAGCAGGTTCCGCCTGCATGGTGGAACCCGGGCTGCAAACGCACCTCTCTACCTCATATATTTGGTGCGTTCCGCAGACCCTAACATAATACTAGCGCCAGGGTCTGGCTGGTAAAATGGCGGATGACCAGCGTCTACTATGGGACATCCAGCAGCTGGAGGGTAGGTTGGCGGCTCTTGAGTGCACAACCTCAGCTGTGGATGTTACCGCAGTCGCTGTTCAGGCTGCTAGCGTGGCTGCAGCCAGTGTGTCCACTGCCACTTCTGCCCCCACAATATCCCACCTCCCGCTTCCAGACAAGTTTGCTGGTGACAGCAAGCAATGTCGGGGATTCGTGAGTCAGTGCTCTGTACAACTCGAGCTTCTGGCTGCACGTTTCCCCACGGATCGGGCACAAGTGGGCTTTATAATTTTGCTTCTGTCTGGCAGTGCGTTGGAGTGGGCCACCCCGCTGTGGGAGCGTGACGATCGTGTGGTGCGGAGTGCTCCTCGTTTTCTGGAGGCTCTAAAAAAGGTCTTTTTAGGACCTCAGGTCACCCACGATACGGCGCTACAACTGCTGGCATTGGCACAGGGTTCGTCTTTGGTCAGTCTGTTTTCCGTCCAGTTTCGGACTCTGGCCTCAGAGCTAGACTGGTCGGATAAAGTACTCATTCCAGTCTACTGGCGAGGACTGGCTGATCATGTTAAAGATGCTTTGGCTACCAGGGAGATTCCCGCCACAGAAGCTTATCGCCATATCTACCCGCATCGACCTCCATTTTCACGAGCGGAGGTTGGAGCGGTCCCAGTGTAGGCAGAGGTTCCGGCTGGCTCCCACCTTCGCCAGACCTCTGGAATCTTCCAGCCAGGCGCCCGACTCCCATGAGGCCATGGAGGTTTCTCGAGCGGGACCTAAGTCCCGGGCCGCTCGAGTTCCCGTGGTCTGTAACATCTGCCAGCAGTTAGGACACTATGCCAACAAATGTCCACAGCGGTCGGGAAAACGGTCGCGTCTAGTGACCTTGGGAGGAGGTTCACTAGACACTGCGGCATTTTCCACCAAGTTGTCCTTTAAAGGGACAATTACAGTAGGTCCATCTACGCTCTCCGCTGAGCTCTGTGTGGATTCCGGAGCCGAGGGGAATTTCATGTCCTCTGCATTTGCTCTCCGCTACACTATACCTCTGGTGATGCTCGCCAAACAGGTGACTGTGCGAGTAGTGAATGGATCAACTCTGCCCTCCCAAATCACCCACCAGACGATCCCTCTCACTTTATCTATGTCCCGTCCCATCAGGAGAGTATTTCTTTTCTTGTCCTGCCCGAGGGAATAGTCGAGGTGTTGCTGGGAGTACCTTGGCTCCGTTACCACTCTCCCCATATTGAGTGGTCCTCTGGGAGGATACTGGGTTGGGGTGATTCATGTAGAGGCAGGTGTATCAGGGAATGCGTTCAGGTCACCACCACAGAGATACCCGTAGATATCACTTCTCTTCCTCAGTGTTATTGGGCATATGCAGACGTTTTCTCCAAGAAGGCGGCGGAGACTCTTCCACCTCATCGCCGCTACGACTGTCCTATTGATCTCTTGCCTGGAGCAGAACCTCCTCGGGGGAGAGTATACCCCCTCTCGCTCCCTGAGACGGAGGCCATGTCCCAGTACATTCAGGAGAATCTGGCAAGAGGGTTCATTAGGAAGTCGGTGTCACCAGCAGGGGCAGGGTTCTTCTTTGTGCAAAAGAAGAACGGAAAATTACGTCCATGCATTGACTACAGGGGTCTTAACGCCATCACCATCAAGAATAAGTACCCGTTGCCCCTAATCTCTGAGCTCTTTGATAGGCTCCGAGGAGCAAGAGTATTTACCAAGCTTGATCTACGTGGTGCCTATAACCTAATTCGCATCCGTGAGGGGGACGAGTGAAAGACAGCTTTTAATACCAGGGATGGGCATTACGAATACCTGGTGATGCCCTTCGGGCTCTGTAATGCTCCCGCTGTTTTCCAAGACTTTGTCAATGATATCTTCCGGGATATGCTCTCCACCTCTGTGGTAGTCTATCTGGATGATATTCTCATCTTTTCACCAGATATAGACTCTCACCGGAGGGATGTCAACAAAGTCTTCGACCTCTTATGGGCAAACTCCCTCTATGCCAAGCTGGAGAAATGTGTGTTTGAGCAGGAGTCCTTACCTTTTCTGGGCTATATCATCTCTGCCCAGGGATTGGCTATGGATCCTGCCAAACTACAGGCTGTAATGGACTGGCAAGAACCCCATTCTCTTAAAGCGGTGCAGCGCTTTATGGGGTTCATTAATTATTATCACCAGTTCATTCCCCATTTCTCGACTTTGGTAGCTCCCTTGGTAGCCCTCACCAAGAAGGGAGCAAATCCCAAGTTGTGGTCTGAGGAGGTCTCCAAGGCGTTCTCTTCTATCAAGTCGCATTTTGCCAGTGCTCCCATATTACATCGCCCTGATGTTGATAAACCGTTTTTTTTAGAGGTGGACGCCTCTTCTGTTGGTGCTGGAGCAGTCCTATATCAAAAGGATGCTCAAGGTCGGAAGCATCCCTGCTTCTTCTTTTCTAAGACCTTTACACCAGCAGAGAGGAATTATTCCATCGGGGACAGGGAGTTGCTGGTTATGAAATTGGCCTTCTCAGAGTGGAGACATCTTCTGGAGGGAGCTCGTTTTCCCTTCCAAGTCTTCACCGACCGCAAGAACTTGGTATATTTGCAAACGGCTCAGCGGCTAAATTCTCGCCAGGCCAGATGGTCCCTATTCTTCTCTCGGTTCCATTTCACCCTCCATTTTCTCTCCGGTGAGAAGAATGTTCGGGCCGACGCTCTCTCTCGCTCCTTAGTGTCATCAGAGGAGGAGGATGAGGAGCCTCGGCTTATTGTCCCTGAAGAAAGCCTGAGAACTGTAGCCCCGGTTTTGCTAGAGTCTGTGCCTCCGGGCAAGACTTTTGTGCCCACTAATTTGCGACCGGAGGTACTCTCTTGGGCACACTCGTCCAGGGTGGGTGGACACTTTGGGGCAAAGAGGACAACTGAGCTATTGGCGAGGACATACTGGTGGCCACATATGGTCCGTGACGTCAGGGAGTATGTTCAGGCGTGTGTCTCCTGCGCCAGGAACAAGTCCCCTCGACAACGGCCAGCTGGGTTACTTTTTCCTTTGCCGGTGGCAGACAGGCCCTGGGAGATGGTCGGGATGGACTTTGTGGTGGGCTTACCCAAGTCTCGGGGTTGCACTATCATTTGGGTGATCACCGACCACTTCTCCAAAATGGTGCACTTAGTGCCGCTACCACGGTTACCTTCCGCACGGGCCTTGGCAGCATTATTTATTAGACACATCTTCCGTCTACACGGTATGCCAGACAAGATTGTCAGCGATCAAGGTCCCCAATTTGCGTCTCGGTTCTGGAGAGAGTTGTGTCATCTACTCTGCATTGAATTGAACCTCTCCTCTGCATATCATCCCGAGACGAATGGGTTGGTAGAGAGGGCCGACCAGACCTTGGTCACCTACTTGCGACATTTTGTCTCTGCCAGGCAGGATGACTGGGCATCCCTGCTTCCGTGGGCGGAGTTTGCGCTAAACAATGCTGTGGCTGACTCCACCGGACAGACCCCATTCCTCTTAAATTACGGCCAGCATCCGCGGGTACCGGTGCCCATGCCCGTTGCTTCCGCTGATTCCAGGGTGGCAGACTGGGCTGTGGAAGCACGGGACATATGGGACCGCACCCAGGATGCCATTCAGGCTTCCAAGGAAAGGATGAGGTCTTCTGCCGATGCTCATTGGCGTCCCGCTCCGACATTTTCTCCTG
Source organism: Oophaga sylvatica (assembly GCA_033576555.1). Classification (NCBI taxonomy): domain Eukaryota; kingdom Metazoa; phylum Chordata; class Amphibia; order Anura; family Dendrobatidae; genus Oophaga; species Oophaga sylvatica. Next base: position 213,880,926 of record JARQOD010000003.1, on the reverse strand, counting down.
GCGAACTAGTGTGGCTCTCCGCCCGAAACATCAGGCTACGGGTGGAATCCACTAAATTGGCACCCCGCTATTTGGGTCCCTTCAAGGTTCTCGAGCAGGTGAACCCTGTGGTTTACCGTTTGGCCCTTCCGCCTCGCCTTGGTATCTCCGACACCTTCCATGTGTCCCTCCTAAAACCCGTGGTCATCTCCCGGTTGCCTGAGTCATCTGCCGGGACGTCGGGTTCGTCTTCGGACGACTACGAGGTGAATGCCATTGTTGGGTGCAAGGTGGTACGAGGCAAAAAATTTTATTTGGTGGATTGGAGGGGTTATGGGCCTGAGATAGGTACTGGGAGCCTGCCGAGCATGTTCCCGCTCCGCAGCTCATCGCTGCCTTTGAACGCAGCGAGGCCCAGAGAAAGGGGGGTAATGTTAGGGTTCGAGTTCCCGCTGCTGCACAAGGGGAGTCTTGAACCCGTCCCGCTGCGGTCTCCCATTCATCTCCAGTCGCAGTGGAGCCTGCTCAGCAGAGACGTCGGTCCAGGCATCTTGCCCACTCCTCTACTGTGCAGTGACTTGCTGCTGCCTTTCCTGGATCTGCTATTATAGCCAGTGCTGGAGCAGTCGTCTTTGAGACAAAGTCCTGCGTTTTCCCATCTGAGCATGCCCAGAGTGAGATCTCTCATTGGAGATCAGGGGTCACATGTTCAGGTGCTGCAGCGGCTCCTATTGGTCCGCCAGGAAGGTCATGTAGCTACGTGTGTTTGTAACAGCTTCTCATTGGTCCTTGTTCCTGGAAGGTCCTGTAGCTGTTGCTATAAAGGGGTAGCATGGCTGGGCCGCCATGCGCTAGTATCAACCATTGTATGCTATGCGCCAGTGTGATCATGCGTATGTGTGGTTAGGGACCCGGCTGAAATAAGCCACTAGAATACCGACTTAATCGGTGAGGAGTTTGGTATGGTAGCTGGCCAGGGTCGGTGTCCTAGATGCCCTAGATTACCGGCGTAACCGGTGAGGAGTTTTGATTGCCGTATTCAGGGTCTGGCGTTCAGACGCCATAGATTGCGGGTGACTCCCGCGAGGACATTAGCACATGATCACGCGTTATGTACGCTTAGCACTTAACTGTGTACCTGAGAGCCTGACAGGACACAGCACTTTTCCTCAGCGGCCCTGTGACGTAACAGGGTTTGCTTCGACGCTAGACAGCGCCCTAGCGTTTTACTTTGCGGCTCACTGAAGCTAAGTGAGTTCGCACCTATCGCCATATAGCGCTGTGGCATTTCCGTTAGCTGCTCTGGGTATTAACAGAGTTGCACTTACTGCCACATTGTGCTACGGCGTTTATTTTAGCGACTCTGCGGGATAACAGAGTTCGCTACTTTCGCCATTTTACTAGCAGCAGGTTCCGCCTGCACGGTGGACCCCGGGCTGCGAACGCACCTCTCTACCTCATATATTTGGTGCGTTCCGCAGACCCTAACAGGGGCCTTAGGAGGGGGGGTAATGTTAGGGTTTGAGTTCCCGATGCTGCACAAGGGGAGTCTCGAACCAGTCCCGCTGTGGTCCCCCATTCATCTCCGGCAGCAGTGGAGTCTGCTCAGCAGAGATGTCGGTCCCAGCGTCTTGCCCATTCCAGTACTGTGCAGAGACTTGCTGCTGCCTCTCCTGGATCTGCTATTATAGCCAGTGCTGGAGCAGATGTCTTTGGGACGAAGTCCTGCGTTTCCCCTTCTGAGCATGCCCAGGGTAAGATCTCTCATTGGAGATCAGGGGTCACATGTTCAGGTACTGCAGCAGCTCCTATTGGTCCGCCAGGAAGGTCATGAAACTACATGTGTTTGGAACAGTTTCTCATTGGTCCTTGTTTCTGGCAGGTCCTGTAGCTGTTGCTATAAAAGGGTGGCATGGCTGGGCCGCCATGCGCTAATATCAATCATTATATGCTTTGCGCCAGTGTGGTCATGTGTGTGTGTGGTTAGGGCCCGGCTGAAATAAGCCCCTAGAATACCGACTTAATCGGTGAGGAGTTTGGTATGCTAGCTGGTCAGGGTCGTTGTCCTAGATGCCCTAGATTGCCGGCATAACCGGTGAGGAGTTTGATTGCCGTATTCAGGGCCTGGCGTTCAGACGCCATAGATTGCGGGTGACTCCCGCAAGGACATTAGCGCATGATCACGTTCTATGTTCGCTTAGCAGTCAACTGTGTACCTGGGTGCCTGACAGGACACAGAAGTTTGTCTCAGCGGCTCTGTGACGTAACAGGGTTCGCTTTCAACACTAGACAGCGCCCTAGCGTGTTTATTTTGCGACTCAGTTGTGTTAAGTGAGTTCGCACACCTCGCCATATAGCGCTGCGGCACTCCTAGCGGCTCTGTGGATTAACAGAGTTCGCACATATTGCCACAGCGCGTTACGGCGTTTATTTTGGCGACTCTGCGGGATAACAGAGTTCGCTTCTTGCGCCATTTTACTAGCAGCAGGCTCCGCCTGCACGGTGGACCCGGGCTGCGAACGTACCTCTCTACATCTTATATTTGGTGCGTTCCGCAGACCCTAACAGGAAGGCTTTGTGATGGTAGGAGCTGGGACTACTACTATGTAGATGATATCATATAGTGGAAAAAATTGTACACTAGAATCAACAATAACATTTTTATTAGATACTGAAAATGTATTTAACATATAAAGACTAAGCATATTAAAAAGTGGGAAACCACAAGGTGGTGCAAAAATACTAAAATCCTCCACACAGGAAACTTACAGAGTCAGTGTTAAGTTGAGTGAAAATAGGGCAGTTAAATACATACCTAAGATGGGGATATGCATACAAATAAAGGCATAGGTACCTATAGTTAAATATTAACCAAGGGCCCTACATAGCCAAACATTACTTGCCACTGACAAACCCACACCTAATGCAAAACAAAAGGACCCATTCCACTTCAGCAACAGTATATAAATGTATTACACATAAAGCAATACCTGTAGTGTAGAATACAGTACACACCATAAGACCTGACGCACGTTTCGGTAGTTAGCATTCATCTGGGGTGATATCACGCTGTCAAACATGACTATTTAGCACAACCAGACACCAATCAAAGTGCCCATACACACCAGATCCTTAATGGATTATGCTAAATCCTCTACTAACCCCCTAACTAACATGGGCGCAAGTCCGGTCATGTGATCCAAGCCACACACCCCAGAGACACTTCCCGAGATACACAAGCCAGAGCCAGAGAGATTTGTGTGCAAAGGGCTGGAGGAAGGAACTAAGTGCAGAGACCCACCTAGAAAAACTGTACAGGAAGATCTGCAGATAGCCACAAGTATGCAGGTATAAAGGAACCCAAGTGGGGAATGTGTAAATATACAGATATAATCCCTCCGTTCACTAGTGAAAGCACAAATAATACCCTCTATCTATGAACAATAAAAAGTTTACCTAGAAGCAACAAAGATTGATAGGGATCAATGTACCCCATGTGCCCATGCAGGCTAAGAAACCATTAAAGTCCATACAAAGTGGACAAGATATAAAAATATATGCATGGGAACATGGGGTCATGGCTAAACCCATATGCAAATACATAGAAGGCAATGAAGAGAGTATTGATGGGGACCAATATACCCTATGTGCTCACGCACATAAAAAACGATAGAAGTCCATTAGAATCGACGAATATAAAGGTATATGCATGAGGACATGGGGGTCATGCTTAGACCCAGATGCAAATATATATAAACAACAAGGAGATTATTGATAGAAATCAGTATGCCCCATGTGCCCATGCAAGCTAGGAAACCATTGAATATCCATACAAAATGGACAAATATATAAAGGTGTATGCATGAGGACTTTGGAGTCATGATCACGCCCACATATACGTATACATGCGCCAATGCATACATATGTTCACCCATACATATAAGTGCAAATAAATTATCCCATATAAGCCACATAAAATATAACTGAATAAAGTAATACATTATACAATCATAGAATGATGTTAGCTCTACATTGTGCAGCCGTGGATTGGAGAAATTTCCAAGGTGAAAAATTTTGCAAGGCTGGTATTTAAACAGAGCACCATAATCCACACCTCCCTCATAGCCAGAAGACGAACCAACACAGGGATGCAGGTACATGGCAGACGGATGTGAGTGTATAAGCACTACAACAAATAAAATAAAAAAACATTAATACATGTAGATGAGCCTTGAATGACAGCACCTTTTTCTGGATTGTGAGGTGTAGTATGAATCTGCACAGCTCAGCTGGGCAAGCACTGTTTGATGTGCTCCGATGGACTTGGAGAAGATGCTTGCAGAACTCTAGGTTAAATATTTCAGTCGACCCAGCCTCCCACTTTGATCTGTTTGGGTATGAGACAGGTATGAGACTAGGAAATCTATATCACAAGGAAAATGAATGAATTGCTGCAGCTCTAAAATTCAAAGAAGGTCCAATATGCTACCAGATCTAAATCTAAAAACTATTAATGTAGCCATTTAGTGCATTTATTGTTAGAAAAACTGAGACATAAATAACAAAATGGTTTTCATATTACCAACACTCTTGACCCGGTTTTTGCCTTCAGGCATTAATCTGCAGCAAACTGAACCAATTTGAAATTGGGCACCATGCTTGTGCAACAGCTAACCTAGGAAAAAGCATCTTGGCAGCAGACAAGATATGCCATCCACCATCTACTGTACTTAGGTTACAAACTTCTTTGAAAAAATATATCAATACTTTCTGTATATTAATTTGCTAAAATTTAGCACTAAAAATCTAAATGAAAAATGTACTCCTAATACAGAAGATATTGTAATTTTATTAATAGGGCCATGTTCCGTTAAGGCAGGGGTCTCAAACTCGCGGCCTGCGGGCTAACTGCGGCCCTCGGGACAATAGTTTGCGGCCCTCACCTCATGGGCCCTCGGGACAATAGTTTGCGGCCTTCACCTCGGCCGGGATCACACATGCGAGAAACACGGCCGAGTCTCGCTTGTGAAATCCCAGTCACAAGTAGTACCGCTCACTAAGGTCATGAATATGGACGCCACTCCACTCTCATGGGCGTGGTGCCCATATTCATGAGCTTAATGAGCGGTACCACGTGACGTGTGACCGCGCGCTGGACCATCGGAGCTGCAGCAGGAGGAGGTGAGTTTGATGATGGCTAGAGCGGGCAGGGAGCGATCCCAGCAGCTCCGCTGCCTGCAAGACAAAATAAGCAGGAGCGGAGCTGCAAGGATCCTTCCTGCCCGGCGCCCGCACTTCCTGTCTGACACAGAGCAGCGCCGCTGGATGATGTCATCATTCAGCGGCCGGCTGTGTCAGAACGAGGAAGCGCGGGCGCCGGTGATGCTGCGGACAGGTGAGAGGTGGTGAGTGTGTTTGTGTGTGTGCGTGTGTGTGTGTGCAATGATGGGAGTGATGGGGAAAAAGCAATGATGGGAGTGATGGGGAAAAGCAGTGATGGGGAAAAGCAATGATGGGGAAAATCAATGATGGGAGTGATGGGGAAAATCAATGATGGGAGTGATGAGGGAAAAGCAGTGATGGGGAAAAGCAATGATGGGAGTGATGGGAAAAAGCAATGATGGGAGTGATGGGGGGAAAAGCAATGATGGGAGTGATGGGGAAAAGCAATGATGGGAGTGATGGGGGAAAAGCAATGATGGGACTGATGGGGAAAAGCAATGATGGGGAAAAGCAACGATGGGGTGATGGGGAAAAAGCAATGATGGGAGTGATGGGGAAAAGCAATGATGGGGAAAAAGCAATGATGGGAGTGATGGGGAAAGCAATGATGGGAGTGATGGGAAAAGCAATGATGAGAGTGATGAGGGAAAAGCAATGATGGGAGTAATGGGGGAAAAGCAATGATGGGAGTGATGGGGAAAAGCAATGATGGGAGTGATGGGGAAAAGCAATGATGTGGAAAAGCAACAATGGGGTGATGGGGAAAAAGCAATGGGGGAGAATGAGCGCTGGGGAGAATGAGCGCTGGGGGGAATGAGCGCTGGGGAGAATGGAATGTTTTTGTAAGAGCTTTTCTTGTGGAAAACCTGATGTGGCCCAGCCTCACCCAGATTCTACCTCCAGTGGCCCCCGGGTAAATTGAGTTTGAGACCCCTGCGTTAAGGGATTAAGTTCAGTTAATATTTGCATAATAAATGCTTTTATTATAAGCGGTAAAATCTTGACATGTCAATGCTTTACATTTGATCATTCTCTTGAAAATCAATCGCACAGATAATGCCTGAAACCCCATTTAATTCCACAACGAGTGAAGAAGAGAAGATTCTGACTGATTTATGTGACTGGCACTAATTACAAAGAAGTAATTGCATCCCAGCTCCAAAGAGAAAATTTCTAATGTACCGTATACAGCATAGTTGTTTTTTTCCTGCTGTGCAACAATTGCAACTACAGATTCATGGGGAACGTGCACTTGGCAAGTACTCGTAATTATTTATGTATATATTTTCAGAATGTTCTTAAATATAGCTGACAGTATTTTATTATGACCTATAGATAATCTTTGGCACCACACATTTTTATGTCACCCTCAGTCATTTTGCAGTGGACCTTTATGCAACAGAATGTGTTTTTTAGCTACATTTAGTTCATTTACCCTGGAAAAATTCTAAGGACGCATGATTGGTAGGTAAATTAGGTGTCAAATGAATCTCATACAGTTAGGATGTTATTTGGTGGGGGGAGAATAATAGTAACAGAATACAAAAGAGGGAATTACAATGAAACACCATAAAACGCCCATATATCTTTCAACTGAGTCATTAAAGGCCATAATTAACCATCTCATGGATATTTTAAAAATTACAGTGACAACCACTAAATGAAGTAACTGCATACAAATAGCTTGATTAGTATCATATGGCATTGCAAGATCTGGGATAATTTCTTGCACTTCACCTCCTTTAGTATATTTCACAGACTACCACTTCCTTTCTAGGTGACCATCTTTCTGTTACAAATCGCAACCTCAATGTCCTTTATTGTTCTCTGGGGTCTTTACAAATCCAAGAGCTTAATAAATGTAATAAATGTGGCCCAACTGACTGTGGGGAACCTCAGATGGGCCACTCTGCAGAGCTGTTCGCACATTCTACAGTTATGGCCAAAAGTTTTGAGAATGACACAAATATTATATTTTCACATGATCTGCTGCCCTCTGGTTTTTATGTGTGTGTTTGACAGATGTTTTTATCACAGACAGAAATATAATTGCAAACATATGAGTAACAAAAGCTTATATTGACAGTTAGAATGAGTTAATGCAGCAAGTCAATATTTGCAGTGTTGACTAGTGTTGAGCGATACGATACCGCAAGTATCGGGTATCGGCCGATATTAGCTCTATCGGACTTTCGATACTTAGTTCCGATATTTTCGTCTTATCGGATACCGGAATCGGATTTGTCACTGTCACTGTCAGTGTCCGTCGGTCGGGTCTGTCAGGAGTCAGCGGCACTTACCTGGCAGAAGATCTCCGGCGGTCACGGGCTGGACTGCTTGATGGCCGCCATCATCTTTCCCCGGCGGTCACATGCAGTTTCTCGCGATAACTGCAGTGACTGCTGGGTAATCCCGGCCGTAAAGCAGTCAGTCCGATGACGTCACCGCCGGGGAAGCAGGTAATCAGCTGTGCTGCGCCGGGATGTCAGCCTCTGCCTGTCATTCCGATGTAGCAGAGCTGGATCGTCGTGGGACACTCGTTACTATGGACTGCGTCGGACAGGTGGTATACTGTTGTTTTGTTTTTTTTCTTTTTTTACAGGAGATCGATGGCGTCGCAGGAATGAGAGTATAATAAAATTAATGAAAACTGTGTTGTCTCTTTTATTTCATTAAAATACTTTTTTCTTGCTGTGTCTTTTTTTTTATACATTTAAAAACTTTGGGATTAATAATGGATCGGTGTCTTATTGACACCTCTCCATTATTAACCGGTCTTATTCTCACCGTGCAATCAACGGTGACATTAACCCCTTATTACCCCACTTGCCACCGCTACAGGGCAGTGGGAAGAGCCGGGTAAAGTGCCACAATTGGCACATCTTTTGATGCGCCAAATGTGGGGCTGCTGTAGCCTGGTATTATCAGGCTGTTGAGGGCCAAAATCCATGGGCCTTGACAGTCTTTTAATACCAGGCCGCAGCAGTCTGCATTTTACTTGGCTGGTTAACAAAAATAGGGGGACCCCTACGCCGTTTTTTTTTCGAGGGGATCCCCTATTTTTGTTAACCAGCCAAGATATGCAGACTGCTGTGGCCTGGTATTATCAGGCTGGCAAGGTCCATGGATATTGGATCCTTACCAGCCTGAAAAACCAGGCCTCAGCAGTCTGCTTCATCTGGCTGGTTAACAAAAATAGGGGGGACCCCACGCCAATTTTTTTTCGAGAGGATCCCCTATTTTTGTTAACCAGCAAAGATAAGCAGACTGCTGTGGCCTGGTATTATCAGGCTGGCAAGCAGGGTCGGACTGAGGCACCGGGACACCGGAGAAACCTACGGTGGGCCCCAGCTCCTGCGTGGTGGGCCCTGATTTGAAAGGATAGGTCGCGGGGCAGAGGGGGCGGTGGCCCCGGGGCCCGCGCTCTGAGGGGGCCCACCCGGAGCTACGATACAGTTACATTCTGCGGCAGAGCAGGGAGAATCGCTCTCCCTGCTCTGCCGCCCGGAAGCTATGGGGCCTGAACAGGCGTTGGGGGGGCCCGGTGCCAGCAGTGGGCCCCCCACCCGTCATCGGAGGGTCAGCTGTATCGGCATCCAGCCGATAAAGCTGACCGCATGGAGAGAGAAGGAGCGAGCGCTCCTTCTCTCCCATAATCCCCCTCTCAGCGTATGACAGCGGGCGCAATAACATCACCTGCCGGCGCCCGCTGTCAGACGCTGAGAGGGAGAACAGTGAGCAGCACAGGAGCCGGGAGGTGAGGTTTTTTTTTATTTTTTTTTTAATGGGGTGCAGTCGAGTCCTGGCTGGAGAAGTCGTCATGTCGGTGTGGGCCAGATGGAAAAGACATGAAAAGTGAACAATTCCATTAGAAAGAACATCAGCGGTAAGTCATTATCTGTACCTGTGCTGTAATCTATATGTTCTGTAGGACTGGTATTATTTAACACAGACCATATGGCGGTAATATCAATATTGGTCTTTTTATATATAGATTATTTTGGCCAACAGCGCGGTCATTTGCTGAGGTTCTCTGATGATGGGCCCACTCAGAAGTTTTGCCCCCACTAAACCAAAACCCTAGCTACGCCTATGGCTCTCTCTCTAGTCTTTCTTTCTCGCTCTCTGTTCTTTCCTTCTCGCTCTCTGTTCTTTTTTCTCTCTGTTCTTTCTTTCTCTCTTTTCTTTCTTTCCTCTCTTTCTTTCTCTGTTTGTTCTTTCTCTCTCGCTGCTCTTTCTTTCTTTTCCTCAGTACCAGCCACTGTGCCCTCATTACCAGTCAGTGTGATCAGCAGTGCTAAATGGTTACGCTTGGGGCGAGGATATGGGTGTGATTAGCTGTGAAATGGGTGTTGTTGGGGCGTGGCCTAAAATTTTCAGTGGCGCGCAACACGCGCCGCAGCCTTTAATCCTCTTTCCTTCTTCCAAATTTGGGAGGTATGCTGTATGACCTCCCTACAACTTCTGGCCATGCTCCTGATGAGCGCGACGGATGGTCTCGTGAGGGATCTCCTCCCACACCTGGACTAAAGCATCCACCAACTCCTGGACAGTCTGTGGTGCAACGTGGCATGGCCTAAAATTTGCTGCAGCAGGCACAGCGTGCCACAGCCTTTGTCCCTCTTTCCCTTCTTCAAAGGTTGGGAAGTATGATGGTGGGCCCCAAGAATAATTTTTCTCTGGTGGGCCCAAGGTACTCCAGTCCGACGCTGCTGGCAAGGTCCATGGATATTGGCTCCTTAACAGCCTTAAATACCATGCCTCAGCAGCAGGGGCGTACATATAAATCATGGGGCCCCATAGCAAAAGTCTGAATGTTTCCCACCCCCCCAAAAAAAACCTAGAGGCATTGTAAATGTAAAGTGCCAGCACAGTGAGGGAAGTTGAGTCGCACAGAGACAGGGGTTTTGGTGGTACTCGGCACCGATCACGTCGACTTCTATGGGGGATGTCACGAGTAGCACAGCTCGGTCCGTGACCTGGGCGATCACTGGAATGTGGGATATTTCCAGGGGATGATAGAATGTTCGTGTAGTTTGTCGTGACGCCACCTGTAGTACCTGGTCAGGGTGTCCAGCGCTGCTGTGCAGGTCCTCTGGAAGGGATGGTGTAGTGCAGATAGGTGAAAAGTCTTCTACAGGTAACACGCTATCCTTCCAGGGCAGATAGATGTGAGATAGAGCAATGGTGCAGAGTGATGTAGCAGAGTGGACTATGCGATGTAGTAAGAAAGCAGGAAACACTTCAAGTTAAACGTTGCATAATAAAATTTTTAATAATAACATTACAAAAGTGCAAATGGCTTATATTATGTGACATGTTTTGTTACTGTTCATACCCTTGATATGTGTTATACATGTGTGTTAATAAATACATATTCAACAAAAGTGCAAATAGCATTAGTGCCGAAGTTCGTGGAGACTTCTTAGGACTACAACCCCACCGGGGTATCTTCACAGTGTCCTTTACTTGTGCTTGTGGAGGACCCGCTCCAAACCTCCAACTGTGGTCTTGGGTGGGCTGCAAGACTTTCCTTGAGCAGACCTCACTTTTGGCCACACCAAACGGGTTTTTAGTTTCTGAGGTAGTTGAAAATAGTGCACAGTAAAGTTTTTTGTAAAACCAAGATGGAGCACCGAAGTGCCAACTATTTACAGAAAAGTTTGTGAGCCAGTACAGTTCATGGCTTCAAAGTTCAACATTTTCATTACAGTGAAACACCATTACCCAACATGGGTATATTAAGGCAACAATAAACTTCTTTTTATGAACATTCACCCGTCCGGGTACATCAATAATTTAACTATTTACATACAGAGACCCTGTTCGGGTTATTTAGACTTCTTTGGCTGGCCTCTTACAGGTACCACCTGGTACTGTTCTGGAGCTTGCCAAACATCCGTGACAGGAGGGTCCACCCAGACCTGATGACGTCGTGTGGCCTGTACAGTGATGTCGTGACCCGCTATCTGGGTCTGTGTGGCCACCTCTTTCGTCTCCCTCCGGGTCTGGAACCCTATGTCCCGGACTGTACGAACCCCAGGGGGCCTAACAGGCGCCGGGTACGGGCCAGCTATCATTATCATGTCCATAGCTGGGGCTGCTGAGGAGACCACTGAGGGAGGCTGGGGAGATTTACGGCGTGGGGTGGGCACTTGTGCAGAGGCCTGGTTGGGGGAGACTGAAGGCTCGGAGGGTCTGTCAGTTTCCTGACACTCTGGGGAGTAGGGGTCGCACCTGGTAACATTTAGGGCGTACCATCCATTGTAACCCCAGTGTCGGGTGTAAGTCACCAAGTCTCCTGGCAACAGGTCCCTCCCCGGGTGTCCTTCTGGGAGGTGAGCCTCCACGTCCCGCCGGGTTACAAAAACTTCTAAATAATGTCCAGGCTCCTGGATGAAGCCCCAACCACCTTTTAACTTAAAGTTCCGTACTGCACCCTTACGCCGCGGCTCCCTCAGCGTACTTTTATCCTTTCTCATACGTGCCTTCTCTGCCAGGTCCTTCTCCAGGTGACGTTGCCGAAGCTTTTGGGATTCTCGCTGCTCCCTTTGTCGCTCTGCTTCCCGCTCCCGACGTCTCCACTCTTCCTCCTGACGCCGGTTGTAATTCTCCTCCACCAGCAGCTCCATGTCTCCAACATCAAACGCCAGCTTACGATGTCCGGTTTGCGGCAGCTCTCCTGGCGCCTGCCAGTCCTGGCGGCGCTCACCTGTGACGGAAGCAGCCGGCTCTGAAACAGATGACGGTCGGGGCTCCGGTACAGGCAGGTAGAGCTCTGGTGCCTGCGCGGCCTCCTCCATGAGGACGGGTGTCGCTTCTTCTGCCTCAGCGACGGGGGCAGACAGCGGGATCTGGGGTGCTGGTGCGGCGTTTTCTGCAGGAACGGGTGCCTCCACTGTGATACTGGCAACCAGTTCAGATTGCAAGGGCTGGGATGCCCGCACGGCCTCCTCTACTGGAACGGGTGCCTCCACTGAGATACTGGCAACCGGTTCAATTGCAAGGGCTGGGATGCCCGCACGGCCTCCTGTACTGGAACGGGTGCCTCCACTGAGATACTGGCAACCGGTTCAGATTGCAAGGGCTGGGATGCCCGCACGGCCTCCTCTACTGGAACGGGTGCCTCACCTTCCGGTACAGACACTTCAGGGGGTAAGAGGGATTGGCGCCGCTCCAATTGTAGTTTTAGGGCCCGCCAGCTCGCTTCCATCCTGGCGACCTCCTCCCGGTGCCGGGCCAGGTCTCTCAGGGTATCCTCCGCTTCTTCCAGCGTAGGAGGGTTTCCAGGCCGGGTGCCAAACGGTGGCTCCGTGGCGATTGGGTCGCTTCCGTGGGGGGAGAGCTCTGACTCCTCCATCCCTTCCCACTTCTGCTCACGTCCATTCGCCATCTCTGCCAAGTCACATGTGTCATTAGCATCATGAGAGGCGACATCTTTTGTAGGGAGGCGGGACCTTCGCGTTCGTTTCCGCCCACTGAGGAGGATGAGGAGGCGGAACTCCAGAGCTGTGGGGCACGATCTTACATTGCAGTAACATTTAGAGTGTGCGGACATCGTTTTGCGCCACGGAGTGAGTGTACGCCCACGAGAGCACGCCCTTATTCTTCACCTGTGCCTCGTGGCGCAGATATGACGGAAAAATGGCAAATGCAGTCTATGATGATTTTTGCAATTCTCAAGCAAAAAAACAGTTCAATTAAGGCACACAGGACTCGCTTATAGCGAGCTTCTGAATCCTGTTCGTGACGCCAAAGTTGAGTCGCACAGAGCCACAGGTTTTGGGGGTACTCGGCACCAAACCCGTCGACTTCTATGGGGGATGTGACGGGTAGCACAGCTATGTCCGTGCCCTGGTCGCTCATTGGAATGTGGGATATTTCCAGGGGATGATAGAATATTTGTGTAGTTTGTCGTGACGCCACCTGTAGTACCTGGTCAGGGTGACCAGCGCTGCTGTGCAGGTCCTCTGGCAGGGATGGTGTAGTGCAGCTAGGTGATAAGTCTTGTACAGGTAAGACGGTATCCTTCCAGGGCAGATAGATGTGAGATAGAGCAATGGTGCAGAGTGATGTAGCAAAGTGGAGTATGCGACGTAGTAAGAAAGCAGGAAAGGAAACAATTCTTACTACAAAGACATGCAGCATAAGGCTGCCTCAACCCCTCCCATCCAACTAGCTACACCCTGTTCTAACCAGCCTGAGCTAGACCATCCCATTGGGTCCACCTACACTCAGCTGGCATAGTGTACTGTTGAATGCAGTGGTTGGAGTCAATGGGGTGTTTCCTCCTTACCTGAGAGTAAGTTGTCACACCGCTGGGTGCGATGCAACATCTCTGTGGCGACTGGACCCTCGGGTGCTTCTGTCTTTTCACAAATGCCGGCTTTACCCGGCAATTGAATCAGAGGCTATTTTACTATGTAGAAGTGAATAAACTATAAATATATGTATATATATATATATGTCACAATGACATGTATATATATATATATATATATATATATATATATGTATTCTAAGTGTGTATATTTTGTGTTTACAAGGAAAGAAAGTGTTTTTTTAGTTGCGATATTTTGTTCCCATAGACTTACATGGGACTTCCGGTATCGGAATCGGATATCGCCGATATTTAGTGATATCGGCGATGCCATTCCGATCCGATATTTTTAGATATCGAGCAGTATCGCTCAACACTAGTGTTGACCCTTCTTCTTCAGGACCTCTGCAATTCTCCCTGGCATGCTCTCAATCAACTTCTGGACCAAATCCTGACTGATAGCAGTCCATTCTTGCACAATCAATGCTTTCATTTTGTCAGAATTTTTAGGTTTTTGTTTGTCCACCCGTCTCTTGATGATTGACCACAAGTTCTCAATGGGATTAAGATCTGGGGAGTTTTCCAGGCCATGGACCCAAAATCTCTATGTTTTGTTCCCTGAGCCATTTAGTTATCACCTTTGCTTTATGGCAAGGTGCTCCATCATGCTGGAAAAGGCATTGTTGATCGCCAAACTGCTCTTGGAGGGTTGGGGAGAAGTTGCTCTTGGAGGACATTCTGGTACCATTCTTTATTCATGGCTGTGTTTTTAGGCAAGACTGTGAGAGAGCTGATTCCCTTGGCTGAGAAGCAACCCCACACATGAATGGTTTCAGGATGCTTAACAGTTGGCATGAGACAAGACTGGTGGTAGCGCTCACCTTGTCTTCTCCGAATGAGGCGTTTTCCTGATGTCCCAAACAATCGAAAAGGGGATACATCAGAGAAAATAACTTTACCCCAGTCCTCAGCAGTCCACTGCTTGTACCTTTTGCAGAATATCAGTCTGTCCATGATGTTTTTTCTGGAGAGAAGTGGCTTCTTTGCTGCCCTCCTTGAGACCAGGCCTTGCTCCAAGAGTCTCCGCCTCATAATGCGTGCAGATGCACTCACACCTGCCTGCTGCCATTCCTGAGCAAGCTCTGCACTGCTGGTAGCCCGATCCCGCAGCTGATATACTTTTAAGAGACGGTCCTGGCGCTTGCTGGTCTTTCTTGGGCGCCCTGGAGCCTTTTTGGCAACAATGGAACCTCTCTCCTTGAAGTTCTTGATGATGTGATAGATTGTTGACTGAGGTGCAATCTTTCTAGCTGCGATACTCTTCCCTGTTAGGCCATTTTTGTGCATTGCAATGATGACTGCACGTGTTTCTTTAGAGATAACCATGGTTAACAGAAGAGAAACAATGATGCCAAGCACCAGCCTCCTTTTAAAGTGTCCAGTGGTGTCATTCTTACTTAATCATGACAGATTGATCTCCAGCCATGTCCTCATCAACACCCACACCTGTGTTAATGGAGTAATCACCGAAAAGAGGTTAGCTGGTCCTTTTAAGGCAGGGCTGCAATGATATTGAAATGTGTTTTGGGGGATAAAGTTCATTTTCTAGCCAAATATTGACTTTGCAAGTAATTGCTGTTAAGCTGATCACTCTTTATAACATTCTGGAGTATATGCAAATTGCCATTAGAAAAAGTGAAGCAGTAGACTTTGTAAAAATTAATATTTGTGTCATTCTCAAAACTTTTGGCCATGACTGTATTCCAAGGGCAACATAGGTCTGCTCTAATGAATCGCAGAATCTAGAGGAGGAAAGCATCTGCACCGAAGTCCAAAATTTGTCCATGTTGACTCCAGGCACGGACGAAGTAGGGTCAGAACAGAATCCAGACTCTCATCACCAGACGTTAACCATCAAGGGTGGAGGCGATCCTGATAAGACTCAGATATTAGTAGCGCATATGGACAGTACTGTGGTGTCAGGGCAGGAAGAGGGTGACTGTCAGGGTGAGAGGAGTGTGAGAACAGAGAGCATGATGATGAGGTTGTAGATCCCACTTGGTGTAAACTAAGAGGAGGTGGAGGAGGAAGATGAGGAGGTTACATTGTGGCTTCCCATACAGACACGAAGTGATGCAAAAATGACAAGCACTGCACCCTCAGCCCCAACTCAGTTTGCCTGCGAATGTGCAAATTGCAGGGGAGGCAAGGGTTGCTTAGCCTGGGAATTTTTTGACATTGCAAAAAATGACCCAACACACGTTTTTTGTCAAATTTTCAAAAAAACTCAGTAGACGCAAAAATTGCAATAATTTGACAGCTACATGCATGAATCGGCACATGCACGATCAACATGCCTTAGTGTGGAAATCTCACTGCGCTAAATTGCATACTATCAGGCTTCGCCAATCACCAGCCATCCCATCAACCCCACATGCTGCTTCTTCTTCAGTGCCGCAGTTGTGGTCACTTAAAAGAATGTTTCCTCCTACACATGGCAAGGCTACCAGCTTGAACTCCACCATCTCCAATCTGTTGGCCACGGAAATTCTGCCTTTCCACCTGGTGGATACAAATGGTTTCAGAAAGTTGATGGCCATCGCAGTTCCCCAGTACCAGTTGTCCAGTCGCCATCACTTTTGTAAGAAAGCTGTGCCTGCACTACACCAGCATGTTGCCAACAACATCACCCGTTCCCTGAAAAAATCTGTCTGCTAGGGTGCATTTCACCACTTACACTTGGATGAGTAAACGGGGGCAGGGGCGTTACATTTCGCTGACTGGGCACTGGGTGACTATTGTGGCTGTGAGGGCATGCGGTCAAGGAGCTGCTCCATAAATTCAAATCCCCAAAGCATGTGGGACAAACCTCTGTATCTAACAGTTCCTCCTCTTCTACTCCCTCCTTCACCTCCTCTAGGGCATCCACCTGTGCCCTCAACCTGTCCCTTAATCAGATACGCATTCCAACAGTGCAAATAGAATATCCCCCACCTCCGTACTGCGCAGCAAAGGCTCACCTCAATCAGGCAGCATTTTAAGTAACCCCTTCCCGACATTTGACACAGCGTATGCGTCATGAAAATCGGTGCCAATCCGACCTGTGACGCATATGTTGTGTCATGAAAGGATAGCGTTCCTGCGGGTCGGGTGACTGGGGTCACTGAAAGGTCACCCGACCTGCAGGCACAAGACCCTCTGTGCTTCACCACAGGGGGGTTGGCTTAACCCCCACGTGGCTACGATTGCTCTGATTGGCTGTAAAAAATTAAACAGCCAATCAGAGCGATTTGTAATATTTCACCAATGAAATTTGGTGAAATATTACAATTCAGCCATGGCTGATGCTGCAATAGCATCGGCCATGGCTGGACACCGAGATCCGACCCCCCCCACACCGAGTGATGGCGGCGATCGGCTGCCGCCACCGATTGATGGCGGCAATTGGTCGCCATTGTCACTATCTGCTCCCCTCATCCTTGCCTCCGCTCCCCCCACCTTCCGATCCCTCCCTCACCTCCCCCGGTCCTCCGATGTCTCTGAGTCCGTCCGGGATTCTCCATGGGCGCCGTCATCCTGGAAAATGGCGGGCGCATGCGCAGTGCGCCCGCCGGCTGGCAGATTCCATATATTTATTTTGATCACTGTGATAAACTCTCACAGTGATCAAAATAAAAAAAAAGTAAATAAACGCCCCCTTTATCACCCCCCATAGGTAGGGACAAATAATAATATAAAGAATATATTTTTTTTATTTTTCTATTAGGGTTAGGGTTAGAATTAGGGTTAGGGTTAGAACTAGGGTTAGGGTTAGCATTAAGGTTAGGGTTAGCATTAGGGTTAGAATTAGGTTTAGGGTTGGAATTTGGGTTAGGGTTGGAATTAGGGTTAGGGTTGGAATTAGGGTTAGACTTGTGGTTAGGGTTAGAGTTAGGATTAGTGATAGGGGTGTTTTGGGGTTAAGGTTGGGATTAGGGTTAGGCTTGTGGTTAGGGTTATGTTTAGGGTTGGGATTAGGGTTAGGGGTGTGGTGGGTTAGGGTTATGGTTAGGGTTTGGATTAGGGTTAGGGGTGTGTAGGGTTAGAGTTGTGGTTAGGGGTGTGTTGGGGTTAGGGTTGGAGTTACAATTGAGGGGTTTCCACTATTTAGGCACATCAGGGGGTCTCCAAACGCGACGTGGAGCCACCATTGATTCATGCAAATTTTGCGTTCAAAAAGTCAAACAGTGCTCCCTTTATTCTGAGCCCCGACGTGTGCCCATACAGTGGTTTACCCCCACATATGGGGTATCAGCGTACTCAGGAAAAATTTCACAACAACTTTGGAGGTCTAATTTCTCCTGTTACCCTTGGGAAAAAAAATTGGGGACTAAAAAAATTATTTTTGTGGAAAAAAAATGATTTTTTAATTTTAACGGCTCTGCGTTATAAACTTCTGTGAAGTTGGAGATTAAAAGTGCTCACCACACATCTATATAGGTTCCTTGTGGGATCTAGTTTCCAAAATGGGGTCACTTGGGGGGGTTTATACTGTTTAGGCACATCATGGGCTCTGCAAGCGTAACATGACGCCCGCAGACCATTCCATCAAGTCGGCATTACAAAACGTCACTACTTCCCTTCCGAGCCCCAACGTGTGCCCAAACAGTGGTTTTCCCCACATATGGGGTACCAGCGTACTCAGAACAAACAGGACAACAACTTTTGGGGTCCAATTTCTTGTGTTACCCTTGTGAAAATAAAACATTGTGCGATAAAAAATGATTTTTTGAGGAAAAAAAATGATTTTTTTATTTTCATGGCTCAGGGTTATAAACTTCTGTGAAGCACATAGGGGTTCAAGGTGCTCACCACACATCTGAATAAGTTCCTTGGGGTCTAGTTTCCATAATGGGGTCACTTGTGGGGGGTTTCTACTGTTTAGGCACATCAGGGGCTCTGCAGACGAAACAAGATGCCTGCAGACCATTCCATTAAGTCGGCATTTCAAAACGTCACTACTTCCCTTTCGAGCCCCGACGTGTGCCCATACAGTAGTTTTTCTCCACATATGGGATATCAGCGTACTCAGGACAAATTGGACAACAACTTTTGGGGTCTAATTTCTCCTGTTTCCCTTGGGAAAATAAAAAAATTGGGGACTAAAAGATCATGTTTGTGGAAAAATATTATTTTTTTATTTTCATGCCGGGGCTTTATAAACTTCTGTGTAGCCCTTGGATGTTCAAAGTGCTCACCACACATCTAGATAAGTTCCTTGTGGGGTCTAGTTTCCAAAATGGGGTCTGTAATAATTATAGGGGATAACTCAGGAGACTTCTTGCGTGGAAACAAGACAACTACAGGACACAGTCTCATAAGTGGAAAAGTCTATATTATCACATGGTGATTCAAACAGGTGCAAAGCAAAGTTCAAGTCCACAACACTTCGTGTAGATAATAAATGCAGCTTAACAGTCTATAGGAAACTTCAGAGAGAAATGCAATCAAGCAGAGAGTCTATGAAGCACAGTTAAACTTGAGGATACTTGACACGACTAAGTCTTAGTTTAGTCCAAGCACAGGTAGACAGTTCAAATGATATCTTTAGCTCAACCAGGGATGCCTGGCTGATAGTCTCAGTTTTAAGCAGCGCAGGGCTGCAACAGCTTACATGTCCAGCAAATGCAGATGGGAGTAACACAAGCAGCCAGATGAAGGAGGATTACTGGAAACCGATGTATGCAGCAGGAACTCAGAGCAGAGTAGCAGGATCATAAAATAGGTTTACAGGAGCAGGTACAAAGCCAGGGAGCCACCAGAGGTCAGAAGCTGGATGCAAGGCAGAATACTCTAGTACAGACTAAAGGCTGGGGTGGAGTTATATAGCAGGAAGACACAGTGCACATGAGACCAAAGACGCCATCTTGGAAAAGGGCAGTAATGCACAAAAGGTGATCAAAAATGTTCAGAGTCCTGACAGGGTTCACTTGTGGGGAGTTTCTACTGTTTAGGCACATCAGTGGCTCTGCAAACGTAACATGACGCCCGCAGACCATTCCATCAAAGTCAACATTTCAAAACATCACTACTTCCCTTCCGAACCCCAATGAGTGCCCGAACAGTGGTTCACCCCCACATATTGGGTACCAGTGTACTCAGGACAAACTGTACAACAACTTTTGGGGTCCAATTTCTCCTGTTACCCTTGTGAAAATAAAAAATTGCGGGTTAAAAAAAAATCAGTTTTTGAGGAAAAAAATGATTTTTTATTTTCACGGCTCTGCATTATAAACTTCTGTGAAGCACCTGGGGGTTCAAGGTGCTCACCACACATCTGGATAAGTTCCTTGGGGGTCTAGTTTCCAAAATGGGGTCACTTGTGGGGGGTTTCTACTGTTTAGGCACATCAGGGGCTCTGCAAACATAACAAGTTGCTCGCAGACCATTCCATCAAGTCGGCATTTCAAAGCGTCACATCCCTTCTGAGCCCTGACGTTTGCCCAAACAGTGGTTCCCCCCACATATGGGGTACCAGCATACTCAGGAAAAACTGGACAACAACTTTTGGGGTCCAATTTCTCCTGTAACCATTGTGAAAATTAAAAATAGGGGGCTGAATATCATTTTTTGAGAAAAAAAATGATTTTTTATTTTCATGGCTCTGCGTTATAAACTTCTGTGAAGCACCTGGGGGTTCAAAGTGCTCACTGTGCATCTAGATAAGTTCCTTAGGGGGTCTAGTTTCCAAAATGGGGTCACATGTGGGTGAGCTCCAAAGTTTAGGCACACAGAGGCTCTCCAAACACGACATGTTGTCCGCTAACGATTGGAGCTAATTTTCCATGAAAAAAGTCAAATGGCGCTCCTTCCCTATTGAGCCCTGCCGTGCGCCCAAACAGTGGTTCCCCCCACATATGGGGCACCAGCGTACTCAGGAATAACTGGACAACAACTATTGGCGTCCAATTTATCCTGTTACCTTTGGGAAAATAAAAAATAGCGGGTCAAAAAAATGATTTTTGAAGAACTAAAATGATTTTCTTATTTTCACTGCTCAGCGTTTATAAAGTTGTGTGAAGCACTTTGGGGTTCAAAGTGCTCACTACACATCTAGATAAGCTCCTTGGGGGGGCTAGTTTCTAAAATGGGGTCACTTTTGGGGGGTTTCTACAGTTTAGGCACATCAGGGGCTCTGCGAACGCATCATGACACCCGCATAACATTCCATCAAGTCTGCATTCCAAAATGGCGCTCCTTCCTTTCTGAGCTCTCCCATGCGCCAAAACAGTAGGTTCCCCCCCACATATGGGGTATTGGTGTACTCAGGACAAATTGCACAACAACATTTGTGGTCCAATTTCTCCTGTTACCCTTGTGAAAATAAAAAATAGCGGGTTAGAAAATCATTTTTGAGGAAAAAAATGATTTTTTTATTTTCACTGCTCTGCGTTATAAACTTCTGTGAAGCACTTGGGGGTTCAGAGTGCTGACAACACATCTAGATAAGTTCCATAAGGGGTCTAGTTTCCAAAATGGTGTCACATGTGGGGGGTTTTCACTGTGTAGGCACACAGGGGCTCTCCAAACGCGTCATGGTGTCCGCTAACAATTGAAGTTAATTTTCCATTCAAAAAGTCAAATGGCGCTCCTTCCCTTCTGGGCCCTGCTGTGCGCCCAAACAGTGGTTTATGACCACATATGAGGTATCTGTGTACTCAGGATGATAAATTGCCCAACAAATTTTAGCATCCATTTCATCCTGTTGCCCATGTGAAAATGAAAAAACTGAGGCAAAAAGAAAATTTTTGTGAAAAAAAGTACTTTCTTTTTTTACAGATCAATTTGTGAAGCACCTGGGGGTTCAAAGTGCTCACTATGCATCTAGATAAGTTCCTTGGGGGGTCTAGTTTCCAAAATGGGGTCACTTGTTTGGGAGTTCCAATGTTTAGGCACACAGGGACTCTCCAAATGAGACATGGCCACCGCTAAATATTCCAGCATATTTTCCATTCAAAAAGTCAAATGGCGCTCCTTCCCTTCTGAGCCCAAACAGTGGTTTATGACCACATATGAGGTATCTGTGTATGCAGGAGAAATTGCCCAACAAATTTTAGGATCCACTTTATCCTGTTGCCCATGTAAAAATGAAAAAATTGATGCTAAAAATAATTTTTGTTGGAAAAATTAAAATGTCCATTTTTTCCTACCATGTTGCTTTAGTTCCTGTGAAGCACCTGAAGGGTTAATAATCTTGTTGAATGTAGTTTTGAGTAGCTTGAGGGGTGCAGTTTTTTATAATGGTTTCACTTTTGGGTATTTTCTGCCATATAGACTCCTCAAAGTGACTCCAAATGTGAGGTGGTCCCTAAAAAATGGTTTTGTAAATTTTGCTGTAAAAATGAGAAATCGCTGGTCAACTTTTAACCCTTATAACTTCCTAACAAAAAAAAAATTTTGTTTCCAAAATTGTGCTGATGTAAAGTAGACATGTGGGAAATGTTATTTATTAACTATGTTGTGTCACATAACTCTCTGGTTTAACAGAATAAAAATTCAAAATTTGAAAATTGAGAAATTTTCACCAAATTTCCTTTTTTTTCACAAATAAAGGCAAAAATTATCGACCTAAATTTACCACTAACATGAAGCCCAATATGTCATGAAAAAACAGTCTCCGAATCGCTAGGATCCGTTGAAGCGTTCCAGAGTTATTACCTCATAAAGGGACACTGGTCAGAATTGCAAAAAATGGCAAGGTTTTTAAAGTCAAAATAGGCTGGGTCATGAAATGGTTAATATGCCTTGGAGATCTCAATCACTATTCTGGTCATCTACATGCTGGAGCACACTTTGAATAGTCTGAGTGAGGAGGTGATTGTCTTAGAGGAAGAGGTGGAAGCAGAGGATGATGCAGAAGGGATAACAATATCTCTAAGTTCCGGACTGTCACCGCACAGGCGGGTGCCATGGGAGGGTGGCTTAAAGCGATCAAGATGGGTTCATGGTACAAGACAAACAGTGAAGATGCAGGAGCTGAGGAACAAATGGAAGAGGACAAGATGATGGACATCCAACAGTCAGGAGATAAAGAGGATAATGATCCACTCTCTGTTGTCAGTGGTTGGTGGGAGGGGAAAAAGGAGGCAACCTTGAGTGTTACCCTGCCACGAACACACCATGGACTTAGACCTCAAGGAAGCGCCTGACACATGAGTGCCTTCTTGCTGCACTATCTTCAACAGGATGTCCGTATTTTTAGGGTTAGAAATAGTGCTGACTACTGGATGCCACAGTACAAGAGTAAATTTCAAATTTAGCTAGATCCCCCCCGGAAAGGGATGCGCGCATGCTGGAGTATCAAAATACTATCTTATGAGTGACAATCGTAGGCAATCTTATGAGTGGTTTTCCCCAAGACAGCAATATGGCACACAGTGTGCATCCCAGTTGTAGATGTCCATTCCTGGGAACATCAAGGCCTTATTGCCAAAACATTAGCTGTAGCAGTATAAGTGGCATCAGCATTTTCTGTGAGTTGTTTAACATTTTTTAGACAAGCCCTTGCACCAGCAGAACAGAGTACAATTCTGGCACGGGAATGTAGAGGATGGTGCAGGAGTATCTGGAACTAAATATAAATGCCATCAGGGGAGGTTTGGACCCTTTCACATTTTGGTTTTCAAAAATGAAAGAGTGGCCTCTGCTTGCTTGTCACACTTTGGAGGTTTTATCATGCCCATTCTCTCAGCACAGCGCTGCTGGTGGTGTCCTGAAGGACAAGCACATCCGGCTGTCCTCTGAAAGTGAGGGCCACTAACTTTCATCAAAATGTAACAAGTCATGGGTCTCCAATGACTTTTGCATCCCAGTCGCAGATTGGGCAAGCTAAGCGATGGTGTCGTTTTTAGTGTCATGCATTGATCTCATGTTATTGCAATCTGTGCCATCTTTGTGGTGTCTTCTGTGCCTGCTGTTGCTATGATTTTAAGAAATGTGGAGACTCCAAGTTGGGTTTCCATCTGGTGGGTTGCCTGTAGTAGAATGTGTGTCAGAGGCCTATTATACTGTTTCTACTCTGGAAATTCATGCCACTTTAGTGCTATGTGACAATTATTTTTTGAAATGTGGAGACTGCAAGTTAGGTTTCCATTTGGTGGGTTGCCTGTGGTGGAATGTGTGCCAGAGGCCTATTATAATGTTTCTACTCTGTGGAAATTGATGCCACTTTAGTGCTGTGTGACAATTATTTTTTGAAATGCGGAGACTCCAAGTTGGGTCTTCATCTGGTGGGTTGCCTTTAGTAGAAGGTGTGTCAGAGGCTTATTATACTGTTTATACTCTGTGTAAATTGAGGCCACTTCAGTGCTGTGTGACAATTATTTTTTTAAATGTGGAGACTCCAAGTTTGGTCTCCATCTGGTGGGTTGCCTGTGGAAGTAGGGCTCCCAGAAAGGCAGGCCTGCACTTACTTTCAGACAACTACTGTTTTACTTTCCTTACATTTTTGTATCAATAGTACTCTATGAACCTGATAACTGTGCCATCTGAGTGTGGCTGGAATAAAAAAAAATTGGAGATGTTGCATGAGGTATCAGGTTTCCCAGCTAAGAAGGCTTACATCACCCCCTTAACCACCAGGTCCTCACTGAAACTTCAATTCCAAGCTGGAAATGCTGGCTCAGACCCTGTTTCATGCATGGTCCATGCCTGACTGCTGCACAATTATAAAATTTCTACTGTGGGTCAAATGATGCCAATTTTCATGGTGTCTGTCCCTAATTTTGAGCTTTTTGGGGAGCTTTTTGCCCCTCCCTCGAAGTTGTTGCCTATTGTCTGATTTGCATACTATTGAATTCAATGTGATTTGGATACGTTCGACGAGCCGATCAGCCAACATCGGTCTGTGCGCCGAACCGAACCTTGGAAGGTCAGCTCATCTCTAGAAAGAACTCTTTTCTTCTGTGTGTGAAATCAAATGACACTTTAGCTAATACTCACAAAAATATAAAATGAAATGCAAACACATAATGCAACATAACTGTGTGTCACTCAATTCCTTAATTTCTGACATGTGCAGAAACAGTCTACAGTATATATAAATCTCTAAGCATATAAATTGTAAAACAAATCTGTGAACAAATACATCATATATCTGATGATGTTCAAAAACCAACAATAACTCCGGATCCCTGAAATGTACGACCTCCTTAGGCTGTGACTGCCAAACATAATCAATCCATAGTATGTGGAGAGAAAGGGGTTTGTCCTGCGGCCGCGGGCTCTTATGGCAATCTGTCCTTTCCAATTGCTCAACAGTGACAGACCACATCTGCATGCATCAGATCAGACTCGAAACTTCTATACAAGGGGGCTGCTTTTCGACTTAATGTAAAGTGACTAGGGACTTGAGAGATGCAGAAATAATCTGGCAGGACAACAACTGGCCTTTTCTTCTAAAGCCAAGGAGAGACGGGATTACAGAACATAGTATATTCTTCTCTGCAATAACCACGTAACAAGGCTTATCTTAATGTAATGCACATTCTACACATTACTTTATGGAACTACTTTTACATGTCTGATTTATATCATAAAGCTGATTGGATTGATCCATGGCAAATCAAATTTCTTGAAGTTTGCAGGTCCCCACAAATTCAGTTTCTATTCGATTCAGAGAGATGAGCCCAAAAAATAACACACTGCTAAAAAAAAAACACAGAGATGAAAAATGATGACTGATGTGGCCTGGCGGACTTCCCCATAAAGACCCATACAGCTATCACATTAAGTGGCCTAGTGAAGCCAATCAGAGGGGACTAACACAGTCAGTATAAAAGATGGGGGCTGGCTAAGTAATGCTATTGTGTGCTTTTACAGCATAAGGATAGATATCAGAGTACACAACTTGTTTCATAGAGGGACAGAAAAAAGCACAGTTAAGTAACATTTAGTTGCATGAAGGGAGAGAAAGAAACAAGGCTGCAAAGTATATAGTAATTGATTAAAGGGAAGGTGCTATCAAAAAAAAATTTTTTTCGGCAATTGAATAAATGTAAAGAATTAATGTTTACATTTTCTTAAAAAATATTATCATTTGTTTATAATTTTGTAAAATATGAAAAATAATTTTAAAAGGTTTGGTATTTCCACTTTTAAACACTAAGGGAACAGCTACTGAAATTTGGCACAAAAACCTAGTGTACAACTAGCTCACATTACTGCACTGCAGTAAATATGGGCTGAATCTGCTCACATGTGTGTGATTTCACTCCTCTCCTCCCCTTCTGGGTGTTTGCTAAGGGATAAGAGAGGATGATATTTAAGGTACTGCCACACTAAGCTATCCCGCTAGCGATCTCGTTAGCGTTGCATACTAATGAGATCGCTAGCGGGATTGTTTCTATATCGCTAAATGCGGCCACATTTAGCGATATAGTTAACGACGCTATCGCCGTTAGCGATCTTCTTAACGACTTTAGCGGTACAAAAGTACCGCTAAATCGCTAAGAAAAGGTGCCACACAGCGATTAGATACTTACCCAGCGGGAGCGCCAGCGATGAAATAGGGTCCGGAACGATTCCAGCGACGAGCGAGATCACAGCAGGAAGCTCGTCGCTGGCAGCTGCCGCACTGAACAATATCGCTAACAGGATCGCTAAATAGTGACGTTTTTAGCGATCCCGTTAGCGATATTGTTTAGTGTGGCATACCTTTAGGAACACAGTGTGGAGCCATTTTGTTGGTGACTGCAAAGTTATACTGAAAAGTAGATGGTCAACGAGGATGGCAGGCAGCAAGGATTCTGTTGATGCTGCTTGCTGTATCACGCTGACACTCACACGCATGCTCACACTCATGCTGACGCTCATGTAAGCAGGTGCTGGGATGCAGTACGAAGGGATTGCAGAGCAATATGGTATAAAAATATTATTTAATTTAATAGTAAAGATGATAGTAATCTCCTCACAGGGAGGTAATAAATAGTGAATAAGAATTAAAGGAATAGTAAGAATTAGTGATGAGCAAGTAGTATGCTCGTTGCTCTGGTGATCTCAGAGTATTTGGAAGTGCTCTGAGATTTAGTTTCTATTGCCTCAGCTGCATGATTTGTAGCTACTTGACAGCTTGAATACATGTGGGAATTCCCTAACAAACAGGCAATCCCCACATGTATTCAGGCTGTCAAGTAGCCACAAATCATGCAGCTGCGGTGACAGAAAATAAATCTCAGAGTACTTCCAAATACTCGGAGACCACCCGAGCATCGGGAAAACCTGAGCAACGAGCATACTCACTCATCACTAGTAAGAAATAATGCGACAGTCTGAAGTTTAAACAGCACTTATCGTAACTCTCGCCGATCCCCCTTAATAAACAGTCCAATGGGGGTTGTAGTACCAGCAACAGCCGGCGTAGAATCCTCATATGGGGTCCTCTGTCGGCGGTCCAGCTTCTGGCGGCAGAAGGCTGTAGCCGGTTTTACCCGCTGAGCCCCTAGTCCATAAGCCTGAGCAAGCAAAGTGAGGGAAGCTGCAGGAGTCCCTGTGACAAATGTGGGCTGATGTGCGAAGGTCAGCAGAGGGAACCGCACCTCAGTGTCCTGTAGCCAGCCCACACTTCTCCGTATGAGAGCTGCCCAATGTTTATCCAGGCTCATGACGCTGTCCTCAGTGACAATCCCGCTGGAGCGTGCAGATGAGCCTGGTTGCGGCACATCCCGGCTCTGCTGCACTGGATGCTGAGCATGCTGCTCACCCTGCTTCCTTCTCCCTGATGGCAGGAACCTAACTGCTGCTTCGCGCACTTTCGGCTCTGCTTCCGGCTTAAACACACACCCTCTTCCCGGGTCATTGGACCTATTCGGTCCCCTATTCCTTCCCCCGGACAACATGGGACACAGCCTTGACAGTTTTGACCCTGCTCAATGCAGGTACTCGCAGTCCAGTCTTCCTTCTTACATTCACACTCACGCTCACACACATGCTCACGTTCACACTCACACGCTGATGCTCACACTCACATGCTGACACTCACGCTGACGCTCACACTCTCACGCTGACACACACACTCACATGCTGACACTCCTACGCACTGCTCACACTCTCATGCTCACGCTCACACACTGATGCTCACACTCACGCTCACATGCTGACGCTCATGCTCACAGTCTCACGCTGATGCTCACACTCACATTGACATTTATATGCTGACGCTCACGCTTACATGCTGATGCTCGCACTCATGTTCACACTCATGCTCACACCTACACTCACGCTCACACTCACGCTGTTGCTCACGTGCACACTCATGCTCACACGCTGACTCTCACACTCACGCTCATGCTCAGCCCAACACCCTTATTACTAAGATGATAACTAAGCACAAACATACACAAACATAAGTACACATTGTCACAAGCCTATGTAGGACCATTAACAGAATGAACGTACATAGTGTGACGTTCCACACTGTGTGTGGACGGGGATCACTCGCTTTGCTGGTCTTAGAGGTAAACACTGGCACGCTCAGGGTTAAAACAATAGTCCATTTAGTTTATTACAGCAAACTTGACACAAAATACAGTCTTTTACTGATCCCAATCAGCACAAGACGGATCCCTGTCCATTAACTGTTGGCGTTGACCACACAGGTTCCCGGAGACCTCTTAGCCTCAGAGGTATCCATCAAACATCAAACACAGTATTTCTCTCACGAATACTTCTCTCTGATCCTGATCAGCATAACACGGTTGTCAAGACCGTTACCTGTTGATCGCCACACAGGTTCCTGGATGCCTCTTGTCCTCAGAGGTATCCAAACATCAAAACAGTCTCTTTCTCACCAATACTTCTTACGGCTTGAACAGTCTTCCTGACCCGGTCATTATACCATAGACTCCTGTCTGTCACCTGTTGGCCACGTAGGTTCCTGGATCCCTCAACCTCAGAGGTATCCAATAATCATTTCTAACTTCACTCTGACCCCGGTCAGCGTCACTCACGGTTTTCAAGACTGTCCACTCAGCTGGCTCAAGCTCGCCAGCCTTGCTTCCCCAGTCTGTGCAACATCCAGCCTGGATGTCAGGGAGCTCTGTCCAGACAGACTCCCAGCACACTCACAGACTCTTCAGAGTCTCAGACTACACACACTCTCCATGTGTCAAAAACTTCCTTACATACTGTAGCCACTCCCCCAGGTGACTAGGTGAGGTATGGAGCACATGGTCTGGTCACATGCACATGACCTCATCACAGGTCCTCAAAAAACTCACAACCACCTGTGGGCGGTGTATGTGTGGTTAGCCAGTCCCACCCAGCTCTCCAGCTAGCCCACAGCATATGCTTCCGGTTACAACAAAATGGCCGCGATCTCCTCCCACAGCTGTGACCTGGACAGCACAGGAGGACATGCCCTTGTCACAGCTAAGAGGCAGGAGGAATGGCCTCAATGCAAGCAATTCGATCGGAGTCTGACCGTTGGCTCTTATGCCCATGGATGCCGTAAGTGAGGTGTGTAAGTGTCGTGCCCAGACACACACGTCCCCACTAGTGAAAATAGCAGCCCCAGTGGCAAACATAAAAGTCAATAAATAAAAAACTATTAAAGTAGTTAATTTAATTTTGTATTAAAAATAATTGATTGTATAAACAATAATTATTAATACAAAAATTCAAATCACGGCACCTTCCCTTTAATGTATTTCAAGTACATACATATATATTATCCTTCTTCCAGTACTAAAGTTTTGAATCTCTCTGTATTTCTTTATTTCTTTGTTTTTTTCTCTAGTATTTTGTATGACCTCAATGATTTTTTACATGTAATGGAGGCAAATCAGCAGTATATTCAGATGATGTCAACATTGTCACAGATATTTAGAGAAAATGAATTTATTAAAAACAACGCGTTTCAGAGATGGTTCAACTCCTTCAGGTGTAATAAGGATACAGAGCAGTACATCTGTGAATTCATGGTAACATTATTTAAAATTAGCTCCTCAACACCAGCATCACTTATGCAGTGCCACGTAATCACACTGTCACCACCAAGTTTTATTGTAGGCACTATGCATTTTTCTAAATTCATTTTTCTAAATGCATGTTCCTTACAAAGAAAATATGGTGATGGCAGAGTCCTTATGTGTGGCTACATGAGTGCTGCTGGTGTCATGGAGCTACATTTCATTGATGATATTATGAATTCACAGATGTATTGCTCTATATTGAAAATGAAGGTGCTACCATCCCTCCGTGTCCTTGGTAGATGTTCACTTAACCAACATAACAATGATCCAAAACACAAATCTGTTGCATTTCTGAAGAAGAGCAGGGTGAAAGTGATTCAATAGCCAAGTATGTCTTCTGATCTGAATCCAACCAAAACACCCATGGGAAATTCTGAAGAGACAAGTTGAGCATCACTCTCTATCCAGCATTCATCCTTATATTCTTTTACGCAGAGCAGAGAGCTGCTTGAAAGAACGTCTTTTGTCAATTAAATGTGCCTATAAACATTTAATTGTCTGTAATTCTAGTAGTTCTAGAATTACCAAAAAATCATTAGTTGAAATAGAAGTAAAAATATAAACTGAGAGAATCTATCATTACACAAGAACAACTCTACCCAGTGGCGTAGTTATTTGGATTCATAGGCAACAGTTGCATCCAGACCGAACAGGCCCCTCTGCCACATAAGAAGATACCATCGTACATAACACACAGTAAGTACATGCATTGTTACAGATTTTTCATGGGGGCTCATGAGCAACATATTACACCTATGAACCTACTATAGATTGAACAACTCAATCTTGATGCCTCTTGAGTAGATTCTTGCTGGAAAAGTCTTACAGCATGTAAAAATCTTTTATGGCTATGGCAACTAAGGAGACCCTCTTGTATTTCGACCAGGCTTTTCTGCTGGCAAAAACAATAATCATTTCTGACTACAGCTTTGTTAAAAGCGCACTTGAGAGGGAAAAAAAACTACTGTATAGCTCCGATAACAAAGAGCATCAGATTTGCTTGCATGAGTCCTACCATGTGTCTCAGGCAACAACAGTGCAGATGTTAAAATGATTTGTCCATTTATTTAGAAATGTAAAAATTTAACATCAAAAACAAAATAAAGTTTGCAATATATTTAGTATTTTGACTCCCGTGTTTTGCCTCTGATGCTTTGGACCTTCTGTGCTTCTACAGTGACAAAATACCCAGTTAATAACTCGCTAAGTTACAATTTTCTTCTTACACCTAAGTTCCAACAACATGAGATAATTGTATTTTATCCCCTTACTGACACGTACGGCACAAGTCAGTAGCAGATCTATGGACGGGCTCATGAGATGAGCTCGCACTATTCCTTGCACTCTGGCACATCATGGCTGTGTGGTACAGCCAAGACCTGACTCTAAGGCTATGTTCAAGCGTTGCGTTTTTTTCCATTTTTTTATGCAAATTGAAAGCTGCATTTTACAGTACCAGCAAAAGTTAGGAGATCTCAGAAATGTCATGCACACACATTGTTTTTTTTCCCTGACTGAATTGGAGAGCTGCTGCGTTTTGAAAACTGCAGCACGTAATTTCTTTCAGAGTTTTTGCGTTTTTAGTGAAAAAAGCATGTACAGCAGGATGTGAAACTCATTTATTTCTGTGATTTGCTCAAGTTTAAAACAAAATGCCTTATTCTACTCGCATGAGAATGGCAGATAAGCCCTGTCATACACAGCGATCTCGCTAGCGAGATCGCTGCTGATTCACTAGTTTTGTGACACAACAGCGATCTCACCAGCGATTTCGCTGTGTGTGACATTCAGCGACGATCAGCTCCCTAGCTGGGTATCGCTGATCGTCGCTGAATGTCCTGGACATTTTTTTGATCGTTGGTCTCCCGCTGGCCAGCACGCATCGCTGCGTGTGGCAGGCAGGAGACCAGCGATCAGCTGGTAACCAAGGTACACATCGGGTTTCCAGGTGTCGGGCGGCGCCTGGAAAGCCGATGTGTACATTGGATACCAGCGCGCTGCTGCAGGGGAGCTGGTAACCAAGGTACACATCGGGTTTCCATATCGTTGTCGGGATCGCTGGTGTGTCGCTAGGTGTGACAGGGCCTTAGGATAAGTATAATTTAATTAAATTAGTGATGTGTTAAAGTAAACAATTGCCTGAGCACTTCAATGGCCCACCAATGTGTGAAATTCAACAATACCTAACTAACTCAATGGCTCTGACTAGTGATGAGCGAATGGGATTACTCGGCTGGAACACGGGTCTCCATCCAGCTTTTTTGGCAGTCTTTAGAGACCCAATCACGATGAAGGGATTGTCTGCCAGGCAATGAAACGCCGCAGCCATCTTTGTTGTGGTCATGCAGTGATTGGCTGGCCGCACAGCATCATCAGGGGTATAAGAGACCGGACGCCGCCCTGCTCGGCGCATTCAGCTCCGGATTTAGATCGTGTAGGGAGAGCAGGTAGAAGGGTCAGATTTGGGGATTTCTTAGTCAGTGTGGGGTCTACCATCCTAAAGTACTCAAATCCATCTAAACCAACAATCCTTCTAAGGCCGGCATCACACTAAGGAGGAATACGGACGAGTGAGAGGCGTGAAAACCACGCATTACATACGGACCAATATTTCTCTATGGGGCAGCTCTGATCATGCGTATTTTTCTCTGCCGTATCTTACGGTGCGAGACACCCGCAGTATGCTGCGATTGTACGCGTATTAAGCCCGTTGTACGCCAATGAAAATCTATGGGTGCGAGAAAACAACGGATTACACAAGGACCACACGTGTGACTTGCGAGAAATACACAAGACTTCTGCAGCTCACAGGAAATGGTGCAACACATGCAGCAGGAAGCTCACACATGCAAATTAGCTCAAAAAGAGCACCAGACATCCCGGAAGAATACCTCCACTGAGTCGGCCATGATGTCCACCCTCATCAATGTCAAAATGCTCATTGTGTTGGTGCAGGAGAGGCCTGAAATTTGGGACCAAAGAGATGCACATTGTGCAGACTACGCAAGGAAAGAGGCGGCATGGAGGCGCATCTGTGGGCAGATGTTTCCCCACTTTGGCGACAGCCCACGCGAGGAGCAGCAGCGAATCAGTAAGTTACTTGATTTTTTCCAAACTTCTTAACGGTCAGAACGTTGTAATAGCGCAGAATTTGGGCAAAAAATTATTATTTTTTTTTTCTGGCGCAAAAATGTTAGTATAGTCACATCCTACTAGGCCCCCATGACTATATTACATGTATGTAGAAGAATTTGGCTTTGTGCAGCTAGCTAATTGATTACATTATATGTCTCATTGCAGTGGATGATGTTATGAAAAGATGGAGAAGCATCCGCGACCAATACCGGCGGGAACGGCAGCAGAGGGCCAAGAGCGGGTCAGCAGCACCCACAAAACGAAAATATGTTGACAGGCTGGGTTTTCTTGCACCTATTCTGGATCTCAGACCGTAAGTACATACATCACACCACATAACACATATGCAGTTTAGACTCACCTCTCCTACATGTTCTAATCCCCTTTCATTTCCTAACAGAACTCAATCCAACCTCACTGAGAGGGAGACAGGCTCCAACTCAGAGGCCATTATTGACCCGGTTGGGGAGGTGAAGAGGTGGCTGGCCCATCGTCTGAACCTCCCATCAGCATCCCCCAAGGTTCACAGTCACAAGGACCACAGCAACCTCCTCCTCTACCCGTACCAGAGGCACCAGTTGCAGCAGCATCCGCCATTTGGGATGAAGCAGGTAACCGCAGCAGCCCCACTGTACCTCTGGGGGGTTCCCCCCAGCCTGCTGCAATATCCCGCCGTGGGAGAAGACGGCGAGACATAACTGGGTCAGACACACGTAGGCATGTGGACACTGGGGTACTCAATTACCTTTCAAGGGCAGCTGTGGATGAGGGTGAGGAGGCCTATGCCCGTAGCCTTGCCCGCTACCTTCGTCCCCTACCCACCCCGTGAGCTCAGGCTCCATGTGCAAGGATCAATGCACATCCTAATTGATGCATGCACACCCCCCAATACACCATATGAGGTGTTTGAATTCCTTGAATGGTGGCAGCTCTCACTCCGTAACCTTCTGCGCCTTGTCCCCCACCAAAATGTGCATGCTCAATTAATATCTGATGATCCTACTGCACGGGCGCCTACACCTCAACCCATTCCCCCACCGAACCAACCTTGGCAACAACAGGGTCAAATGGCTGGCTATAATCTGACTTCCCAATATGGCCACTTGTACAGATGCAGTGTTGGAGGCTGGTCCCTACCTGGATGTGCTCAACATGGTCATATTGGGGGGTATGATTCTCGTGGGTATCATCTTACACAGGAATATAATCTCCCTTATCTGTATGGCCATGTGCCCAAACACCAACCTGACCGTGGGCAGATGTTAGCTCAGGGCCCTGAAAATCCACCCCAACAGGGTGATGGTCAAGGTTCTCATCATAGCCAACCACACAGAGATGCTGGGAACCCGCCAACCCCACCACCCAAATACCAACAGCTGTGATTTTTTATTTGACTTATATATTATGATTTAAAAAGTAGTTTGTTATTTTTTTATATTTACTTTTGACTCATGCTGTGCAAAAGAAATGCACACTAATCTAGATGCCTGTAATAAACATATGGTAACAATATGCTCTTGAGTAGGCATACTCAACGTTTGTTATTTTCATTATCTCTTATGATTTAAACAAAAGTTTGTTATTTTTTTATATTTATTTTTACACCATGTTGTGTAAAGCATATTTGCACTCATCTGAATGCCTACAAAGAGCATATGGTACTTAGCTGGTAGGATATGGGCTAGGTGAAAATTATTTGCTTCTTTATATATTATAATTTATATCAATGTTTGTAATTTTTTTCACATCCATTTTAAACATTGTTGGCTAATGCATCATTGCATTAGTCTAGTCTTAGAACCCAACCATATGGGGCATATATGGTGCTCACTAGTGATAGTGAAAGTTTGTTATTTTGCTTATTTATTATTATTTATGGAAAAGTTTGTTATTTTTTTACATTTTATTTAACTCCATGTTGTCTATTGCATATTTGCAGTAGTATAATCTAGTGAACCAAACATATGGGTAACATATGGTCTTCACTATACATAGCGAACGTTTGTTATTTTCTTTACATACTATTATTTACTGCAATGTTTGTTATTTTTTTAAATTTAATTTCACTCACAGTTGTCAAATGCATCTTTGCACTTGTCTAATGTGATAAATCCGACACAGGGCCGGCTCCAGGTTTTTATGGGACCCTGGCGAAAGAGTCTCAGTGGGCCCCTTTAACACAGACCACGATTCATGATGCACAGATACTGCAGAGAAATATGGGTATAGTACAATGCCAGACACTTCACTTCTTCCATTACATGAGTGATATCTATTGTAAATTCTACAATAGCTCAGAAACCGCCAAATCTTCACAGCGCACAGTACAGACTGGACAGTACAGTCCTCCGTACAAAATTATGGGCACCACATAGTCCTCCATACAGTATTATGGGCCAAATATAATGCTCCATAAAGCATATTGGACCCCAAATAATGCTCCATACAGGATACTGGTCCACATATAATGCTCCATACAAAATATGGAGCTCTCCTCTGCACTGTGCTGCGTTCTGCGCTGTTACGGCTCAGGAAATGGCGCTGTGGAAAGACTCCCCATCATCATCATCATTGCTTCCCCATTATCATCATCATTGCTCCCCATTATCATCATCGCCTCCCCACCATCATCGCCTCCCCATCATCATCGCCTCCCCAACATCATCATCATTGCCCTCCCCATCACATCGCCTCCCCATCATCATCGCCTCCCCATCATCATCATCACTGCCTCCCCCCAACACCATCACACATACAGCACTCTCTCACATACACACACACAAAGCACCGCACTACATACACACACTGATACACACAGACACACACACAGACACACACACCTCACATCTCACCTGTCCGGTGTCCGCGCTTTCTCTGCCACAGCCGGCCGCTGAATGATGACGTCATTCAGTGGCGCTGCTGTGAGAGGAAGCGCGGGCACCCTGCAGGAGCCCCCTGGAGCCCGGAGCTGCGGCAGTGGAGGCACGGGGAGAGGTAAGTGTTGCGCCAGCTGCTGCCGGGGCCCTGAGCAAGCGGGGGGGCCCAGTGGCGGCGCTGGTATCGCTCTCATCTGCAAACGGGCGCTGGGGTGCCCGACGGCGAGTGGGCCCCCCGCCTGCTCAGGGCCCCGTCACTTGCCTGGGTATGCCGGGTGCTGACGCCGGCCCTGATCCGACATATGGGTCACATATGATCATCACTACCCATATTGACTATTGGTTTTTGTCTTTACATACTATTATGTATAGAAACATTTGTAATTTTGTCATGCCTTATTTTGGTACTTGTGTAAGAAAGCACACTTACACTATTGTGCTGTAAATACATATGAAGCAAATATGGTAGTCACTACCTCAAGTGGCAGTTTGCACATATAAATATCT
Organism: Oophaga sylvatica; assembly: GCA_033576555.1. Classification (NCBI taxonomy): domain Eukaryota; kingdom Metazoa; phylum Chordata; class Amphibia; order Anura; family Dendrobatidae; genus Oophaga; species Oophaga sylvatica. The sequence continues at coordinate 213,844,879 of JARQOD010000003.1, read as the reverse complement.
ATTTTTAGAAAAAGTTTGGAGTCTTTTTTCATAAGTTGTTTGTACTCAACCACCAACACATCTGTTATGACCATTAACACCAGACAGAGACTAGGACAATTTGGGAAGTGGCATTGCTCCTCAAATCCCCTGGCAATCCTCTTCCAGTCTTCCATCTTTGGCTCAGGCATGACCAGTTGATGCAGTCTGTCCCAGAGTTGTGAGCAGGTATCACGCACAATGCCAGAGATGGTGGACGTCCCAATCAAAAACTCCAGATGGAGTGCGGCATAGGATATGCCAGTAGTTAGGAACCTACAAGTAAACAAATGTACAGAGAACAATCAATACACATGCACAAAGGTTTAACAAACGCACTATACATAACCCTTACATGATTTAATGTCCAAACAATCATAAGTTCAATTTAGCCCAAGTAAACATTTTCAATAATTTTAACATACACATCATTGTTCAGGTACTTCAAGGTGATATATGGCCTATATTATGAGGCTATTTCTGGTACAGCCATAAGGGTAAAGGGAAACTAGTGGGAAAACACATCATCAACAGACAGTATGTAGGTGAGGAATACATACCGTAGCGTAAGGAGAAGTTGCTCCTCTGCAGAGATAGCTTTGCGCATCCTGGTATCCTGGTAGGTGATCCCAGGGCGCACAATATCCAACAAAACATCAAATGTGGGAATGGTTATCCAACAAAACCGAAAAAACTTGTCTGGATGAGTCCGCAGAGATGCATACAGCCGGTACAGCCGGTGAAAATGGCCTTTATTGAGGCGTTGCCTCAAATGCGGATGCACCCACATTCACCTCCTCCTCCGCGGATCAACGATCACTGGGTAAGGCTGCCCAAAGCGGCGAGACAAAACCCAGTTATACAACACTCGATCAGTTGGGGTGAACTGAAGAGTGTCAGACATGTTGGCAAGCAAGCAGCAGGACTCCAACACAAGCACACCACAAAAATGGCAAGATTGGGGGTTACAACCTGATGCAGAGCCAATAAATAGTCTTGCTGATGATGATTTGAATGAGTTTCAGGTCTAAAAACCGTTAAATGTCCATTTTACAAGGCGGCGAGAAAAATACGCTGTACGGATGCCATACGGATTGCATACGGATGCTTACATGCGCAAAATACGCAGCAGCACCCTGACAGTGGATGAAATACGGATTGTTGTGCCGGAAACATTTTGGCGTATTACGCTCGTACAATACGGTCCGTATTTTTCTACGGTGAGTGTGACGCCGGCCGAAGGACTAATTAAGGAGTATATAGGTTGCAGTATTAGGTAGGCAGGGGATTATATGTCGCTCTACACATGTCAGTGCAAGGCCTGCAGGCACTGTATGTGTGTATATACATATCATTGCATACATCAAGAGGGTCACTTGATATCTGCTGTTGCGTATATAAACCTAGCCCTAGGTCTAATTGGCTTGGAAAATTTTTTTGGCCAGGTTAATGAGCTTATTTTATTGCAAAGCAAACCAGAGCCCCCTTTTTTTTCTCCATTTGCTTTTTGACAGTGCACAATACAGCAAGTTCCTTTTCCTAGCACAGCATGAAAATCCTGGAAATTTAAAGGTGTCCCAAAAATCACTTTTGAGTGCGCAGAGAAATATAAACTTTTATGTAGTACGGTAGAGTAGATTTTTTTTGAGTGTCTTACACAATTTCTTGATACCATTTGCTGAACCCCCCAAAAATACATACAGGCCACGTATTTTACAGTGCAATATATCTGTGACATGCCTCATCCATCCTTCTGCTAAAAATTTTGGTCATTTTAGCCCTAAATTCCATTTTTTTGCTGTCACTGTAGTTATATACAGCACTATTTAGACTAAAAAAGCCAAAAATACAGGCCACAGATTAGTCAGTGTGGTATCTTCGTGCCAGCTCATATATCTGCGTACTCCAAGTTTGCCCCATTTAGGCCGATTTTCCATTGTTTTCCTGTGTGTCACTCTAGTTATATACAGCACTATTTAGCCTAAAAAAGCATAAAATACAGGCCACAGATTTCTCGGTGTGGTATCTCCGTGCCAGATCATATATCTGCGTGCTCTAAGTTTGTGCCTTTTAGGCCGGTATTAAATTTTTCCTGCTGTCTGTCACTCTAGTTATATACAGCACTATGTTGCTTTTTTTAAAAAAACAGGTCAGATATTTTACAGTGTGGTATATCTGTGACACGTCTCATACATCCGTGTGCTCCAAATTGGTGCATTTTAGGCCGGTAGTCCTGTGCTTTCCTGTCCGTTACTCAAGTTATATACAGCACTATGTTTCTTTTTTAAATTAAACAGCCCACATATTTTACAGTGTGGTATCTCTGTGACACGCCTCATACATGCGTGTGCTACAAATTTGATGCATTTGAGGTCACTATTTCTGTGCTTTCCTGTCTGTTACTCAAGTTATATACAGCACTATGTTGGGTTTTTAACCCCTTAACCCCCAAGGGTGGTTTGCACGTTATGACCGGGCCAATTTTTACAATTCTGACCACTGTCTCTTTATGAGGTTATAACTCTGGAACGCTTCAACGGATCTTCACGATTCTGAGAATGTTTTCTCGTGACATATTGTGCTTCATGACAGTGGTAAAATTTATTAGATATAACTTGCGTTTATTCATGAAAAAAATGAAAATATGGCGAAAATTTTGAAAATTCTGCAATTTTCAAATTTTTAATTTTTATTCCCTTAAAATAGAGAAATATGTCACACAAAATAGTTGCTAAACAACATTTCCCACATGTCTACTTTACATCAGCACAATTTTGGAACCAAAATTTTTTTTTGTTAGGAAGTTATAAGGGTTAAAAGTTGACCAGCGATTTCTCATTTTTACAACAAAATGTACAAAGCCATTTTTTTTAGGGACCACCTCACATTTGAAGTCACTTTGAGGGGTCTATATGGCAGAAAATACCCAAAAGTGACACCATTCTAAAAACTGCACCCCTCAAGGTACTCAAAACCACATTCAAGAAGTTTATTAACCCTTCAGGTACTTCTCAGGAGCTGAAGGAACATGGAAGGAAAAAATGAACATTTAACTTTTTAGTCACAAAAATTATCTTTTACAGTCATGGCCAAAAGTTTTGAGAATGACACAAATATTATATTTTCACATGATCTGCTGCCCTCTGGTTTTTATGTGTGTTTGACAGATGTTTTTATCACAGACAGAAATATAATAATTGCAAACATATGAGTAACAAAAGCTTATATTGACAGTTAGAATGAGTTTAATGCAGCAAGTCAATATGTGCAGTGTTGACCCTTCTTCTTCAGGACCTCTGCAATTCTCCCTGGCATGCTCTCAATCAACTTCTGGACCAAATCCTGACTGATAGCAGTCCATTCTTGCACAATCAATGCTTTCATTTTGTCAGAATTTTTAGGTTTTTGTTTGTCCACCCGTCTCTTGATGATTGACCACAAGTTCTCAATGGGATTAAGATCTGGGGAGTTTCCAGGCCATGGACCCAAAATCTCTATGTTTTGTTCCCTGAGCCATTTAGTTATCACCTTTGCTTTATGGCAAGGTGCTCCATCATGCTGGAAAAGGCATTGTTGATCGCCAAACTGCTCTTGGAGGGTTGGGAGAAGTTGCTCTTGGAGGACATTCTGGTACCATTCTTTATTCATGGCTGTGTTTTTAGGCAAGACTGTGAGAGAGCCGATTCCCTTGGCTGAGAAGCAACCCCACACATGAATGAATGGTTTCAGGATGCTTAACAGTTGGCATGAGACAAGACTGGTGGTAGCGCTCACCTTGTCTTCTCCGAATGAGGCGTTTTCCTGATGTCCCAAACAATCGAAAAGGGGATTCATCAGAGAAAATAACTTTACCCCAGTCCTCAGCAGTCCACTGCCTGTACCTTTTGCAGAATATCAGTCTGTCCATGATGTTTTTTCTTGAGAGAAGTGGCTTCTTTACTGCCCTCCTTGAGACCAGGCCTTGCTCCAAGAGTCTCCGCCTCACAGTGCGTGCAGATGCACTCACACCTGCCTGCTGCCATTCCTGAGCAAGCTCTGCACTGCTGGTAGCCCGATCCCGCAGCTAAAACACTTTTAAGAGACGGTCCTGGCGCTTGCTGGTCTTTCTTGGGTGCCCTGAAGCCTTTTTGGCAACAATGGAACCTCTCTCCTTGAAGTTCTTGATGATGCGATAGATTGTTGACTGAGGTGCAATCTTTCTAGCTGCGATACTCTTCCCTGTTAGGCCATTTTTGTGCATTGCAATGATGACTGCACGTGTTTCTTTAGAGATAACCCTGGGTAACAGAAGAGAAACAATGATGCCAAGCACCAGCCTCCTTTTAAAGTGTCCAGTGGTGTCATTCTTACTTAATCATGACAGATTGATCTCCAGCCATGTCCTCATCACAACACCACACCTGTGTTAATGGAGCAATCACTGAAAAGAGGTTAGCTGGTCCTTTTAAGGCAGGGCTGCAATGATGTTGAAATGTGTTTTGGGGGATAAAGTTCATTTTCTAGCCAAATATTGACTGTGCAAGTAATTGCTGTTAAGCTGATCACTCTTTATAACATTCTGGAGTATATGCAAATTGCCATTAGAAAAAGTGAAGCAGTAGACTTTGTAAAAATTAATATTTGTGTCATTCTCAAAACTTTTGGCCATGACTGTACAAACAATTTTTTTATTTTCACAAGGGTAAAAGGAGAAAATGAACAGATAAAGTTATCGTGCAATTTCTCCTGAATACGGCGATACCCCATATGTTGGGGAAAACCACTATTAGGCGTCGAGCGACTGCTGGATTTGGTCCAGGTTTTAGCCGGGGCAGATGCTGCTTAGCTTCGCCGTCGATCCCAACGCCTAGCCAGTACAAGAGAATACAAGCTGTCTCCAGGGTCTTTGTTAATAGTAGCATTAAGCATAGGTTACAGAAGGAGACAAGGCTGTTATAGCCGAAGTCCAGAAATGCCTGCACTGAGCATGTCCGTGACATGGCGAACCGTGATTGGTGGTTAATGGCAGCTGATCCTCTGACCTGGCACCGCCTGATTGGTCACCGATGATGTCACCGATGATGCGATTGACGAGATGGCTGGTGGCGGAGCTTAGCCCTTAAATAGCTTGTCTGTCCGCGGCGCAGCGTGGTCAGATCATACTAAAATAGGCAGTGCTCATGTGTGGACGTCCCAGAATCTGGGCTCCACGTGCTCTCTAGCTTTGCTCTCCGTGACCTGCCGATGCCAGAGTTCTCTCGGCTAATTAGCACAGGTCCTTCAAGCAGGTTTAGCTCATGTCAAGCAGGTAGCCAATGTGGCGCAGTCTTGCTACGAATATAGGATAGCTATACACCCTGAGCAGACTGTGGGGCACTTAACCTGGGCAGCAGTGACTATAACTGCATTGCGGACCCCGTGTTCGGTTGCAATCCATTATTCAATAAAGTTGTTGCAACCGAGCGCATAACAACCACTGTCTGGGCACACGGCAGGGCTCGAAAGGGAAGGAGAACCGTTTGACTTTTTCAAACCAAAATTGTCTGGAATTGAGATTGGACGCCATGTTGCGTTTGGAGAGCCGCTGATGTGCCTAAACAGTGGAAATCCCCCACAAGTGACACCATTTTTGAAACTAGAGACACTAAGGAACTTATCTAGATCTGTGGTGAGTACTTCTATTCCCCAAGTGCTTCACACAAGTTTATAATGCCTGGGAGTGAAAAAAAAATTCCACAAAAATGTTTGATTTTTCCAGGGAAATTGGACCTCAAAAGTTGTTGTCCAATTTGTCCTGAGTACGCTGATACCCCATATGTGGGGGGGGAAACTGTTTGGGCACACGGCAGGGCTTGGAAAGGAAGTAATGACATTTTGAAATGCAGACTTTGATGGTTGTCATGTTCAGTTTGCAGAGTCCCTGATGTGCCTAAACAGTGGAAACCCCCCATAAGTGACACCATTTTGGAAGCTAGACCCCCTAAGGAACTTATCTAGACCAGTGGTGAGCACTTTGAACCCCCAAGTGTTTCACACAAGTTTATAATGCCTGGGCATGAAAACTAAAAATCCTATTTTTTTTCCCACAAACATGATCTTTTAGTCCCCAGTTTTTATTTTCCCAAGGGTAACAGGAGAAATTGGACCCCAAAAGTTTTTGTTCAATTTGTCCTGAGTATGCTGATACCCTATATGTGGGAGAAAACTACTGTATGTGCACACGTCGGGGCTTGGAAGGGAAGTAGTGACGTTTTGCATTGCAGACTTTGATGGAATAGTCTGTGGGTGTCATGTCATGTTTGGAGAGCCCCTGATAATCCTAAACATTGGAAACCCCCAAAAATGACCCCATTTTGGAAACTAGACCCCAAGAAACTTATATAGATGTGTGGAGAGAACTTTGAACCCCCAAGTGCTTCACAGAAGTTTACAACGTAGAGCCATAAAAATAAAAAATCATATTTTTTTCCACAAAAATGATATTTTCGCTCCCAATTTTTTATTTTCCCAAGGGTAACAGAAGAAATTGGACCCCATGAGTTATTTTTCAATTTGTCCTGAGTACGCTGATACCCATATGTGGGGGTAAACTACTGTTTGGGCGCATGGCAGAGCTCAGGAGGGAAGGAGCACCGTTTGACTTTTTCAATGCAGAATTGGCTGGAATTGAGATCAGACGCCATGTCGCATTTGGAGAGCCCATGATTTGCCTAAACAGTGGAAACCCCCCAATTCTAAGTCCAACCCTTACCCCAACACACCCCTAACCCTAGTCCCAACCGTAACCATAACCCTAACCACAAACCTAACCCTAACACACCCCTAACCCTAATCCCAACCCTAATCCTAATCCTAACTTTAGCCCCAACCCTAACCCTAACTTTAGCCCCAACCCTAACCCTAACCCTGATGGGAAAATGGAAATAAATACATTTTTAAAATTTTATTATTTTTCTCTAACTAAGGGGTTGATAAAGAGGGGTTTGATTTACTATTTATAGCGGGTTTTTATGTTTGACAGCTGTCACACACTAAAAGATGCTTTTTATTGCAAAAAACAATCATGTGAGGTCTTATTTCTTGCGGGACGAGTTGATGTTTTTATTGGTACCATTTTTGGGCACTTGATATTTTTTGATCACTTTTCATTACTATTTTTGGGAGGCAGAATGAACAAAAACCAGCTATTCATGAATTTCTTTTGAGGGGGCGTTTATACCGTTCCATGTGTGGTAAAATCGATAAAGCGGTTTTATTCTTTGGGTCAATACGATTATGGCGATACCTCATTTATATCATTTTTTTATGTTTTGGAGCTTTTATACAATAAAAACAATAATATATTAAAAATAATTGTTTTTGCATCGCTTTATTCTACGAGCTATAACTTTTTTATTTTTTTTGCTGATGATGCTAAGTGGCTGCTTTTTTTTTGCGTGACAAGATCACGTTTTCAGCGGTGCCATGTTTATTTATATCCGTCTTTTTGATCGCGTGTTATTCCACTTTTTGTTCGGGGGTATGATGATAAAGCCTTTTTTTTTTGCCTTTTTTTTTTTAATGGGTTCACTAAAGGGGTTAACTAATGGGACAGTTTGATAGGGCGGGTCGTTATGGACGAAGCGATACTAAATATGTGTACATTTATTGTTGTGGGGTTTTTTTTACATTAAAGAAATGAACTTTTTGGGTTATATTTTTTTTTAATTTATTTAGGAATTTTTTTTACACATGTTATTTTTATTTTTTTTTTACATTTTTACTTTGTCCTAGAGTGGGACATCACTGTATAATGTAAGATCGCTGGTCTGACAGTTTGTGCAACACTGTCAGACCAGCGATCTGACAGACAGTGCTGCAGGCTTTCTCAGCGCCTGCTTTTAACAGGCACTGAGGAAGCCGCCTTCTTGCAGGACCCCGCAGCCATTTTGGATCCGGGGGTCCTGCTGGGAGGAAGCCCTCAGAACAGTGCGATCACATCGATTCCCGCATACTCTAACTCCTTACACAGTGACACAGAGGAAGGTGCAGATGAAATTGAAGACAATGACCCAGTTGTTCACCCGGATTGGCATCCATTGGGGGAAGAGGGTGCCGCTGGCAATAGCTCAGAGGAGGAGAAGAATCCGCTACAGGCATCGACATCGCAGCTATGGTTATATGGCAGGCCCGTAGCAGTTCAAAAACGTGTTAAAAAAAACAAAAAGAGCTGCAGGACAGCTTGGCCAGACGGTCAAATTAGCACAGCATGCAAGCCCTGAAAATCTATCCCATAGTAGGAAGAGTGCAGTGTAGCACTTTTTTGACCAAAATCCTATTGATGAGGCAAAGGTTATCTGTAAGAAGTGCGGAAGGACCTTTAGCCGAGGGAAAAATCTCCGAAATTTGAATGCCAGTTGCATGCTTAGACATTTAAACACCATGCACTTGCAAGCGTGGACGGACTATAAAACCTCAGGTAGCACATGTGAACCTGCTCCGAATGAAGGTAGCCAGCAACCATACTTCTCTTCCCCCACTGTAAGCCCACCGGTTAGCACACCACCAGCAAGAAATGTGGAGGTGTCGACGCAAGGCCAAAGCAGTCAGGGAATCACAATGTTTTTCCAATGAAAGACTGAATTTAGGCCATCACCACCACCATCACCAACCCCCTCTTGGTCCACCATGTCCACCGTTAGTTCCCCCATCTGCAGCTCTCAAGTCCAGCTCACACTAGCAGACACTCTGAGTAGGACAAGTAAGTACTCATCCTCTCATCCACATACACTGGTTTTGAACGCCTACATTGCCAAACTATTCTCATTAGAGATGATGCCCTTCCGTTCGGTTGAAAGCGCAGCGTTCCGAAAGCTCATGGACTACGCTGTCCTACGCTATGACCTACCCAGTCGGCACTTCTTTTCTAGAAAAGCCATCCCTGCCTTCCACCTGCATGTGAAAGACCTCATTGTCCATGCACTCAAACAATCAGTGAGTGGAAAGGTGCATCTCACAACAGATGCATGGTCCAGTAGGCATGGCCAGGGCCGTTACATGTCCATCACTGCGCACTGGGTTAATGTGGTGGATGCAGGGTCCACAGGGGACAGCGGCGGTGGGACAGTGCTGCCTAGCCCACGGTATAGGCAACAGTTGGCTGTAGGTGTTCGACCCTCCTCCTCCTCCAGAAGCGAAAGCTCGTCGACAGAGCGCAGTCGCACAAGCACTCCATCCGCAGCTGCCAGTGTTGCACACGTGGTGTCCCACTATCGAACAGCTAGTGGTAAGCATCAGCAGGTTGTTTTAAAGATAATGTCTTTGGGTGAAACCAGACACACCGAGGAGGTACTGGCCAACTACTTGCAGCGAGAAACTGAGTCATGGCTGGGCAGTCTACATCTTGAGCCAGGCAAGGTAGTCAGTGATAACGGCCGTAATTTTGTGGCGGCCATAGCCCTGGCAAAACTCAGACACATACCTTGCCTGGCTTACACCTTGAACCTAGTGGTGCAGTGCTTCATAAATAATTATCCGGGGCTACCAGCCCTGCTCCATGAGGTGCGAAGACTGTGCTCGCACATCCGTCGCTCTCCCTAAGGCTACTTTCACACATCCGTCTTTTTGAATCAGGCGCGATCCGGCGTGTTTTTAAAAAAACGGATCCGGTACTGGATGCGTTTTTTTAGCATAGACTTACATTAGCGCCGGATCGCGCCTGATGTCACTGCGTTGCATCCGTTTTTGGCCGGATCCGTCGGAATTGTACATTCTGGATGGTGAAACTTTTAGACCCACGCTACAAGGAGAACTTTCTATCTCTTATTCCTGAGACAGATCGGTCTTCATAAATGGGGCAGTATCAGAAGACCCTTGTTGCGGAATTATTAAAAAAATTCCCTTCTGAAAATGCTGGCAGCAGAGGTCACAGTTCTTTGGACAATGAAGGAATACAGAAGTGAGAGACACACAACTCAAATCCAGCAGATGCAGGGGAACACTGTCAAAGTTCTGGGAGAGATTTCTCCGACCCTCCCATCGCACAGGTCCTGAGGCGTGGGGTACTCTCACTAGGAGTGAAAAGTTTGGGAAGATGCAGAGTGAGTCCCTTGCTGACCGTACCAACGTCCTCTGTGCCTTATAATTATTGGGTATCCAAGCTGGATATGTGGCATGAACTGGCTCTCTACACCTTGGAGGTCCTGGCCTGCCCTGCCGCTAGCATTTTGTCAGAGCGGGTTTTTAGTGCCGCTGGTGGAATTATAACTGATAAGCACATCCGCCTGTCAACTGAAAATGCTCACAGGCTGACTGCTATAAAAATGAACAAGGGCTGGATTGGGCCAGACTTCTCAACACCACCAAATGATAGCAGTGTAACAAGCACAAATCCAGTGTCTTTTTTTCCTTCACACCCACACTTGGGTATACACTTCCTGATTTTTGCTATTTGCTGTTGTCCTCCTCCTTCTCCTCTTCCTCATCATCCACCACCACTATATCACCAGGGTGACCATGGTCCATGATGCAACACCTACATAATTTTTTTAAAGGGTGTTTATGATGCCCGTAACATAAATTTTATACAGTATGGTCAGCTATACCCCCCAGGGGTAAATGTTTGTCAGCCTATACACTTAGTGCATGGGCATTACAAGTATAGGAGACCAGCTCCTTTCTAATGGGAACATTTTTAATGAGGCCCTCCTCCACGTCTCTACCAAGGGGCATTGTAGTGCCTCCAAATTTTGGGCAGCTCTTGCATTCACTGCATAGGCGAACAGTATGGGAGTAACAGCTTCCTAATAATGGGAACATTGCTTTCAGGTAGCCCTCATGTACGTCACTTCAAAGGGGTATTGGGGTGCATCTAAATTTTGGCCAGGTCTTGCATTCACTGCATAGTCAAACAGAATAGGAGTAACAACTTCCTAATAATGGGAACATTGCTTTCAGGAAGCCATCCTGTACGTTTGCTAAAATGGGTATTGGGGTGCGTCTAAATTTGGGGCAGGCCTTGCATTCACTGCATAGGCAATCAGTATGGGAGTTCCAACTTCCTAATAATGGGAACATTGCTTTCAAGAGGCCCTCCTGTACGTCTGTTCAAAGGGTTATTGGGGTGCATCAAAATTTGGGGCAGGTCTTGCATTCACTGCATAGGCAATCAGTATGGGAGTTCCAACTTCCTAATAATGGGAACATTGTTTTCAGGTGGCCCTCCTGTATGTCTGTTCAAAGGGTTATTGGGTTGCATCCAAATTTGCGGCAGGTGTTGCATTCACTGCTTAGGCAAACAGTATGGAGTACCAACTTCCTAACTATGGGAAAATTGCTTTCAGGTGGCCCTCCTGTTCGTCTATTCAAGGGGTCATTGGGGTGCGTCCATATTTTGGGCAGGTGTTCCATTCACTGCATAGCAAACATTATGAGAGTAACAACTTCCTAATAATGGGAACACTGCTTTCAGGAGGCCCTCCTGTACATCTGTTCAAAGGGTTATTGGGGTGCGTCCAAATTTTGGGCAGCCCTGTCAGTCACTGCATGCGCAACAACAGTATAGGAGACCCACTGTTTAATAATGGGAGCAGCAAAGCATAGCCAGCTGATGGCTCTCTAAGAATAGTAAGGGCCCACTGTTGGCCCTTTAAAAATAGTAAAGGCTGCCTGATGGCCCTATAAAAATAGGTTTTGTGACTTTGAGAGTCCCTTCTTCATAAATGAAACAGGATGTGTCTGATGATGTGTCACATACCACATGGCCAGATAAGGTTGTAAAATGTCAAAATGATATTTCCCAGAGAATGCATTTGTCTTGATTGAAAACAATGCTAAAGTTCAAAAACGCATCAAAAACGCTATGTGTGAACATAGCCCAAGGTGTGGAGGAGCATTTTTGCCTATGGTTATTTATTTTGCCTTATATACAAGTCATTACCATGGAAAGGATGTTTCTTAACATATTTCCCTGGAAAATCCATTTTGGTTTAGTTTTTGCATGTTTTACTGTAGGTCTGTGAGAGTGGAGTAAGACTCTGACAACATTGTTCACATTAGTTCATATTAGTGACCTGGGAGCCATAAATGCTTCCAGGAGTCTTCCCCATGCTGTTCCCAAGGCATTTGAGCACTGTTCCCATTGATTTCTGTAATTTTTAGTCCATCTGCAGACCGCCGGAGGGCAGCAAAAATGCTCGAGTTTTCCATAGACTTACATTGGGCTCTTTGCTCGTGTTGAGCACCCGAGCATTTCAATTTGCTCGACCCGAGCAATGAGCACACGAGCATTTTTGTGCTCGCCCATCACTACTAGTGAGCCTTTTGTAGAAGAACTGCTGTCCAGCAGCAGAAGGTGCCTAGACATTATTCTGGTATTGGTAATGTCATCCTTGACAATTCCACAATTACCATGGATTTACATTAGAAAGTTCAGTGAAATCAAAATCAATTGAAAAACATCCCTGTGGTTGAAGATGGCACAATAATGGTGTACAGTTGATTCCTGAACTGCTCTTTGAACTTTGGCATAACATACCAGAAAAAAATTTAAATATTAAATTTCTGCATTCTTTATTTTGAGTAGATTGTGTAGTGGAATATTCACTGTAGACCCTTTCCAACAAAAGTTTCTTCCAGAAACCTCTCTTCCAAATTATTCACTCTTGACTAGAGTTGAGCGATACTTTCCGATATGCTAAAGTATCGGAATCGGAATGGTATCGCCGATATCACTAAAATATCGGCGATACCCGATACCGATACCGGAAGTCCCATGTAAGTCTATGGGAACAAAATATCGCAACTAAAAAAACCCCATTCTTTCCTTGTAAACACTAAATATACACACATAGAATACATATATATATATATACATGTCATTGTGACATATATATATACATATATGTATAGTTTATACACTTCTACATAGTAAAATATCCTTTGATTCAATTGCCGGGTAAAGCCGGCTTCAGTGAAAAGACAGAAGCACCCGACATGAAATGACACTTGGTGTACATAGGGTTAAACATTTCTTTTCATGTCCTTTGCTATCTAATTTGCACAAACAATTAAATCAGACTATGTGTGCAAAATTTCACACCTGTAGGGGTTAATTAAAGGTGTAAATTCGTTGTAAAAAAAACGGACTTTTTTGCTACGAATTTACACCTTTAATTAACCCCTAGAGGTGTGAAATTTTGCACACATAGTCTGATTTAATTGTTTGTGCAAATTAGATAGCAAAGGACATGAAAAGACATGGTTAACCCTATGTACACTAAGTGTCATTTCATGTCGGGTCACCCGACATGAAATGACACTTGGTGTACATAGGGTTAAACATTTCTTTTCATGTCCTTTGCTATCTAATTTGCACAAACAATTAAATCAGACTATGTGTGCAAAATTTCACACCTCTAGGGGTTAATTAAAGGTGTAAATTCGTTGTAAAAAAAACGGACTTTTTTGCTACGAATTTACACCTTTAATTAACCCCTAGAGGTGTGAAATTTTGCACACATAGTCTGATTTAATTGTTTGTGCAAATTAGATAGCAAAGGACATGAAAAGACATGGTTAACCCTATGTACACCAAGTGTCATTTCATGTCGGGTCACCCGACATGAAATGACACTTGGTGTACATAGGGTTAAACATTTCTTTTCATGTCCTTTGCTATCTAATTTGCACAAACAATTAAATCAGACTATGTGTGCAAAATTTCACACCTGTAGGGGTTAATTAAAGGTGTAAATTCGTTGTAAAAAAAACGGACTTTTTTGCTACGAATTTACACCTTTAATTAACCCCTAGAGGTGTGAAATTTTGCACACATAGTCTGATTTAATTGTTTGTGCAAATTAGATAGCAAAGGACATGAAAAGACATGGTTAACCCTATGTACACCAAGTGTCATTTCATGTCGGGTTCTGCATTTTCACAAAAGCCGGCAATTGAATTAGCGGCTATTATACTATGTAGAAGTGTATGAACTACAAATATAAATATATATATATATGTGTCACAAATTCAATGACATGTATATATATATATGAGGTGTAAAATTGCTGAAAAAAAATGCGTGGGCTCCCGCCCTATTTTCGCAACCAGACAGACAAAGCCAGTGAGTGGGGGCAGATAATAATAGCCCAGAGAGGGACCATTATTTTTGCCCCCCCCCGGCTACTAACATCTGCCCCCAGACACCCCAGGAAAGACAAATCTATAATTAGATTCGCCCTTTCTGGCACTTTGCCCGTCTATTCCCATTGCCCTGTAGCGGTGGCGAATGGGTTAATATGGGGTTAAAGCCACCTTGCTATTGAAAGGTGACCTTAAGCCAGGTTAATAATTGAGAGCTGTCAATTAGACAACTATCAATTATTAATCCTATTGCATGAAATAAAAATAAAACACACACACTTTAATTAAAAATCATTTTAATGAAATAAAGACACATGTTTTTGACCATCTTTTATTTTACTGCAAAAACCATTTCCTGTAATAAAAATAAAATAAAAAAGCAAAATTATTCTTACCTATCCCATGCACAGTCAGGTCCCACGGTGTAATCCTTCAGAAAGGGTTAATGTTTACTGCAGGGACCGCAGCTAATGCTGCAGCCTCACAGTAAACCCCAAATGAATGAGTTCCTCTCCTGCCTGACAGGAGAGTAAAGGCTGGGTGTCACATAACGATACACCAGCGATCCCGACAACGATATGCACTTGTCAGGATCGCTGGTGTATCGCTACATGATCGCTGCTGAGCTGCCAAACAGGCAGCTCAGGCAGCCATCTGGGACAGCGACACTGCGGGTAACATCGCTTAAGGGCCCGTCTCACATAGCGATATCGCTACCGAGATCGCTGCTGAGTCACTAGTTTTGTGACGCAGCAGCGAGCTCACCAGCGATATCGCTGTGTGTGACATTCAGCGACGATCAGCCCCCCTGCCGGGTATCGCTGATCGTCGCAGAAATGTCAGGACCTTTTTTTGATCGCTGGTTTCCCTCTGGCACGCATCGCTGCGTGTGACAGGCGGGAAACCAGCGATCAAAGGTCCTGACATTTCAGCGACGATCAGCGATACCCGGCAGGGGGGCTGATCATCGCTGAATGTCACACACAGCGATATCGCTGGTGAGCTCGCTGCTGCGTCACAAAACTAGTGACTCAGCAGCGATCTCGGTAGCGATATCGCTATGTGAGACGGGCCCTTAAGTGGAAAGCTTAATTGATTGCTTTCCACTTTCACTTCAGGTCAGCCAGGGACACAATCAGTGACGTCAGAGGGAACTGATTAACAAAAATAGGGGTTCCCTTCGAAAAAAAAATGGCGTGGGGTCCCCCCTATTTTTGTTAACCAGCCAGATGAAGCAGACCGCTGAGGCCTGGATTTTCAGGCTGTTAAGGAGCCAAGATCCATGGACCTTGCCAGCCTGATAATACCAGGCCACAGCAGTCTGCATATCTTGGCTGATTAACAAAAATAGGGGATCCCCTCGAAAAAAATTGGCGTGGGGTCCCCCCTATTTTTGTTAACCAGCCAGATGAAGCAGACCGCTGAGGCCTGGATTTTCAGGCTGTTAAGGAGCCAAGATCCATGGACCTTGCCAGCCTGATAATACCAGGCCACAGCAGTCTGCATATCTTGGCTGATTAACAAAAATAGGGGATCCCCTCGAAAAAAATTAGCGTGGGGTCCCCCCTATTTTTGTTAACCAGCCAGATGAAGCAGACCGCTGAGGCCTGGTTTTTCAGGCTGGTAAGGATCCAATATCCATGGACCTTGCAAGCCTGATAATACCAGGCCACAGCAGTCTGCTTAGCTTGGCTGGTTAACAAAAATAGGGGATCCCCTCGAAAAAAAAACGGCGTGGGGATCCCCCCTATTTTTGTTAACCAGCCAAGTAAAATGCAGACTGCTGCGGCCTGGTATTAAAAGACTGTCAAGGCCCATGGATTTTGGCCCTCAACAGCCTGATAATACCAGGCTACAGCAGCCCCACATTTGGCGCATCAAAAGATGTGCCAATTGTGGCACTTTACCCGGCTCTTCCCACTTGCCCTGTAGCGGTGGCAAGCGGGGTAATAAGGGGTTAATGTCACCGTTGATTGCACGGTGACAATAAGCCCGGTTAATAATGGAGAGGTGTCAATAAGACACCGATCCATTATTAATCCCAAAGTTATTAAATGTGTAAAAAAAAAGACAAAGCAAGAAAAAAGTATTTTAATGAAATAAAAGAGACAACACAGTTTTCATTTCTTTTATTATACACTCATTCCTGCGACGCCATCGATCTCCTGTAAAAAAAGAAAAAAAAACAAACCAACAGTATACCACCTGTCCGACGCAGTCCATAGTAACGATTGTCCCACGACGATCCAACTCTGCTACATCGCAATGACAGGCAGAGCCTGTCATTGCAACGCAGCACTGCTGATTACCTGCTTCCCCGGCGGTGACGTCATCGGACTGACTGCTTTACGGCCGGGATTACCCAGCAGTCACTGCAGTTATCGCGAGAAACTGCATGTGACCGCCGGGGAGAAGAGGATGGCGGCCATGAAGCAGTCCAGGACGTGACCGCCGGAGATCTTCTGCCAGGTAAGTGCCGCTGACTCCTGACAGACCCGACAGACGGACACTGACAGTGACAGTGACATCCCGATTCCGGTATCCGATAAGACGAAAATATCGGAACTCGGAATCGGAATTCCGATACAGCTAATATCGGCCGATACCCGATATTTGCAGTATCGGAATGCTCAACACTACTCTTGACCATGTTTTGTGCCTATCATTATTGTTTAGCTTCTCTTACATTAATTTAAGAGACAATCAGACAATCAGACATGGCCAGTTAATAGTGGTACCATTTTTTTTTTTAAAAAAAGCAGCCATGTTTGTTTAATTTGATTAAACTTTTTTTAAAGGACTATGAACACTGTTTAACATGAGTTAAAAGTATATTGCCATAATCCTGAAGGAAATCAGTATTCAATGAAGACAGACTTTCCCATTACTGAGATAGGAGATGTCAGCTGCTACAGATGAGATTCTATGTAGATGGAGGGGTAGGGAGGAGCTCTGCCTCTGGCTCCTCGCTCCTCCCATCTATATAGAATTGTATCAGTAGCAGCTGACATCTCCTATCTCAGTAATGGGAACGTCTGTCTTCACTGAATACAGATTTTCCCTCAGGATTGAGAATTTTGATAATGAATGATCAACTTTGGCAGAAAGAAGCAGATTTCTCTGATAAGATATAGTACAAAGTTGCTTATTTTCATGTTTACTATTGATTTATGAAATCAAAAGTAAAACGGCGGCTACGCTTTAAACTATTTTTTTTTTTGTGTCTGCCAAGTCATAAAAGTACAATCTTCACGAAATGTGGATGTGTGGTCTCCACTGATATTATTTTCTGATTTATTGAATTAGTCACTAATTCTCTTGTATTCTGTGAATAACTCATGTATATTTGTCTGCAATTAACAATATATGCAGAACTTTAGGATATGTTAATGTAACCATTTGTTTTCCAATCTTTCTGCTGTCTACACTTCCTTCCATTCATTTTGTGCACCTACTCCATTGGTTTAATTGTCTTTGTGAACTTTTCATTGTGTTACGGTCTTCACAAAATCACCCAAGCAGATCAGCCAACATCCTCCGGTGTCACAAAATTACTTTGGAATTAAACACACACAGCCCTTGGCACCGTCACCCCCAACTCCTCTATTTTCTAAGACAATGAAATCTCATGAGTATCAATGCCATACGCGGTTGGAGAGCATCCTGAACGGATTACAAGCAGAATAGCAGCCAGCTGTTAATTTAAACGCTTCCTTGAGCAAATCTTCAGGAACATGTCGAAAAATGTTCCATGTGATATTGGTATAGGTGGGGAATTCTATAAGGAGGAGTAAAGGATGCCTTTAGGTTTCAGAAAAGGATGCAAAGATGACAACCAGAGTATGTGTTTTACAGCTGAGTGAATATCAATGCCTGCCTGAATGACCAAGAAGCCGATTAGTTAAGGCAGCAGAAGATGTGTAGAAGGCCATGCTTTTCATCCAATTTCTTGATTATGATTGTGTTTTATAGAAATTAATTTGGTGTGAATGGCTAGAATGGAATATAATTACAAAACAAGTTCCAATAATACCCTAAAATCTTTTAAACTAAACTACATTTAACTCAATGCAATGTATGCACTTCTTCACACTACAAGCCCCAAATCCTGCCTTTGTATTCTGTACTATGGGATTTAAAAGAGTCTGGCTGGTGACAGAGAAATAAACATTAATAGGATGCTATTACCATGACAACCTTTTATGATGCTCCGACCTTCACTTCATTGCCCATTGATCCTAATGCTGAGCTTCTATATGGTTCCAAAGCACTTTAGTCCCCTGCGATATTCTGATGGTTACTAAGAGATGAAATTAGGTTTTCTTTACAGCACAGTCGGATCTGAGAATTCTCAATGTTTATGCCCACTGATTTTTCTGTAAAATGCGCTGAAAACTGCATGACATTTACGTAAAAGAAGTAGTTAATCATAAGTAGGTGATTCTAAAGAGAGCAACATTTTTTTTTAAATATGGATCATCAAACTTGAACTAATGAAATGTTAAGAAAAATAATTAAATTTGTCAAAGTAGCTAACTTTAATCAGTTCTCAAGAGTGGATCAAAGAAAGGGCACCCAACATGGGATGCACTAGTACATCCCATGTTGGGTGCCCTTCTTTGATGCAAGCTCATTCCTGGCAGACGCACCAGCATCTGCCTCTAGCAATGCAAGCAACATTTTTTTTTTTATGAATTTCCGATTTATTTTTTACCACATATCGCCATAATTTTTCTGACCTGCAGAATCAGGTTGCCAGGTAATTTTTACTGTACAATGAATACCATGAAAACAAAACTCATTGTATTTTTTGTGTAGTTTCACCAAATTTTTCCTAATTTGCAATGCTTTCAGAAGAAAAATCTAAATATCGTCCCCCAAAATCAATACCTTTTACGTATATGTGGATGTGATAAAAAAAAAAATGAAGAATAAAAGTGTGGCAAAGTAATGCAAGACTCTCCCCTGGTGTGGCTATGCAGTATAGGACATAACTCTGTAGCATATGGGGGAGATATTACATCCAGGTGCAGCCAACCTGTTGAGTTGCTGGAGTTTATTCTGAGGAGTGTTCTGATAAGAAACTAGCATATAAATCAGCTGATAAGAGCTCCTATATAAATAAAAATGAGGAATGTAAATGCACCAAAAATAAGATTATTTATTAAAAGCAGTATCACAGCGTGTTTCAGCTGTATCCAACCTTAATCAAGTGCATGGAGGTTTGTGAATGCAACAGGATTATATATAAATATCTACAAGTGAATATGCAGCGTTGCTACCTGTTAATTTAATTGAAAACACTGTATAAGGAGGCACGTGTTGCCTCTGAAAAAGAAAAAATGACAGAACAAAGAAAGGAACCTGATAATGTCCACACAACACGACAGAAAGAAAAAACGATATAATAAAAAACAAAATAAAAATATTTAGTCGAATTTATACAAATTGGCAAAGAATGCCAAAAGATATAACATGAATTAATGTAACCAGGCAATATAAAAAAGATAATTGATAAATTCCCATAATTGTATGTAAAAATGGCTATACATCATATATAAGAGAAACATTTAAATTACTTTTGTAAATAAAAAATTATATCCATTTAACGCTGTGAACATAATACAGACAAATGCAATTTGCATGTTCTGCCAGTTATATAGTGAATTTAAATATAATGGAAGTTGATAAGGTTCCAATAATAATGGAAAGTGTTGTTGATTTAATTGATCTGGATGAACCAGAGGCTCATAAGGTATGAGCAACAGTAGAAAGTGTTGCATAAATCGCTTTCAACAGCCTCCCTTTCAAGAATTCAGAGAAGTGTGAATTGCAGCCAAATAATATCAGCGAATATGATGAAAGTGTTAAACCTGTTATATCACATTGTTGAGGCTGTCTGAGCGCAAACTCTGTAATTTGTATATCCAATAGGATTCCTTCATATTTAATATTTTTTGTTTGTGTAAGAAGAATGACCGGACCTGGGGTACCTCTTTTACACCTGGTCCGAAACTGTCGGGGCGGTCTCCTCTGTTGTCCGGGGGAAAGCTTAGAGAACCGGACCAACCTTTGCACTTGTCAGCAGGGGATGTGGCTAGGTTAAAAAAGCCTGAGTGCGCACGGGAGCAGTCAGATTTGGCAGGGAGAAGGCAGTGCTCCCTCCCTTGAGCATCGCCGCAGTGCAGGCCCGTGCCACAGCGTACACGCAGCCACTCACAGAGACTGTGACCAGAGACATCCTGTGTGTCCGGTGGCTCCGGCAAAACATGGTGCCAAACGCTCCGGGCCCATGAGTACTGCACGCATAACGTCTAAGAAAGACCGAGGTTGCTACCGTGAACTGTATCCTGATTCCTCGATGTATATCTGTCGTGCCACGTTAAGCTCCGGCAAGTACTTGAACTGTGACTCGGTCTCCACACTGCATCCCAAATCAAGGACCCTGTGACAGGCATCAGAGACTAAATGCTGCCGTCAGGACGCCGCTCATCAACATCTACAGCACGATACCAGACTTACTACACACTAACCGTTGTTGGTGCCATCGTTTTCATCGTGGACATTCCAGTCCGGGAGTCTTCTGGACCGGATCAGTTACCTCTTAAAAACTGTTTTTTTCCCTCCTTTTACCTAATACTAATAATCTTTATTTAGTGCTAACATATTCCGCAGAGCTTTACAGTTTGCACACATCATCGTCGCTGTCCCCGATGGGCTCACAATCTAGATTCCCTATCAGTATGTTTTTGGAGTGTGGGAGGAAACCAGAGTACCCGGAGGAAACCCACGCAAACACGGGAGAACATACAAACTCCTTGCAGATGTTGTCCTAGGTGGATTCAAACCCAGCACTCCAGCGCTGCAAGGCTGTAGTGCTATCCACTGAGCCACCGTGCTTACCTGCATTTTACCCCCAAAACTGCGTACCCTTGATCTCCTATTACCCGCATTACTCCTGTTTATTATTCATCTCCCTGCGTGGCGTATCTATCTGTTAAAAGTAAATACGTTAACCCTTGCTCTGCCTCTTTTCCATTACTGCATCCCGCAACCTGCGCACATCTACTTAAAATGTCAGAACTAATTTTCTCCAATAATAAGTTTCAGTTAATGCGTTGGAGTAGAACAGTCAGCAAGACAGGAAAACAAGACTCAAATGCCTAGCTGTGTTGATGGTGGTAGTAGTACAACTGGCAGCCATGGTGAAAGTGGCACTTAGCATGAGGGCAAATTTAGTCAGAGTTCAATCCTTCTTCCTCTCTAAAGAGACAATTAGCATATTTAATTTTCCTAGAGGACCAATGCATGGCTTATAAATCTCCATACACTATTATGTCAGACATGTCACTCTCTACAAGGAGAAATTAAATTCCCAGCACGTCACCCAATATCACATTAGCAGCATCACATCAGCCGTTCTAATCATGGCTCTCACTTTCCTGAGCTGTGTGCTATTCCAAAGTCAATGTAGTCTCTGTATGTGCACATTGTGATTTGGAACAAGAACTGACAGACTGCTAATGTGTACACACTGAATGAAGATGCTCACCAGAACTATCACTCATGGAGGTGTACCTACGCTTTATGCAACCAAGAAGTAAGGCTGGGTTCACATCGCGTTATGGCCCTGCGTTTAACGCATCCGTTACATAGCGGCACTAACGCTATGTAACGGATGTATTTGCTGTGCCTAGACCTGTATGGCTAACGCATGGTAACACATGGTAACAAAATACTACCATGCATTAGCGCATAAATTAGCGCTAGGGGTTAAAAATTTAAAAATGACATCAGCATTAGCGCATCCGTTTAACGGCTCCGTTAAACCGATGCTCCTAACGCAATGTGAATCTAGCCTAAGGACACTGCAGAGCTCTGAGCTGATCAAAAGACAATTGGAGAATACACTTGGCCTGCTACAAATATATAGTAAAAGTAATTAATTAGCACAGAATTTTGGACCCATTTAGACGAAGAAAAACTGTAGTGAACTTTAAATTTTATAAAAAACCTAAACCCATAGAAATACTTTATATTTATACTTAGCTGATGTTCAAGAACCAGATATATGGAAATGAACAATATATTTCATATTACATTTTCCTTTCAGAGGTGGCCAGCTGCACTATCTCTATGAATATGAATATTTTCTGCCAAGACCATAGGAATTAGTGCTTTAAAGGATCCATGTAAATCATGCAGAACTTCTGAAATAAAAACCTTGCTTTGCGGTTTATTTGATTCATTGAAGGCAACTGGTCTTCTGGAAGATTCCTAGTCCTCTATTTATTCATCTAATGACAGAATCAATCACGGTTAACTGACTAAGAGAATTCTAATGCCCAAATAGAGACATTCCATATATAATACTGAAGTAATGATGGCGCATTTATAATCACCTGTAAATAATTTCCCTCAGATTTTCATATAGTAATACTGACTGAAGCTGAGCTTGTGCAATATATAGTACCTATGTGGATTTTTTCACTATATGCAGATTTAATTCCCAAAAGGGAAAGGACACTATTGCAGAAAAATAGAGCTACAGTTCAGAGTTTTAAATAGTCATATCTCATGACAAGGTATGGCTGACCTTTGACTTACCGTCAAACAGCCAAACTCCCCCTTTTACTGTTCCACAATGGCGACAGACAATGCGGGATTGGATAAAGTGGCCACAGCAGCCTTTACTAAATAGCATTACAACAATAATACCATACTATATTAACCCCTTAACGACCGCCGATACGCCTTTTAACGGCGCTCATTAAGGGTACTTAAACCACAGCGCCGTTAATTAACGGCGCTGTGGAAAAAGTGTATAGCGCCCCCCACAGTCGGATTTTCTCCGGGGGTAGCCGAGACCCCAGAGAACATGAATCGGGTCCGTTTTTACCGACCCCGGTGTTGCGATCGCCGTTATTAACCCTATAACGGCGATCGCAACAAAAAAAAAAATCTGATGAGCCATTTAATTTCTCTCTCCTCTGATGTGATCGGACATCAGAGGAGAGAGAAATAGGGTCCCCTATCTCCCCTTTGTGGCCCCTGGTAGTCTTAGGGCCCTCCTGTGTCCCCGGTGCCGCCGCCATGCTCCAATGGCGAGAAAATGGCTGGCGCATGCGTAGTGCGCCCGACACAAGGTGCCAGGGGGGTTGGGCGATTTTCTCGGGGTCTCGGCTGCCTGGGGTAGCGGAGACCCAAAAGAACATAATAATGGTCCCCCGCAGTCCCCACTGTTTTAGGATCGCCGTTATTAACCATATAATGGTGATCGCAAAAGGAAAAACAACGCCCCGACCCTACCTGTATTTTCTCTCCCCTCTGATGTGATCGCACATCAGAGGGGAGAGAAATAGGGTCCCTGGGTCCCCCGATCACCCCAGTACCTCCAGGTGTTCCCCATGTCCCCCTGTCCTCCAGCAGCTCCCCCTGTCCTCCGATCCTCCCGGCCTCTTCATCCTGTAAAAAAAAATGGTGGGCGCATGCGCAGTGCGCCCGCCGAATCTGCCTTCTGGTAGATTCATTCATTCAGGAAAAGTACATTTTGATCACTGTGAAAAACAGTACAAAAACCCCCCCTTTATCACCCTTTTAGTTAAGGACATATAATAAAATAAGAAATTTTATTTATTTTCATTTTTCCATTAGGGTTAGGGTTTATATTAGGGTGTAATGTATGTAGTACAGTGCATATAGCGTCTTGTGCTTGGGTGCGATGAAAATACATGAGACACAGGTTTGATATAGAAGGTCTTGTATTACTTCATACAAGTGGCAAAAATAGTCACACAGTTTGCAGAAACAGAAGCAGGAGACACAGCAGGCCAGAGTAACTTAAGCTCAGCAATCACTCTCCACAACAGGTTCAGGATCTTCTTCTCTGTTACCGTAAGTCCATGCAAACGTGGATATTTCAAAGAGCAGGGTTCCAGAGTCCACAAGTGTTCCAGAGTTCCTCAGTAGGAATAGCTGGAGTACAAAGTCCAAGGCTTCCAGGAGTCAGGTCACAGGTTCACTGCAGGCTAGATTCTGAAGCACTGATTGCTCAGCTGTGGCTGCTTAAGAAGCAAGAGGGAGAGAATCAGGGCGGGAACATGAAAGCTGGAAACTCCATATTGACTGAGGGCAAGATAGCTGCAGCAAGACAGAAA
This sequence comes from Oophaga sylvatica, assembly GCA_033576555.1. Taxonomy (NCBI): domain Eukaryota; kingdom Metazoa; phylum Chordata; class Amphibia; order Anura; family Dendrobatidae; genus Oophaga; species Oophaga sylvatica. The sequence goes on along the minus strand of JARQOD010000003.1, from coordinate 213,820,604 downwards.
GCAAAATGGCTGACGGAAAAACTGAGTTTCAAGAACATGTACAAAGAACCTTACATTACTCCCCCCTTAGGGACAACCTCCGGATGGCCTCAGACCAGGCTTGTCTGGGTACCTCTGATGAAACTGGCGGAGCAAACGAGGAGCATTAACGTTATTGACTGGTTCCCATGAGTTGTCCTCCACTGGGTAGCCCTGCCATTTAATCAAATATTGTAACTGATTTCTGTATAACCTGGAATCTAGAATTCTTTCCACCACAAATTCTTCCTGACCATCGACTAGCACTGGGTCAGGGCAAGGAGAAGAACGTCCAGGAAACGTATTGGGTGTTGCAGCCTTTAGTAGGGATACATGAAAGACAGGATGGATTCTCATAGTTCTAGGCAGTTGAATACGACAAGCAACGGCACTTATAATTTTACTGATTTTATAGGGTCCAATGTACTTATGTCCCAACTTAGACGATGGAATCCTTAACTTAAGATTTCTGGTTGACAGCCAGACCAGGTCTCCTACCTTGAAAGCTGGTGCAGGTTTACGAAATTTATCTGCTGCTTTCTTGTACCTTTCCTGAGCCGATTCCAGATTCTCCTTTAGAAGATCCATATTCTTCTGTAAAGACGTGATTCTTTCAGCCACTGCTGGTAAAGGCGTTTCTATGGGAAATCGTGGAAGAATGTTAGGATGATAACCTAGATTGGAGTAAAAAGGAGACTGCTTAGTGGAGGCGCTCTGAGAGTTGTTATAAGAGAACTCAGCCAATGGAAGTAGATCCACCCAATCATCCTGTAGGTGGCAGATAAAGCAGCGGAGATACTGCTCCAGAGTTTGATTGGTTCGTTCGGTCTGTCCATTAGTCTGGGGATGAAAAGCAGAAGAAAGGTTTACTTTAATGTCCAATGCTGCACAGAAATTTTGCCAAAACCTTGAAGTGAATTGCACCCCTCGATCCGAAATGACCTCATCCGGTACTCCATGTAAGCGAAACACATCTTTAATCATCAAATCTGATGTCTGTTTTGCAGTGGGTAAGCCGACACAAGGGATAAAATGAGCTGCCTTTGTTAAACGATCAACCACCACTAGAATGGTGTTTTTCCCTTGAGAGGTTGGTAACTCCACAATGAAGTCCATAGAAATGGATCCCCACGGGCGGGACGGGGTGGGAAGAGGTTGTAACAGACCAGTTGGTGAGGAGCGAGCTGTCTTGCATCTTGCACAGACTTCACATGAAGTGACATAGTTTAAAACATCCTTCCTGCAAGTGGGCCACCAAAAGAAACGAGAAAGAAATTCCTGTGTCTTTAGAATTCCTCTATGCCCAGCTATCTTGGAATCGTGAATGAGTTGCAATACTCTCAATCTGACTCTCATTCCTCTCAATTCCTGTTTCAGGAATATACAGACGTTGTCCCAGAATCCACACACCATTCTTAAAGACAAGACTTACGTCCCTCGGGGGTTGTGCCAACAAGGAATCCGCATGGTATGCTTCCTTGATGTCCTTAAGTAGGTCTTGATTATGAATCACTCCCAGGAATCTAGAGTCAGGAAGAATAGTCTTAGGAGGAGCAAGTGGACGGGTCTCTGCTGAATGAATCCTAGAGAGTGCATCAGCCTTTCCATTGCGCGATCCTGGTCTATAAGAAATGACAAAATTAAATTGTTTAAGAAAAGATTCCAGCGAGCCTGGCGAGGAGTCAGGCACTTAGCCGACCTGATAAATTCAAGGTTACGATGGTCTGTCAGGACGACTATTTGCTGTGCAGCTCCCTGAAGAAGGTGTCTCCATTCTTTGAAGGCGGCAATAATGGCCAACAACTCTCTATTGCCCACATCGTAGTTCCTCTCAGCCGAAGACAACTGCTGGGAAAAGAAGGCACAGGGATGCAAGACATTCTTCTCACCTGTTCTCTGAGAGAGTATAGCTTCAACGGCACAGTCTGAAGCATCCACCTCTATTATGAAGGCAAGTTCGGGGTTGGGATGTACCAAGATAGGTGCGGTGGTAAATTTATCTTTTAGACGGGAAAATGCTTCCTGGGCTTGGGGAGTCCAGGAGAACCTAGACTCTTTCCGGTAAGTTGGGTGATAGGTGACACTACCTCAGAGAAATTCCTAATGAAACGTCTATAGAAATTGGCAAACCCGATGAAGCGCTGCACCTCCTTCACATTTCTAGGACTTGGCCAATCCTTGATGGCTTGGGTCTTGCTTCCATCCATACTAATTCCTTGTGTAGACAGTACATACCCCAGAAATTGAATTTCGGTCCTATGGAATTCACACTTTTCAAGTTTGATGTAAAGATGGTTTTGTCTTAGACGTTCCAAGACCATTCTCACATGTCCATGATGTTCCTCTGTGGAGTTAGAAAAAATTAGAATATCATCCAAATAAATCACCACGAATGTATCTAGGAGATCCCTGAAGATGTCATTCACCAAGTGTTGGAAAGTGGCTGGGGCGGTACTCAGACCAAAAGGCATAACTAGATATTCAAAGTGTCCATAGCGTGACCTGAATGCAGTCTTCCATTCATCCCCAGGTCTAATACGGACCAAGTTATAGGCCCCACGGAGATCCAATTTAGAGAAAATTTTGGCATGCCGCACTCTCTCCAATAACTCAGGGATTAAAGGCAATGGATAACGGTTTCTAATAGTAACCTTATTGAGTTCCCTATAGTCTACGCAGGGTCTCAGAGATCCATCTTTCTTCTTCACAAAGAAGATTGGTGCACCTGCAGGAGATGAAGAGGGGCGTATGAAGCCCTTGGCTAGATTTTCGTCTATGTAATCCTTTAAAGCCTTTAGCACAGGCCCCGCCAGGGGGTAGATCTTACCAAAAGGTATCTCTGCTCCAGGCAATAATTCAATTGGACAATCATATGGACGGTGAGGGGGAAGCTGGTCAGCGTTCTTCTTGTCACATAAATCCACATAGTCCTGGTATACAGCTGGTAGTTCAGGGACTGACATGGTTCCTTTAGGAACAGAGCAAGCTGAAACTTCTGGACTCATCTGTTTCTCTGGAAAGTGTAATTCCTTGGTCTCCCAGTTAATGGTAGGGTTCTGAGCCTGCAGCCATGGTAGCCCTAGAATAATGGGAAAGTGGGGAGAAGAGATAAGCATAAAGGACAGTTTCTCTTGATGATCTTTACCCATAAGGACCCTCAAAGGCTCCGTTTCCTGATCCACTGGTCCAGAGGTCAGCAGGGAGCCATCCACAGTTTCCATCTGTACTGGAGTAGCCTTCTTCACTCAACGTATCCCCTGTTTCAGAGCAAAGGAGACATCCATAAAATTCCCACTTGCCCCTGAGTCGATCATAGCAGAGCTAGACACCCAGACTGAGTCAACCCAGAGTTTGATGGAAAGGAAGCAATGAGAATTGTTTTTCCTACAACTCAGCTGGGACACCGCTGAGGAAACTTGAAAAATTGCAGCGTTTACACAGTCATCGTCCTCAGAAGTAACGGAGTTTAAGTCCGAGAAATCAATATCTGTTGCTGCAGATCTCTCTGGAGCCTGAGGCTCGGACCTGACAGATCTCCTCTCGCAACACTCACAGTGAGTGAGTGCTGCAGTAGTCTTACGAGAACGGCTGGGGCAGTTTATAATGAAGTGCCCTGACTTACCACAATAGAAACATAGATTTTCCTTAAAACGATGTTCTTTGCGTGCATCACTAACCCGTCTTTGTAAAGAGTCTACCTGCATGGGTTCAGGTTCAGGTTCCCGTGTGATCCTACTCAAAGGTTCCTTAGCTGGGGAGGAAGGTAGGAAAAGGTTAGTGCGATTGCTTTCGAACCATCTCTCTTGCCTGCGTTCAGTCAGGCGAGCATCAATACGGATGCAGTAGTTAATAAAGTCACCTAACGCAGTGGGAGGGTCGGCACGAGCAAGTTCATCCTTAATTAGTGGAGACAACCCCTTTCGAAAAATAGATTTTTTGGCGGAACTGTCCCAGGTGGTATCAAGGGCCCATCTCCTGAAATCCAAGACATATTCGGCTACCGAGTGCTTACCTTGGCGCAAAGTTAACATGGCTGCTTCAGCTGTTGCACCTCGATTGGGGTCATCAAACACCTGCCCCATGGCTGAAATGAAAGCATCAAGATGATCCAAACATTCATCCTCAGTCTCAATCAGAGGGTTTGCCCACATCAAAGCCTTGTTGGTAAGTAACATAATTATAGTAAGCACTTTAGATCGTTCAGTGGGAAATTGTGAAGCATGTGCAGAAAAAAACAGATTGCATTGGTTAATAAATCCCCTGAATTTTTCACGTTCACCGCCAAAACGAAAAGGGGGCAACTTGGGAATCCCAGAACTCGGGGCTACGGCAGGAGCCTGGACTCGCTCCTCTAGAACCTCAATCCTGGCTCGCAAATCCTGGGCAGTCTGTCCAAACACTTGCAAATTGTGATTAGTGAGGTCCTGTAGGTTTGTAAAACGGGTTTTTATAGTCTGTAAATCTGCAAGGATATTATCAGTCACTCCGCAAAGTTCCTTTATGCGGGCCTCCATTTTCCAGATCTTTTAAGACAGGAGTACTGGAAGGAGAGGAGAGAAAAAAAACAATAGTGTTTACCTGTGGTAACACTGCAGAGAGAAAAAAAAAATTAAGGGAACTGCTCACCTGGAATGGTTGTGAGAAGTCACAACCACTATCATCACAGAAAGTTCAACCGGACATCTGATATCCACTGTTACAGCAGACACAAAAGAGGGAAGAGAAAAAAAAAAAAAACAACAGTGTTTACCTGTGGTAACACTGCAGAAAAAAAAAAAAAAAACTTAAGGGAATTGCTCACCTGGAATGGTTGTGAGAAGTCACAACCACTGTCATCACAGAAAGTACAACCGGACGTCTGATATCCACAGTTACAGCAGACACAGCCTTCCCAGACCCAGCAGACACTAACGTTTTGGCTTCAGAATCTTGTAATGTATGTAGTACAGTTCATATAGCGTCTTGTGCTTGGGTGCGATGAAAATACATGAGACACAGGTTTGATATAGAAGGTCTTGTATTACTTCATACAAGTGGCAAAAATAGTCACACAGTTTGCAGAAACAGAAGCAGGAGACACAGCAGGCCAGAGTAACTTAAGCTCAGCAATCACTCTCCACAACAGGTTCAGGATCTTCTTCTCTGTTACCGTAAGTCCATGCAAACGTGGATCTTTCAAAGAGCAGGGTTCCAGAGTCCACAAGTGTTCCAGAGTTCCTCAGTAGGAATAGCTGGAGTACAAAGTCCAAGGCTTCCAGGAGTCAGGTCACAGGTTCACTGCAGGCTAGATTCTGAAGCACTGATTGCTCAGCTGTGGCTGCTTAAGAAGCAAGAGGGAGAGAATCAGGGCGGGAACATGAAAGCTGGAAACTCCATATTGACTGAGGGCAAGATAGCTGCAGCAAGACAGAAAGCAAAATGGCTGACGGAAAAACTGAGTTTCAAGAACATGTACAAAGAACCTTACATAGGGTTAGTGTTGGAATTAGGGTTAGGGTTAGGCTGGGTTCATACTGCGTTATGGCAGTCCGTTAGACGGACTGCATTACACTGCGGTATAATGCGATCGCGTTATTCTATACGTACCAGCCCGTCAACGCTTGTGTTGAACGGCTGTAAAGCGCAATAGAACTACCCTAGGTTAGGTTAGCTGGTTCATACTGCTTATGGCATCCGTTAGACGACTGCATTACACTGCGTATATGCGATCGCGTTATCTATACGTACCAGCCATCAACGCTTTGTGTTGAACGGGCTGGTAAAATGCAATATGAACCTAGCCTTAGGGTTAGGGTTAGGCTGGGTTCATACTGCGTTATGGCAGTCCGTTAGACGGACTGCATTACACTGCGGTTTAATGCGATTGCGTTATGCTATACCGTTACCAGCCCGTCAACGCTTTGTGTTGAACGGGCTGGTAAAACGCAATATGAACCTAGCCTTAGGGTTAGGGTTATAATTAGGGTTAGGGTTGGAATTAGGCTTAGGGTTACAATTAGGGTTAGGGTTACAATTAGGGTTACAATTAGGGTTGGAATTAGTGTTGGGATTTGGGTTAGGGTTAGGATTAGGGTTAGTGTTGGGATTAGGGTTAGGGGTGTGTTGGGGTTAGGGTTGGAGCTAGAATTGAGGGGTTTCCACTATTTAGGTACATCAGGGGGTCTCCAAACACGACGTGGCGTTTAAAAAGTCAAATGGCGCTCCCTCCCTTCCGAGCCCTGCCGTGCGCCCAAACAGTGGTTTACCCAAACATATGGGGTATCAGCGTACTCAGGACAAATTGCACACCAATTTTGGGGTTCTAATTTCTCATGTTACCCTTGGGAAAATAAAAAATGGCTGGCTATAAAAATCATTTTTGAGGAAAAAAATGATTTTTTATTTTCACGGCTCTGCTTTTATAAATTTCTGTGAAGCACTTGGGGTTCAAATTGCTCACCACACATCTAGATAAGCTCCTTGGGGGGTCTAGTTTCCAAAATGGTGTCACTTGCAGGGGGTTTCTACTGATTAGGCACATCAAGGGCACTGCAAACACAACATGACACACGCAGAACATTCCATCAAAGTCTGCGTTACAAAATGGCTAATAAGGAAATAGTTCAGCTCACCTCCATGGATCCAAAGTCCATCCGAGCAAGGATACGTCACTGCCAGACGTTGCAATACATGAAGAGAAGAAAATCCAGCTCCGGAAATAATGTAAAAATCATCCTTTTATTAAGGCAAATATTAAAATACAAAAATCCAGCATGGCTGCTGTATTAGTCTCAGCGGCGAATAAATGAAGACACCGCAACACACGGTGACTGCCCACTGAAGTCTGGACGCGCTTCGAGCACCAAGTGCTCTTAGAATCAGAATAACCTTCAGTATCAAACCAAATGAAATATAACAAAGACACACAGGTGAAAACAACCAAACAAAATGGCGCTCCTTCCCTTCCAAGCTCTCTCATGCGCCAAAACAGTGGTTCCACCCCACATATGGGGTATCAGCGTACTCAGGAAAAATTGCACAACAACTTTTGGGGTCCAATTTCTCCTGTTACCCTTGGGAAAATAAAAAAATAGCGGGCTAAAGAATAATTTTTGAGGAAAAAAATGATTTTTTATTTTCACGCCCGGGCGTTATAAACTTCTGTGAAGCACTTGGAGGTTCAAAGTGCTCACCACACATCTAGATAAGTTCCTTAGGGGTTTAGTTTCCAAAATGGGGTCACTTGTCAGGGGTTTCCACTGTTTAGACACATCAGGGCCTCTACAAACGCGACATGGCGTCCCGCCAATTCTGCGTTGAAAAAGTCAAACGGCGCTCCTTCCCTTCCAAGCTCTGCCATGCACCCAAACAGTGGTTTACCCCCACATATGGGGTATCAGCATGCTCAGGACAAATTGCACAAAAACTTTTGGGGTCTTGTTTCCCTTGGGAAAATAAAAATATGATTTTTTATTTTCACGGCTCTACGTTATAAACTTCTGTGAAGCACTTGGAGGTTCAAAGTGCTCACAACACATCTAGGTAAGTTCCTTAAGGGGTCTAGTTTCCAAAATGGGGTCACTTGTTGGGGTTTCTACTGTTTAGGCACATCATGGGCTCTCTAAACGCAACATGGCGTCCAGCCAATTCTGCGTTGAAAAAGTCAAATGGCGCTCCTTCCCTTGCGATCTCTGCTGTGCGCCCAAAAAGTGTTTTCCCTCACATATGGGGTATCGGCATATTCAGGAGAAATTGCACAACAAATTTTGTGGTTCATTTTTTCTTTTTACACTTGTGAAAATAAAAAAAATTGGTTCCGAAGTAAAGTTTTTGCAAAAAAAGTTAAAGTTAAATGTTAATTTTTTCCTTCCACATTGCTTCAGTTCCTGTGAAGCACATAAAGGGTTAATAAACTTCTTGAATGTGGTTTTGAGCACCTTGAGGGGTTCAGTTTTTAGAATGGTGTCACTTTTGGATATTTTCTATCATATAAACCCCTCAAAGTGACTTCAAATGTGATGTGGTCCCTAAAAAAAAAATTGTGTTGTAAAAATGAGAAATCGCTGGTCAACTTTTAACCCTTATAACTTCGTAACAAAAAAAAATTTTGTTCCCAAAATTGTGCTGCTGTAAAGTAGACATGTGGGAAATGTTATTTATTAAGAAATTTGTGTGACATATCCTCTGATTTAAGGGCATAAAAATTTAAAATTTGAAAATTGCTAAATTTTCAAATTTTCACCATATTTCCGTTTTTTTTCATAAATAAAAGCAAGTCATATAAAAATTTTTTTACAACTAACGTGAAGTACAATATGTCACAAAAAAACAATCTCAGAATCAGCTGGATTCGTTAAAGCGTTCCAGAGTTATAACCTCATAAAGTGACAGTGGTCGAATTGTAAAAATTGGCCCGGTCATTAGGCTGCAAATTGGCTCTGTCACTAGGGGGTTAAAGAGAACCTGTTACCAAGAAAAACGCTATTGAACCCTTTACCAAGGCTGTTTGCATGGTCATGAGTAGAAAAACACGTCACTCCTTATGTTTGGTGCTCAGATAAGGGATGCCAAGCCCAATATCATAAAGAACTCAATAAATCCGGCACTCAAATAAATGGAAATAATGAAGATTTATTAACAATCCAAACAGTGACGTTTCGGTCAGATTCCTGACCTTCTTCAGACTAAGGAATATAAGAGATATATACAAAAATCAAAATAACTCAGTTATAGAGTCCAAATATAGTCATACCTTGTAACTATAATAGAAAATAATATTAAATATATTGCCTATAGTGAACCAAAATATTATGTGCATATAATGTTATACTATCTCATAGTAGTCACAAAACATGGCGATCATACAACAAAATCAGGCACTAACAAATAGCAATGCATGAGACCTTAGAGAATCACGGGTATCAAAATAAGAGTACGTTCCACAGACAAAATCTGACCCACTAATTATGTGGGATGTATATCATAAGCCAGGAGTGATAGTGCCCAAAGTGAAAAGGGAAAGGTAAAAATCCTTACCAGATTGTGTTAGAATATGGAATATAATTCTGTGGAGAAAACCGCATATATAAGCAACCGGTACCATAATAAGAAATGTCCCACATAAATCAGGAAAAAGGTCCACCATTATAAAACCAGACAAATAATCATAATCACGTTACCTTGCAGCGCTAACAGGAAACGCAATGTGAAAATTGCTACAGGTAATGGCGCTGTGAGAGCTGTGCAGGTTTGGTTTAGATATACTCCGGCGTTCATGGAGAACCGGAAGTGACATAGAATGTCTGTGACTGAATGGTGGAACGCTAGTGGAACGCATACTTAGTTGTCAACAGGAAGTGAGTCATGGTCGGTTGTCACAAGGCGGTGTTTAGTAGGTGAAACGCTTCTGGAACGCAAGCAGGAAGTGCACAGTGATCCATAGTGAGGAATGGAAGAAATAGCAGCGCTGGAACCGTGAGGAGGTAAGTATCAGTGCGGGCAGTGTCAATTGTTTGCCTGAAATTATACAATAATCATATTTAGTAATACAGTAATAGACAAAGCAAAATAAATATGAATATGAAGACGGAAAGCATTCTGGATCTCTTGTGGTATAGAAAGATGTGGATTTATGGCTTATTCTCAATATAAGCCGGAGACATCATAATCTCTATTCAATCTCTTTCATTTTGTCCGTCCCACAGATTTAACACCTTTCAATTAGATCTCGACCTACAGAGATTATACAGGAATCTTAGATTCATTTCCATGAAAAACGAGACATACCCAGACCTATCCTCTCACCAACACCCATTAACATAAGGGATTTAGGCATTAGACCACGTAGTACCTTTTTGCCTCCTAAGAATTACCATCCTATTGAAACTTTTATTTCACGTATTGATAGGAGGTTGCTGATTATACTAGGAAGACCTTAAGGGTGATTTAGTATTTCGCACAAACTTAAGGGTATGCCACACTAAACGAGATCGCTAACTGAGATCGCTAACGAGATCACTAAAACATCACTATTTAGCGATCTCGTTAGCGACCTCGTTGTGTGTGGCATGTAGCAACGATGTGGCCCCTGCTGTGATGTCGCTGATCGTTTACTAGCGTTCTGGACCGTTTTTTGATCGTTGGCGTCCCGCTGGTGAGCCTATATCGCTTTGTTTGGCACCTTTTGCGAACGACGAGCGACCTCGTTTGTGACGCATGAGTTTTAGCGTCACGGAGTGGATCGCAATATCTGGTAAGTTCTCTTTTGCGTCACAGAGAGGATCGCAGAAGTTGCAAAGCAGGCTAGCAGGACGCAGAGAGCAGGAGCGATGCTGGAATTCCTATGAATCAGAAGCGCTCAGTACATGCTAATGACGTCCTAACGATCGCCAAAGTCGTTAAAGAGATCGCTGACCGCTGATGAGTCGTTTATGAGATCTCCTGTTTGGCAGCTACTAGCGACCTAAAAGAGATCACACCAACGATCTCGTTAGCTTGCGTCGTTATCGAGATCGCTAACGAGATCGCTTAAGTGTGGCAGTACCTTTAGTCCAGATGACAATCTAGCCATGAGATCTCTCATGGAGGATAAGGACATTATTATAAAACCAGCGGACAAAGGGGGTGCTACGGTAGTGTTGGATCGTTCTTATTATATTGATGAGATACAATCACAATTATCTAATCGGGAGGTATACTTACCTCTTCCACACAATCCTACCTTACAATTGAGGGAGCTCATATCCAGAGTTTTAACTAAGGCTTTGGAAAATGATATTATTGATTCTAAAACGTCAGAGTATCTCACAAAGATGGATCCAATGATTCCAGTATTCTATACACTACCAAATGTCCACAAAAGACTGGACAAACCTCCGGGACGCCCCATCGTTGCGTCTACTGACTCTATTCTTTCCCTTCTTTCTATTTTATTAGAGAAGGTTCTTACACCACTCATCAAAGACACTCCATCATTCCTGCTGGATACGGGCTCCTTTGTACGACTTATTAAAGGGATGGGTACATTACCTTCCAACACACTTTTGGTCACTCTTGATGTGAATAATCTGTATACCTCTATCCAGCATACCAAGGGTATTGAAGCTACAAGGAGAATTCTTGAAAGGTCGTCCATCACAGGCCCTGCCTCAGCATTTCTCATGGAATTACTTGAGATAGTACTCACCCAAAACTTTTTCATTTTTGAGGATCAATTCTATCTGCAAAAACAGGGTACTGCGATGGGTTCTAATGTCGCGCCACCTTACGCTAATTGTTACATGGCCTGTTTTGAATTAGATTATATCTACCCTAATCCATTGTACCAGAAACACTGTATACTATGGCGTCGCTATATTGACGAACGTGTTTTGCCTATGGCATGGTCCTTTGGGTAGTCTAACCGAATTCTTCAATACCATTAATACCGTGTGGTCTGAATTGACATTTACTCTTAACCATAACAACAAAGAGATTAATTTTTTGGATACTAATATTCTATTGGATGGCAATGGTAATCTCACCTTGGACTTATATGTTAAATCCACAGACAAAAATAGTCTTCTTTTATTTCAAAGTTGTCACCCGAAGGCTGTAAAACGTTCTATCCCTGTTTCACAATTTGATAGGGTCCGCAGGATTGTGAGTGATCCATTATTGCAAACTCTATGCCTTAATGAGATGGAAAACAAATTTATTAACAGGGGTTATCCTAGATCACTACTTCAGGACTCACGGTCATCCCAGAGGGATACTACACGGTCCCCCATCAAAACTGCCAATAGAATTCCATTCGTCCATACGTACCACCCCTTAATGTATGGACTTCATCACAAAATCCGCAAACATTGGCACGTGTTTCGGGACAGTTTCCCTAAGATCCCTGAATTCCAGGTACCTTTTTACCGTGTTTTAAGAAACCCAGAAATCTTCGGAACAAACTAGTGAGGGCTGATATAGGCTCCACCCAGACCATTTCACTACAATCCTTCCTTCGGACTCAGCGTAAGGGTACTTTTCCCTGCTTGCATTGTGCGCAATGTACCAACATCCTTAAAGGACCTTATCTTGCACACCCCTGTACTGGCATTAATATTCCTATAAAAAACTTTTTTACTTGTGATTCTTCTTCTGTCATATATGCCATCAAATGTCCATGTGGTAAATTATATATAGGGGAAACTACGCAAGCGATCAGAGATAGGATTTCTCATCATAAGTCCGATATCAGATGCAAAAAGAATCATCTTCCCATTCCCTTCCATTTCAATACATCAGGTCATACGATATCTCAGCTACGATTTATGGTGTTAGGCTACTTTCACACTTGCGTTTTTTAGCGCTGGCATCGTGCGCTATTGGTCGCATGCGCAATGTTCCCCTATCATTAGCATGGCGGGCGCAGTGTCTTGCGCTTGCACGCGCTCATTAGCGTTTGGCGTGCGCAGCACATTTTCCAGATGTGCGCCCAGACGCGCTAGACTCTACATGTTGCATTTTTTTTTCCAGCACACCAATTTAAAAATGCGCGTGCGCACGTGTGCGCACGCTATGCGCATAAAAATATCATTGCTGTCTATGTGGGCGCTGGCGTGCGTGTGGCTGTGCGCTTGTCAGCGCTTGTGCGCGCACGCGATTTTTAAGAAAACAATGTCTAGACACTTGTCCAATTACCCCCTAGACAAGATACATTGTTTGTGAGGAGTCAAGATAAAATGAGTATAGATAAAGGAAGGTGTCAGTGCCACACAGACCCCTACGCAGACTGCCTGGAGACTGCCAGCTGATAAAGAGACCTGAAGATACAGCCTGGATCCCTATAAAAAGGCCTGCAAACAGCGTGCACCATACTACAGTGCCTGGAGACTGGAGCTGGAGACTGGACGATCCATCTTGGACCCATACACTGCCTGGAGACTGGACCTGGAGACTGGAAGATCCACCTTGGACCCATACACAGCCTGGATATTGCCTGGAGACACTGTGCCTGGACTCAAGACTGATCCAAAGTACAAGAATGTGAGTATTCTTTAAACAAATGACAGGCTGTCCTTATAATGTAATATGTGCTCATCATTATTTTTTATTTTTGCAGCATGTCTTCTGGATCCAATATTCACCATCCCGGCAAGAACTGGCGGAAGCAGAGCATGATGTGAGTATCTTCCTGCCTTTGGGTAAGTATAGCTGCTGAATCTACAAATGTCCTAATTGTGTTCCTTTTTCAGACATCATCGTCGGACACGGCCATTGAGGAGTCTCAGGAGCAGTCGCAGCCGAGTCAAGTCCCGGTGGCGAGATGGAATGTAAGTATATAGCCTTTGAATGTATTTTTCTTTTGTACTCCTATTGTTATTTTCTTTATAAATATTATACAAGATTGTAATTTTTATTTTGTTTCTTCTAGGTTCCAAAACGGGACGACGACCTGTATGTGGACAACGAGGCCCTCATCTGCCAGGTCCATGAACGTGTCCCATTGTGGGACAGCCGTGATCCGCAGTACAAGGACAATGTGGTGACCCGGCGTCTATGGAACGAGGTGGCCGCAGCGTTGATGGATGGCTGGGACAGCGCCTCTCCAAACCTGAAAAAGGCGTTTAGTAAGTATTTTCATTCTCTGTACTGCTCACTGTTGTTCCTGATGCATTCTATTGATCTTTTTATTGGCCAGTCACTCTTGTTCCTCATTGTACTGTTGTTTTTGCTGGTAGAAATATTCTACCAGCAAAAACAACAGTGTCATGTGGTTCAACAGTGTCTGCCTTGGTGATTCTTGAGCTATGTGTTGTGCATTCTATTGATCTTTTTATTGGCCAGTCACTCTTGTTCCTCATTGTACTGTTGTTTTTGCTGGTAGAAATATTCTACCAGCAAAAACAACAGTGTCATGTGGTTCAACGGTGTCTGCCTTGGTGATTCTTGAGCTATGTGTTGTGCATTCTATTGATCTTTTTATTGGCCAGTCACTCTTGTTCCTCATTGTACTGTTGTTTTTGCTGGTAGAAATATTCTACCAGCAAAAACAACAGTGTCATGTGGTTCAACGTGTCTGCCTTGGTGATTCTTGAGCTATGTGTTGTGCATTCTATTGATCTTTTTATTGGCCAGTCACTCTTGTTCCTCATTGTACTGTTGTTTTTGCTGGTAGAAATAACATTAGGTTAGGGACTCACCAGTATTGAGACCACCTTGACGATGGTTGGTGGGCTTTAAAATGTTTGGCCAAATGTTTATACTAAGCGTCTCAAATTTTTCCTTATATTCCAAAGCCATATTGCTATTCTAAATTTCATGTATTCCATATTGTCATGCTTCAGTATGCTTGAGTGCAGCCTTTTTTTGTATGTTTTACATGGGGGTAGCTTCCCTTGGCTTGCACCTAGTTCACATTAGTCTGGAAGTGCCAGTCAGGTTTTTTTGTCTATTGAATGTTAGCTTGCTGACCGAGCACTCCGCCCCACCAGGTGGTGATTTTAATTACACCAGGTCCCTACTTTACCCATAAATGCAGGCATTGCTGACAGAGGTGCATATTCACCCAGAAATTCAGATATCAGCCTAATAGAGGTATGTTCACATTAGGTTAGGGACTCACCAGTATTGAGACCACCTTGACGATGGTTGGTGGGCTTTAAAATGTTTGGCCAAATGTTTATACTAAGCGTCTCAAATTTTTCCTTATATTCCAAAGCCATATTGCTATTCTAAATTTCATGTATTCCATATTGTCATGCTTTAGTTTGATAGAGTGCAGCCTTTTTTTGTATGTTTTACATGGGGGTAGCTTCCCTTGGCTTGCACCTAGTTCACATTAGTCTGGAAGTGCCAGTCAGGTTTTTTTGTCTATTGAATGTTAGCTTGCTGACCGAGCACTCCGCCCCCACCAGGTGGTGATTTTAATTACACCAGATCCCTACTTTACCCATAAATGCAGGCATTGCTGACAGAGGTGCATATTCACCCAGAAATTCAGATATCAGCCTAATAGAGGTATGTTCACATTAGGTTAGGGACTCACCAGTATTGAGACCACCTTGACGATGGTTGGTGGGCTTTAAAATGTTTGGCCAAATGTTTATACTAAGCGTCTCAAATTTTTCCTTATATTCCAAAGCCATATTGCTATTCTAAATTTCATGTATTCCATATTGTCATGCTTTAGTATGATAGAGTGCAGCCTTTTTTTGTATGTTTTACATGGGGGTAGCTTCCCTTGGCTTGCACCTAGTTCACATTAGTCTGGAAGTGCCAGTCAGGTTTTTTTGTCTATTGAATGTTAGCTTGCTGACCGAGCACTCCGCCCCCACCAGGTGGTGATTTTAATTACACCAGGTCCCTACTTTACCCATAAATGCAGGCATTGCTGACAGAGGTGCATATTCACCCAGAAATTCAGATATCAGCCTAATAGAGGTATGTTCACATTAGGTTAGGGACTCACCAGTATTGAGACCACCTTGACGATGGTTGGTGGGCTTTAAAATGTTTGGCCAAATGTTTATACTAAGCGTCTCAAATTTTTCCTTATATTCCAAAGCCATATTGCTATTCTAAATTTCATGTATTCCATATTGTCATGCTTTAGTATGATAGAGTGCAGCCTTTTTTTGTATGTAAGCAAAAACAACAGTGTCATGTGGTTCAACAGTGTCTGCCTTGGTGATTCTTGAGCTATGTGTTGTGCATTCTATTGATCTTTTTATTGGCCAGTCACTCATGTTCCTCATTGTACTGTTGTTTTTGCTGGTAGAAATATTCTACCAGCAAAAACAACAGTGTCATGTGGTTCAACGGTGTCTGCCTTGGTGATTCTTGAGCTATGTGTTGTGCATTCTATTGATCTTTTTATTGGCCAGTCACTCTTGTTCCTCATTGTACTGTTGTTTTTGCTGGTAGAAATATTCTACCAGCAAAAACAACAGTGTCATGTGGTTCAACAGTGTCTGCCTTGGTGATTCTTGAGCTATGTGTTGTGCATTCTATTGATCTTTTTATTGGCCAGTCACTCTTGTTCCTCATTGTACTGTTGTTTTTGCTGGTAGAAATATTCTACCAGCAAAAACAACAGTGTCATGTGGTTCAACAGTGTCTGCCTTGGTGATTCTTGAGCTATGTGTTGTGCATTCTATTGATCATTTTATTGGCCAGTCACTCTTGTTGCTCATTGTACTGTTGTTTTTGCTGGTAGAAATATTCTACCAGCAAAAACAACAGTGTCATGTGGTTCAACGGTGTCTGCCTTGGTGATTCTTGAGCTATGTGTTGTGCATTCTATTGGTTTTTTTATTGCCTAGTCACTGTTGTTCCAGATGCTATTGTTGTTTTAGCTGGTGGATATATTCTAACAGCAAACACAACAGTTTCATCTGGGTCAACAGTCACTGACCTGTGATTTCTTCAGCTATGTCTTGTGCATTCTATTGTTTTTTTTATTGCCTAGTCACTGTTGTTCCAGATGCTATTGTTGTTTTTGCTGGTGGATATATTCTAACAGCAAACACAACAGTGTCATGTGGTTCAACGGTGTCTGCCTTGGTGATTCTTCAGCTATGTCTTGTGCATTCTATTGGTTTTTTTATTGCCTAGTCACTGCTGTTCCAGATGCTATTGTTGTTTTTGCTGGTGGATATATTCTAACAGCAAACACAACAGTGTCATGTGGTTCAACGGTGTCTGCCTTGGTGATTCTTGAGCTATGTGTTGTGCATTCTATTGGTTTTTTTATTGGCCAGTCACTCTTGTTCCTCATTGTACTGTTGTTTTTGCTGGTAGAAATATTCTACCAGCAAAAACAACAGTGTCATGTGGTTCAACAGTGTCTGCCTTGGTGATTCTTGAGCTATGTGTTGTGCATTCTATTGATCTTTTTATTGGCCAGTCACTCTTGTTCCTCATTGTACTGTTGTTTTTGCTGGTAGAAATATTCTACCAGCAAAAAACAACAGTGTCATGTGGTTCAACGGTGTCTGCCTTGGTGATTCTTCAGCTATGTCTTGTGCATTCTATTGGTTTTTTTATTGCCTAGTCACTGTTGTTCCAGATGATATTGTTGTTTTTGCTGGTTAATATATTCTAACAGCAAACACAACAGTGACATGTGGTTCAACTGTGTCTGCCTTGGTGATTCTTGAGCTATGTGTTGTGCATTCTATTGTTTTTTTTATTGCCTAGTCACTGTTGTTCCAGATGCTATTGTTGTTTTTGCTGGTGGATATATTCTAACACCAAACACAACAGTTTCATCTGGGTCTACAGTGACTATCCTGTGTATTGTATAGCTTTTTATAATGCTGCATTGACAGTTTGACATTTTCATTCAGGTGTGTGTGTTGAGACTGATTTTGACCTGACTGCATTGTATAATTGTTTTTTTCTTTTTCTCAACAGTGAACAAAGTCCGCACACGATGGCGCTCGATGAAGGACCGCTTCAACACTGATGTTCGAGCAGAGGGACAGGTTCGTAGTGGTTCTGCAGCAAGGCCCAGAAAGAAATATCGCTACTATCGCGAGTTGGCGTTCCTGAGACCGGTCCTTGCCAGCAGAGCGTAAGTTTTTTTTTTTTTTTTTTTGTTAATTTTTTTTTTCTTCACAGCTGATGCTTCTTGTTAAAGCATTATAGTAATGGTTTTGTTTTCTTTCCACAGCACCTGGAGCAGCACCATGCAGCCTGTCCCTGAAGCGGTCCTTCCTCGGACGACCTTGGACTCGTCCCAGCCATCCGACAGCCTGGAAGCAACTTGCAGGTCAGCAACACGGACAGCTGGTGACCAGGAAGCTGGTCCATCAGGTGTTCCCCTCTCCCAGGTCTCTGCCACTGGTTATGCGGGCACTTCCCGCCAGCGGCAGAGGGCCATGGAGAGGAATGTCTTGCCCGAGTTTGTTCACTTGAGCGAGGCCTTTCAAGGCAATATGAAGACGCTTGGAGGCTCAGTTGGAAGCGGTTTTTCACTTATGGAAAGTGGTTTTACCCACATGGATCACCGCTTCAACAGTGTCGAACAGCGTCTTGATCGCCTGGAGGCCGACCTCAACAGCCCAGCGCACCATTTTTTCAGTAAAATTGAACAGGGCATGGCGGAACACCTTAGTCCTGAGCAACAGCTGAGTGTGATGCAGGCCTGCAACACTACTATGCCGTAGAATCGGTACGTGCAGCAGTCAGTGGTTGCATATCCAACAGTGCCACCACTGATTCGTCACACATCACTACCGACTTCTGCTGCATACCACTGCACGGCCACCAGCATTCCGAGTCACCACTACACCACCACAAGTCCGAGTACTGTTGGACACTCCACCGTCGCCACCACCATGGCAAGCGCTGCTCCTGTGTGGAGCAACACCCCCACAGACACTGGTCCACAGTCATGGACTCAAGCCACCGCAGTACCTGCTTGGGCCACCGCACCCACTTCTCCTTCTAGGAGTACTGCCAGCAGTCAGCAACCATTTGTCACCGCACCCACTTCTCCTTCTAGGAGTACTGCCAGCACTCAGCAAACATTTATTGTTACCGCACACACTTCTCCTTCTAGGAGTACCGCCACCAGTCGTCAACAATTTGCGGCCACAGCACCCACTGATCCTATGAGTATGAGTACCGCCACCAGTCAGCAACAATCAATTTCAAGGGCACCCACTTCTCCTCCATGGAGAACCGCCACCAGTCGTCAACAATTTGTGGCCACAGCACCCACTGATCCTATGAGTATGAGTACCGCCACCAGTCAGCAACAATCAATTTCAAGGTCACCCACTTCTCCTCCTTGGAACACCGCCAACCCTTGTGGTACTCAGAGCACTGCCAACACTTCCACCGCCACTGCCACCACCGAGCATGAGAGCGGTGACCCACATTCACTCTTTTTTGGGTCAAGGCCACGGTCAACTAGCTCAAGGCGGACACAGAGAAGTCGGTCCATGCATGGTACTCCTGTCCCCAAGAAGAAACAAAGAAAATCTTTGTTGGTCCATCCACCCTCTCCTCCTAATGTGTCTCAAACTGGCTCTCATTTGATGTCTGATCTTCCTTCACCCACTACTTTTGTTGCCCCTTCCCCTCGAACCCCTTCATCGCTTTCCAACCGCTTTTCATCTCTGCACACCCCCAGAGTATCGAAATCACCACCAAAACGTCCGTCGCAATAAAAATTTGTAATATTATCTGGACAAATCACATTTCTCTACAACTTCTGGGGCAGTGACAATTAAACTGGTAATGTTGTACACATATTGTACTAATCTGATTTTTCTAAAACTTCTGGGGCACTGACAATTAAACTGGTAATGTTGTACACATATTGTACTAATCTGATTTTTCTAAAACTTCTGGGGCAGTGACTATACCAATGGCATCTTGGACACATATTGTACTAATCTGATTTTTCTACAACTTCTGGGGCAGTGACAATTAAACTGGTAATGTTGTACACATATTGTACTAATCTGATTTTTCTACAACTTCTGGGGCACTGACAATTAAACTGGTAATGTTGTACACATATTGTACTAATCTGATTTTTCTACAACTTCTGGGGCACTGACAATTAAACTGGTAATGTTGTACACATATTGTACTAATCTGATTTTTCTACAATTTCTGGGGCAGTGACTATAATGGCATCTTGAACACATATTGTACTAATCTGATTTTTCTACAACTTCTGGGGCAGTGACTATACCAATGGCATCTTGGACACATATTGTACTAATCTGATCTATCCAAAACCTTTGTGTGAATATACATATTTTCTTTTTGTACTCCAAAAAAGTAATAATGTGATCTATACAAATGTATTAAAAAAAATCATTGCAAATTCAAAATTTGTTTTCCTCTTGTAAAAAATAAATGTGCCAATCTTCTTTTAGTAATTTTGGTTTGCTTTGTGTTTATTTTGCCGCCTACACACTGCGCCATACACACACTGTGCCGTACACTTAGCGTTTTTGACTACACATAACTACAGGAATGACACATGTTTGTGTACTTCATGGAGATATGTTTACTCAAAAACACAAATATATTCCTATTTTTTTCACCACTAATATTGCACAGACTGAATAGAGGATGGTGTTGAGTGCAAGGCATATCTATTTTACCTTTCCAGATATACTAAAAAGTGAAATGAGTCTGGTGTGTTTTTGACATTATTTCACTTTATGATAAAAGGCCATGTATTCTAGATACAGATTGTAATTTAGCACATCCTCTATTCAGTGTGTGTTGAAGAAAGTGAGGTGATGATGGTGAAAATACAGTCACGGCCAAAAGTTTTGAGAATGACACAAATATTAATTTTTACAAAGTCTACTGCTTCACTTTTTCTAATGGCAATTTGCATATACTCCAGAATGTTATAAAAAGTGATCAGCTTAACAGCAATTACTTGCAAAGTCAATATTTAGCTAGAAAATGAACTTTATCCCCCAAAACACATTTCAACATCATTGCAGCCCTGCCTATAAAGGACCAGCTAACCTCTTTTCAGTGATTGCTCCATTAACACAGGTGTGGGTGTTGATGAGGACATGGCTGGAGATCAATCTGTCATGATTAAGTAAGAATGACACCACTGGACACTTTAAAAGGAGGCTGGTGCTTGGCATCATTGTTTCTCTTCTGTTAACCATGGTTATCTCTAAAGAAACACGTGCAGTCATCATTGCAATGCACAAAAATGGCCTAACAGGGAAGAGTATCGCAGCTAGAAAGATTGCACCTCAGTCAACAAACTATCGCATCATCAAGAACTTCAAGGAGAGAGGTTCCATTGTTGCCAAAAAGGCTTCAGGGCGCCCAAGAAAGACCAGCAAGCGCCAGGACCGTCTCTTAAAAGTGTTTCAGCTGCGGGATCGGGCTACCAGCAGTGCAGAGTTTGCTCAGGAATGGCAGCAGGCAGGTGTGAGTGCATCTGTGAGGCGGAGACTCTTGGAGCAAGGCCTGGTCTCAAGGAGGGCAGCAAAGAAGCCACTTCTCTCCAGAAAAAACATCATGGACAGACTGATATTCTGCAAAAGGTACAGGCAGTGGACTGCTGAGGACTGGGGTAAAGTTATTTTCTCTGATGAATCCCCTTTTCGATTGTTTGGGACATCAGGAAAACGCCTCATTCGGAGAAGACAAGGTGAGCGCTACCACCAGTCTTGTCTAATGCCAACTGTTAAGCATCCTGAAACCATTCATGTGTGGGGTTGCTTCTCAGCCAAGGGAATCGGCTCTGTCACAGTCTTGCCTAAAAACACAGCCATGAATAAAGAATGGTACCAGAATGTCCTCCAAGAGCAACTTCTCCAACCCTCCAAGAGCAGTTTGGCGATCAACAATGCCTTTTCCAGCATGATGGAGCACCTTGCCATAAAGCAAAGGTGATAACTAAATGGCTCAGGGAACAAAACATAGAGATTTTGGGTCCATGGCCTGGAAACTCCCCAGATCTTAATCCCATTGAGAACTTGTGGTCAATCATCAAGAGACGGGTGGACAAACAAAAACCTAAAAATTCTGACAAAATGAAAGCATTGATTGTGCAAGAATGGACTGCTATCAGTCAGGATTTGGTCCAGAAGTTGATTGAGAGCATGCCAGGGAGAATTGCAGAGGTCCTGAAGAAGAAGGGTCAACACTGCAAATATTGACTTGCTGCATTAACTCATTCTAACTGTCAATATAAGCTTTTGTTACTCATATGTTTGCAATTATATTTCTGTCTGTGATAAAAACATCTGTCAAACACACATAAAAACCAGAGGGCAGCAGATCATGTGAAAATATAATATTTGTGTCATTCTCAAAACTTTTGGCCATGACTGTATATTGCTTAGCCATAAGGCGAGACTCGGGAGAGACAGAACGCTACTGGCAAATAGCGTTCCATCTCTCTCAAGTCTCACCATATTGCTAAGCGGTACTGTTATACTGGAGGCACCCTGGAGCGCAAAATTTAATATAATATTTAGCAGACACCATATACAAAGCTTCTATGTGCAAGAAGAGCAGAATTTGTGGATTTTTGGGGGGCGAGGGCCACTTACGGACTTCATATACAGAGCCCTTAAGTGCTAAAAGAGCAAGATCCCCCTCAAGCGACCCCATTTTGGAAATTAAACACCCTTGGATATTTATCTACATGTGTAGTGACGATTTTGACTCCATGGGTGTTTTCCAGAAACAAAAAGCAGTGGATGTTGCTGAGTGATAATTGAAAACTGCTGTGGTAGTGCCCTTAAATTGTGCCCAGCTCATGCACCTGTAAACTAGGTGGGCTCTCATTGCTACAGAAATGCCAAACATGTAGACAATAAGTGTGCTTTAGGCATATTGGGGCACAGAAGGGAGGGGCATTTGAATTTGGAGCACAGAATTTGCAGAATTTCTTTTTGGGGGCAAGGGTCTATTCCAGAACCTCTGTGCTACCAGTAATGTGGAAGCCCCCTATATTTCCGTTATTATATGACCAACTAGAGTGGGGACTTGCTTTTTGGTGGATTGAGTTGAAGCTTTTATTGAGAACATTTTACATAACATTTGGGATCACATTTTTCCAGGGCTCTATGCTGAGCATTTACATCAGGTTTTCCCTATAAATCTCCCGGTGACATAATAAAGATGAAACCCCCGAAGGATCCATTCATTATAATGAGTGGAGTTGTCAGGGTTACTCTGGACTCTGTCTGATCTCTGTTTAGATGTGTTCTTTATGTCAGAGGTGGACAAAACTGTGGCGAACGGCACTTTTATGCACTCCTAATAATAAGATGGTCACTGCCTGATTACAGGTCAGACAACATCCACAGTGCGTCCATCTTCCTCATTATAGGGAATTTCCCACAGTGGGTTCTGTCTGAATCATGTATTTCAGAGATTTACACAGAATTCCCAGTGTAAGAGCTCATCGTAGAACGCAGAATAAATATGAGCCGAGCCTTACTGTGATCTTTGGGAGGCAGAATGAAAAAATCAACAGCAGGTGAATAAATGGTCTCATTTATTTTTTATGCCATTCCTTGGGTGGTATAAGTGAGTAGGCGACTTTATTCTTCGGGTCAGTGCGATTACAGTAATACCAGATTTATATCGGATTTTTATGTTTGACTGCTGTCACACACTAAAAGACGCTTTTTTTTTTTTCCAAAAACTAACTATTGCATTACCATATTTTGAGTGCTATAATCCATATATCAGCTAGCATACTCAATTGAGGGCTTATTTTTTGTGGGATGAGACTTTTTTTGATTGCTTTTTATTCTGATTTTTGGGAGGCAGAATAAACAAAAAACAACAATTCAGGATTTTTGTTTATGCCATTCCATGACCATAATTATACTGTCTGGTTTTTGAGCTATTGTAGCACTTACAATACATATCACTCATAATGTAAGAAGTGAAATCTTTGGCATTGTACTATACCTATATTTCTCTGTCGTATCTGTGCATCATAAATTGTGGTATATGTTAATGGGGCCCATTGAGACTCTTTCATCTGGGGCCCACAAAAACCTGGAGCCAGCAATGAACTGCATGAGAGCCCGGGAAATGCGAATATCGACACCATTGGAATGTTACCAGTACAGGATATGAGTAAAGGTGTTTTTATTTTTATCATGGTCAAACATGAGGAATGAGAACTGGTTGTCCAAGAAGGAGACAACTCTGTTAAAACAGCTACCTACGTAATCCAGCCCTTGCATACATCCTGGTCATGTAGCCCTCATCCTATTCACTCTGGTCAGAGTACAGGACCTACTTTCTTGAAATTGCTCAAGGCTGTCTTGTGTTCCTTTAGTCCTTACCCTTGACTGCAACAGCAATATGGCAGCTGAAAATTACCTATTCATAAATCTCCAAGCTCATGCGACCATTACGACAGCAGATCTTTAGGTGCATCCAAATGGCATGTATGACCTTGATGACCAGCAGGTGTACTTTTAGTTAGTCAAGGTTTAGAGAGATGAGTGCATCTGCCAATATTCAAATTTAGCAAAATCCCTCAAATTCGGCTAAGAAATTTTATTTGGATCAAAATTCCAATTGCATCTAAATTAATTTTATGCAAATTGCATAATCATAATTGCCATTAAAAATTGCTGCTTATTATGTTCTAAGGTTTCCTAATGACAAAGCATAATAACTGAATGAGTTGGGAAGGGGATACAAAACAGTATTATACTCACCTAGCACGTTCTCTATGTGACATGCAACAAGGCCTAGCCCATGTTGGAAACACTTGTGAAGAGTGGAGAGGAGACCGGTGCTGGTGCAGAACGAGTGCTTTAGGAAGTCAGTGTTGGACTAGCAAGGAACTGCAATTTTAGAGAGAGGTGGAGGACTTCATGAGTATGATAGTTTATTGTTTTTAATAACTTCCCAACCTATATAAATACAGACTGGCCCTCCACCATTTTGCTGGATTTACATTAATTGAATTGCCACAATTTTTTATTTGCCAATCCATGATTTTGGGGAAATGTAATAACTCGATTAGTTTAGAATCCATTTGCTCATCTCTATTAAGTATTGCGCTGAACTGCACAAGTGATTAAATATCCATGGGGGACTAAAAATTGTAACAGAATAATTAAAAACATAAAAAAAGTAAAATCACCTATCTTTAACCAGTTTTCCAAAGCTATTGGAGTCCAATATTAATTATTAGCGTCAGCTTTGACTTGCAACAATTAATATACAACTTAGTGATGCTTTAACGTTATCTGTTCGATATACTATATACCAACTGAGACAAAACAGTGCATCAATGATAAAAAATATTTGTTACACACAAGTGTACAGTCTATTACATACATATATATTTACTAGATGGTGGCCAGATTCTAACGCATCGGGTATTTTAGAATATGTATATGGGTGAAGATTCCGCATCCTGAACTTGTCTGGCGGCAGTTTGTTGAAGTGTCTCTTGCTTTCGACGTTGTCATTGCCTTGCTGCTGCTTTTCTGTCATCCTCAGTGGCGTATTTTCGCTTACGACCCATTGGAAGACAGGAAGCGTAAATCGTGATAGCGTACAGTAAAGAAGTCGCGCTGTGACTGACAGAATGTGTTCAGTGAATGTGACTGAACTATGTCGCAATGTGACTGACAGAAAGTATTCAGTAAATGTGACAGAAGTATGTCACACTGTGACTGAGAGAACTTGTCCAGTAAATGTGACTGAACTACATCACACTGTGAATGACAGAAATTGTTTAGTAAACATGAGTGAACTACGCAGGGCCGGCGTCAGCACCCACTGCCGCCCACACACATCGTGCCATCACGTCGCAATAATTATTTTCCCCTCCATTTGCTCTCTAACATAGGTTCTGTTATGATTTGTTAGCCGAGGAGGACAGGAGCAAAAAACAGCAAAAGCAGCCAAACACTCAGAGAGGTTGGGAACTAATGGGTTGCAGATCCCTAAGCTAACCGCACAACTAGAAGCAGCCGTGGGACGTACCTACGGTGACCTAGACGCCTCGGCACAGCCGGAGAGATTAGCTACACCTGAAGATAGAAACAGGAAAGCTAACTGCCCCGGAATAGAGCCCCAAAGGAATAGGTAGCCCCCAAACATATAATGGCAGTTAGACAAGAAGAAACACAAACGCAGGCAGAATATAGAGTGAGCAAACGCTGGGGCCAAATACTGCCTAGATAGGAAATGACAAGACAGAATACTATCTGCAACCAGCAAAACCCTAGAAAATTCCAACACTTCTGATTTAAAAAAATGCTGAGACCACACAATCTCGCCATCCGCTAAATCAGATCTCTGGTGTGACCAAGAGGCCAACCCGCAGCCACTCAAATAGCAGGGACAGAGCAATGGAAAAAATAAACAGTGGCTACCAAAAATCAGAGAGCAGCACAGGCCCCTGGAGGGGAACCTGGCCAACCTCCCACAAAAGTGCAGACAAAAAATGGAAATTGCAAACACGATAGAAACAAGCAGAAAATATCATATCTGAAAGTAGCAGATGAAGACAAGTGTTAAGGATCGAGTTCCCACTGCTACACAAGGGGAATCTCGAGCCAGTCCCGCTGCAGTCCCCCATCCGTCTCTGGCCGCAGTGGAGCCTGCTCAGCAGAGACATCTGTCCCAGCATCTCGCCCGGTTCAATACTGTGCAGAGGCTTGCTGCTGCCTCTCCTTGTTCCTCTATAGTAACCAGTGCTGGAGCAGGCAGCTCTGGGACTAAGTCCTCTGTTTCTCCGTCTGAGCATGCCCAGGGTAAAATCTTCCATTGGAGATCAGTGGTCACATGCTCTGACACTGCAGTGACTGCCATTTGTCCGACAGGAAGATCCTGAAGCTGCTCGAGTTTGGGACAGGCTTCCATTGGTTCTTTCTGGATGGTCCTGCAGTTGTTGCTGCTATAAAAAGCCTGCATGACCGCGCGGCCATGCGCTAGTATCAAACTTGTTATGTGCTTTGCGCAAGTGTGGTCATGTACGCATGTGGCTAGGTCGCGGCTGAAAAATGCCACTAGAATACCGGCACCTCCAGTGAGAAGATTGTATGCACGTGTTCAGGGCTCGGCTGAAAGACGCAACAAGAAAACCGGCTACTCCGGTGAGATGTTGCTTGTGTTCTGATTGCATGACCACAGACTGCAATCCGCTTAGCAGTCATCTGTGTCTCCTGTGAGGCTAACAGGACACAGACGCTATCACAGCAGCTCTGTGAAGTAACAGAGTCCGCTTATATTGCCATATAGCGCCACAGCATTTTAGTTTAGCGGCTCTGTGGAATAACAGAGTTTGCTTATATCGCCATATAGTGCTACGGCGTTCACATCTGCGACTCTGCGGGATAACAGAGTTTGCTCAAACCACCTGTTGCGCCATCTTACTAGCAGCAGGCTCTGCCTGCACGGTTGACCCCGGGCTACGATCGCACCTCGCCTTTATATCTATTAGGTGCGTTCCGCAGGCCCTTAACATAATACTAATGCCAGGGTCTGGCTAGTAAAATGGTGGACGACCAGCGTCTACAGCAGTACAGCCAGCAGCTGGAGGGTAGGTTGGCGGCTCTAGAGCGCACAACCTCAGCTGTGGATGTTACCGCAGTCGCTGCTCAGGCTGCGAGCATGGCTGCAGCCAGTTTGTCCTCTGCCACCTCTTCTCCGACCTTTTCCCAACTTCCGCTTCCAGACAAGTTTGCTGGTGACAGTAAGCAATGTCGACGATTCGTGAGTCAGTGCTCTATACAGCTCGACCTTCTGGCTGCACGTTTTCCCATGGAGCGGGCACAAGTGGGTTTTGTAGTATCCCTTCTGTCGGGCAGAGCGCTGGAGTGGGCAACGCCGCTGTGGGAGCGCGACGATCGGGTGGTGTGGAGTGCTCCTCGTTTCTTGGAGGCTCTTAAAAAGGTCTTTTTAGGACCTCAGGTCACCCACGATACGGCGCTCCAACTACTGGCAATGTCACAGGGTTCGTCCATGGTCAGTCAGTTTTCCGTCCAATTTTGGACTCTGGCCTCTGAGTTAGAGTGGCCGGATAAAGTCCTCATTACGGTCTACTGGAGAGGACTGGCGGACTAAGTGAAGGACTCTTTGGCCAACATGGAGATTACCGCCACACTGGAGAAGCTTATCTCCATATCTACCCGCATCGACCTCCGTTTTCACGAGCGGAGGTTGAAGCGGATCCAGTGTAGGCAGAGGTTTCGGCTGGCTCCCACCTTTGCCAAACCTCTCGAATCCCCCGTTCAGGCATCCGACCCCCAAGATTCCATGGAGGTTTCTCGAACGGGACCTAAGTCTCGGGCCACTCAAGCATCCGTGGTCTGTAATTAGTGTTGAGCGATACTGCTCGATATCTAAAAATATCGTATCGGAATGGTATCGCCGATATCACTAAATATCGTCGATATCCGATTCCGATTCGGAAGTCCCATGTAAGTCTATGGGAACAAAATATCGCAACAAAAAAAACCCTTTCTTTCGTTGTAAACACAAAATATACACACATAGAATACATATATATATATATATATATATATATATATACATGTCATTGTGACATATATATATATACATATATTTATAGTTTATACACTTCTACATAGTAAAATGGACTCTGATTCAATTGCCGGGTAAAGCCGTGACATACCCCATAGAAGTCGACGGGCTCGGTGCCGAGTACCCCCAAAACCTCTGGCTCTGTGGGACTCAACTTGGGCGTCACGAACAGGATTCTGTAGCTCTCTATAAGCGAGTCCTGTGTGCCTGAATTGAACTGGTTTTGTGCTTGAGAATTGCTAAAATCATCAGAGAATGTATTTGCCATTTTTCCGCCATATCTGCGTCACGACGAGGCACTGGTGAAGAAGAAGGACGTGCTCTTCGTGGGTGTACACTCACTCAGTGGCGCGAAAACGATGGCCGACCACTCTAAATGGTACTGCAATGTAAGATCGTGCCCCACAGCTCTTCAGTTCCACCTCCTCATCCTCCTCAGTGTGCGGAAACTAACATGAAGGTCCCGCCTCCCTACAAAAGAGGGGCCCTCTCCAGATGCTAATGACACATGTGACTTGGCAGAGATGGCTAATGGACACGAGCAGAAGTGTGAAGGGATGGAGCAGTCAGAGCTCTCCCCCCACGGAAGCGACCCGATCGCCACGGAACCACCGTTGGGCACCCGGCCCTGGAAACCCTCCTACGCTGCAAGAAGCGGAGGATACCCTAAGAGGCCTGGCCCGGCACCGGGAGGAGGTCGCCAGGATGGAAGCCAGCTGGCGTGCCCTAAAACTAAACTTGGAGCGGCGCCAATCCCTCTTACCTGAAGTGTCTGTACCGGAAGGTGAGGCACCCATTCTAGTAGAGGAGTCCGTGCGGGCATCCCAGCCCTTGCAATGTGATCCGGTTGACGTTGTCGCAGTGGAGGCACCCGTTCCTGCAAAAAACGCAGCACCGGCAGCACCCCAGATCCCGCTGTCTGCCCCCGACGCTGAGACAGAAGAAGCGACACCCGTCCTCATGGAGGAGGCCGCGCAGGCACCAGAGGTCTACAAGTCTGTACCGGAGCCCCGACTGTCATCTGTTCCAGAGCCGGCTGCTTCCTCCGCAGGTGAGCGCCAGGACTGGGGGGCGCCAGGAGAGCTGCCGCAAACCGGACATCCTAAGCTGCAGTTTGATTTTGGAGACATGGAGATGCTGGTGGAGGAGAATTATAACCGGCGTCAGGAGGAAGAGTGGAGACGTTGGGAGCGGGAAGCAGAGCGACAAAGGGAGCAGCGAGAATCCCAAAAGCTTCGGCAACGTAACCTGGAGAAGGACCGGGCAGATAAGGACCGGATGAGAAAAGATAAAGGAACCCTGAGGGAGCCGCGGCGTAAGGGTGCAGTACGGAGCTTTAAATTGAAAGGTGGTTGGGGCTTCATCCAGGAGCCTGGACTTTATTTAGAAGTTTTTGTGACCCGGCGGGACGTGGAGACTCACCTCCCAGAAGGACACCCGGGGAGGGACCTGTTGCCAGGAGACTTGGTGACTTACACCCGACACTGGGGTTACAATGGATGGCACGCCCTAAATGTTACCAGGTGCGACCCCTACTCCCCAGAGTGTCAGGAACCTGTGAGACCCTCGGAGCCTTCAGCCTCCCACATCCAGGCCTCTGCACAAGTGCCCACCCCACGCCGTAAATCTCCCCAGCCTCTCTCAGTGGTCTCCTCAGCAGCCCCAGCTATGGACATGATAAGTATAGCTGGCCCGTACCCGGCGCCTGTTAGGCCCCCTGGGGTTCGTTCAGTCCGGGACATAGGGCTCCAGACCCGGAGGGAGATGAAAGAGGTGGCCACACAGACACAGATAGCGGGTCACGACTTGACTGTACAGGCCACACGACGTCATCAGGTCCTGGTGGTCCTTGGTGTCTCGGATGTTTGGCAAGCATCAGAAGAGTACCAGGTGGTACCTGGAACACCCCGCCAAAGAATTATAAATAACCCGGACAGGGTCCCTGTATGTAAATAGTTAAATTGTTGATGTACCCGGAAGGGTGAATGTTCATAAAAAAGTTTTTTAATTTAATAAAAAAAAGAAAACACAGTTTTCATTACTTTTATTACAGTCTCATCCTGCGACGCCATCGATCTCCTGTAAAAAAATGAAAAAAAAAACAGCAGTATACCACCTGTCCGACGCAGTCCATAGTAACGAGTGTCCCACGACGATCCAGCTCTGCTACATCAGAATGACAGGCAGAGCCTGTCATCCCGGCGCAGCACAGCTGATTACCTGCTTCCCCGGCGGTGACGTCATCGGACTGGTTTACGGCCGGGATTACCCTGCAGTCACTGCAGTTATCGCGAAAAACTGCATGTGACCGCCAGGGAGAAGATAATGGCGGCCATCAAGCAGTCCAGGACGTGACCGCCGGAGATCTTCTGCCAGGTAAGTGCCGCTAACTCCTGACAGACCCGACCGACGGACACTCACAGTGACAGTGACAAATCCGATTCCGGTATCCGATATGACGAAAATATCGGTACTCGGAATCGAAAGCCCGATACAGCTAATATCGGCCGATACCCGATATTTGCAGTATCGTACCGCTCAACACTATCTGTAATGTGTGCCAGCAGCAGGGGCATTATGCCAACCAATGTCCACAGTGGTTGAGTAAACGGTCGTGTCCTGTGACCATGGAAGCAGGGTCTAGACGCAGTGGCTTTTGCTTCGAAAGTGCTCTTTAAATGGATAATTACCCTAGGTTCATCCACTCTTCCCATCAAGCTTTGTGTGGACTCTGGGGCAGAGGGGAATTTTATGTCCTCCACCTTTGCTTCTTGCCACACTATGCCTCAGGTGATGCTCGCCGAGCCAGTGACGGTACCGTTGTTGAATGGATCGATTCTGCCCACACAAATCACCCATCAGACTGTCCCTCTCACCCTGTCTATGTCTCCTTCCCATCAGGAGATTATGTCATTTTTTATCCTTCCTGAGGGTATAGATGAAGTTTTGCTGGGAATACATTGGCTCCGTCACCACTCTCCCCATATTGAGTGGTCCTCTGGGAGAATACTGGGTTAGGGTGATTCATGTAGTGGCAAATGTGTCAGGGAGTGCGTACTACTTAATTGATTGGGATATTGTTATATATACCCCAGACATTGACAAATGAGGCATACCATTTCCCCTGAGGAAGCCACCTTTCTGTGTGGCGATACGCGTGGGGTTTTCTCCTACCCCCTCCTTTCTTCCTCATTTTTTCACAGCTTTCATGGGGTTTCATGACGCACATGTCTGATTACTTTGGCTTCTTTTTCTGGTCCACCACCTGCTAGGAGTGAGCAAACGCTGGGGCCAAATACTGCCTAGATAGGAAATGACAAGACAGAATACTATCTGCAACCCAGCAAAACTCTAGAAAATTCCAACACTTCTGATTTAAAAAAATCCTGAGACCACACAATCTCGCCATCCGCTAAATCAGATCTCTGGTGTGACCAAGAGGCCAACCCGCAGCCACTCAAATAGCAGGGACAGAGCAATGGAAAAAATAAACAGTGGCTACCAAAAAACAGAGAGCAGCACAGGACCCTGGAGGGGAACCTGGCCAACCTCCCACAAAAGTGCAGACAAAAAATGGAAATTGCAAACACGATAGAAACAAGCAGAAAGTATCATATCTGAAAGTAGCAGATGAAGGCAAGTGTTAAGGATCGAGTTCCCACTGCTACACAAGGGGAATCTCGAGCCAGTCCCGCTGCAGTCCCCCATCCGTCTCTGGCCATTGTGGAGCCTGCTCAGCAGAGACATCTGTCCCAGCATCTCGCCCGGTTCAATGCTGTGCAGAGGCTTGCTGCTGCCTCTCCTTGTTCCTCTATAGTAACCAGTGCTGGAGCAGGCAGCTCTGGGACTAAGTCCTCTGTTTCTCCGTCTGAGCATGCCCAGGGTAAAATCTTCCATTGGAGATCAGTGGTCTCATGCTCTGACACTGCAGTGACTGCCATTTGTCCGACAGGAAGATCCTGAAGCTGCTCGAGTTCTGGGACAGGCTTCCATTGGTTCTTTCTGGATGGTCCTGCAGTTGTTGCTGCTATAAAAAGCCTGCATGACCGCACAGCCATGCGTTAGTATCAAACTTGTTATGTGCTTTGCACCAGTGTGGTCATGTACGCATGTGGTTAGGTCACGGCTGAAAAATGCCACTAGAATACCGGCACCTCCGGTGAGAAGCTTGTATGCACGTGTTCAGGGCTCGGCTGAAAGACGCCACTAGAAAACCGGCTACTCCCGTGAGATGTTGCTTGTGTTCTGATTGCATGACCACAGACTGCAATCCGCTTAGCAGTCATCTGTGTCTCCTGTGAGGCTAACAGGACACAGACGCTATCACAGAAGCTCTGTGAAGTAACAGAGTCCGCTTATATCGCCATATAGCGCCACAGCATTTTAGTTTAGCGGCTCTGTGGAATAACAGAGTTTGCTTATATCGCCATATAGTGCTACGGCGTTCACATCTGCGACTCTGCGGGATAACAGAGTTCGCTCAAACCACCTGTTGCGCCATCTTACTAGCAGCAGGCTCTGCCTGCACGGTTGACCCCGGGCTACGATCGCACCTCTCCTTTATATCTATTAGGTGCGTTCCGCAGGCCCTTAACATAATACTAACGCCAGGGTCTGGCTAGTAAAATGGTGGACGACCAGCGTCTACAGCAGTACATCCAGCAGCTTGTGGGTAGGTTGGCGGCTCTAGAGCGCACAACCTCAGCTGTGGATGTTACCGCAGTCGCTGCTCAGGCTGCGAGCGTGGCTGCAGCCAGTTTGTCCTCTGCCACCTCTGCTCCGACCTTTTCCCAACTTCCGCTTCCAGACAAGTTTGCTGGTGACAGTAAGCAATGTCGACGATTCGTGAGTCAGTGCTCTATACAGCTCGACCTTCTGGCTGCACGTTTTCCCATGGAGCGGGCACAAGTGGGTTTTGTAGTATCCCTTCTGTCGGGCAGAGCGCTAGAGTGGGCAACGCCGCTGTGGGAGCGCGATGATCGGGTGGTGTGGAGTGCTCCTCGTTTCTTGGAGGCTCTTAAAAAGGTCTTTTTAGGACCTCAGGTCACCCACGATACGGCGCTCCAACTACTGGCAATGTCACAGGGTTCGTCCATGGTCAGTCAGTTTTCCGTCCAATTTTGGACTCTGGCCTCTGAGTTAGAGTGGCCGGATAAAGTCCTCATTACGGTCTACTGGAGAGAACTGGCGGACCATGTGAAGGATTCTTTGGCCAACATGGAGATTACCGCCACACTGGAGAAGCTTATCTCCATATCTACCCGCATCGACCTCCGTTTTCACAAGCGGAGGTTGAAGCGGATCCAGTGTAGGAGAGGTTTCGGCTGGCTCCCACCTTTGCCAAACCTCTCGAATCCCCCGTTCAGGCATCCGACCTCCAAGAGGCCATGGAGGTTTCTCGAACGGGACCTAAGTCTCGGGCCACTCAAGCATCCGTGGTCTGTAATGTGTGCCAGCAGCAGGGGCATTATGCCAACCAATGTCCACAGTGGTTGAGTAAACGGTCGTGTCCTGTGACCATGGAAGCAGGGTCACTAGACGCAGTGGCTTTTGCTTCGAAAGTGCTCTTTAAATGGATAATTACCCTAAGTTCATCCACTCTTCCCATCAAGCTTTGTGTGGACTCTGGGGCAGAGGGGAATTTTACGTCCTCCACCTTTGCTTCTTGCCACACTATGCCTCAGGTGATGCTCGCCGAGCCAGTGACGGTACCGTTGTTGAATGGATCGATTCTGCCCACACAAATCACCCATCAGACTGTCCCTCTCACCCTGTCTATGTCTCCTTCCCATCAGGAGATTATGTCATTTTTTATCCTTCCTGAGGGTATAGATGAAGTTTTGCTGGGAATACATTGGCTCCGTCACCACTCTCCCCATATTGAGTGGTCCTCTGGGAGAATACTGGGTTAGGGTGATTCATGTAGTGGCAAATGTGTCAGGGAGTGCGTACTACTTAATTGATTGGGATATTGTTATATATACCCCAGACATTGACAAATGAGGCATGCCATTTCCCCTGAGGAAGCCACCTTTCTGTGTGGCGATACGCGTGGGGTTTTCTCCTACCGCCTCCTTTCTTCCTCATTTTTTCACAGCTTTCATGGGGTTTCATGACGCACATGTCTGATTACTTTGGCTTCTTTTTCTGGTCCATCACCTGCTAGGAACCGGCATATCATTTTGCTGCACCTTGGAGGAGCGTTTCTTTCTAGGCTCTCATAAGTATACAGGTCTCCTTTTTTATGTATTTTTTGATGCTTTCATATGGTGCTGTGAATCATTAGGGGCTCTCTCTTATCAATTACTATTTGCTGTGCATTCTCTCAGATATTGTGATTTTTTTATCTGTCAGTGCATTTTCCCATGTGCTATTATATATGTTGTAGCTATAATTATTTTTTGCTGTGTGGGGTTACGTTGCCATTATCTTATGACAGGTCTGGAATTCATGTGTTTTTAAATATTTTTAATTGTATTGGTGTCTTGTTTATTAATGTCTGGTACCTTTGAATAAAATTATATACTTTTATACGGTTGTTCCCAATGCTTTGTGGCATATCTTTCTCTTCAATTTTGCTAGGGAGTGCGTTCAGGTCACCACCACAGAGATACCTGTAGACCTAACTCCTCTTCCCAAGCGTTATTGGTCGTACGCAGACGTTTTCTCAAAGAAGGCTGCGGAGACTCTTCCGCCTCATCGCTCCTATGACTGTCCTATTGACCTCTTGCCTGGAGCAGAACCTCCTCGGGGAAGAGTCTATCCCCTCTCTCTTCCTGAGACGGAGGCCATGTCTCAGTATATTCAGGAGAATCTGGCAAGAGGGTTCATTAGGAAGTCGGTGTCACCAGCAGGGGTGGGGTTCTTCTTCGTGCAGAAGAAGAACAGAGAATTAACTCTGTGTATTAACTACAGGAGTCTTAATGCCATCACCGTTAAGAATAAGTACCTGTTGCCCCTAATCTCTGAGCTCTTTGATAGGCTCCGGGGAGCAAAGGTATTTAGTAAGCTGGATCTGCGGGGTGCTTATAACCTGATTCGCATCCGTGAAATGGACGAGTGGAAGACGGCTTTTAATACCAGGGATGGGCATTATGAATACCTGGTGATGCCCTTTCGGCTCTGTAGTGCTCAAGCTGTTTTCCAAGACTTTGTCAACGACATCTTCCGGGATATGCTCTCCACCTCTGTAGTAGTCTATCTGGATGATATTCTCATCTTTTCTCCAGATATGGACTCTCACCAGAGGGATGTCAGCAGAGTCTTCGACCTTTTATGGGCAAACTCCTTCTATGCCAAGTTGGAGAAATGAGTGTTTGAGCAGGAGTCTTTACCTTTCCTTGGCTATATCATCTCCGCCCAGGGATTGGCTATGGATCCTGCCAAACTACAGGCTGTAATGGACTGGCAGGAACCCCATTCTCTTAAAGCGGTGCAGCGCTTTATGGGGATCATTAATTAATTAATATCACCAGTTCATTCCCCATTTCTCGACTTTGTTAGCTCCCTTGGTAGCCCTCACGAAGAAGGGAGCAAACCCCAAGTTGTGGTCTGAGGAGGTCTCTAAGGCGTCCTCTTCCATCAAGTCGCATTTTGCCAGTGCTCCCATTTTACATCGCCCCAATTTTGACAAGCCGTTTATTTTAGAGGTGGATGCTTCTTCTGTTGGTGCTGGAGCAGTCCTCTTTCAAAAGGATGCTCAAGGTCGGAAGCATCCCTGCTTCTTCTTTTCCAAGACCTTTACACCAGCAGAGAGGAATTATTCCATCGAGGACAGGGAGCTGCTGGCTATGAAGTTGGCCTTCTCTGAGTGGAGACATCTTCTGGAGGGGGCTTTCCCTTCCCTTCTTCACTGACCATAAGAACTTGGTTTATTTGCAGACAGCCCAGCGGCTAAATTCCCATCAGGCCCGATGGTCCTTATTCTTCTCCCGGTTTCATTTCATCCTCCACTTTCTCTCCGGTGAGAAGAATATTCGTGCTGACGCTCTCTCTCGCTCCGTAGTGTCTTCCGAGGAGGAGGTTGAGGAGCCTCGGCTCATCGTCCCCGAAGGAAGCCTGAGAACGGTTAGCCCCGGTATCGCTAGAGTCTGTGCCTCCGGGCAAGACTTTTGTGCCCACCAATCTGCGACCAGAGGTACTCTCTTGGGCACATTCGTCCAGGGTGGGTGGACATTTTGGGGCAAAAAGGACATCTGAGTTTCTGGCGAGGACATACTGGTGGCCACATATGGTTCGTGATGTCAGGGAATATGTTCAGGGCCAACCAGACCTTGGTCACATACTTGCGACATTTTTTCCTCAGCCAGCAGGATGACTGGGCATCCTTGCTACCGTGAGCTGAGTTTGCTCTAATAATGCTGTGGCTGACTCCACCGGACAGACCCCATTTCTCTTAAACTACGGTCAGCATCCGCGGGTACCGGTGCCCATGCCCGTGTCTTCCACCAACTCTAGGGTGGCAGACTGGGCTATGGAGGCACGGGACATTTGGGACCGCACTCAGGATGCCATTCAGGCCTCCAAGGAGAGGATGAGGTCTTCCGCCGATGCACATCGGCGCCCTGCTCCGACATTTGCTCCTGGCGACCTAGTGTGGCACTCCGCCCGAAACATCAGGCTGCGAGTGGAGTCCACTAAGTTGGCACCCCATATTTGGGTCCCTGCAAGGTCCTCGAGCAGGTTAACCCTGTGGTTTACCATTTGGCCCTTCCGCCACGCCTAGTTATCTACGACACCTTTCATGTGTCCCTTCTAAAACCCGTGGTCATGTCCCGGTTTTCCGAGTCATCTGCCGGGACATCGGGTTCGTCTACGGACGATCACGAGGTGAACGCTATTGTAGGGTACAAGGTGGTACGGGGCGAAAAATTTTATTTGGTGGACTGGAGGGGTTATGGGCGTGAAGATAGGTCCTGGAGCCTGCCGAGCATGTTCACGCTCCGCAGCTCATCACTTCCTTTGAACGCAGCAAGGCCCAAAGAAGGGGAGGCCCTAGGAGGGGGTTAATGTTAGGGATCGAGTTCCCACTGCTGCACAAGGGGAATCTCGAGTTAGTAACGTTGGGGTCCCCCATCCGTCTGGAGCCTGCTCAGCAGAGACGTCGGTCCCAGGGTCTTGCCCAGTTTAATACTGTGCAGAGGCTTTCTGTTGCCTCTCCTGATTCCTCTATTGTAACCAGTGCTGGAGCAGGCAGCTCTGGGACTAAGTCCTCTGTTTCTCCATCTGAGCATGCCCAGGGTAAAATCTTCAATTGCAGATCAGTGTTCACATGCTCTGACACTGCAGCGACTCCCATTGGTCCTCCAGAAAGGTCCTGAAGCTGCTCGATTTCTGGGGCAGGCTTCCATTGTTTATTTCTGGAAGGTCCTGCAGTTGTTGCTGCTATAAAATGCCTGCATGTCCGCACGGCCGTGCGCTAGTATCAAACTTGTTATGTGCTTTGCGTCAGTGTGGTCATGTACGCATGTGGTTAGGTCTCGGCTGAAAAATGCCACTAGAATACCGGCACCTCCGGTGAGAAGATTGTATGCACGTGTTCAGGGCTCGGCTGAAAGACGCCACTAGAATACCGGCTACTCCGGTGAGGAGATGTTGCTTGTGTTCTGATTGCATGACCACAGACTGCAATCTGCTTAGCAGTCATCTGTGTCTCCTGTGAGTCTAACAGGACACAGACGCTATCACAGTGGCTCTATGAAGTAACAGAGTCTGCTTATATAGCCATATAGTGCCACAGCATTTTAGTTTAGCGGCTCTGTGGAATAACAGAGTTTGATTATATCGCTATATGTGCTACGGCATTCACATCTGCGAGTCTGTGGGATAACAGAGTTCGCTCATACTACCTGTTGCGCCATCTTACTAGCAGCAGGCTCTGCCTGCACGGTGGACCCCGGGCTGCAAACACACTCTCCATTATATCTATTAGGTGCGTTCCGCAGGCCCTTAACAGCAAGACACCAGCTGACTTCCAAATGAACCAGGAAACAACAATTGATCACTGGCGAGAATCATGGGAAGGCAGCTCACTTATATCAGCCCAGTCAGTCTCTCCTGATTGCCAGTCATCGCTCGCAGGTGATGGACTTCTACTATTCAACACTGGTTCAATACCCTCAGCAACCACCAGAGGGAGCCCCAACTCAGAAGTCATTTCCAACAAGCTCACAACAGTACCCCCCCTTGAGGAGGGGTCACCGAACCCTCACCTGCGCCTCCAGGCCAATCAGGATGAGCTCGGTGATAGGCACGAACCAGTCTCTTCGCATGAATGTCAGAAGCAAACACCCAAGAATTGTCCTCCTGACCATAACCTTTCCACTTAACCAAGTACTGGAGTCTCCATCTAGCCAAACGAGAATACAATATCTTCTCCACTTCATACTCCAGATTGCCCTCAACCAAAACAGGCTCAGGAGGCGCAGCCATAGGAACCACTGGCTCGACAAACCTTTTCAATAAAGAATTGTGGAAGACATTATGAATCTT
>JARQOD010000003.1:213749119-213781996 GCA_033576555.1 Oophaga sylvatica | reverse complement strand
CACTTCAACATATGCCAGTTTTTCCACCTCCCTAACTGGGCTGTACCCCCCAGGGCCGGCATCAGCACCTGCGCACTGGGCAAGTGCCGGGGCCCTGAGCAGGTGGGGGGGCCCACTCGCTGTCAGAGACACCGGCGTACTATGAGGGGCCCTGTGCCAGTGCCGGCGCCTACGTGGGGGCCCCCCTGCTTGCTCAGGGCCCCAGTACTTGCAATACTTAACTCTCCCTGCTCCACCACTGTCACGTCTTCCGCGTTTCCTGACAGTGACATTCAGGTCAGAGAGTGTGATGACTTCACGTCTGTGCGCCCTCTGCCTGAACAGTCACAGTGCAGAGAGCTGGAAGATGGCGACGCTGAGGAGTCCAGAGTAGAGCAGTGCCCAGCGAGGAGAGGTATTTCATTTTTTTAATGTTTGGAGCAATATATGGGTAGCATTATACACTGAAGAATTATATATGGGGCCCATCATACACTTGAGCATCATAGATAGGGCCCATTATACACTGGTGCATTATATATGGGGCACATCATACACTGGAGCATCATATACGGGCCCATTATACACTGGAACATCATATGGGGCCCATTATATATGGAGCATTATATATGGGGACCATTATATTTGGAGCATTATATAGGGCTCATCATACACTGGAGCATCATATATGGGACCCATCACATACTTGAGCATCTTATGGGGTTCATTATTTATGGGGCATCATATAGGGCTCTTTGTATATGGAGCATCATATGGAGCACATATGGGGCCTATTCTGTATGGAGCATTATATGGGGCTCATTATTCTGTATGGCGCACTATGTGGTGGCCATAATACTGTATGGAGGACTATACTGTCCGATTTTTGAGCTATTGTAGAATTTACAATAGATATCACTCATATAATGTAAGAAGTGAAGTATTTGTCATTGCACTATACCTATATTTCTCTGCCGTATGGGAGCATCATGAATTGTGGTATGTGTTAAAGGGGCCCACTAAGGCTCTTTCGCCCAGGGCCCACGAAAACCTGGAGCCAGCCCTGCCCCCACAACTTTAGCCAAATAAACCCCAGTTTTCATTGCGTTACTATTATTATAAATTAAATTAAGGTTGCCAAGCTTAAGTAATCAGAAGTGATGTTGTTGGCATTAAAATGGGCACTTTAGGGTTTTACTATCCTCCACTCCCTGCCGACTTTTATTCCCCATTGACTTGCATTGGGGTCGGGTCTCAGACTCTTGACGAAACCCGGCCGATAGTCGGCCGACTTCGTTCGACTCGACTTTTGGAAAAGTCGAGCCGACCGAAACCCGACTCGACACTCCCGGAGGCAAAGTCGCTCATCTCTAATTATTTTATATTAGGTGTGATGATCTTACCCTAACACCAACTTGCTTAGTTTTTAATTTATTAAAGTGAGAAAAAAATCAGAAATTCCTGAAAAAATGTATGTTGCCATTTCACGGTCTATCCCTTTTCCAGCACGTCAGCTGATTTGAACGGAGGCACGGAGGTGAGTGATGTCAGTCACTGACATCGCTCACCCTTCTCTTTGTAATGCGCCTTTGCTGTCTCTCCCTTCCTCTGATTGCATTTGTGAGCATTGTGGTGGGCAGTATGAGTGCATAGTGTGAAAAGGAAAATATTTAGAATTGAGAGTCCTCAGTGGTTGATACCTTTTAATGGCTAACTGAAAAGATGGTAACAAATTGCAAGCTTTCGAGACTACTCAGGTCTCTTCATCAGGAAAAGACTAATACAAAATCTGAAGAGTCACATATTTATGCAGAAAGCAGCACAGAAATAACGCAATAGATAAGACAAATGACGTGAAGCAGAATTGTCATTATGGGAGAGGGATGAGCATAAATACTGGAACAGTTCATAGATAAGGAGTGTGAAAGTTTTATTGTCCTCTAATTGTGTTGTGATGCCCTCAGAAGGTCGTGGAGCAAATTCCTTAACTGATGTAAAAAGACATAAATCCATGCGACACATTCATTCCTGACCTGTGTCAAAGGTTGTCATGAGTTTATTCTCGCTGACTCTCCTGTCTCTCTGAGACTTAAAATTACAGTACCTTTTAAAAAAGTATTTAATGTCCATCATGCTGTGACTAGGGATGAGCTTTCCGATATTGCAATATCGGAAATCGGCCCGATATTTGCTGTATCGGAATTTCGATTTCCGATTCTGATATTTTTTTCACATCGGAAATCGGAAATCCCATAATCCTTCAGCCTCTGAGCGCTCTGTGGAGCCAATCAGGAGCTGAAGAATTGCTGACAACATTGTGTAACTCCCCTAAGCTTGGTAGGAGGCGTCCAAACATGCTAGCTAGGGGCTGCGCTGCGATTGGCTGGCTCGATGGTGTGATCAGGCAGTATAAAAGGCTGTGCCTGCCATTTTAGCCTCACTCTACTGTGAAAGCAGATAGGGATAGGTTGCTGTTGGAGACAGGGAGAGATCTCGAATCTAATAGTGAAATTGCCGTTCTGAATCCATCAATAGAGATGAAGGCAGGGAGTAAGGGACATCCCCGTGGCGGCCGTGGAAGAGGTGCATCAGCAGCTAGACATGGTGCACATCCAGAGCAAGCAGCAGGCCCAAGTCACTCAGCACCTACTTTCACCCGGCAGCAGTCATTTATGCACAGTTTGTTAGGAGCACAGGGCCATAGGCTGATAAGAGAGGATCAAGTAGAAACCGTTATTGGTTGGATGGCAGCTGAGGCATCCACCTCAATGAGCGCAGCTTCCTCCCAGGACCTCTCTACCACATCGGGTCAGGCCACTGAAGACCAGCACCCATCTGCTTCTTCATCACCCACTAAATTGCCCAGACATTCAGAAGGCCAGGAGCCAACCTTAATCCTCTTCTCAGAATCTGTTGGCTTGGAATCTGTGTGCCAGTCAGACAGCATTGCTGCAGCTGAAGAAGAGGTAGTGTCCACAGATGCGCAACCACTGTGTGCGTCTGAGGAAGAAGTGGAGGGTGGGCCAGTGCCCACAGTGACCAGACCCCAGTCAGCAGATGATGATGAAACTCAGCTGCCAGTTTCTGCTGATGAAAGTGTATTGGATGACGAGGTCCTTGACCCATCATGGCATGCTGAGGGGCAGCAAGCAAATAGGGATAGGGATAGCTCAGTGGAAGAGTTTGCAGGTGTGGCGCAGCGTGGCCGTCCACGTGGGAGAGGAAGAGGGAAAAATTGGTTGTCTGCTCCCTCAACTTCAGCACCCGTTAGGAGCAGGGCTCTTTTAAAGAGCACAAGGGGTGCGCCAAGAGTTGTGGTGCATGGGCCTTTTTCGACCAAGTTGCAGATGACGTTACAGTAGTTTTCTCGACAAACTGTGCGGAGAGGGAAGAACGTCAGCAACCTTAATACCACCAATATGTTGACGCATGTCAGGAAGAGGCACCCTGTGGAGTGGCAGCATCACACCCAAGATGATTCGCCGCCTGCAGCTGGTCCCACACCTTCCATCTCTTCAGCCACCTCTTCCTCCAGCTCGCCAACAGCTGCTCCCGCTTCCTCGCCAGAATGCCAGGGTGCATCTGCAGGCAGTGTTGTACGGCGGCACACTGTCTGTACTTCGTAAGCATCAGTATCCCAATCACTGGCATCCTCACACTCCCAATCCAGTGTGCAGCCATCTGTCACACAGGTGTGGGAGAAAAGGCGCCCGTACTCCGCAAACCACCCATGAGCACAGGGCATGAATTCTCGCATTGCCAAACTGCTTGCAGTGGAAATGCTACCATTCTGGCTGGTGAGCAAGCCTGCCTTTATTGATATGTTGGGGTTTGCAATCCCACAATACAGCGTTCCCAGCCGCTTCTACTTCAGCAGGCAAGTCGTCACCACCCTGCAACAGCATGTGGAGCGTAAAATTAAGCATGCGCTACAAAATGCAGTTAGTAGCAAGGTCCACCTGACCACCGACGCGTGGACCAGTCTGCATGGCCAGGGACGCTACATTTCCATCACCGCCCATTGGGTAAATGTAGTTGAGCCTGGAACTGAAGTAGACAGTGCAAGTGCGCGGGTCCTGCCAACTCCACGGATTGCAGGCCTCTCCTCCGTACAAATTGACTCCTCCTCATACTCCTCGTCAGACTCGCCTGCACCCAGACTTACCACAACAACCAATTTCGGCCACACATCAACAGGCCATGTTGAAATTGGTTTATCTGGGTAATGTTAGTCACACCGCAACCGAGCTGTGGAACACGCTCAAGGAGCAGAGCGACATGTGGCTTGCACCGCTCAACCTCCAGCCAGGTATGGTGGTGTGTTACAACGGCCGAAACCTGGTCGCGGCTCTGGGCCTAGGTGGTCTTACTCACATTCCATGCCTTGCCCATGTCCTAAACTTGGTGGTGCAGAGTTTCCTTAGGAACTATCCTGACCTTGAGGAGCTGCTGCACAAAGTCAGATACGAGTGCTCTCATTTGCGGCATTCAAGCATGGCTGCATCGCGCCTTTCAGCCATGCAGCGCAGATTGGGCCTGCCCGAGCACCCCATCATTGTTGACCTCCCCACTAGGTGGAATTCGACTTTGCATATGCTGCGGAGGTTGTGTGAGCAGCAACCTGCAATTATGGAGTTGCAGCTGCAGCAGGCACAAAGTAGGCGACACACATCTCAGCCCTCCCACTTTACAACCACAGAGTGGGCAACCATGAAGGACATAAGCAACATTTTGAAGTGCTTCGAGGACTCCACTCTGATGGTGAGCACGGATGCTGCCCTATTCAGCCTGACTATTCCCCTT
Organism: Oophaga sylvatica; assembly: GCA_033576555.1. NCBI lineage: Eukaryota > Metazoa > Chordata > Amphibia > Anura > Dendrobatidae > Oophaga > Oophaga sylvatica. Next base: position 213,777,214 of record JARQOD010000003.1, on the reverse strand, counting down.
ATATGCCTATAGAATCATCATTTAAGGACTAAGGGATGAGGTTTCTCAGGAGGAGTAGGAGTATGATGAGACACTTGCACCAACCATCGGCCCGGTTGGTACAAAGCTCTGTGGGTGCAGTATACCCAACCTGTTCCAACGGTTTCTGAACCCGCAAAGAGTTCGGGCACCATCAGCACAGATAGTGCAACGCACTAGGAGGCAACGTTACCGTGACATGGTGGCACAATACCTCTTCACCCCTGTCAGTGGGCTTCAGGATGGATCTGCCCCCTTCAAGTTTTGGGTCTCCAAGTTGGATACATGGCCCGAGCTTATCCAGTATGCCTTGGAGGTCCTGGCTTGTCCTGGTGCCAGTGTGTTTTCTGAACGCGTCTTTAGTGCAGCTGGCAATGTGCTAACAGACCAACGTACCAGACTATCCACTGCAAATGTGATCGGCTTACATTCCTAAAAATGAACCAGGCCTGGATTTCTGGTGACTTTTGCTGCCCTGGGCCACAGTACACAGGTTACATGCATGGTTGGTAGCAGTATGCATGCTCTGTCATGTGCCTATGTTGCACACAGCGTAATCTGTTATGCCCGTGCTCTGGCCTCTACTTGGTAGCACCTGGTTCTGTGACTGACTCTTTCACCTCATAATGTTTTCCATTGGCTCTAGTACCGCCAGCTAGTGCCCACTTCTGTGACTGCCACTTTCACAGCATGCCGTGTTTCTGGGCTCTAGTACCGCCAGCTAGTGCCCATTTCCGTGACTACCACTTTCACAGCATGCCGTGTTTCTGGGCTCTAGTACCGCCAGCTAGTGCCCATTTCCGTGACTGCCACTTTCACAGCATGCTGTGTTTCTGGGCAACAGTACCGCCAGCTGTACCTCGTTAGACCAAAGTGGAAAACAGGACGACAGATGCCAAACACCTGTAGGCAGAAGCACAAGAGGCGGGATCCAGCCACGCCGGCTGTTTCGTGGCAGTGAAGTGTGGACACAGGTGCCTCCCCCAAAGGGTAAACCGAGTTCCAGCATCGCCAGCTGGTTCTCAGGAGTGCCCAAGGGCACGGGTACCTCCTGCTCCAAACCGTGTTTCGACAATGCTCGCTCTAACCCTAACCCTTATCCTACTAACCATAGACCCTAACCCTACCCCAACTAATCCTAACCCAAAGAAAAAACACCGCTGTTAAGAAGATGGCGACCAGTTTTCCTGCTACAGTTTTCGCCCTGTGCATTTTTCTAGCGATTTTTTTGCTCCTCTGCCTCTACATACTCCTTCCCCATTATCCTGAGGTGTTTCCCCTCCATTTTATCCATCATATAGCACTGTAGTGGTCATTTTGTAATTCCGATTTTTTTCTCTCATTGACTTGCATTGATATCGGAAATCGGAATTTCCGATATCCGATATTTTTCCAATATCGGAAATCGGAATTCCGATACAATTTCGGGCAATATCGCTCATAACTAGCTGTGACCGGGGATACAAAAATGTTTGGCCACAGGTAGGTCCATTGTTTTTTCTCTTACTGTGTGGCGATGAGAATTCATCCTTGTTCTCAGTTTTTGCCCTGTCTCCCCCACATACAGACCCACAGTTGGACATTTAGTACAAATAATTAAGTACACCACATTAGATGTGATGCAGCTGAAAGTACCTGGGATCTTGTAGTCCTGATGTGAGTTGGGGATCTTTGTCTTGTCCGTGGTCATTATAAATGGACAGGTTTTACATTTTTTCTTGTTGCAAGGAAAGGTTCCTGTAGCTGTTGGAGAGGACAGGGAGCTTCTGACAATGATGTGAAAAGGGGTACAGAATGGATATGGAGAGTGGAACGTGAAATGGAGGCACAGTATGGAGAGGGGTTAGCATGGAGGGTTGCAGTGTGGAGATATAGAAAGTGTAATGGAAAATGAGAGAGGGGACAGCCATGGTATAGGCCGTCATTCATATACCAAATGAGGCTTATTTAGGGTCATAATATGGACAGATATTTTTATACAGAGAGCATTTTAATAACACGAACATATTTTTAAGGGCACTGTTTCGGGATATGCTGCAAAAGACAGGAAAAGAGGAAGGTCTGCAGAGGAGGACTGTGGATGTGAAAAGTCATCATGGCATCTAGACAAGATAGAGATAAAAAGAAAGAGATGACTCCAGAGAAGATGTAATCTAAAAGGTACCTGGGTGTAAATGTTTATTTGTGATACTGACTAATTCTCATCAGTACTATGGTTCCTGTATGGTCTGTAGTCTGATGATGGCTATTAATAACAACTCCAAGTATCTCCTTATTATTGTTAAGGACATACTGGGAGTTGTGGGGTTGCAGGTTCATGTGGTACATTTGTTTATGTGGCTGACTTGATATTACAGTAGATTGTTAAAATAAGCTTGGTCCATGTATTCAAGTACTCTTGGTTCTGGTCATGTACTCATGTACTTAAAGTGGTTCTGGTGATGTATTCATGTACTTATGGTGGTTCTGGTGACATGTTCATGTACTCATTGAGGTTCTGATAATGTATCAGTTTACTGATGGTGGTTTTGGTGACATATTCATGGACTGATGGTGGTTGTGGTGATAAATTCATGTACTGATGGTGGTTGTGGTGGCATATTCATGTACTGATGGTGGTTCTGGTGACATATTCATGTACTGATGGTGGTTCTGGTGATGTATCTATTTATTGATTGATACCACCGCGGCGGCCCTGTGATGAAACGAGCACACGGTCCGCCACACGGTAGCCCGGGGTATCACGGCTTGTGATCCCTCCGTGCCGCAAATGTGACGAAAACGCTCACACACACGACGGCTGCTGCCGTCCGACCCAGTAAACTGCAGGGATTTATAATTATCCCACTTCCCTTTGGAACTTGCAGCTCTCTGGCGCCCCCCTTACCCTCAGGTCAGTCAGGGAATTGCACCTAGGATAATTAGTCGCCAGACGGGTCACTGGATGTGTGCTGGCTATTGGGCACGCTGTAGTGAGGGAATTATAATTACTCCGGGCCGCAGCCAGGCAATACTCTTATAAGACCCGCTCCGTCACTGCCAACGCCACCCCATAGGTCAACACTTTACACCCTTCTTTTAAGCTGCACCAGCTACGATTTACTTAAGGAACAATTTATCAAGAGGGTCCGTAGCAACCCCAAAACAGTAGCTAGTACTTCAGGCACGTGCAAATTCGTTTATAGAGCAGGAGAACAAACTAGTAAATTTTATATCTTTACTCCAAAAAGGTTGACAGTGTTTATAAAGTTTTAAAACAAGATTTTAAAAAGGGGAGACAATCGAAATATGTTACAATATGGTTACAGAAAATAAAAGGGGTTAACATAAGGAAGATCAACTCACAGTTCTTAGATCATAGTAGGCAAGCCATGCGGTCGGGGGATGGGAGACACATCACAATGCATTACAGAGCTGTGCTACATCTGGTGTCCAGGCAGATCTCAGGCAGAATACCTGGCCCCTACCTTATAGACCTGTGGCCGTGACGTCATAAACGGTAAGGATGTATTGCTTTCCAGAGCAGCTGGGGACGGCCAGCGGGCCCACGATGTCCACCGCGATCCTCTGGAAAGGCTCCTCTATCACTGGCAACGGGATCAGGGGAGCCTTAAGAGCAGGCCCCACCTTCCCCACTCTTTGACAGGTGATACAGGAGCGGCAGTAGGTAGTCACATCTGTCCCCATCTTGGGCCAATAGAAGTGTTGAGACAGCCGTGCCTTAGTTTTGCTGATCCCCAAGTGTCCAGCGAGTGGAATCTCATGGGCAATCCTCAACAACTCACCTCGGAACTGGTGCGGGACGACCAGCTGTTTTTCCCTCAACCACTCCTTTTGGGAATCTCCGGGTACTGTCTCCCGGTACAGCCTTCCTCGTTCCCAGAACACCCTCTCCTTATCAGTCACGGAGGTGGGCGTCTCGACGAGGTGCCTCAAGTTCTCCAGGCTCGCATCTGAGTGCAGAGCGGCCTGGAACTCCTGGCTGGAGGCCGCCAGAAGTGACGTTAGGGTTCCTTCCTCACTGGGACCCCCTGGGACCGGCTCTGGGTCCACCTCTGGTTCAGTTTCTCCTGTAGCGGAGGAGGGTCCAGACGGCAGGGCGCTACCTGCGATCCGGGCACTCTGACTGCGGGTAACAGCAGCTACATATGCAGTCTCCCCGGGGATTTCTATAGACCCATCAGCCTGCACTGCTATGGGCTCTACCTCCCCATCCACCCCCAACACTTCAGGAGCAGTGCTACTTATGGGCCAGTTACCTTCCTCGGTGGCACTGGTCAGTGTCATGGCATCACCTTCCTCATGGTTCCCATGCACCTCCCCATTTCCTTGAGCACTGTCGCTTGCTCCTGCTAGGGGTTCCCCAGCCGTCTCACTCCACAGAGCGACGTGGCTGAATGCTCCTGTACCTGTGGACACATCTACCACTTCAGAGAAAGGGTTAACAGGTTCAGATGGCACAGATACATCACTATCAGCATCATTCCTAGGGAAAGAAAGGTTATCAGTTGCATAATCACTTCGCAAAGCATTGGTAGGTAACACAATCAGTTTCCATCATCATCAACATCAACATCATGGTTAACGTTAACCTTATTATCAGATTGGGGAGGGGTGTCAGGGATATAGTACGCGACCATCCTCCCCAGATCAGTCCCCAATAAAACATCAGTGGGCAGGTTTTCGGACACCCCCACTTCCTTCACCCCGCTCCCGGCACCCCAGTCAATGAAAACTCGGGCTATCGGCAAGGGGTAGTGGACGCCCCCAATCCCGGTGACAGTTAGGGTTTTACCCGGAATCAACTCTTCAGGGGCCGCCAGTTCGGGTCGGATGAGGGTTCGCTCAGCCCCAGTGTCCTTGAGGCCTGTAGCAAGACGGGCCCCCACGCGGACGGGCTGCACGTTGTCATCAACCCTCCCCACCACACCACCCACCAAAAGAACAGAGGCGTTGGGCCCGGAGGCCTTGGCTGGGGGGTTCTTCTGCCTCTCCGGACAGGTGGCGCTGATGTGTCCAGTCCTTTTACAGGAGAAACACTGGCGGGGGTCTGAGGTAGGCCTGGCGCTGGCAAAGGGGATAGTGCCTCCAGAGGACGACTGGCAGGGGCACTGGGGTTGGTTGCAGGCTTACCCCCTCCCCAGCGGGCGGCGACGGGCTTCCGCACCTCGGGTTTCCGGTTGGCCTCATAGCTGTCGGCGATCCGTGATGTTAGGACCGCGTCCTCCGGTTCTCGGTCCAGGATGAACTGTCGGACCTCAGCTGGGCACAGATGCAGGAACTGGTCTTTGATCATCAGGTCTCTCAGCTCCTCAAAGGTGTCAACTGACAGTCCATGGATCCACTGGTCAAAGTGGTTCCTGAGTCCTTGCACCACATCGCTATAACTGTCGTGTGGGCCACGTTGGAGGTTCCGGAACTTCTTTGGTATACCTCAGGGGTTAGCTGGTACTTGGCGATCAGGGCCTGCTTGATGGCCTCATAGTCATCATCTTGATCAGACATGAGGGAAGCAAACGCCTCCAAAGCTTTGCCCTTTAGCCCGGGGGTCAAGTACCTGGCCCATTGGTCGGCAGGCAGCCGGTACTGTCTGCAGACTTTCTCAAAGGCCCGCAGAAAAGTGTCCAAGTCTCCGTCCTTTTCCATCACGGGAAAGTGCTCCGGCCTGTGCTTCGGACTCTGAGAGCTACTGGGTGTACTCGCTGGACCATCTCCAGCTCATGGGCTCTCTGCGCTTGGGCTTCCCGCTCGGCTCGGGCTCTCTCAGCCTCCCGCTCGGCTCTCTCAGCCTCCCGCTGGGCTTGGCGCTCGGCTCGGGCCTCCTGCTGGTATTGCTGGATCAGCTTCAGGCGCTCATCCCGGTCGCCGGCAGGGAGTCCCTCCAGGGCCGCCTGCAGGTAAGGGTCCAACCCGCCCTGGGTGTAAGCATGCAGGGTTTGGGCCTCTGCTGCAGCACCACCTTGGCTTGGGTCGGCTCCTGCGCCCGCCACGCTCCGATGCTCGTCCAGTTCCTTCAGGGCCTGGACCAGTCGGGCTTTGGTTTGGTTCTTTTGGTCAAGGCCGTGGTACACGCAGATTCCCACAAGAGTGTCCCTGTTCTGCTTTTCGTACCAACTTGCTCCTCTTGTAGCCATGTTTGCCAAATAAAAGATAGGATAGAAAAACAAAGAGAAGGGAGGGGTAACCGCAAGTACACACAATTGTCTCAGGACTAATAAACACTGAGTCTGTTCTCCAAAACTTTAGTTGCAGGGTCCCTGAAGAACCGTGCAAGTTTTTTAGTGAATGGAATGATTGCTCAAACCAGATCACTAATGCTCTATAATCCCACCGCTGCCACCACATGTGATGAAACGAGCACACGGTCCGCCACACGGTAGCCCGGGGTATCACGGCTTGTGATGCCTCCGTGCCGCAAATTTGACGAAAACGGGCACACACACGACGGCTGCTGCCGTCCGACCCAGTAAACTGCAGGGATTTATAATTATCCCACTTCCCCTTTGGAACTTGCAGCTCTCTGGCGCCCCCCTTACCCTCAGGTCAGTCAGGGAACTGCACCTAGGATAATTAGTCGCCAGACGGGTCACTTGGATGTGTGCTGGCTATTGGGCACGCTGCAGTGAGGGAATTATAATTACTCCGGGCCGCAGCCAGGCAATACTCTTATAAGACCCGCTCCGTCACTGCCAACGCCACCCCATAGGTCAACACTTTACACCCCTTCTTTTAAGCTGCCACCAGCTACGATTTACTTAAGGAACAATTTATCAAGAGGGTCCGTAGCAACCCCAAAACAGTAGCGTAGTACTTCAGGCACGTGCAAATTCGTTTATAGAGCAGGAGAAACAAACTAGTAAATTTTATATCTTTACTCCAAAAAGGTTTGACAGTGTTTATAAAGTTTTAAAACAAGATTTTAAAAAAGGGGAGACAATCGAAATATGTACAATATGGTTACAGAAAATAAAAGGGGTTAACATAAGGAAGATCAACTCACAGTTCTTAGATCATAGTAGGCAAGCCATGCGGTCGGGGGATGGGAGACACATCACAATGCATTACAGAGCTGTGCTACATCTGGTGTCCAGGGCAGATCTCAGGCAGAATACCTGGCCCCTACCTTATAGACCTGTGGCCGTGACGTCATAAACGGGGTGGAGTTACCAGGGTCCTCCTCTTGCTCTAAGTGGTAATCTTAGTTCAGAAAACTCCTAACCTTCATAACTTAGAGATGGAGTCTCTTACAGCGATGCACAGCATACCATTGTACTCCGCAAGATGTTGGCGTGCATTTAAGTCTAAACGCAGAGTGCCTGGGTGGATCGGCTAAGCAGAAATCGGTTTCTTGGGTTCTGTTGGAGTTACGGGTTCACCAGTACCACGGGAACAATGCCTGTCGGCGTATGTTTCACAACAGTAACTTTCGTGTTTCTGACGCAAATTCCCACCGTGTTATAAGCAAAAGAATGAATCCTCATAATGGCTGCCATGGAGGGACAGCACATGTGAAGACAATGGAGACCCCCCTACGGTGAGGCGGGAAAACTCCAGCACTGGTAGCTTCAGATTACACTGAGCCTCAATGGGAGGGGGGAAGGGAAGCGCAGCTATACACAGGCTGCTAAATGTAGTAGATGTCATCACACCGCCCTGCTATTGCTCCTTGGGCCTCCTGTGCTGGTGGTGTGGGGTCGCGCCGGGTGTCTCCGGGCTTGCGTACCTCCCAGGTTGCCTGGTAATTCACTCTGGTGCATGCTCTGTACTGGTGTGTCTCAGGTCACAGCACTCCCCCCCCCAGGGTGCATGCTTTGTCTAACCTTGAATCTCCTATACTTTACCCAGTGCGTGCTCTGCTCTGCCCTGATCTCCTGTACATTACCCAGTGACACTCTGCTCTGCCCTAGTCTCCTGTACATTATCCAGTGCGCGCTCTGCTCTGACTTGATCTCCTGTGCATTACCCAGTGTACTCTCTACTCTGCCCTGATCTCCTATACATTACCCAGTGCGTGCCCTGCTCTGCCTTGGTCCCCTGTACATTACCCATTGCACAGTCCGCTCTGCCCTGGTCCCCTGTACATTACCCAGTGAGCGCTCTGCTTAGCTCTGTTCCCCTGAGCATTTCACAGTTCACAATCTGCGCCGTCTTGGTCTCTCTGTCTCCTATGAGCCGGTCCCTGGTACTAGTTATTGCGGTATAGCCTCCCCCCGGGCCTGCTTCTAACGCTCCCTGTATAGGGGTCGGTTTCACCTGGTCAGCTCGCCCGGGTTCGGTCGGTATCGCGATCCAGTGGGTCCACTCTAGGAACCGTGACACTGATGATATTTCTGGTGCCATATTCATGGACTATTGATGGATCTGGTGCTCTAATTTTGTACTAATGGTGATTTTGGCTTCATGTGCATATACTGATGATGGTTCTGATGATGAATATATCACTAGAATCATCATAACTACATGAATACAGCACCAGAACCAACATCACTACATGAATATCTCACCAGAACCAGAATGCATCATCATAACCACCATCAGTTTTGTGTAAGCTGTATTTGTCGCATAACAGATACAAAAACCATCATCTGAGCCCCTTTATTTATAATGGAGGTCTGTTTATTTTCCATTAGGGTGTTTGAGAAATGCTGGATATCTTAATTGAAACCAAACAGCTCCAATTATATTTACAGTTTATTAGTTTCCCTAACTATCCTTGGGTTCTACATTTAAAATATAGTATGTCAGGGATGAAAATCGCTATTTTTCCCTGTATTGTGTAAAAGGTCAGCAAAAATGATTGATTCTGTATCTAACTTTGAAATTGCACTTCCTATTTCGTCACATCCCTAAAGTACACCACTTTTTCTACTTTTCATATCATTTTTTTGTGAAAAAGATAACAATTCTAGTGGAAGTGGTCATAAGATTTGGCTACATAACCCATTGCACGGGTAGGTAGATGTGCTTTAGGTGTCCTGTTATGTTAGTCTCTGAACCATTGTTTTCCTTTGGGGAGGGGGCTGGAGTAGGGGGTGCTATTGGCTTCATCTGCCTAGGGCACCAAAAAACTTTGTCCTGGCCCTGATGATTTTATACACATGAATAAATTCATGTAGAAAAGGCACACATAAGTGAATCTCGTCTTTCTGCCCTTTTATGAATACATACTGTACATAATTCCCATCGCCACACAATAAGAGAAAAAAGAATGGATCTACCTGTGGCAAAACATTTTTGTATGCCTGATCACAGCACCACACACATGAAATTACTGGTACTGAAAGGTAATTTCACATCTCAGAGAGACAGGAGAGTCTCAGAATATAAACTCATGATGACCTTTGACACTCTCAGTGCAGAAATGTACGTGTCGCATGGATTTATGTCTTTTTACATCAATTAAGGAATTTGCTCCAAAGACCTTGTGGGGGCATCAATAAACATTACCAGAACCCAATCAGAGGGCAATAAAACTTTCACACTCCTTATCTATGAACTGTTCCAATATTTATGTTCATCTCTATCTCCCATAATGACAGTTCTGCTTCACGTCATTTGTCTTATCTATTGCATTATTTCTGTGCTGTGTTGTGTATAAATATGTGATTCTTCAGATGTTGTATTAGTCTTCGCCTGATGAAGAGACCTGAGTAGTCTCGAAAGCTTGCAATTTGTTAACATCTTTTCAGTTAGCCATTTACACTGAGGACTCTCAATTCTAAATATTTTTCTTACTGTACATAAGTAACTCAATTTAATAGTATAATATCATCTTGTCTCATTAAACCATTATATGAAGGAGACAATTTCTTTAGTTGTAGCTTGCATATATTTTACATTTCCGTTGCCTCTCTCAATAAGATACAAGTAAGCCTGGGCTTGTCTTGTCTTTTTATTCTATTAGCTTTTATGCGTTTTGTCCAACCCCCTTACCCTCGTTGTCACCTTTTCCTACTACTGAGAAGCAATAAAGAAAAACGTAACATGAGAATAAAGAGTGCTGGCAAACAGCATAATGGCCTGTGTGACCCCACTCGGAGCAAGAGGATAGGTTGTTCTGTAGACCATTCATGTTCTCATCATAAATACATAAAGGGCTTATATGTGCCATGCTTTTCAGGATTCCTAGAATTCGTGCTCATTTGTGCAAAACTTTGTCTTTAAGTTACTGCTGCCATCAATGAACTTTCAGTAGCTGGTGATATAAACTTTAGGTACTTTTATTGTAGCTGCAAAGGAAAGAAACATAGAAATTCTCTTTATCAGACAGCAATGTAGCAAATATCACTTACTGGGCTGCTTGGTACAGTTTTAATAGAATTCCTGTTTTCTCTATTGTTAACGTAGCAGTGGTCAAAATGCTGAGTGGTATATAACCCCAGCCACACCCCTGATTGGCAGGTTCCTGAGTAAACTGTGCATTTGTCAGCAAGCAGTTGTGGGGGGTGGGATTACACAGATCAAACTGACTTATCTGCACGTGAGAACTAGTCCTGTAGAGAAAATCTCCTGCTGATAACGCACTGATTGTATTGAAACTACAGCAAGCTCCGAAAGGTTACAAAGATATGGACCTTTATACTTATTTATGGTCTTTACAAAGAGGAATTGCTTATAAAATTGCAAATCAGCCTATAGACATGCCCCAGAGAATCTTGTGAGCCACGCCCCTTAGTAAAGACCATAAAAATAGCAGTAAGTAAAAAGGCCCATATCTCTGGAACCGTACGGCGAATTAAAAAAAATTACACAAGGGAGCAATGTAAATAAAATAAGGGCAAAACCTGACCAATTCTGACTCTGTGAAAGGTCCCCTTTAAATATCATATGTATTGTTGTAGAAAGGAAGTGCCCCAAAATGTACATACAGTGGGGAAAAAAGTATTTAGTCAGCCACCAATTGTGTAAGTTCTCCCACTTAAATAGATGAGAGAGGCCTGTAATTGACATCATAGGTAGACCACAACTATGAGAGTCAAAAGGAGAAAACAAATCCAGAAAATCACCTTGTCTGATTTGGCAAAATTTATTTTGCAAATTATGGTAGAAAATAAGTATTTGGTCATTAACAAAAGTTCATCTCAATTTTTTGTTATTTATCCTTTGTTGGCAATGACAGAGGTCAAACATTTTCTGTAAGTCTTCACAAGGTTGGCACACACTGTTGGTGGTATGTTGGCCCATTCCTCCATGCAGATCTCATCTAGAACAGTGATGTTTTGGGCCTGTTGCTGGGCAACACGGACTTAAAAATACCTCCAAAGATTTTCTATGGGGTTGAGATCTGGAGACTGGCTAGGCCACAGCAGCACATACTAGATGGCAGATAGATGTCCTACACTCCCCTGATGATTCAATAAGATGAAACGTGTTGGGAGTCACTATCCCCAGGAATCAATCATTGGAAGCACACTGAAATGTTGCTCCACTGAGGTCTGATGATGGAACTCGCCTGCAGAGAGCGGTGAAAGGATCCCGGTCCCCTGACTGAGTATAAAACCACTGATAGAAATAAATATCCACTTTGGGAATGCTTGTAACGTATGTTTTAAAGGTCTGATGAGAAATGATGAATATTGAGACCGTGATGCATAGATGTATTATGTTTCCCAGATGTGACTATGTTTATTGCTGCATTGTCTTTTCAGACTGACATAGCGTTTTGTCTCTGTATTTTACTCCTAGTTGTTTAACAGTGGTTGTACTGCCATTATTTACATTATTTACAGGTACACAGGGACTGTGTTGTGGAGAGACTTGAGAAGGGGATAAATGTGTTCTACTGTTTTCCCCTAGATAAGCAGGCTCTCTATACTATATGTATGAACCCTGGGCATAAAATTGATATGCAATGCTAAAAAAACACCAATCAGCATGCCCATTAAATGCATAAAATTACAGTAGTTTGGCATTATGTTGCCTTGTTAATTCATTGAAAGAGAAATTTGACTTTACCTATTGACGGATTTAAACAAATTGGACATGTGTACGTGTGCATGGTGATTTTTGGAATATACCCACAGATGTCAACTGGCTTTTTGACAAAACGTGGATAAGGATTAATATCAGATATTCTAACAATATGGCAGTATCCCACTGCTGTTGCACTGTTTGGTTACAAGTTTGCACTTGTGCACTTTATATCTTTAAGGTCTTCTATTTAATATGTTATAACTATAGATTAAAAGTTATGATTTTTTAGTCCCAAATTGCTACTAGTGTATTTAATCATTTTGGGTATAAGACAGCCCCCGGTTTTTCAGAATAGGTCATCCAGGACCTTCATATGCTTCTTACGAAGCCACTCCTTCATTGCCCTGGTAGTGTGCTTTGGATCATTATCATGCGGAAAGACTCATTTAAGTTTCATCTTCAGTGCCCTTGCTGATGGATGGAGGTTTTTTCTCATAATCTCACGATACATCGCCCCATTCATTCTTTCATGTACACAGATCAGTCGTCCTGGTCCCTTTGCAGAGAAACAGCCCCAAAGCATGATGTTGCCACCCCCATGCTTCACAGTAGGTATTGTGTTCTTTGGATGCAACTCAGCATTCTGTCTCCTCCAAACACGATGAGTTTTGTTTTGACCAAACAGTTCTACTTTGGTTTCATCTGACCATATGACATTCTCCCAATACTCTTCTGGATAATCCAAATGCTCTCTAGTAAACTTCAGATGGGCCCAGACATGTACTGGCTTAAGCAGGGGACACGTCTGGCACTGCAGGATCTGAGTCTCTGGCAGCGTAGTGTGTTACTGATGGTAGCCTTTGTTACGGTGGTCCCAGCTCTATGCAGGTCATTCATTAGGTCCCCCCGTGTGGTTCTGGGACTTTTGCTCTCCGTTCTTGTGATCATTTTGACCCCACGGGTTGAGATCTTGTGTGGAGCCCCATATCGAGGGAGATTATCAGTGGTCTTGTATGTCTTCCATTTTCTTATTATTGCTCCCACAGTTGATTTTATCAGTCCAAGCTGCTTGCCTATTGCAGATTCAGTCTTTCCATTATGTTTCTGGCGTCCTTCGACAGATCTTTGTCTTCACCATAGTGGAGTTTTGAGTGTGACTGTTTGAGGTTGTGGGCAGGTGTCTTTTATACTGATAACAAGTTCAAACAGGTGCCATTACTACAGGTAATGAGTGGAGGACAGAGGAGTCTCTTAAAGTTTTAACGAAGAAGTTACAGAAATCTTGCATGTTTTTAGGTGATCAAATACTTATTTTCCATCATAATTTGCAAAATAAATCTTGCCAAATCAGACAAGGTGATTTTCTGGATTTGTTTTTTCATTTTGACTCTCATAGTTGTGGTCTACCTAAGATGTCAATTACAGGCCTCTCTCATCTTTTTAAGTGGGAGAAATTACACAATTGGTGGCTGACTAAATACTTTTTTCCCCACTGTATATACATGTATTCCACATGAAGAATACCCCCACTTATATAGTTCCTCATGTGTGTAAATAGATATACATAAATATCAGAATCCCCCTCCTCCATCGTGCTGTCTCAATTGCCTTGAGACAAAGGGTATGTCCAGTCAATTGGTGAAAAACATATTCATATATATATCTACTAATCTCTTTATTTACATATATATAGGGACAGTTAGTATTGTGAGTGATATTGGCTGTGTGTGATTAGGTAACGTGGGTGGTATATTATTAGGTAATTGTGGGTTTGAACGTGTGTGTATATATATATAAACACACATGCGTATATCGCCGCCTTGGTTATCTACTATATAATCGTCTAATCCTGTCTGTCTGTAACAGAAACCCCGTGTAGCTGATTGGATGTGGGTGTTGCTGGGGATGTGGTGCAGGCACGCCCCTTGGATACCCGACCGCGGCCATAGCTACGTCACAGGGACTGTCACAGAACCTGTTGTGAGCATGTTGGAAATGACTTCTGAGTTGGGGCTCCCTCTGGTGGTTGCTGAGGGTATTGAACCAGTGTTGAATAGTAGAAGTCCATCACTGCGAGCGATGACTGGCAATCAGGAGACACTGACTGGGCTGATATAAGTGAGCTGCCTTCCCATGATCCTCGCCGGTGATCAATTGTTGTTTCCTGGTTCATTTGGAAGTCAGCTGGTATCTTGCCTTCATCTGCTACTTTCAGATATGATATTTTCTGCTTGCTTCTATCGTGTTTGCAATTTCCATTTTTTGTCTGCACTTTTGTGGGAGGTTGGTCGGGTTCCCCTACAGGGGCCTGTGCTGCTCTCTGTTTTTGGTAGCCACTGTTTATTTGTTCCATTGCTCTGTCCCTGCTATTTGAGTGGCTGCTGGTTAGCCGCTTGGTCACACCAAGATCTGATTTGGCGGGTGGCGAGATCGTGTGGTCTCAGCATTTTTTGAAATCAGAAGTGTTGGAATTTTCTAGGGTTTTGCTGGGTTGCAGATAGTATTCTGTCCTGTCCTATCTAGGCAGTATTTGGCCCCAGCGTTTGCTCATCTATTTTCTGCCTGCGTTTGTGTTTCTTCTTGTCTAACCGCCATTATATGTTTGAGGGCTACCTATTCCTTTGGGGCTCGACTCTGGGGCAGTTAGCTTTCCTGTTTCTATCTTCAGATGTAATCTCTCTGGCTGTGCCGAGGCGTCTAGGTCACTGTAGGTACGTCCCACGGCTGCTTCTAGTTGTGCGGTTAGCTTAGGTATCTGCAACCCATTAGTTCCCAACCTCTCTGGGTGTTTGGCTGCTTTTGCTGTGTTTTGCTCATGTCCTCCTCGGCTTCCAAATCATAACAGAATCACAGGCCTTATCGAAAATTCTATGGTACTCAACAGAAGGAAAAAATAGAAAAAAATAAAAAAAATAAGTCAGAATTTTTTTTTATTTTTTTTTGGGTGTGTATTTTTTTCCTCTTTATCTCTGGGGGCTGTAGGAGGAGTTTTTCTGTAATGGAAGTCAAGCATTTGTCTGATCGTGTGGAGCAGCTTGCTGCTGAAGTTCGGAGTATTTCTGTCTATCTCACTCACTCGTCTGCTGTAGAACCTAAGATCCCTACTCCGGATTTATTTTTTGGGGATCGGTCTAAATTTTTGAATTTTAAAAATAACTGTAAGTTTTTTTGCCCTGAAGTCCTCAGGGAACGTGGCACAGCAGGTTCAAATTGTCATCTCCCTGTTGCGCGGCGACCCTCAGGATTGGATTTTTCCCTGACACCTGGGGATCCTGTTTTGACTGATGTTGATGTGCTTTTTCAGGCTCTGGGGTTGTTGTATGATGAACCTAATGTTACTGATCAAGCTGAGAAAACCTTGTTGGCATTGAATCAGGTTTAGGAAGCTGCAGAGCTATATTGTCAGAAATTCCGAAAAGTGGGCAGTCCTTACTAATCGAATGACGATGCCCTGGCAGCTCGTTTTCGGAAGGGTTTGGCAGAGACTGTAAAGGACGTTATGGTGGGATTTCCTGTTCCCTCTGGTCTCAATGACTCTATGTCATTAGCTATTCAAATTGACAGACGTTTACGTGAGCGTAGAAACATGCGAGAGGTGGTGATGCCTTGCGAGCCAGCCCCTGAGCCCATGCAGTGTGATGGAGTGGTTTCTGGGGCTCAGCGTCGAGAGTTTCGAAAGCGTAATAAGTTTTGCTTCTATTGAGAAGACGCTTCTCATACTATTTCCTTCTGCCCTACGTGGGGTACAAGTTTTGCGCGCTCTGTTGTTTTGGGTAATGTTCAGACTAAATTTCTTTTGACTGTTACCTTGATTTGCTCCGTGTCCACATTTTCAGCTCAAGCATTTGTTGATTCAGGAGCAGCTCTAAACCTGAAGGATTTTGATTTGGCCAAACGTTGTGGTTTTCCTATGGTACCCCTGCGGAGGTCTATTCCTTTGCTGGGTATTGATTCTACCCCTTTGGCGGAGAATAAACCCCAGTTTTCTACCCAGGTGATAATGCGGGTTGACCCGGACCACCAAGAGAATTGTAAATTTTTGGTGTTACATAATTTACATGACATTATTGTACTGGTTTTCCCTGGTTACATACTCATAATCCTGTTTTGGATTGGAAGTCTGTGTCTGTGGTCAGTTGGGGTTGTCAATGTGTTCGTAGTGACATTCCTGTTTTTTCTACCTCTCCCCAGTCTCAATATGTCCCTGACTATTTGGTTGATTTTTCTGATGTGTTTAGTGAGAGTAAGTCTGCGTCCTTACCTCCTCATAGGAGTTATGATTGCGCGATTGAGTTGGTACCCGGTTGTAAATTTCGCAAGGGTCGGCTCTTCAATTTATCGGTACCTGAGCATGATGCTATGCGATCTTATATCAAAGAATCTTTGGAGAAGGGTCATATCATACCATCCTTTTTCACCCTTGGGCGCCGGCTTTTTCTTTGTGGCCAAAAAGGATGTTCATTGAGGCCATGTATTGACTAAAGTCTCCTTAATAAGATCACTGTTAAATATCAGTATCCGTTACCCCTGATTTCTGATTTTTTTTCCAGAGTGAAAGGTGCCAGTTGGTTTACCAAGCTTGACCTTAGGGGGGCATATAATCTTATTCACATCAAGCACGGAGAAGAATGGAAGACTTCGTTTAATACCCCAGAGGGGCATTTTGAGTACCTGGTGATGCCTTATGGGCTTACTATACCCCTTCCGTCTTCCAGTCTTTCATGAATGATATTTTCCGGGATTTGGTGTTTAAGTTTCTGATCGTTTATTTGGACGATATTTTGATATTTTCCAATGACTGGGATTCTCATGAGGAACATATTCGGATGGTATTCCGGATTTTGAGAGAGAATGCATTGTATGTTAAGGGATCGAAATGTCTCTTTGGCGTACAGAAGGTTTCATTTTTGGGATTCATTTTGTCTCCGTCTGCTATTGAAATGGACCCGGTCAAGGTTCAGGCCATTGGTGATTGCATTCAGCCCACTTCATTGAAGGCTCTTCAGAGATTTTTGGGTTTTGCTAATTTCTACCGTAAATTTATAAGTAATTTCTCTGGTATTGTGAAACCACTGACTGACCAAAAAGGGTTCTGATGTGGTGAATTGGTCTCCTGATGTAGTTTCTGCGTTTCAGGAGCTCAAGCGGAGATTCACTTCGGCTCCTGTTTTACGGCAACCTGATGTTTCTCTACCATTTCAGGTGGAGATAGATGCTTCTGAGATTGGTGCAGGAGCCATTTTGTCCCAAAGGGATCCTGTAACCTCTAAGATTAACCCTTGTGCCTTCTTCTCCCAAAAGTTTTCCCCAGCTAAACGTAATTATGATGTGGGGAATCGGGAATTATTGACTATGAAGTGGCCTTCGAAGAGTGGAGACATTGGTTGGAGGGAGCCAAACATCAAGTTGTGGTCCTCACTGACCACAAAAACTTGATTTTTCTCGAATCAGCCAAGTGATTGAATCCCAGACAGGCCAGGTGGGCCTTGTTTTTCACGCGTTTTAACTTTGCGGTCTCCTTCCTCCCGGGTACTAAGAATGTTAAAGCGGATGCCCTCTCTTGGAGTTTCCTTGCGGATTCTATTGGTGTGACTGAGCCTACGGCCATTCTGAAGGAGGGTGTCGTTCCTTCCGCTATCTCACCCGATTTAAGACTGGCCCTGGAACAAATTCAGGGGGATAAACCTGAACGTTGCCCTGCGGGGAAATTGTATGTCCCAGACCAATGGAGAGAAAAAGTTATGTCTGAAGTCCATTGCTCTGCGATGGCTGGTCATCCCGGTATTTTTGGTACTAGAGATTTGGTGAGTCGGTCCGTTAGGGGCCTACTTTATCTCGTGACGTCAGGAACTTTGTGCAGTCTTGTGGGACTTGTTCTCGGTCCAAAACTTGCTCCCGCTCTGGTGGATTGCTAATGCCATTGCCTGTGCCGAAGAGGCCATGGACCCGTATCTCTATGGATTTTATTTCCGACCTCCCTGTCTCTCAGAGAATGACCGTTATCTGGGTGATCTGTGATAAGTTTTCCAACATGATCCATCTTGTGCCACTACCAAAATTGCCATCCTCTGCCGAGTTGCTGCCCTTGTTTTTTGTTTTTCAGCAGGTGGTTCGGTTGCACAGCATTCCAGAGAACATTGTGTCTGACAGAGGAGTCCAATTGGTTTCCAGGTTTTGGAGGACATTTTGTTCTAAACTGGGAGTTCAGCTGTCTTTCTCCTCTGCGTTTCACCCTCAGACCAATGGGCAGATGGAGAGAACAAACCAGACCGTGGAGACTTATTTGAGATGTTTTGTGTCTGCTGATCAGGATGACTGGATCTCTTTTTTGCCTTTGGCTGAATTTGCTCTGAATAATAGGGCTAGTTCTGCTACCTTGATGTCTCCTTTTTTATACAATTTCGGGTTTCATCCTCGGTTTTCTTCGGGGCAGGTGGAGGCTTCTGTCTGTCCGGGTGTTGACTCTATGGTGGAGAGAATGCAGCAGATTTGGGATCAAGTAGTGGATAAATTGTCTCACTCTCAAGAGAGGGCCCAACGGTTTGCCAACCGGCATAGGACTGATGGTCCTCAGTTTAAAGTGGATGACTTGGTTTGGTTGTCCTCAAAGAATATCCCTATGAAGGTTGCATCTCCAAAGTATAAGCCAAGGTTCATTGGACCTTATAGGATCTTGGAAGTCCTTAATCCCGTTTATTTTCGTTTGGCTCTTCCTGGGACGTTTAAGATTCATAATGTCTTCCACAATTCTTTATTGAAAAGGTTTGTCGAGCCAGTGGTTCCTATGGCTGCGCCTCCTGAGCCTGTTTTGGTTGAGGGCAATCTGGAGTATGAAGTGGAGAAGATATTGTATTCTCGTTTGGCTAGATGGAGACTCCAGTACTTGGTTAAGTGGAAAGGTTATGGTCAGGAGGACAATTCTTGGGTGTTTGCTTCTGACATTCATGCGAAGAGACTGGTTTGTGCCTATCACCGAGCTCATCCTGATTGGCCTGGAGGCGCAGGTGAGGGTTCGGTGACCCCTCCTCAAGGGGGGGTACTGTTGTGAGCTTGTTGGAAATGACTTCTGAGTTGGGGCTCCCTCTGGTGGTTGCTGAGGGTATTGAACCAGTGTTGAATAGTAGAAGTCCATCACCTGCGAGCGATGACTGGCAATCAGGAGAGACTGACTGGGCTGATATAAGTGAGCTGCCTTCCCATGATTCTCGCCGGTGATCAATTGTTGTTTCCTGGTTCATTTGGAAGTCAGCTGGTGTCTTGCTGTTAAGGGCCTGCGGAACGCACCTAATAGATATAATGGAGAGGTGCGTTTGCAGCCCGGGGTCCACCGTGCAGGCAGAGCCTGCTGCTAGTAAGATGGCGCAACAGGTAGTATGAGCGAACTCTGTTATCCCACAGACTCGCAGATGTGAATGCCGTAGCACTATATAGCGATATAATCAAACTCTGTTATTCCACAGAGCCGCTAAACTAAAATGCTGTGGCGCTATATGGCTATATAAGCAGACTCTGTTACTTCATAGAGCCACTGTGATAGCGTCTGTGTCCTGTTAGACTCACAGGAGACACAGATGACTGCTAAGCGGATTGCAGTCTGTGGTCATGCAATCAGAACACAAGCAACATCTCCTCACCGGAGTAGCCGGTATTCTAGTGGCGTCTTTCAGCCGAGCCCTGAACACGTGCATACAATCTTCTCACCGGAGGTGCCGGTATTCTAGTGGCATTTTTCAGCCGAGACCTAACCACATGCATACATGACCACACGGGCGCAAAGCACATAACAAGTTTGATACTAGCGCACGGCCGTGCGGACATGCAGGCATTTTATAGCAGCAACAACTGCAGGACCTTCCAGAAATAAACAATGGAAGCCTGCCCCAGAAATCGAGCAGCTTCAGGACCTTTCTGGAGGACCAATGGAGTCACTGCAGTGTCAGAGCATGTGAACACTGATCTGCAATTGAAGATTTTACCCTGGGCATGCTCAGATGGAGAAACAGAGGACTTAGTCCCAGAGCTGCCTGCTCCAGCACTGGTTACAATAGAGGAATCAGGAGAGGCAACAGAAAGCCTCTGCACAGTATTAAACTGGGCAAGACCCTGGGACCGACGTCTCTGCTGAGCAGGCTCCAGACGGATGGGGGACCCCAACGTTACTAACTCGAGATTCCCCTTGTGCAGCAGTGGGAACTCGATCCCTAACATTACCCCCTCCTAGGGCCTCCCCTTCTTTGGGCCTTGCTGCGTTCAAAGGAAGTGATGAGCTGCGGAGCGTGAACATGCTCGGCAGGCTCCCAGGACCTATCTTCACACCCATAACCCCTCCAGTCCACCAAATAAAATTTTTCGCCCCGTACCACCTTGTACCCTACAATAGCGTTCACCTCGTGATCATCCGTAGACGAACCCGATGTCCCGGCAGATGACTCGGAAAACCGGGACATGACCACGGGTTTTAGAAGGGACACATGAAAGGTGTCGTAGATAACTAGGCGTGGCGGAAGGGCCAAATGGTAAACCACAGGGTTAACCTGCTCGAGGACCTTGCAGGGACCCAAATATGGGGTGCCAACTTAGTGGACTCCACTCGCAGCCTGATGTTTCGGGCGGAGTGCCACACTAGGTCGCCAGGAGCAAATGTCGGAGCGGGGCGCCGATGTGCATCGGCGGAAGACCTCATCCTCTCCTTGGAGGCCTGAATGGCATCCTGAGTGCGGTCCCAAATGTCCCGTGCCTCCACAGCCCAGTCTGCCACCCTAGAGTTGGTGGAAGACACGGGCATGGGCACCGGTACCCGCGGATGCTGACCGTAGTTTAAGAGAAATGGGGTCTGTCCGGTGGAGTCAGCCACAGCATTATTTAGAGCAAACTCAGCCCACGGTAGCAAGGATGCCCAGTCATCCTGCCTGGCTGAGAAAAAATGTCGCAAGTATGTGACCAAGGTCTGGTTGGCCCTGAACATATTCCCTGACATCACGAACCATATGTGGCCACCAGTATGTCCTCGCCAGAAACTCAGATGTCCTTTTTGCCCCAAAATGTCCACCCACCCTGGACGAATGTGCCCAAGAGAGTACCTCTGGTCGCAGATTGGTGGGCACAAAAGTCTTGCCCGGAGGCACAGACTCTAGCGATACCGGGGCTACCGTTCTCAGGCTTCCTTCGGGGACGATGAGCCGAGGCTCCTCAACCTCCTCCTCGGAAGACACTACGGAGCGAGAGAGAGCGTCAGCACGAATATTCTTCTCACCGGAGAGAAAGTGGAGGGTGAAATGAAACCGGGAGAAGAATAAGGACCATCGGGCCTGATGGGAATTTAGCCGCTGGGCTGTCTGCAAATAAGCCAAGTTCTTATGGTCAGTGAAGAAGGGAAGGGAAAGCGAGCCCCCTCCAGAAGATGTCTCCACTCAGAGAAGGCCAACTTCATAGCCAGCAGCTCCCTGTCCTCGATGGAATAATTCCTCTCTGCTGGTGTAAAGGTCTTGGAAAAGAAGAAGCAGGGATGCTTCCGACCTTGAGCATCCTTTTGAAAGAGGACTGCTCCAGCACCAACAGAAGAAGCATCCACCTCTAAAATAAACGGCTTGTCAAAATCGGGGCGATGTAAAATGGGAGCACTGGCAAAATGCGACTTGATGGAAGAGGACGCCTTAGAGACCTCCTCAGACCACAACTTGGGGTTTGCTCCCTTCTTCGTGAGGGCTACCAAGGGAGCTAACAAAGTCGAGAAATGGGGAATGAACTGGTGATATTAATTAATTAATGATCCCCATAAAGCGCTGCACCGCTTTAAGAGAATGGGGTTCCTGCCAGTCCATTACAGCCTGTAGTTTGGCAGGATCCATAGCCAATCCCTGGGCGGAGATGATATAGCCAAGGAAAGGTAAAGACTCCTGCTCAAACACTCATTTCTCCAACTTGGCATAGAAGGAGTTTGCCCATAAAAGGTCGAAGACTCTGCTGACATCCCTCTGGTGAGAGTCCATATCTGGAGAAAAGATGAGAATATCATCCAGATAGACTACTACAGAGGTGGAGAGCATATCCCGGAAGATGTCGTTGACAAAGTCTTGGAAAACAACTTGAGCACTACAGAGCCGAAAGGGCATCACCAGGTATTCATAATGCCCATCCCTGGTATTAAAAGCCGTCTTCCACTCGTCCATTTCACGGATGCGAATCAGGTTATAAGCACCCCGCAGATCCAGCTTACTAAATACCTTTGCTCCCCAGAGCCTATCAAAGAGCTCAGAGATTAGGGGCAACAGGTACTTATTCTTAACGGTGATGGCATTAAGACTCCTGTAGTTAATACACAGAGTTAATTTCTGTTCTTCTTCTGCACGAAGAAGAACCCCACCCCTGCTGGTGACACCGACTTCCTAATGAACCCTCTTGCCAGATTCTCCTGAATATACTGAGACATGGCCTCCGTCTCAGGAAGAGAGAGGGGATAGACTCTTCCCCGAGGAGGTTCTGCTCCAGGCAAGAGGTCAATAGGACAGTCATAGGAGCGATGAGGCGGAAGAGTCTCCGCAGCCTTCTTTGAGAAAACGTCTGCGTACGACCAATAACACTTGGGAAGAGGAGTTAGGTCTACAGGTATCTCTGTGGTGGTGACCTGAACGCACTCCTTAGCAAAATTGAAGAGAAAGATATGCCACAAAGCATTGGGAACACCCGTATAAAAGTATATAATTTTATTCAAAGGTACCAGACATTAATAAACAAGACACCAATACAATTAAAAATATTTAAAAACACATGAATTCCAGACCTGTCATAAGATAATGGCAACGTCACCCCACACAGCAAAAAATAATTATAGCTACAACATATATAATAGCACATGGGAAAATGCACTGACAGATAAAAAAATCACAATATCTGAGAGAATGCACAGCAAATAGTAATTGATAAGAGAGAGCCCCTAATGATTCACAGCACCATATGAAAGCATCAAAAAATACATAAAAAAGGAGACCTGTATACTTATGAGAGCCTAGAAAGAAACGCTCCTCCAAGGTGCAGCAAAATGATATGCCGGTTCCTAGCAGGTGGTGGACCAGAAAAAGAAGCCAAAGTAATCAGACATGTGCGTCATGAAACCCCATGAAAGCTGTGAAAAAATGAGGAAGAAAGGAGGCGGTAGGAGAAAACCCCACGCGTATCGCCACACAGAAAGGTGGCTTCCTCAGGGGAAATGGCATGCCTCATTTGTCAATGTCTGGGGTATATATAACAATATCCCAATCAATTAAGTAGTACGCACTCCCTGACACATTTGCCACTACATGAATCACCCTAACCCAGTATTCTCCCAGAGGACCACTCAATATGGGAGAGGTGGTGACGGAGCCAATGTATTCCCAGCAAAACTTCATCTATACCCTCAGGAAGGATAAAAAATGACATAATCTCCTGATGGGAAGGAGACATAGACAGGGTGAGAGGGACAGTCTGATGGGTGATTTGTGTGGGCAGAATCGATCCATTCAACAACGGTACCGTCACTGGCTCGGCGAGCATCACCTGAGGCATAGTGTGGCAAGAAGCAAAGGTGGAGGACATAAAATTCCCCTCTGCCCCAGAGTCCACACAAAGCTTGATGGGAAGAGTGGATGAACTTAGGGTAATTATCCATTTAAAGAGCACTTTCGAAGCAAAAGCCACTGCGTCTAGTGACCCTGCTTCCATGGTCACAGGACACGACCGTTTACTCAACCACTGTGGACATTGGTTGGCATAATGCCCCTGCTGCTGGCACACATTACAGACCACGGATGCTTGAGTGGCCCGAGACTTAGGTCCCGTTCGAGAAACCTCCATGGCCTCTTGGGGGTCGGATGCCTGAACGGGGGATTCGAGAGGTTTGGCAAAGGTGGGAGCCAGCCGAAACCTCTGCCTACACTGGATCCGCTTCAACCTCCGCTTGTGAAAACGGAGGTCGATGCGGGTAGATATGGAGATAAGCTTCTCCAGTGTGGCGGTAATCTCCATGTTGGCCAAAGAATCCTTCACATGGTCCGCCAGTTCTCTCCAGTAGACCGTAATGAGGACTTTATCCGGCCACTCTAACTCAGAGGCCAGAGTCCAAAATTGGACGGAAAACTGACTGACCATGGACGAACCCTGTGACATTGCCAGTAGTTGGAGCGCCGTATCGTGGGTGACCTGAGGTCCTAAAAAGACCTTTTTAAGAGCCTCCAAGAAACGAGGAGCACTCCACACCACCCGATCGTCGCGCTCCCACAGCGGCGTTGCCCACTCCAGCGCTCTGCCCGACAGAAGGGATACTACAAAACCCACTTGTGCCCGCTCCATGGGAAAACGTGCAGCCAGAAGGTCGAGCTGTATAGAGCACTGACTCACGAATCGTCGACATTGCTTACTGTCACCAGCAAACTTGTCTGGAAGCGGAAGTTGGGAAAAGGTCGGAGCAGAGGTGGCAGAGGACAAACTGGCTGCAGCCACGCTCGCAGCCTGAGCAGCGACTGCGGTAACATCCACAGCTGAGGTTGTGCGCTCTAGAGCCGCCAACCTACCCACAAGCTGCTGGATGTACTGCTGTAGACGCTGGTCGTCCACCATTTTACTAGCCAGACCCTGGCGTTAGTATTATGTTAAGGGCCTGTGGAACGCACCTAATAGATATAAAGGAGAGGTGCGATCGTAGCCCGGGGTCAACCGTGCAGGCAGAGCCTGCTGCTAGTAAGATGGCGCAACAGGTGGTTTGAGCGAACTCTGTTATCCCGCAGAGTCGCAGATGTGAACGCCGTAGCACTATATGGCGATATAAGCAAACTCTGTTATTCCACAGAGCCGCTAAACTAAAATGCTGTGGCGCTATATGGCGATATAAGCGGACTCTGTTACTTCACAGAGCTTCTGTGATAGCGTCTGTGTCCTGTTAGCCTCACAGGAGACACAGATGACTGCTAAGCGGATTGCAGTCTGTGGTCATGCAATCAGAACACAAGCAACATCTCACCGGAGTAGCCGGTTTTCTAGTGGCGTCTTTCAGCCGAGCCCTGAACACGTGCATACAAGCTTCTCACCGGAGGTGCCGGTATTCTAGTGGCATTTTTCAGCCGCGACCTAACCACATGCGTACATGACCACACTGGTGCAAAGCACATAACAAGTTTGATACTAACGCATGGCTGTGCGGTCATGCAGGCTTTTTATAGCAGCAACAACTGCAGGACCATCCAGAAAGAACCAATGGAAGCCTGTCCCAGAACTCGAGCAGCTTCAGGATCTTCCTGTCGGACAAATGGCAGTCACTGCAGTGTCAGAGCATGAGACCACTGATCTCCAATGGAAGATTTTACCCTGGGCATGCTCAGACGGAGAAACAGAGGACTTAGTCCCAGAGCTGCCTGCTCCAGCACTGGTTACTATAGAGGAACAAGGAGAGGCAGCAGCAAGCCTCTGCACAGCATTGAACCGGGCGAGATGCTGGGACAGATGTCTCTGCTGAGCAGGCTCCACTATGGCCAGAGACGGATGGGGGACTGCAGCGGGACTGGCTCGAGATTCCCCTTGTGTAGCAGTGGGAACTCGATCCTTAACACTTGCCTTCATCTGCTACTTTCAGATATGATACTTTCTGCTTGTTTCTATCGTGTTTGCAATTTCCATTTTTGTCTGCACTTTTGTGGGAGGTTGGCCAGGTTCCCCTCCAGGGGCCTGTGCTGCTCTCTGTTTTTTGGTAGCCACTGTTTATTTTTTCCATTGCTCTGTCCCTGCTATTTGAGTGGCTGCGGGTTGGCCTCTTGGTCACACCAGAGATCTGATTTAGCGGATGGCGAGATTGTGTGGTCTCAGGATTTTTTTAAATCAGAAGTGTTGGAATTTTCTAGAGTTTTGCTGGGTTGCAGATAGTATTCTGTCTTGTCATTTCCTATCTAGGCAGTATTTGGCCCCAGCGTTTGCTCACTCCTAGCAGGTGGTGGACCAGAAAAAGAAGCCAAAGTAATCAGACATGTGCGTCATGAAACCCCATGAAAGCTGTGAAAAAATGAGGAAGAAAGGAGGGGGTAGGAGAAAACCCCACGCGTATCGCCACACAGAAAGGTGGCTTCCTCAGGGGAAATGGTATGCCTCATTTGTCAATGTCTGGGGTATATATAACAATATCCCAATCAATTAAGTAGTACGCACTCCCTGACACATTTGCCACTACATGAATCACCCTAACCCAGTATTCTCCCAGAGGACCACTCAATATGGGGAGAGTGGTGACGGAGCCAATGTATTCCCAGCAAAACTTCATCTATACCCTCAGGAAGGATAAAAAATGACATAATCTCCTGATGGGAAGGAGACATAGACAGGGTGAGAGGGACAGTCTGATGGGTGATTTGTGTGGGCAGAATCGATCCATTCAACAACGGTACCGTCACTGGCTCGGCGAGCATCACCTGAGGCATAGTGTGGCAAGAAGCAAAGGTGGAGGACATAAAATTCCCCTCTGCCCCAGAGTCCACACAAAGCTTGATGGGAAGAGTGGATGAACCTAGGGTAATTATCCATTTAAAGAGCACTTTCGAAGCAAAAGCCACTGCGTCTAATGACCCTGCTTCCATGGTCACAGGACACGACCATTTACTCAACCACTGTGGACATTGGTTGGCATAATGCCCCTGCTGCTGGCACACATTACAGATAGTGTTGAGCGGTACGATACTGCAAATATCGGGTATCGGCCGATATTAGCTGTATCGGGCTTTCGATTCCGAGTACCGATATTTTCGTCATATCGGATACCGGAATCGGATTTGTCACTGTCACTGTGAGTGTCCGTCGGTCGGGTCTGTCAGGAGTTAGCGGCACTTACCTGGCAGAAGATCTCCGGCGGTCACGTCCTGGACTGCTTGATGGCCGCCATTATCTTCTCCCTGGCGGTCACATGCAGTTTTTCGCGATAACTGCAGTGACTGCAGGGTAATCCCGGCCGTAAACCAGTCCGATGACGTCACCGCCGGGGAAGCAGGTAATCAGCTGTGCTGCGCCGGGATGACAGGCTCTGCCTGTCATTCTGATGTAGCAGAGCTGGATCGTCGTGGGACACTCGTTACTATGGACTGCGTCGGACAGGTGGTATACTGCTGGGTTTTTTTTTTCATTTTTTTACAGGAGATCGATGGCGTCGCAGGATGAGACTGTAATAAAAGTAATGAAAACTGTGTTTTCTTTTTTTTATTAAATTAAAAAACTTTTTTATGAACATTCACCCGTCCGGGTA
Organism: Oophaga sylvatica; assembly: GCA_033576555.1. Lineage (NCBI taxonomy): Eukaryota > Metazoa > Chordata > Amphibia > Anura > Dendrobatidae > Oophaga > Oophaga sylvatica. Next base: position 213,750,030 of record JARQOD010000003.1, on the reverse strand, counting down.
CATCAACAATTTAACTATTTACATACAGGGACCCTGTCCGGGTTATTTATAATTCTTTGGCAGGGGTGTTCCAGGTACCACCTGGTACTCTTCTGATGCTTGCCAAACATCCGAGACACCAAGGACCACCAGGACCTGATGACGTCGTGTGGCCTGTACAGTCAAGTCGTGACCCGCTATCTGTGTCTGTGTGGCCACCTCTTTCATCTCCCTCCGGGTCTGGAGCCCTATGTCCCGGACTGAACGAACCCCAGGGGGCCAACAGGCGCCGGGTACGGGCCAGCTATACTTATCATGTCCATAGCTGGGGCTGCTGAGGAGACCACTGAGGGAGGCTGGGGAGATTTACGGCGTGGGGTGGGCACTTGTGCAGAGGCCTGGATGTGGGAGGCTGAAGGCTCCGAGGGTCTCACAGGTTCCTGACACTCTGGGGAGTAGGGGTCGCACCTGGTAACATTTAGGGCGTGCCATCCATTGTAACCCCAGTGTCGGGTGTAAGTCACCAAGTCTCCTGGCAACAGGTCCCTCCCCGGGTGTCCTTCTGGGAGGTGAGTCTCCACGTCCCGCCGGGTCACAAAAACTTCTAAATAAAGTCCAGGCTCCTGGATGAAGCCCCAACCACCTTTCAATTTAAAGCTCCGTACTGCACCCTTACGCCGCGGCTCCCTCAGGGTTCCTTTATCTTTTCTCATCCGGTCCTTATCTGCCCGGTCCTTCTCCAGGTTACGTTGCCGAAGCTTTTGGGATTCTCGCTGCTCCCTTTGTCGCTCTGCTTCCCACTCCCAACGTCTCCACTCTTCCTCCTGACGCCGGTTATAATTCTCCTCCACCAGCATCTCCATGTCTCAAAATCAAACTGCAGCTTAGGATGTCCGGTTTGCGGCAGCTCTCCTGGCGCCCCCCAGTCCTGG
>JARQOD010000003.1:213690645-213749019 GCA_033576555.1 Oophaga sylvatica | reverse complement strand
CCTTGATTTCTGACCTGTTTTCCAGGGTGAAAACGCTCTTGGTTTCCAAGTTGACCTCAGGGGGGGTATAACCTTATTGCATTAAGCAGGGGATGAAGGAAGACGGCATTCTACCCCTGAAGGCTTTTGAGTACCTAGTGATCCCCTTTTTGGCCCTCCTAATTTCCTTCCGTCTTCCGTCCTTATGAATGACATTTTCAGGGATTTTGTGGACAAATTTCGGATTGTTTATTTGGTGTATCTTGATTTTTTCTAATGCTGGGACTCTCATGTGAACATGTTCGAAAACTGTATTCAGATTTTGAGGGAATGCTCTGTTGTGAAGGGATAAAGTGTCTTTTTGGCGTATAGGGATCTCATTTGGGGTTCTTTTGTCCCATTGTTATTGAAATGGACCCGGTCAAGGTTCAGGCCATCTGTGATTGGGTCCAATATTCATTAAGGGGCTCTTCAGAGGTTTTTGGGTTTTGCAATTTTTATCGTAAATTTATTGGTAATTTTCCGGTTATTGTTAAAACCATTAAACGGATTTACCGAAAGGGTTCTGTGTGGTGTATTGGCCCCTGGCAGCCTGCATTTCGGAACTTTTAAGGAGAGATTCACTTCTGCCTGTTCTAGGCGCCTGATGTTTTCTGCCATTTCGGGGAGGTTGATGCTCTGAAATTGGGGAGGTGCGTTTTGTCCCAAAAGATCCGAGACCTCTAAAATAACCCTTGTGCCTTTTTCTCTCGAAAATTTTTCCTACTGAACGTAATTATGAGTGGGTAATCGGGGTTATTGGCCATGAAGTGGGCTTTTGAAGAGTGGAGACTTTGGCTGGAGGGAGCCAAACATCAGGTGGGGGTGGTCCTTAAGGACCATAAAATTGGCTATCTGGAATTGCCCAAAGCGACTCAATCCTAGCGGCCCGGTGGGCTTGGGTTTTTCAACGTTTTAATTTTGTTGGTTTTCCCTTTTCCCTTCCCTGGCAACAAAGGGAATTTTTAAGGCGGATGCCCTCTCGTGGGGGTTTCCTTGGGACTCTCCTGGTTACTGATCCTTCGTTATTTTGAAAGAGGGTGTAGTTCTTTCCGCCATCTCGCCCAATTTGAGACTTGCTCTGGAGGGGTGTGGAGGATGGCCCCCCGCGCTGCCCTGTTGGAAAATTGTTTGTCCCGGCCAGTGGAAAAAAAGTGTGATGTCTGAGATTATTGTTCCCATTGGTGGGGCATCCGGAATTTTTGGTTCCAGAGCTTGGTTAGTCGGTCCTTTTGGTGGCCTACCTTGTCTCGTGGTGTCGGGAATTTGTGCGTCCGCGGACTTGCTCTCGCTCCAAGCCTTGCTCTCGCTCTGTGGGTTTGTTGTGCCTTGCTGTGCCAAGGCATGGCCCATATCTTATGGTTTCATTTCCGCCTTCCTGTTTCTCAGAGAATGCCACCATCTGGGTAATTTTGTTGGTTTTAAAATGTACTCTTGTGCCTTACCTAAGTTGCCTTCCTCCTCTAATTGGGATTGTTCCTTCGAGTGGTTCGTTTACCGGCTTCCTGAAAATTGTGTTGAAGAGGGTCCAGTTGTTTCCAGATTTTGGAGGACTTTTGTTCTAAACTGGGTGTTCAATTGTCTTTCTCCTCGGTTTCCTCTCAGACCAATGTCAAACTGAGAGAACAAACCAGAATTGGGATTATTAAGATGTTTGTATCTGGTCAGGATGAATGGGTTCTTTTTTGCCTTTGGCTGAGTTTGCTCTTAATAATAGGGCTAGCTCTGCCACTTTGATTTCTCCGTTTTTCTGTAATTCTGGGTTTCACCCTCGATTTTCTTCAGGACAGACGGAGGCTTCTGTCTGTCCAGGTGTTGACTCTGTTGTGGAGCGTATGCAACTGATTTGGGACCAGGTAGTGGAGAGGTTGTCCCTCTCTCAGGCGAAGGCCCAGCGGTTTGCTAACCGGCATAGGACTGATGGTCCTCGGTTTAAAGTAGGGCACTTGGTCTGGTTGTCCTCAAAGAATATTCCTATGAGAGTAGCATCTCCTAAATTTAAGCCTAGGTTCATTGGACCTTATAAGATCATGGAGATTATTAATCCTGTTTCTTTTCGTTTGCTTCTTCCAGGGACATTTAAGATCCATAACGTGTTCCACAAGTCCTTGTTGAAGAGGTTTGTTGAGCCAGTGGTTCCTGCTGCTGTGCCTCCTGACCCTGTTTTGGTTGAGGGCAATCTGGAGTATGTGGTTGAGAAAATATTAGATTCTCGTTTTTCTAGACGGAAACTCCAGTATTTGGTTAAATGGAGAGGTTATGGTCAGGAAGACAATTCTTGGGTGTTTGCTTCGGACATCCATGCTAGGAGACTTATCCGTGCGTATCATAGAACTCATCCTGACCGACCTGGTTGCTCAAATGAGGGTTCGGTGACCCCTCCTCAAGGGGGGGTACTGTTGTGAATGGGTTTGAGATGAGTTCTGAGCAGAGGCTTCCTCTGGTGGTTACAAGCGGTGCTGGTCTGTCCAGTGAAGATTGTGAGGACTGGGAATCAGGTGTTACTGACTGGTCTTATATAAGGGAGTCACCTTCCCATCAGGGTTGCCGGTGATCAATTGTTCTGGTCTGAATCCTTCATTCCTGTTTCCCTTGTAGCCTGCTGTGTCGTGTCTGCATCTCCTGCTAACAGATAAGACATTTTCTTCTTTTTGTTTTTGTGCTATATTTTTGCATTTTGTCCTGCACTTCTGTGGGGGCCTTCAGGGTCCCCTCCGGGGGCTTTTGCCCTCTCAGTTTAGTTCAGCCACTGATGTTTGTACTTTTGCTTTTTCCAGTTTTTTCAGTGGCTGCTGTTTTGATTTTGTTACACCAGAGAACTAATTTAGGTGGTAGAGGTCGTGTGATCTCAGGTGTTTTTGAAATTAGTAGAGTTGGTGCTTTTCAGGGTTTTCTGGGATTGCAGTAAGTACCCTTCCTATCCTTTTCTATTTGGTTAGTTTGGGCCCCAGCGTTTGCTCATACTATTTTCTGTCTGTGTCAGTATTTCATCTTGTCTAACCGCCATTACATGTTTGGGGGCTTTCTATGTTCTTTGGGGTTCTGCTCCGGGGCAGATAGCTTTCCTATTTCTATCTTTAGGTGTAGTTAGTTTCTCAGGCTGTGACGAGGCGTCTAGGACCAACGTAGGAACGCTCCACGGCTGCCTCTAGTTGTGGTGGTTAGTCAGGGTACTGCAATCTCATAGATTCCAACTGCTCTGGTGTATTGCCTTTTTTACCTGCACTCCTCAGCTACCGAAACATAACAACCGCTCCAACATATGTAACGTGGAATTCCACCTGGTGGGTACGTCACATATGATGCGATGTTCAGGAAGGCAAAATCTGCGTTGCAGAGCTGCAATGCGCGATCTGGCCATGCTGGAACGTCGCAAGTGAGCGCACTCTAGGCGGACCTTGTGCAGCAGTGCATCAAGATCCGGATAGTCCCTCAAAAAACTCTGCACGACCAAGTTGAGCACATGTCCCAGACATGGTATGTGAGTGAGGTTGCCAAGGCCCAGAGCTGCCACCAGATTTCGGCCATTGTCACACACTACCAAGCCTGGCTGGAGATTCGCTGGGAAAAACCACACGTCGCTCTCCTGCTTGATGGCATTCCAGAGCTCCTGCGCTGTGTGGCTTAGATTCCCCATGGAAATTAATTTCAGGACGGCCTGTTGACGTTTGGCCACGGCTGTGCTCATATCGGTCGCATCAGGTAAGCGTTCACTGGTCCATGTGGAGGTAGACCGTGACGGCTCCTGCAGCGATGATTCTGAGGAACTGGAGTAGGAGGAGGAGTCAATGTGGACAGACTTGATTCCTGCAATCCTTGGAGTTGGCAGAACACGTACAGCGCCACTCGCAAGATCTGTACCCGGCTCCACAACATTGACCCAATGGGCAGTGAGGGAAAGGTATCGTCCCTGGCCATGGGTACTGGTCCACGCATCGGTGGTCAGGTGGACCTTGCTACTGACGGCGTTTAGTAGCGCATGTTTAATTTTTCCCTCAACATGCTTTTGCAGACCAGGGACGGCTTACCTGCTGAAATAAAATCGGCTGGGCACATTGTATTGTGGGACTGCCAATGCCATTAAGTTCCTGAAACTGTCAGTCTCCACCAGCCTGAATGACAGCATTTCAAGGGACAGGAGTTTTGCAATGCCAGCATTCAGAGCCTGTGCTCGTGGATGGTTTGCCGAGTATGGCCGTCTTTTATCCCATGCCTGTGCTACCGATGGCTGTTTTGTGGCCTGGGAGTGTGAGGATGACAGGGAACTTGCAGCTGTGGGTGGAATAACACTGGGTCTCTGGACAACAGTGACAGAGGTTCTTCCATGGCGATCCTGTGAGGAAGCCGAACCAGATGTGTGTGAGCTGGAGGAAGAGGCTCCAACACGAGCTGAAGATGTAGGTGCTGCTGTAGGTTGGCCTACATCTCCAGTGTGTCTTTGTAACTCAACCACGTGCTTTGACCGCACATGTTTCCACATATTTGTGGTATTAAGGTTACTGACACTTTTACCTCTTTTTACTTTTTGATTACACAGCTTGCATTTGACATAGCAAATATCATCTGCAAGTGTGTCAAAAAAGGACCACGCAGTGCAAGTCCTGGGAGCGCCCGTTTTGGCTGTTGGAAGAGAACTGCTACGAACGGGTGCCAAACTGGAGGCTACAGGCAACCGAGTCTGCAGCCTACCTCTCCCTACTGTTTGGACCGTTGGAGCAATCTCTTCCTCAGAGCTGCTACCACCACCTTCCTGTTCCTCACGCCATGTTGGGTCTTGGACCTCATCATCTCCACTACCCTCTTCCAACACCTGCTGCTGTTGGGTGGTCTGGCCAGCACCATGCTCAACAGAAACTGGCACCTGAGTCTCATCATCATCAGATGCGTTCTGCGGTGTGCTGACCATCGGCACTGGCTCACCCGCCTCTTCAGATTCAGAGAGACACAGCTGTTGCGCATCACTGCATACTGCCTCTTCTTCACATTCCAGAATGCTGCTTGGCTGGGCCCCTGTTTGCAAGCCAACAGATTCTGAGAACAGAAGCAGAGACTCAGATGGCTCCTTTACAGAGCTCTCTGACTGCCTGGGCAATTTGGCAGGCGGTGAAGAGACAGATGGTTGTTCAACAGTGCTGTGGTCCTGAGAGGAGGTGGAAGCAATTGAAGTCGATGCATTGGCTGCCATCCAACCAACAACGGCTTCAATTTGTTCTTCCCGCAGCAGGGGGGTACGCTGAGCTCCTACAAAAGTGCGCATAAAGGAACGCTCACGGGGAAAACTGGTGGATGCTGTGTCACTGGGTGCGGCAGCAGCCACAGAATCCCCACGTCCTCTCCCTGCTGAAACTCCACGGCCACGACCACGTGCCTTACTCCCTGCCTTCTTCATCTTGGTAGATTGATAAAGAAAGTCAGAAAAGTTATAAGGCCTAAGTGTGGTTATTCCTCAGAGACTGCAGTGAACACTGCAGACAACTGTTCAGTAGCTGTGAAAGGCCCCTTTGTGTACTTCTATAGTGTTTGCAACCAATGTATTGTATACGGATGGAAGCGCGTCACACTAATAGATTAGATTTTTTTCAAATATAATGGAGCAGCACCAATTAGAGAAAAATGTGAAGGATGAGGCAGTGACACACGCTCAGCAGACTACAACCAGCAGTGGTTGAAGAACTAACTGGAGCGTAATCTGCACTCAAAAAATGAAAAGCTCACAGACTACAGTGAACACTGCAGACAACTGTTCAGTAGCTGTGAAAGGCCCCTTTGTTTACTTCTATAGTGTTTGCAACCAATGTATTGTATACGGATGGAAGCGCGTCACACTAATAGATTAGATTTTTTTCAAATATAATGGAGCTGCACCAATTCCACAAAATAAAATAAAAAAAAGAGTCAGTGAGTGACACGTGCAGATGCCTACAAACAGCGGTGGATGCAGAGCAAACTGCAGCGTCACCTGCACTCTCACACACACCTTGCACAGAGCTGTTAAAACAACACTGGCAAAAGGAAGCTTTACACAGCGGTTGGTAAACTAGCCTGCCTAAAGCACAGTACACAAAATCGCAATGTCTAACTGTCCCTCAAAGTCAGCAGAACAGCGTTCTGTCCCTAACTGAGTTCACAGCACAGTGACGCAAAAATGGCGGCGGCGCCTTTTATAGTGCATTCTGACATCATTTCAGCAGCCAATCACAGCCATGCCATTAGTTAAGATGACCGCAGCATTACAGGATGTGCCCACACTTCATAAGATTCCTCATTGGCTGACTAAAATCACATTGCCTCTCAAAGAATTATGGGAACTTCCGATTCCGGTATACAATATTGGAAAAATATCGGAACTAAGTATTGGAATTCCGATACAGCGAATATCGGCCGATACCCGATACTTGCGGTATCGGAATGCTCAACACTAATTGGCACCCTCAGCCTAATACTTGGTTGCACAACCTTTAGCCAAAATAACTGTGAACAACTGCTTCCGGTAACCATCAATGAGTTTCTTACAATGCTCTGCTGGAATTGTAGACCATTCTTCTTTGGCAAACTGCTCCAGGTCCCTGATATGTGCCTTCTCCTAACTGACATTTTGAGATCTCTCCACAGGTGTTCTATGGGATTCAGGTCTGGACTCATTGCTGGCCACCTTAGAAGTCTCCAGTGCTTTTTCTCAAACCATTTTATAGTGCTTTTGGAAGTGTGTTTTGGGTCATTGTCCTGCTGGAAGACCCATGACGTCTGAGGGAGACCCAGCTTTCTCAAACTGGGCCCTACATTATGCTGCAAAATTTGTTGGTAGTCTTCAGACTTCATAATGCCATGCACACGGTCAAGCAGTCCAGCGCCAGAGGCAGCAAAGCAACCCCAAAACATCAGGGAACCTCTGCCATGTTTGACTGTAGGGACCGTGTTCTTTTCTTTGAATGCCTCTCTTTTTTTTCCTGTACACTCTATGTTGATGGTTTTTCCCAAAAAGCTCGACTTTGGTCTGATCTGACCAGAGAACATTCTTCCAAAACGTTTTAGGCTTTCTCAGGTAATTTTTGGCAAACTCCAGCCTGGCTTTTTTATGTCTCGGGGTAAGAAGTGGGGTCTTCCTGGGTATCCTACCATACAGTCCCTTTTCATTCAGACGCCGACGGATAGTACGGGTTGACACTGTTGTACCCTCGGACTGCAGGGCAGCTTGAACTTGTTTGGATGTTAGTCGAGGTTCTTTATCCACCATCCGCACAATCTTGCGTTGAAATCTCTAGTCAATTTTTATTTTCCTTCCACATCTAGGGAAGTTAGCCACAGTGCCATGGGCTTTAAACTTCTTGATGACACTGCGCACGGAAGACACAGGAACATTCAGGTCTTTGGAGATGGACTTGTAGCCTTGAGATAGCTCACGTTTCCTCACAATTTGGTTTCTAAAGTCCTCAAACAGTTCTTTGGTCTTTTTTCTTTTCTCCATGGTGAATGTGGTACACAAAAGGACACAGGACAGAGGTTGAGTCAACTTTAATCCATGTTAATTGGCTGCAAGTGTCATTTAGTTATTGCCAACACCTGTTAGGTGCCACAGGTAAGTTACAGGTGCTGGTGATTACACGAATTAGAGAAGCATCACATGATTTTTCAAACAGTGCCAATACTTTTATCCACCCCCTTTTTTAGGTTTGGTGTGGAATTATATCCAATTTGGCTTTAGGTCAATTCTTTTTGTGTTTTTTCATTGAAGACAAATTAAATGAAGATAATAATACCAACGAATTTGTGTTTGTAATCATTTTCAGGAAGAAACTGAGTATTATCTGACAGAATTGCAGGGTTGCCAATACTTTTGGCCACCACTGTATATACCTATACTTGTAGCTCTTTGAAAAATCATTATAATTCATTATAATTAATCCTATGTGTCCATAAAAATATTGTCTGTCGTCATTTTTTGATAAGCTGTCCAGAAAAAAAGAAAAAGTCAAGTTGGCAATACTGCCACCAAAAAGTTTACAACTTTTCCCTCATGTTTCTAGAAACAAGCCCAGTGCCTTTTCTGACCACTGTCAACACACAGGACAATTGTATTTTCCGGCTACTGGCCTGTAGAATACAGATAAATTAGTGTAAAAAGCAGACAGCTGAACCATGTTGCCTCAAGGATATCATACAGACATCTAATTTCTCATGCAGCCCTGGCTGAGGAGGAGTTAACAAGTTCCCATGAAACATCTTCAGGACACAATTCTCTTGATTTATATTCCTTTCAGGGTTTTTAAGATCTACGTTATCACATCATACTGTATAATAACAGCGCAGTAATTGTTTTGGCGGTTCCTTCCCAGCACTTAATTATGCTGCTGTCACTTGCTGGCCTCTGTCGCACGCAATAACCTTGCCGCTGTAGAATAGCCAGGCAAGACAAACAACAAAGGGTTTCCGACTGACATGACAAGAAGTGGCAAATGTGAGTCCTTTTAAGCTTTTTTGGAAATGGTCCTTGTTTTTATTCCTTTTGTCACTCCCTACCAAGCGCAGAAAGAATATTATAGGTTTATTTGTGGTTGGATCAAAGAGCACAATAGAATTCTAAAGTTCTATAATCAAAAAATAACTTATTGTTCTGTCAATACATTCCAGTTCTCAAGATGGATGAAGACTAGAGATGCCAATTTGTTGATTTTACAGGAAAATTAGATTTAATAATAAAAATAATCTTTATTTATATAGCGCCAACATATTCCGCAGCTCTTTACATTTTAACAGTTTCAAAACGCAATTCATAAGTAACAACATTAACAATACAATAATTAAAGCAAAATAAGACGACCCTGCTCATGAGAGCTTACAATCTACAATGAGGTGGGGGAGATACAAAGTACAGGTGTGTATATACAATGGTGTATTTACAATGATGGTTCAGCCATCTTGAGGGAGTGAGGGATGGAGATAGTGAATGGGCTACACACGCACACTTACACCTAGAATGACTTTGATTAGTGAACGTGATAGGCCTCTCTGAACAAATGTGTTTTGAAGGAGCGCCTGAAACTATGCAAATTGTGGATGGTCCTAATTTCTTTGGGTAGAGCATTCCAGAGGATTGGCGCAGCGCGGGAGAAGTCTTGGAGTCAGGAGTGGGAGGTACGGATTAGTGCAGAGGTTAGTCGAAAGTCGTTTGCAGAGCGCAGCAGTCGGTTAGGCCGATAGATAGAAATGAGGGAGGAGATGTAGGGGGGTGCTGCACTGTGGAGAGCTTTGTAGGTGAGAACAAGTACTTTGAATTGGATCCTATAATGAATGGGCAGCCAATGTAAGGACTGGCGAAGAGCGGACGCGTCCGAGTACCGATTAGCCAGATGGATGACCCTGGCTGCTGCATTAAGGATGGACTGGAGAGGGGATAGTCGAGTAATGGGGAGGCCAAGTAAAAGAGCATTGCAGTTGTCAAGGCGGGAGTGGATCAGGGCGACAGTGAAGGTTTTTGTAGTTTCCATGGTGAGAAAAGGGCAGATTTTAGAGTTGTTCTTTAGGTTTAAGCGGCAAGAGTGGGCAAGAGATTGTATATGGGAGGTGAAGGAGAGATTGGTGTCAAACATAACACCCAGACAGCGAGCCTGCTGCCGGGGTGTTACTATGGTGCCACCCACGGAGAGGGAAATGTCTGATTTAGGGAGGCTAGTAGATGGCGGGAGCAGAAGTTCAGTTTTGGAGAGGTTGAGTTTCAGACAGAGAGCGGACATGATGTTGGAGACTGCGGACAGACAGTCAGTGGCATTCTGTAGTACAGCAGGGGTAATGTTGGGGGATGACATGTATAGTTGTGTGTCATCAGCATAAAGATGGTACTGAAAGCCAAATCTGTTGATGGTCTGTCAATTGGGGCTGTGTAGAGAGAGAAGAAAAGAGGGCCAAGGACGGAGCCTTGAGGTACTACGACAGCGAGAGGAAGAGGAGATGACGTGGAGCCATAGAACAAAACACTGAAGGAGCGGTCAGAAAGATAGGAAGAGAACCAGGAGAGAGCAGCGTCCTTAATGCCTAGAGACTGGAGCCTAGAGAGTAGGAGATGGTGGTCAACCATGTCAAAAGCTGCAGAAAGGTCGAGAAGAATGAGCAGAGAGTGGTCACCGTTACGTTTTGCTGTCAGAAGGTCATTGGTCACTTTGATTAGTGCAGTTTCAGTCGAATGTAGGGGGCGGAAGACGGACTGTGAAGGGTCTAGGAGGGAGTGAGTGGAGAGGTAACGGGTAAGGCGGGAGTAGACTAGGCGCTCCAAGAGTTTAGAGATGAAGGGGAGAATGGAGACTGGTCTGTAGTTGTTTGTGCAGAAAGGGTCGAAAGCGGGTTTCTTTAGTAATGGAGTAATGATAAAGTGTTTGAAGGAGGATAGGAAAATGTCAGAGGAGTGGGAGAGATTAAAGATTGTAGTTAGGTGAGTTGTGACAACTGAAGAGAGAGACTGGAGGAGATGTGAGGGCATGGGGTCGGTAGTGCATGTAGTCGGACGAGAGGAGGAGAGGAGTCTGGAGACTTTTTCTTCTGTGATGGGATCAAATGTGGAAAGTGAGCCAGGGGAAATGCAGGGAGGGATGGGAGTCACAGCACTTGGTTGGGAGCAGATTTCCTGATGGATATTATCTATTTTTTTCTATAAAGTGGGAGGCCAGGTCATCAGCACAGATGTCCGTGATAGGGGCTTGTGCTTTTGACCTGAGGAAGGAGTGAAAAGTGTCAAAGTTTCTTGAGGTTGTCGGCTAGTGAGGAGATCAGGGTGGTGAAGTAGGTCTGTTTGGCGAGGTGAAGGGCAGCGTTATAAGTTTTTAACATAAATTTGAAGTGGATGAAATCTGGTGTGCGGGTTTTTCTCCATAGGCGTTCAGCACTCCTAGAGCATTGCTGGAGAAGATGAGTTTGCAGTGTGAGCCAGGGCTGTTTTACTGTGTGTTTGGAAGTTCTGAGGGTGAGCGGCGCTACTTGGTCAAGGGTGCTTTTAAGAGTGTCATTGTAGTGATGAACAGCCAGATCAGGACAGGAAAAAAAGGAGATTGGGGACAGTGATGAGTGTAGGGAGTCTGAAAGTGTCTGAGAGTTAATGGCTTGTAGATTTCTGAATGTGTGTTAGGTAGGAGTGCGCTGGGGTGGTCGAGGATTTTTGAGCGTGAAGGAGAGAATGTTGTGGTCAGATAGTGGATGCGGTGAGTTATTTAGGTGGGAGATTGAACAGAGCCGGACAAAGACCAGGTCAAGGGTGTTACCATCCTTGTGTGTCTCAGAAGTTGAAAGCTGTGAGAGGCCTAGAGAAGTGGTTAGTGATAGAAGCTGGGATGCAGATGTGGAAGTGGGGCTGTTAATGGGGATGTTGAAGTCTCCAGGATAAGGGTTAGTAGTTCTGAGGGCGGTGTGGACCTCAAAAGAAGGGAATGAGAGTGATTGAATGGGGGATGACCTGGAAAGTGCATTTTGGGGACAGGAGTATTCCGACTCTACCACCATGTCTGTTTGTGGGTCTCGGGGAATGGGAGAATTGTAAGCCACCATGGGAAATGGCAGCAGGGGAGACCATGTCAGAATCCTGAATCCAGGTTTCTGTGAGGGCCAACAGATTAAGAGAGTTGGTCAGAAAGTAGTTGTGCAGGAAAGGAAGCTTGTTACATACAGACCGTGGATTCCAGAGGGCGCAATTAAAAGGAGATGAGGGAGTACAAGTAATATTAACAAGATTATTATGGTTTTGATATGAGGCAGGGTAGGAGTTGAGGTTGGGGGATGGTGGACCAGGGTTGGGGGAGATATCCCCTGAAATCAGTAGATTTGCATAAAAGTTATCAGCATACAATATGCATTAGCATGTAAAAGTTTGGGCACCCCTGGTCATATTTACTGTTATTGTGAACAGTTAAGCAAGTTGAAGATGAATTGATCTGACACATTTCATTTGTATTTTAGGCAAAAAAAATATATATACACTGCATAAAAAAGGAACAGTAAATTACCACATCCTAAATATCACTAAATGAAATATTCCTGTTGCATATCTTTATTCAATATGTAGTGTAATAGGTTGAGAACAATAAAACATAAAAATGATCAATGCAAAACAAAATTAGTATCCCAAGGAGGTCTGGATTTTGGTATGATACTCAAAATCAAAGTGGAAAATCAAATTACAGGCAGATCTAACTTCAGTGAAAATGCCTCAAGACAAGGAAATGATGCTTAGTAGTGTGTGTGGCCTCCACATGCCTGTTTGACCTCCCTTCAATGCTTGGGCATGCTCTTGATGGGGTGGTGGATGTTCTCCTGAGGGATCTCCTCCCAGACCTGGATTAATTCATCAGTCAACTGCTGTATACAATGTGGTGCAGCATTGGTGGCTGGAACGAGACATGATATCCCAGATATGCCCGATTGGATTCAGGTCTGGGGAACGGGCATGCCAGTCCATAGCATCAAAGCTTTCATCATGCAGGAACTGCAGACACACTTTAGCCACATGAGGCCTAGCATTGTCATGCTTTAGAAGGAACCCAGGGCCCACTGCACCTGTATATGATCTCATAATGAGTCTGAGGATCTCATCCCGGTACCTACTAGCACTCAGGGTACCTCTGGCTGGCACATAAAGGACTGTTCAGCCTTCCAAAAGTACTGCCTCCCCACACAATTACTGATCTACTGCCAAATTGGTCATGCTGGAACGTGTTGCAGGCAGCAGAATGTTCTCCACTGCATCTCAAGTCACGTCTGTCACATATGCTCAATGTGAATCTGCTCTCATCTGTAACGAGCATAATGTCGAATCTGACAATCTCGGTGTTCTCTGCAAATGCCAATCGCCCTGCATTGTGTTGGTCTGTAGCGCAACAACCACTTGTTAATGTTGGGCCCTCATACCACTCTCATGGAGACTGTTTCTGACATTTTGAGCAGACACATGGATGTTAGAGGCCTGAAAGAGATCATTTTGCAGGGCTCTGGCACTGCTCCTCCTGTTCCTCATTGGACAAAGGATTGTTGCTCTCCTATGGCCCCATCCACATCTCCTGGTGTACTGGTCTGTCTCTTGGTATCTGTTCCATGCTCTGTGCACTGTGCTGACAGAGCTACCCTTCTTGCCACAGCTCACATTGATGTGCCATATTGGATGAGCTGCACTGCCTGAGCAACTTCTGTGGGATTTAGACAACTCCTCATGCTACTGTATAATACATTTAGGGGTGAGTGCAGTAACATAATGCAAAAGTGATCAAAACAGCCAAAAAGGATGAGAACAGAGAACTGGTCTCTGGTGACCTCCTGAAGATCCACTTCTTTGTAGGGGTAGTCTTGATTAGAGATGAGCGAATATTTGAATTTTCGGTTCGGATTACGTTCGCCGAATTTGCAATATTCGCCGATTTAATTTGTCGAATATTCACCAAACATAACCGAACGCCATTCACCTCAATGGGAGGCAAAAACAAACGCATGCACAACACCTTAGAACGGCCCCAAATGCTGGCAAAACACATCAAATGAGGGACAGACACCAGTAAAATGGCCCCAATTCTCCAACAGTACAAATTGCAGCATGGAACTGCAGCAATCAGCCAGGCATGAGGTATTGGGGTCTAGGACAGCATTTACAGCTTTCAAATGAACGTCACAATAAGATGAGGTGGGTGAGGGATCGATGTAGGCCTCCTTTGCTGGGCGACCTGATACCTCATGCAACACCACTACTTGCTTTCATGCGGAGCCACACTCAGATGGCACAAATATCAGTTTTGTAGACTACCATTATCAGAAAAAACTAAGCATAGTAACACGGGTAGTTGAGTCCAAGGATGTGGAGACCTGAGGGTCTGCTACAGGCAACACGCATGAAGGAGACCCAACCAGGAGGGTTCACATTTCCAAAAATTATTGGCAGACACCACCAAAGTGGTATCAATTGCACCTCAGAACAAATAGTCTAATAGGGACCAACAGGTCTTTCACTACACCCAATCCAACAGATGGACACCCTACAAGGAGTGTTCACATTTAAAGAAATGAGGGCCTTACACCACAGATGTGGCATCAATTTCACCACAGTAGAAATAGTATAATAGGGACCAACAGTTTTTCCACTATACCCAATACAGCAGATGGACACCCAACAAGTCTTGTTCACATTTTAAAAAATGAGGGCCTGACATCCCTGAAGTGGAATAACTGTCACGAGAATAGAAATAGTATAATTGGGACCGACACATCTTCCACTACAGCTAACTAAGCAGATGTAGACCAACCATTCGTGTTCACATTTACACAAATTTGTGTTAACATCAGCAGCAGCCACAGAAGCGACACTAAAGATATCACAGAGTGCAGTTTCGTGACATTAATGCATCACACTAAAAAAAAGCAATATCACCTAGTCTGTACAGTCTCCAATTGGGGTGCAAAAGTCCTTGGAGATCCATGACTTGTTCATCTTAATGAAATTTAGGTGATCTATACTTTCAGGGGACAGCCGGATGCACTGATCCGTCAGGACACCACAAGCAGCGCTGAAGTCACGTTCTGAGAGAATGCTGGCTGCCGGGCATGATAAAACCTCCAAGGCATGTGAGGCGAGCTCAGGCCACTCCTCCATTTTGGAAGACCAAAATGTGAAAAGATCCAAACCCTCCCTGATGGTATTGATACTTTGTTCTAGAAACTTCTGCACCATCCACTCCATTCGTTCACCACGTGTAAGACTTGGACTCTGCTGTGCTGGTGCACAAGTTGGTCTAAAAAAAGTGTCAAAGGACTAACAGAAATTGCTTCTTCCACTTCCACCACTGCTGTTGCTAATGTTTTGGCGTTGACGAATTGATGGACTGGAGGTTGGAAGTCTACTGCTGTCTTGGGGAAAAGCTATCTTAAGGTTGTATAAAAGCATGTTTCGATACTCCAGCATTTCTAGGGCGGGAATCATCTGACAAAATTTGGTTTTATAATGTGGATCTAATAAAGTGGAAACCCAGTAGTCAGCATTATTCCTAATCATAACTATACGGGGATCGTGTTGCAGACAGTGAAGCAAGAAGGAACCTATATGTCGGGCTCTACCATGAGGTCTGAGCCCATGTTGTGTTGTGGCTGGGGAACAATGGGGCTAATTTCCTCCGTCCCCTCCCGCCAACCACGAACAACAGAGAGGGGAGGATTATCCTCTTCATCCAACAGTTGCTCGCCCATCACCTCTTCCTCCTCCATTTGTTCCTCGGATATTGTACCGTCAATAACAGTTTGCTATCACCAGCCCCCCTCGATCGCAGTAATCCACCCTCCCTTGGCACTCACCTGTGTGACGACAGTCTTGAACTTAGTGATAATGTTATCCCTTCCACAGCCTCCTCTTCTTCTGGGACCACCATCTCTTCCTACAGGTTAATCAAAGTCTGATCCAGCATATAGATGACCGGAATATTGATGATCATGAAGGCATCATAAGCGCTAACCATCTTAGTAGCCATTTCAAAACTGTGTAGAAGGGGGCAGAGGTCCTTAATCTGTGCCCACTCTGTAAACGTGATATGCGCCATGTCCGTACTGCGTTGGCCCAGGCTACACAACATGACATACTGCATCAGGGCTTGTTGCTGCTGCCACAGTCGCTGCAACCTGTTCAGAGTGGAATTCCACTGTGTTGGCACATTTGCTTATCAACCTGTTAACTGGCATTGGCAAAGACCTCTGTATCAATGCAAGTCGCTGAGCAGAGGGGTGCAAATGGCAGAAATGAGCACACAGCTTACGTGTTTTCTGGAGCAGCTCACCCAGGCCAGGATAGTGGCTGAGAAAATAAATGCTGTACCACCAGGTTGAGGATGTAAGCCATGCAAGGCATGTTTGTGAGCTTGCCTCGCAGTAGGGCCACCACCAGGTTCGCACTGTTATCGGACACGGCCTTCCCTGGATGCAGGTTCAGCAGAGACAGCCATTGATCAAATTCAGCCTGGACAGCTTTCCACAACTCTTCAGCTGTATGACTGCAATCTCCAAGGCATATCAATTTTAAGACTGCCTGATTATGGTGAGCCCTGGCTGTGCAGTACTAGGTGGTGGGGGTTCGCTATGTACTGTTGTAACGCGTCTCTTCTGAAGGCAGAGGTTGAGGGTGCAGGTAGAGGCCCTAGATCAGATGGAGGAGGCAGAAGCAGTGGAAGAAGTATTAAATGTAGAGGTTTGCTCTGCAAGCCTTGGGGATTCCAAGACTTGTGGAGCAGAGCCTGTCCCCAAATCCACCAGAGTCACCCAGTGCCCAGTCCAAGTGTCTATGGTGAAATGCACCCTGGCAGACAGAGATTTTGTCAAGGAACGAGTGATGTTTTCTGCGACATGCCGGTGTAGCACAGGCACAGCTTTCTTAGAAAAGTATTGGCGACTGGGTAATTGGCACTGGGGACTGCGACAGCCATCAGCTTTCAGAATCCATCGGTATCCAACTGGCAGAAAGGCAGCATTTCCATAACCAACAAATTGGAGATGGTGTAGTTCAACCTCTTAGTTTTGTCATGCATAGGCTTAGCTTTGTCATGCGCAGGAGTAAACAATATTTTCCATGACCACATCTGTGGAACCGTGGACTGGCTGCAGTGCTGTGAGAGGGCGGAGAATGGTAAACTGGACAAACTGCTGTACCATGAGAAAGGTGCAGGCGGAGATATTACTGTGGATTGAGAAACTTATGGTGTACTCGTTCTCTAAGATCGGTCAAAAACAGCAGGCATGTCCACTTCCGTTACAGCTGAAGGTGGCCTCTCAGTCAGAGTGACTCGATTGGGTAAAGAACCCGAGGTTCTGCGGTCAAAGACCTGCGTCTCAGTAGTTGACATGGTAACAGAGGAGGAGGAAGAAGCAGCAGATGTGATTGATGGAGCAGCTGATGGTTTTTGAGGTCCACTGGTCCGCATTTTTACGCAGTGGGAGTCCCACAGTAAAGAATGTTGATTTGAGCGATGGTTCATACATTTAGTAGTCAAATTATTGCACTTTTTACCTCAACTGTTTTTTTTTTACAAAGTTGGCAGATTACATAAGTTTGCTCATCCTTTGCAGTGTCAAAGTCCAGGCTAGGCAACCCTTGCCACCCGTGTGAGCTGCAGATGCTGATGGTCAGAGGCACAGTTGTGGCAGAGGATGCATCGCTCATCGTGGCTGCATCACTACATGTATGTGACGGATGGTGCAACGTAACCTCGTCTTCCTCCTCAGATGACCTACTCAGCTGTGTGCCTCTACATTCACGCCAACTGGTATCTAACACCTCATCATCCTCTGTGTTATCACATTCCTCACTATTGGAGTCACCCTCCTCCTCTTCTTGCCCTGACAGCACAGTACAGTCTGCGTGAGCCTCAGATATCTGAGTTTCATCAGGATCACCTCCCCCCTAGGGATTACCATCTGATGAGGGTCAGGATGCTGTTTGGACCATACTTCTTCCCGCCCCGGATCCAAGCTAAAAAAATTTTGGGCATCGGTGCAGATTTCCCCCTCTTGACTCTGCAAAGCTTTTGAGTACACTTCAGATGAACATGGCATAGAATGTGTGAACAACTCTTCAGACTCGCCCATCTGTGATTCAGTACAGTCAGTTGAACGGTTGGAAAGTTGGGACGCGGGGGGAAGCAAGGGGAATTTGGGTGCCACATCTGTGGACTGTACTGGGTGTGATGTTGAGGTGGAGGAAGAGGAGGAGAGGCTACTTGAAGCTGCACTTGCCATCCACTTGAATGCATGCTCTTTCTGGGCATCATCAACAAGACGTACTGCTGTGCAGCTGTCAAAGAAAGGTAGTGGTGTAGCCTGTCCAGTAACATAAGTTGTCAGTTGTCTTTGCATAGGATGTGACGTTGCTTCACTAATGCTTTCACAAACATTACCACCTACCCCACATACACCTTGAACACCATTTCTAATTCCCCTTCCACGACAGCCTCACTTTTTCCCAGTCATGTTGCTCAGATTGTGTGGTAGGATCACAGTATTATCAGCCAAAAATTAGATTTTAAACTCTGCACCGCCTCTACAAACAGCTGAATTTCAGCGACAGTAAATTCAGAGTTGAAATATGGAATGCTGTATTGTGTTAGTCTCAGAAAAAATAATTGTTTGAGTGTGGATGAGGCCTGTGTGACAAAGAAGTTATGCTACAAACAATTGTAAAGTCAGGTCCCTTACTGTATGAAGTTAATAACAGAAGAATTTATTTGTGGCCTATGGATCAGGCCTCTATAACACACTAGATGCTACAAACTATTTTAAAAGTCAGGTCCCTTATGTATGATCAGGCCTCTACAGCTTAATTTCAACCCAAATGACAAAGTGTGATACGGCTGGTTGTCTAACTTTTTGCAACTGAAAAATTATAATTTATTTTTAATGTGCCTTAGGTCTGCAGACAGTTTTAAATCACCACAACTAGTGTTGAGCATTCCGATACCGCAAGTATCGGGTATCGGCCGATATTCGCGGTATCGGAATTCTGATACTGAGTTCCAATACTTTTGCCATATCGTATACCGGAATCGGAAGTTCCCATAATGCTATGAGAGGCAGTGTCATTTTATTCAGCCAATGAGGAATCCTAAAAAGTGTGGGCACATCCTGTAATGCTGCGGTCGTGTTAACTAATGGCATGGCTGTGATTGGCTGCTGAAATGATGTCAGAATGCAGTATAAAAGGCGCCGCCGCCATTTTGGTTTCGCTCTGCTGTGAATTCAGTTAGGGACAGAACGCTGCTCTTCTGACTCTGAGGGACAGTTAGAGATTGCGATTTTGTGAATTGTTCTGTAGGCAGGCTATTTTACCAACTGCTGTGCAAAGCTTCCTATTGCCTTGCAGTGCTGTTTTTACAGCTCTCTGCAAGGTCTGTGTGTGAGTGCAGGTGACGCTGCAGTTTGGTCTGCATCCACTGCTGGTTGTAGTCAGCTGCACGTGTCACTGCCTCATCCTTTTTTTTTTGTAATTGGTGCTGCTCCATTCAATTTCAATTAACTCTCATCTATTAGTGTGACTCGCTTCCATCCGGATCCAATACATTGGTTGCAAACACTATAGAAGTACATAGCGGAGCCTTTCAGATCTAATGAACAGTTGTCTGCAGTGTTCACAGCTGTCTGTGAGGTCTCTGTGAGTGCAGCTCACGCTGAAGTTAGTTCTACATCCACAGCTGGTTGTAGTCTGCTAAGCGTGTGTCACTGCCTCATCCTTTGATTTTTTTTGTAATTGGTGCTGCTCCATTCAATTTCAATTAACTCTCATCTATTAGTGTGACTCGCTTCCATCCGGATCCAATACATTGGTTGCAAACACTATAGAAGTACATAGCGGAGCCTTTCAGAGATAGTGAACAGTTGTCTGCAGTGTTCACGGCTGTCTGTGAGGTCTCTTTGTGAGTGCAGCTCACGCTGAAGTTAGTTCTGCATCCACTGCTGGTTGTAGTCTGCAAAGCGTGTGTCACTGCCTCATCCTTTGATTTTTTTAGTAATTGGTGCTGCTCCATTCAATTTCTATTAACTCTCATCTATTAGTGTGACGCGCTTCCATCCGTATCCAATACATTGGTTGCAAACACTATAGAAGTACATAGCGGAGCCTTTCGGCTGGTTTGCGGCCTGCAGGACCAGCCAGATTAGTATTACCCTATTTTTTGTAGCCTTATCTATTGCATTCTAGTTTCCTGCATTGTAATAGCTACAAAAAGGTTTGTGAGTGATACTTTCATCGATTGTACATCTTTTGTCTCAATCACAACCTTTTTTTTTTTGGTGAAAAACACAAAAAAGTTAATAAAGTTCACCAAACACTACACTTGACACTTGCTAGGCCACATTAGCTGATATTAAAGTGTAGTCCACACTTAATAAACTTAGTGTTTCTTATACCTGTTAGCAACTGTTCAGGAATAAGCACACTAAGGCCTTAGTACTTTTCTGCCTATCTTTATCAATCTACCAAGATGAAGAAGGCAGGGAGTAAGGCACGTGGTCGTGGGCGTGGAGTTTCAGCAGGGAGAGGACATGGGGATTCTGTGGCTGCTGCGCCCTCAGTGACACAGCATCCACCAGTTTTACCCATGAGCGTTCCTTTATGCGCAGTTTGGTAGGAGCTCGGCGTC
The DNA here is from genome assembly GCA_033576555.1 of Oophaga sylvatica. Taxonomy (NCBI): domain Eukaryota; kingdom Metazoa; phylum Chordata; class Amphibia; order Anura; family Dendrobatidae; genus Oophaga; species Oophaga sylvatica. The sequence continues at coordinate 213,728,872 of JARQOD010000003.1, read as the reverse complement.
CCCCCTGCTGCGGGAAGAACAAATTGAAGCCATTGTTGGTTGGATGGCAGCCAATGCATCGACTTCAATTGCTTCCACCTCCTCTCAGGACCAGAGCACTGAAGAGCAACCATCTGTCTCTTCACCACCTGCCATATTGCCCAGGCAGTCAGAGAGCTCTGTACAGGAGCCAGCTCAGTCTCTACTTCTGTTCTCTGAATCTGTTGGCTTGGAAAGAGGGGGCCAGCCAAGCAGATTCTAGAATGTGAAGAAGAGGGAGTATGCAGTGATGCGACAACTGCTTTGTCTCTCTGAATCTGAAGAGGCGGGTGAGCCAGTGCCGATGGTCAGCACACCGCAGAACGCATCTGATGATGATGAGACTCAGGTGCCAGTTTCTGTTGCGCATGGTGCTGGCCAGATGACCCAACAGAAGCAGGTGTTTGAAGAGGGTAGTGGAGATGATGAGGTCCTTGACCCATCATGGCGTGAGGAACAGGAAGGTGGTGGGAGCAGCTCTGAGGAAGAGATTCCCCCAATGGTCCAAACAGGAGGGAGAGGTAGGGTGCAGACTCGGTTGCCTGTAGCCTCCACTTTGGCACCCGTTCGGAGCAGTTCTCTTCCAAAAGCCAAAACGGGCGCTCCCAGGACTTGCAGTGCGTGGTCCTTTTTTGACACAGTTGCAGATGACATTTGCTATGTCAAATGCAAGCTGTGTAATCAAAAAGTCAAAAGAGGTAAAAGTGTCAGCAACCTCAATACCAATAATATGTGGAAACATGTGTGGACCAAGCACGTGGTGGAGTTACAAAGACACACTGGAGACGTAGGCCAACCTACAGCACCACCTACATCTTCAGCTCATGTTGGAGCCTCTTCCTCCAGCTTACACACAGCTGTTTCGGCTTCCTCACAGGATCGCCATGGAAGAACCTCTGTCACTGGTGTACAGAGACCCAGTGTAATTCCACCCACAGCACCAAGTTCCCTGTGATCCACACACTCCCAGGCCACTGTACAGCCATCGGTGTTATGTTAGGTAGCTGAGGAGAACAGGAAAAACAGCCGGGCAGCCGAACACCTGAGATGTTTGTAACTAATGGGTTGCTGATTCCTCGAGAGAAAAAGGCACAAGGGTTACTTTTAGAGGTCTCTGGATCTCTTTGGGACAAAACGGCACCTGCCCCAATTTCAGAGGCATCAACCTCCACCTGAAACGGTAGAGAAACATCATGTTGCCGTAGAACAGGAGCAGAAGTGAATCTCTGCTTAAGTTCTTGAAACGCAGAGACTGCCTCAGGAGGCCAATTCACCACATCAGAACCCTTTTTGGTCAAATCAGTCAATGGTTTAACAATACCGGAGAAATTACCAATAAATTTACGATAAAAATTGGCAAAACCCAAGAATCTCTGAAGAGCCTTTAATGAAGTAGGTTGGACCCAATCACAGATGGCCTGAACCTTGACCGGGTCCATTTCAATAAAAGACGGAGACAAATTGAATCCCAGAAATGAGACCTTCTGTACGCCAAAAAGACACTTTGATCCCTTCACATACAGTGCATTCTCTCTCAAAATCTGGAACACAGTCCGAACATGTTCACATGAGAGTCCCAGTCATTGGAAAAAATCAAGATATCATCCAAATAAACAATCATAAATTTATCCCCAAAATCTCTGAAAATATCATTCATGAAGGATTGGAAGACAGAGAGAGCATTAGTGAGCCCAAAGGGCATCACTAGGTACTCAAAATGCCCCTCTGGGGTATTAAACGCCAGATGCGAATAAGGTTATACGCCCCCCTGAGGTCAAGCTTGGTAAACCAAGTAGCACTTTTCACCCTGGAAAACAGGTCAGAAATCAAGGGTAAAGGATATTGATACTTCACAGTGATCTTATTCAAGAGACGATAATCAATACACGGCCTCAATGAACAATCCTTTTTGGCCACAAAGAAAAAACCGGCACCCAAGGGTGAAGAGGATGGTCTGATATGACCCTTCTCCAATGACTCCTTGATATAAGATCGCATAGCATCGTGTTCAGGTACAGACAAGTTAAAAAGGCGACCTTTAGGAAATTTACCACCAGGCACTAATTCAATAGCGCAATCATAGCTCCTGTGAGGGGGCAAGGATGCAGATTTACTTTCACTAAATACATCCGAAAAATCAGTCAAAAAGTCAGGAACATCCTGAGACTGGGGAGAGGCAGAAAAAACAGGAGTGTCGGCATTAACACATTTCCAGCCCCAACTGGTCACAGACACAGATTTCCAATCCAAAATAGGATTATGAGACTGTAACCAAGGGAAACCTAGTACAAAAATGTCATGCAGATTATACAGCACCAGAAATTTGCAACTCTCCTGATGATCTGGTTCAACCCTCATTATCACCTGAGTAGAAAACTGGGGTTTATTCTCCACCTAAGGGGTAGAATCAATGCCCAGTAGGGGAATAGACTTCCGCAGGGGTATCATGGGAAACCCACAACATTTGGCAAAGTCAAAATCCATCAGGTTAATAGCTGCTCCCGAATCAACAAAATCCTGAGAAGAAAATGTGGACAGGGAGCAAATCAGGGTAACAGTCAACAGAAATTTAGTCTGAACACTACCCAAGACAACTGAGCATGCAAAACGTCTTCCCCGCATAGGGCAGACTGAAATAGCATGAGAGACGTCACCACAGTAGAAACATAACCCATTGCGCTTTCGAAACTCATGACGCTGTGCCCCAGAAGTCACTCTATCACACTGCATGAGCTCAAAAGCTGGCTCACAAGGCAACACTATCTCACGCATACCTCTGCGCTCACGCAAACCTCTGTCAATTTGAATAGCCAATGACATAGAATCATTGAGACCAGAGGGAGCAGGGAATCCCACAATAACATCCTTTACATTCTCTGACAGCCCTTTCCGAAAAAGGGCTGCCAAAGCATCATCATTCCATTTGGTCAGGACTGCCCACTTTCGGAATTTCTGACAGTACAACTCAGCGTCTTCAAGACCCTGATTTAATGCCAACAAGGGTTTTTCAGCTTGATCAGTGACATTAGGTTCATCATACAATAACCCCAGAGCCAGAAAAAATGCATCAATATCATTCAAAACAGGATCCCCAGGTGTCAGGGAAAAAGCCCAATCCTGAGGATCGCCGTGCAGGAGAGAGATGACAATTTGAACCTGCTGTGCTGCGTTCCCTGAGGACTTAGGCTTTAAGGCAAAAAACAACTTACAGTTATTTTTGAAAATCAGAAATTTAGCCCGATCCCTCAAAAACAAATCTGGCATGGGAATCCTAGGTTCCACAACCGGCAACCTAGCAAGAGAGGTAGCAATACTCCGAACCTCAGTGGCAAGCTGATCCACATGGCCAGACAACTGTGCAAACTCCATTGAGAGAGAAAAAAAAAATCCTCCTCAGCACCCAGAGAAAAAGAGGGAAAAAATGCAACAAACAGAAAAAAAAATCTCTGACAACTCTGACAACTTTTTTCTTTCCACACTATTTTTCCCTTCTGTGAGTACCATATAATTTTCAGTTTGGCCGGTGATACTGTTATGTTAGGTAGCTGAGGAGGACAGGAACAACAGCCGGGCAGCCGAACACCTGAGATGTTGGTAACTAATGGGTTGCAGATTCCTAAACTAACCACACAACTAGAGGTAGCCGTGAAGCGTTCCTACGTTGATCCTAGACGCCTCGTCACAGCCTGAGAGATAACTACACCTAAAGGCAGAAAGACGAAAGCTATCTGCCCCGGAGCAGATCCCCAAAGAAAATAGGAAGCCCCCAAACATGTAATGGCGGTTAGACAAGAAGAAAGCACGAACACAGACAGAAAATAGAATGAGCAAACGCTGGGGCCACAAGCTGACTAAATAGGATAGGACAGGAGAGATTACTTTCTGCAACCCAGAAAACCCTACAAAAATCCAACAATTCTGATTACAAAAATACTGAGATCACACGATCTCGCCACCCACTAAATCAGATCTCAGTGTGAACAAAACCAAGCCGCAGCCACTGAAAAAACAGGAAAAAGAAAATGAACAAATAACAGTGGCTTCAGATAAACTGAGAGGAGCACAAGCCCCCCAGAGGAGACCTGGCTGACCTCCACAGAAGTGCAGGGAACAATGCAAAAAGCAAGCTCAAAAATAAAAGCAGAAAATATCTTATCTGAAAGCAGAAGATGCAGGCAAGACTCAGCAAACTTCCAAATGAACCAGGAACCACAATTGAGACAAGAACAATTGATCACCGGCAACCATCATGGGAGGGAACCTCCCTTATATCAGACCAGTCAGTGAACCCAGATTGCCATTCCTCGCTGAAAGGTTCAGTACTGTCTGTAACCACCAGAGGGAGCCTCTGCTCAGAAACCATCTCTAGCACATTCATAACACATCGGTAGCACAGGCATGGGAGAAAAGGTGTCCCTACTCTGCAAACCATCCCCGAGCACAGGCTCTGAATGCTGGCATTGCAAAACTCCTGTTTCTTGAAATGCTGTCATTCAGGCTGGTGGAGACTGACACATTCCGTAACTTCATGGCATTGGCAGTCCCACAATACAATGTGCCCAGCCGCTTTTATTTCAGCAGGCAAGCCGTCCCTGCCCTGCAAAAGCATGTGGAGGGAAAAATTAAACATGCGCTACTAAACACCGTCAGTAGCAAGGTCCACCTGACCACCGATGCGTGGACCAGTACACATGGACAGGAACGATACCTTTCCCTCACTGCCCATTGGGTCAATGTTGTGGAGCCGGGTACAGATCTTGAGAGTGGCGCTGTACGTGTTCTGCCAACTCCAAGAATTGCAGGAATCCAGTCTGTACACATTGACTCCTCCTACTCCAGTTCCTCAAAATCATCGCTGCAGGAGCCGTCACGGTCTACCTCCACATGGACCCATGAACATTTACCTGTTACGACCGATATGAGCACAGCCGTAGCTAAACGTCAACAGGCCATCCTGAAATTAATTTTGATGGGGAATCGAAGCCACACAGCGCAGGAGCTCTGGAATGCCATAAAGCAGGAGAGCGACGTGTGGTTTGTGCCAGCGAATCTCCAGCCAGGCTTGGTAGTGTGTGACAATGGCCAAAATCTGGTGGCAGCTCTGGGCCTAGGCAACCTCACTCACATACCATGTCTGGCACACGTGCTCAACTTGGTTGTGCAGAGTTTTTTGAGGGACTATCCGGATCTTGATGCACTGCTGCACAAGGTCCGCCTAGAGTGGCTCACTTGCGGCGTTCCAGCATGGCCAGATCGTGCATTGCAGCTCTGGAACGCCGATTCCGCCTTCCGGAACATCGCATCATATGTGACCTACCCACCAGGTGGAATTGCATGTTACATATGTTGGAGCGGTTGTGTGAGCAGCAGGCAGCAGTAATGGAGTACCAGCTGCATCAGGCGCAATCAACTCGTAATTTGCGCCGTTCACACTTCACCACCATTGAGTGGGCCTCTATGAAGGACATCTGCCACGTTTTGCGTGCGTTTGATGACTCAACGCGGATGGCGAGTGCAGATGATGCAGTAGTCAGCATGACTGTCCCTCTTATCTGCCTGCTTCAAAAAACACTGCAAGCACTAAGGGATGAGGTTTTGGAAGAGGTGGAGGATGAGGAGTCACAAATTCCATCACCTTCTGGACAGTCTGCGCAACGTGGTTCCTCACAAAGGCCTAGGCAGGGGACACTTTGTGAGGAGGATGAGGAGAAGTCAATGGAGGAGGAAGACATCGCTCCAGAGGAGGGAGTTACACAATGCTCTAGTAGTCAGTATGTAGAGCGAGGGTGGGGTGATGCAGAGCAGGCAGAGATGATGCCTCTTGCAGGGGACAGCGTTTCTTGGCCAGTTGGGAGTCTGCAGCACATGGTTGATTTCATGCTGCAGTGCCTGAGAAATGACCGCCGCATCGCCCACATTCTCACCACGTCTGATTATTGGGTGTACACCCTCCTAGACCCTCGCTACCGGGACAACTTACAAAGCCTCATAACACCGTTGAACCGGGAGCGTAAAATGCCGGAGTACCAAGACACACTGGTGCATTCCATCATGTTCTCCATTCCAGCCGAGAGCACTGCTGCTGCTAGTGCTTTACAAAGCAGCTCTGTGCGTCGAGGCAGTGGAGGAAGCTCTGCACCAAGAGGGAGCAGAAGCAGCGCCTCTGCACAGGGCAAGACCAGTATGTTCCAAATGTGGCGAAGTTTTGTGTCACCGCCACAAATGACGGCTCCAGTCAGCAGGAGGCAACGTTTCCGTCAGATGGTGACAGACTACATATCTTGCCCTCTCAGTGTACTCCCAGACGGCTCTTCCCCCTTCAAGTTTTGGGTCTCTAAGCTGGATACATGGCCAGAGCTTAGCCAGTATGCATTGGAGGTGCTGGGTTGCCCTGCTGCTAGTGTATTATCGGAGTGCATCTTTAGTGCCGCAGGTGGTGTACTAACAGACCGTCGCATGCGACTATCCTCCGATAACGTTGACCGGCTTACTTTTCTGAAAATGAACAAGGCATGGATCTCGCCCGAATTTGCCTGTCCGGTTTCCGATTAAATAACTGGTTGGCAACAGTATCCATGTCTCCTGTTCTGTTCATCTTTCTACCACCTGAACTGTACTCCCTGGGCTCCAACACTGCCAGTTGCTGCTCAGAAGTGCCGTGTGCACAGAGAAAAAACACAAGCTCCTGTGTTAGTGGGGTTCAGTAACGCCAGCTGTTCCCCTGCTGTGTGTCCGGCAATAAGTCTCCTGCTCCCTCCACATGCACACAACATCAGTTGTCTAACTTGCTCCACATAGGGAAGAGCCGACACCCTGATTGATATGCTAAAAACCAGAAAAACGGCAGCTTTCCAACCATAAAATGATGAATTGTAGTACCAAATATGTACAAATATACATTTTAAATATAAGCGCATATATGCACATGGCGACTACAAATGCTAACAAAAAAGCCTACATAGGGTATAGGGGTTGAAATGAATGACAGTACTTCATTCCATCTTTCTGCTTAAGACCGGACAAACCTGCTACTTACTGCTTACAAAGTAGCTAGTCTCGACAGTGAGGAAACTTACAAGTGACAGAAGCAAGGTTACATGGGGAAACTGTAAGTTCACCCAAATGAGGCGAATTTTGTAATAAGCGCGCAAAATGCAGGGCTCCATCAGCATGGAAGACAATACAGTTTCCTCAGTAGGTGACAGCCACTATATATTTGCCTCTAGTGTACTGCATGGACAGGCTTTCTACCCCTTCAAGTTTGGCTTAGCGGCATACTCTGCCGATTGCTTGCAGTTCTTAGAGGGAGTGCGTGTATGTTTGCTCTGTGCATGTTAGAGATTATGCAGCAGACGCATCTTTTGTTGCGCTAGGTGGTGTGCTAACAACCGTCGCAATGCGCATCTCCATATACGCTTGACGGCTCTACTTGAACAATGAACATAGAATGGATCTCGCCGTGATTTGCCTGATACCGGCGATTAATAATTGTACTCATGGCACGGACCACTCATCTTGTTTGTTGTCTTCTCACTGAACTGTATTGGGCTCCAAAAAAACACTGTCCATTGCTGCTTCTGAGTAGCCGTGTGCACAGAGAAAACACAAGCTCCTGTGTTATGTGGGGTTCAGTAACGCCAGCTGTTCCCCTGCTGTGTGTCCGGCAATAAGTCTCCTGCTACCTCCACATGCAAACAACATCAGTTGTCTAACTTGCTCCACATAGGGGATGATTGAGCTAAAACCCAGAAAAACGGCAGCTTTCCAACATAATAATGATTAATCGTTGTACCAAATATGTCAAATATACATTTTTAAATATAAGCATATATGCACATGGCGACTACAAATGCAACAAAAAAGCCTACATAGGTATAGGGGTTGAAATGAATGCATACAAGTACATTCATAATCCAATTGGTGCTTAAGTAACGGTATCTACACCTGTAATATAGTGCAGACAATGGATGTAGGACTAGTCATCATCATCATCATACTTATATTGTGACAGTAAAAAATACACTGATTAGGCCAACTTAGTTCACACCCCATATATGAATGTTCCGCATCTAATCCTGATAATAAGGTGCAATAATCATGCATAACCTATAAAAAATGCTTGTGCATAGTGACAATAGCAAGTTATACCTGCAAGTGCAGGTGAAACAACGCCAACTGATAGAAAAGGTTTATGCTATCTAGGTATCAGAGTGCAGATGGACAATGGCGATATAATACTGTACCTCAATAAAGGCTGCGCACACCTCCTGCGCGTTTTGCTTGCAGCTTCTTCAAGAGGGGACGTGCGTGTATGTTTGCTCATAGGTGCATGTTTAGAGAGTAAAGCAGTCATGACGACGCTTTGTGTTGGCGCTACGCTAGCGCTGACGAACGCTGCGCAACGTGACTGCAAGTCAGTGTCATATGACGCACAGACGCTCCCCTACCGTGAAACAACGCCAACGGATAGAAAATGTTTATGCTATCTAGGTATCACAGTGCATAGCTACTGATGGACAATGGCGATATAATATTGTACCTCAATAAAGGCAGCGGCACCCCTCATACTTGTTTTGCTTGTAGCTTCTTCAAGAGGGGACGTGCGTGTTTGGTTGCTCATAGCTGCATGTTTATACAGGAAATCAGTCATGATGGCGGCTTTGGAGCGGCGCTACCGCTGAAGAACGCTGTATGCACAGAGGAAAACACTAGCTCCTGTGTTTGTGGGGTTCAGTAACGCCAGCTGTTCCCCTGCTGTGTGTCCGGCAATAATTCCTGCTACCTCCACATGCTCAAAACAACATCAGATGTCTAACTTGTCTCACATAGGGATGAGGCTACACCCCGAGAAAAACGGCAGCTTTCAAACAATAATATGATTAATCGTTGTCCCAAATATGTTCAAAAATACTTTTTAAATATAACTGCATATATGCACATGGCGAATACAAATGCAAACAAAAAAGCCTACATATGGATAGGGGTTGAAATGAATGCATACAAGTACATTTCATAATCCATTGGTGCTTAAGTAATGGGATCTACACCTGTAATATAGTGCAGACAATGGATGTAGGACTAGTCATCATCATCATTACTTATATTTGTGACAGTAAAAAATACACTGATTTAGGCCAACTCTTAGTTCACACCCCATATATGAATGGTCCAGCATCTAATCCTGATAATAGTGCAATAATCATGCATAACCTATAAAAAATGCTTTGTGCATAGTGACAATAGCAAGTTATACCTGCAAGTGCAGGTGAAACAACGCCAACTGATAGAAAAGGTTTATGCTATCTAGGTATCAGAGTGCAGATGGACAATGGCGATATAATACTGTACCTCAATAAAGGCTGCAGCACACCTCCTGCGCGTTTTGCTTGCAGCTTCTTCAAGAGGGGACGTGCGTGTATGTTTGCTCATAGGTGCATGTTTTAGAGAGTAAAGCAGTCATGACGACGGCTTTGTGTTGGCGCTACGCTAGCGCTGACGAACGCTGCGCAACGTGACTGCAAGTCAGTGTCATATGACGCACAGACGCTCCCCTACCGTGAAACAACGCCAACGGATAGAAAATGTTTATGCTATCTAGGTATCACAGTGCATAGCTACTGATGGACAATGGCGATATAATATTGTACCTCAATAAAGGCAGCGGCACCCCTCATACTTGTTTTGCTTGTAGCTTCTTCAAGAGGGGACGTGCGTGTTTGGTTGCTCATAGCTGCATGTTTATACAGGAAATCAGTCATGATGGCGGCTTTGGAGCGGCGCTACCGCTGAAGAACGCTGTATGCACAGAGGAAAACACTAGCTCCTGTGTTTGTGGGGTTCAGTAACGCCAGCTGTTCCCCTGCTGTGTGTCCGGCAATAATTCCTGCTACCTCCACATGCTCAAAACAACATCAGATGTCTAACTTGCTCCACATAGGGATGAGGCTACACCCCGAGAAAAACGGCAGCTTTCAAACAATAATATGATTAATCGTTGTCCCAAATATGTTCAAAAATACTTTTTAAATATAACTGCATATATGCACATGGCGAATACAAATGCAAACAAAAAAGCCTACATATGGTATAGGGGTTGAAATGAATGCATACAAGTACATTTCATAATCCATTGGTGCTTAAGTAATGGGATCTACACCTGTAATATAGTGCAGACAATGGATGTAGGACTAGTCATCATCATCATTACTTATATTTGTGACAGTAAAAAATACACTGATTTAGGCCAACTCTTAGTTCACACCCCATATATGAATGGTCCAGCATCTAATCCTGATAATAAGGTGCAATAATCATGCATAACCTATAAAAATGCATTGTGCATAGTGACAATAGCAAGTTATACCTGCAAGTGCAGGTGAAACAACGCCAACTGATAGAAAAGGTTTATGCTATCTAGGTATCAGAGTGCAGATGGACAATGGCGATATAATACTGTACCTCAATAAAGGCTGCGGCACACCTCCTGCGCGTTCTGCTTGCAGCTTCTTCAAGAGGGGACGTGCGTGTATGTTTGCTCATAGGTGCATGTTTAGAGAGTAAAGCAGTCATGACGACGGCTTTGTGTTGGCGCTACGCTAGCGTTGACGAACGCTGCGCAACGTGACTGCAAGTCAGTGTCATATGACGCACAGACGCTCCTCTACCCAACGCGTCAGAGCAGGACGCTAGTCTGTGCGTCAAAACCAACGCGCAAGCATACATGAACTTCCCCTCTTCAACAAGCTACAAGCAAAACAAGTGTGAGTGGTGCCGCAGCCTTTATTGAGGTAGAGTATTATATCGCCATTCGCCATCAGTGGCTATGCAGTCTGGTAGATAGCATATACCTTATCTATCCGTTGGCATGGTTTCACCTGCACTGGCAGGCATACATAGCAATTTTCACTATGAACGATGCACTTTTCCTAGGTTATGCTTGATCAGATCATTGATTATTGCGCCATATTATCAGGATTACATGCTGGACCTTTAATATATGTGCTGTGAACTAACATTTTATCATTTTAACATTCTATATGATGCCCCATAAATAATGAACCCCATATGATTCTCCAGCATATGATGGGTCCCATGGATGATGCTCCAGTGTCTTATGGGCCAAAATAATGCTCCATATATAATGGGCCCCATTTATAATGCTCCATTGTATAATGGTCCCTGTAAATGCTGCTCCAGTGTCTGTTTTCCTCCTTTTAGAATGCTCCAGTTTATGATGATCCCCATGGATGGTGCTCCAGTGTCTGATCTGCCCATTTAGAATGCTCCAGTATATGATGGGCCCCATGGATGATGCTCCAGTGTCTTATGGGCCAAAATCATGCTCCATATATAATGGGCCCCATTATTAATGATCCATTGTATAATGGTCCCCTTAAATGCTGCTCCAGTGTCTGTTTTCCTCCTTTTAGAATGCTCTAGTATATGATGGGCCTCATGGATACTGCTCCAGTGTCTGATCTGCCCCTTTTAGAATGCTCCAGTTTATGATGAGCGCCATGGATGATGCTCCAGTGTCTGATCTGTCCCATTTAGAATGCTCCAGTATATGATGGGCCCCATGGATGATGCTCCAGTGTCTTATGGGCCAAAATCATGCTCCATATATAATGCCCTACATTACTAATGATCCATTGTATAATGGTTCCCATAAATACTGCTCCAGTGTCTGTTTTCCCCCTTTTAGAATGCTCCAGTATATGATGGGCCCTGTTATGTTTTGGTAGCTGAGGAGAAACTGCAAAAAATAGCCAAAGTAGCAAAACACCAGAGAGGCTGGAAACTATTGGATTGCAGTAACCTAAACTAACCGCCACACTAGAAGCCATGGAGTGTACCTACGGTGATCCTAGATGCCTCGTCACAGCCGGAGAGATAACTACACCTAAAGGCAGAAAGATGAAAGCTATCTGCCCCGAAGCAGAATCCCCAAAGAAATAGGAAGCCCCCGAACATGTAATGGTGGTTAGACAAGAAGAAAACACGGACACAGACAGAAAATAGAATGAGCAAACGCTGGGGCCCAATCTGTCTAGAAATAAAAGTATAGGAAAGAATTCTGACTGCAACCAAAAAAAACCCTGACAAAAATGCCAACACTTCTGATTAACAAAAAACCTGAGATCACACGATCTCTACCACCTAAATCAGATCTCTGGTGTAACACACAGCAACACAGCAAATAGAAAGTGACAAAGGAACAGAACAAAACTGCAAACAGAAAAATGAGCACAACTGCAGCGTAAGACCCCAAAAAGGGACCAGGCTGCAGTCCACTGCAAGCAGCAAACCAGCAGTGAAAATCTAACAGAGAAAAAAAAAAGCAAAACACTTATCTGAATGAGAGCAGGAAAATAAGCTGTGCTCCAAGCAAGAGCAGGAGGAACAATTGATTACCGGCAAGGCTGCTGGGAACTCAGGGTCACTTACATCATACCATTCAGAGCCAGCTGAAGGCCATTCAGTAATTAGTTCATTACCCTCAGCAACCACTGGAGGGAGCCCCAGCTCAGAAGTCGCCTCCAAGGTACTCACAACAATACCCCGGCTTGAGGAGGGGTCACCGAACCCTCACCTGCGCAACCAGGTCGATGAGGATGAGCTCGATGATAGGCACGGATAAGTCTCCCAGCATGGATGTCCGAAGCAAACACCCAAGAATTGTCCTCCTGACCATAACCTCTCCACTTAACCAAATACTGGAGTTTCCGTCCAGCAAAACGAGAATCCAATATTTTCTCAACCACATACTCCAAATTGCCCTCAACCGAAACAGGATCGGGAGGCGCAGCCATAGGAACCAGTGGCTCGACAAACCTCTTCAATAAGGACTTGTGGAACACGTTATGGATCTTAAATGTCCCTGGAAGAAGCAAACGGAAGGAAACCGGAATAATAATTTCCATGATCTTATAAGGTCCAATGAACCTTGGCTTAAATTTTGGAGATGCAAACCTCATAGGGATATTTCTTGAGGACAACCAAACCAAGTCCCCCACTTTAAAACGAGGACCATCAGTCCTATGCCGGTTGGCAAACCGCTGGGCCTTCTCTTGAGAGAGAGAAAACCTCTCCACTACCTGGTCCCAAATCTGCTGCATATGCTGCACAATAGAGTCAACCACCGGACAGATAGAAGCCTCCGCCTGTCCTAAAGAAAATCGAGGGTGAAACCCAGAATTGCAGAAAAATGGAGACATCAAGGTGGCAGAGCTAGCCCTATTATTAAGAGCAGACTCAGCCAAAGGCAAAAAAGAGACCCAGTCATCTTGATCAACAGACACAAAACATCTCAAATAAGTCTCCAAGGTCTGGTTTGTTCTATCAGTTTGTCCATTGGTCTGAGGGTGAAATGCAGAGGAGAAAGATAACTGAACACCAAGGTTACAACAAAATGTCCTCCAAAATCTGGAAACAAACTGGACTCCTCTGTCAGACACAATATTCTCCGGAATGCCATGTAACCGAACCACGTGCAGAAAGAACAAAGGCACCAATTCGGAGGAGGAAGGCAACTTAGATAATGGCACAAGATGTATCATCTTGGAAAACCTATCACAGATTACCCAGATAACGGTCATTCTCTGAGAGACAGGAAGGCCGGAAATAAAATACATAGAAATATGGGTCCATGGCCTCTTGGGTACAAGTAATGTCATTAACAAACCACTAGAACGAGAGCAAGGCTTGGAACGAGAGCAAGTCTCACAGGACTGCACAAAGTCACTGACGTCACGAGACAAAGTAGGCCACCAGAAGGACCGACTCACCAAGTATCTGGTACCAAAAATCCTGACCAGCCAACGTGGAACAATGAATCTCAGACATCACACTCTTCTTCCACTGATCTGGGACAAACAATTTCCAAACAGGGCAGCGCTCAGGTTTATCCTCCTGACACCCCTCCAGAGCCAGTCTCAAATTGGGTGAAATGGCGGAAAGAACTACACCCTCTTTCAAAATAACAGCAGGATCAGATAACTCAGGAGAATCCGCAAAGAAACTCCTCGAGAGGGCATCCGCCTTAACATTCTTAGTGCCCGGAAGAAAAGAAACCACAAAATTAAAACGTGTGAAAAACAAGGCCCACCTGGCCTGTCTAGGATTAAGTCGCTTGGCTGACTCAGGATAAACCAGGTTCTTATGGTCCGTGAGGACCACCACCTGATGTTTGGCTCCTTCCAGCCAATGTCTCCACTCTTCAAAGGCCCACTTCATGGCCAATAATTCCCGATTACCCATGTCATAATTATGTTCAGTTGGAGAAAATTTTCGAGAGAAAAAGGCACAAAGGTTACTCTTAGAGGTCTCTGGATCCCTTTGGGACAAAACGGCACCTGCCCCAATCTCAGAGGCATCAACCTCCACCTGAAAAGGCAGAGAAACATCAGGCTGCCGTAGAACAGGAGCAGAAATGAATCTCTGCTTAAGTTCCTGAAATGCAGAAACTGCCTCAGGAAGCCAATTCACCACATTGGAACCCTTTTTGGTCAAATCAGTCAATGGTTTAACAATACCGGAGAAATTACCAATAAATTTGCGATAAAAATTGGCAAAACCCAAAAATCTCTGAAGAGCCTTCAATGAAGTAGGTTGAACCCAATCACAGATGGCCTGAACCTTGACCGGGTCCATTTCAATAACAGACGGAGACAAAATGAATCCCAGAAATGAGACCTTCTGTACGCCAAAAAGACACTTTGATCCCTTCACATACAGTGCATTTTCTCTCAAAATCTGGAACACAGTCCGAATATGTTTGACATGAGAGTCCCAGTCGTTGGAAAAAATCAAGATATCATCCAAATAAACAATCAGAAATTTATCCATAAAATCTCTGAAAAAATCATTCATGAAGGATTGGAAGATGGAAGGGGCATTAGTAAGCCCAAAAGGCATCACTAGGTACTCAAAATGCCCCTCTGGGGTATTGAACGCCATCTTCCATTCATCCCCGTGCTTAAAGCGAATAAGGTTATACGCCCCCTGAGGTCAAGCTTGGTAAACCAACAAGCACCCTTCACTCTGGAAAATAGGTCAGAAATCAAGAGTAACGGATATTGATATTTAACAGTGATCTTATTCAGGAGACGATAATCAATACACGGCCTCAATGAGCCATCCTTCTTGGCCACAATGAAAAAGCTGGCGCCAAAGGGTGAAGAGGATGGTCTGATATGACCCTTCTCTTAAGACTCTTTGATATAAGATCGCATAGCCTCATACTCAGGTACAGATAAATTAAAGAGCCGACCATTGGGAAATTTACAACCAGGTACTAAGTCAATATCGCAATCATAACTCCTATGAGGAGGTAAGGATGCAGACTTACTCTCACTAAACACATCAGAAAATCAGTCAAATAGTCAGGGACATCTTGAGACTGGGCGGAGGCAGAAAAAACATCTTGAGACTGGGGGGGGGCAGAAAAAGCAGGAGTGTCAGCATGAACACATTGACAACCCCAACTGGTCACAGACACATATTTCCAATCCAAAACAGGATTGTGAGTCTGTAACTAAGGAAAACCCAGTACAACAATGTAATGTAAATTATGTAACACCAAAAATTTGCAATTCTCTTGGTGGTCCGGGTCAACCCGCATTATAACCTGGGTAGAAAACTGGGGTTTATTCTCCGCCGAGGGGGTAGAATCAATGCCCAGCAAAGGAATAGACTTCCGCAGGGTATCATAGGAAAACCACAACGTTTGGCAAAATCAAAATCCATCACGTTTATAGGCTGCCCCTGAATCAACAAAAGCCTGAGCTGAAAATGTGGACATGGAGCAAATCAAGGTAACAGTCAACAGAAATTTCGTCTGAACACTACCCAAAACAACTGAGCGCGCAAAACGTCTTCCCCGCTTGGGGCAGACGGAAATAGCATGAGAAGCGTCACCACAATACTAGCACAACTTACTACGCTTACGAAATTCATGACGCTGTCCCCCAGAAGTCACTCCATCACACTGCATGGGCTCAGGGGCTGGCCCTTAAGGCATCACAATCTCACGCATATTTCTACGCTCGCGCAGATGTCTGTCAACTTGAATAGCTAATGACATAGAGTCATTGAGACCAGAGGGACAGGGAATCCCACCATAACATCCTTTACAGTCTCTGCCAGACCCTTCCGAAAAAGAGCTGCCAGAGCATCATCATTCCATTTAGTAAGGGCTGCCCACTTTCTGAATTTCTGACAATACAGCTCAGCGGCTTCATGACCCTGATTCAATGCCAACAAGGTTTTTTCAGCTTGATCAGTAACATTAGGTTCATCGTACAATAACCCCAGAGCCTGAAAAAGCACATCAACATCATTCAAAACAGGATCCCCAGGTGTCAGGGAAAAAGCCCAATCCTGAGGGTCAACGCGCAACAAGGAGATGACAATTTGAACCTGCTGCGTTGTGTTCCCTGAGGATTTAGGCTTCAAAGCAAAAAACAACTTACAGTTATTTTTAAAATTCAAAAACTTAGACCGATCCCCTAAAAATAAATCCGGCAGAGGGATCCTATGTTCCACAGCAGGCAACCCAGCAAGATAGATAGCAATACTCTGAACTTCAGCAGCAAGCTGCTCCACACGATTGGACAAATGCTTGACCTCCATTGGGGAAAAAATTCCTCCTCAGCCCCCAGAGAAAAAGAGGGAAAAAATGTAGCAAACAAAAAAAATTTCTGACAACCTTTTTTTTTTTTCTTTTTACTATTTTTTCCCTTCTGTTGAGTACCATAGAATTTCAGTATCGGCCGGTGATTCTGTTATGTTTTGGTAGCTGAGGAGACAGGGTCAGATAACCGCATAGGCAGCCAAACACCAGAGAGGTTGGAAACTAATAGGTTGCAGACCCCTAAACTAACCGCACAACTAGAAGCAGCCGTGGGACATTCCTACGGTGCCTAGACGCCTCGTCACAGCCGGAGAGATTAGCTATCCCTGAAGATTGAATGAGGAAAGCTAACTGTCCCGGAGGAAGCCCCAAAAGAATAGGAAGCCCCCAAACATATAATGGCGGTTAGACAAGATGAAAACACAGACAGAAAATAGATTGAGCAAACGCTAGGGCCCAAAACTGTCTAGATAGGACAGCACAGGAGAGAATACTGTCTGCAACCCAGAAAAACCCTAGGAAAAACTTCAACACTTCTGAATCCAAAAATACTGAGACCACACGGTCTCGACCACCTATATCAGATCTCTGGTGTGGACACGTAGCTACCCAGCAGTAAAAAATCACAAGAACTGAGCAAATGAACAAATACAAAAAATGAACGGAGACCAGCCAAAGCCCCCCAAAGGGACCCGGCTGAAGACAAAAAGCAATGCAGCAAAAAAGCAAGGTAAATCAAACCACAGTAAAAAAAAACTGAAAGTGACTTATCTGAATGCAAGCATGAGACAGCAGAAAAGCAAGCTGAATTCCAACCTAGACCAGGAAGAACAATTGATCACCGGCGAGGATCATGGGAGGTCAGCGCACTTATATCAGGCCAGTCAGTACCACCTGACAACCACTCGTCACTTGCAGGTGTAGGACTCTTGGTGTTCAACATAGGTTCAATACCCTCAGCAACCACTAGAGGGAGCATCAGCTCCGAAGTCATCTCCAATACGTTCACAACAGTAGGTGTGTTTACTGTCCTCCACTCACTGCGGATTTTTCTTCACCATTGACTTGCATTGGGGTCGGATTTTCGACTCCAACTCTACTTTTTCCGATAGTCTGCCGACTTCGTTCAACTCGACTTTTGGGAAGGTCTGATGGTCTGAAACCCGACTCAACCCTCCCGGAGGCAAAGTCGCTCATCTCTGCTCATGGTCTACCATGTCTGTCGGCAGTCTGGACATTTTGCTTCCAGAAGTCCTCAGCGGTCGGGAAAGCGTCCACGTCTAGTGGCTATTGGAGGAGGCTCACTAGGCACAGCCACATTTTCTTCCAAATTATCCTTCAAGGGGACACTCACGATAGGGCCATCCACTCATGTGGTAGAGGTTTGTGTGGATTCCGGGGCGGAAGGCAATTCCATGTCTTCAGCCTTCGCCCAACGGCACGCAATACCTCTGGTGATGATCACCAAGCCAGTGATCGTCCGAGTGGTGAATGGATCTCCACTACCCTCACAGATCACACACCAAACCATCCCACTTACTCTCATCATGTCTCCAGCCCACCAGGAGATAATCTCCCTGTTAATCATACCCGAGGGTATTGATGAAGTCTTATTAGAGGTACCTTGGTTACGCTATCATTCTCCTCATATTGAGTTGTCCTCTGGGACAATATTGGGATGGAGTGAGTCTTGTGAGGGTAGATGTCAGAGGGAGTGTTGTCAGGTGGCTTCTACAGCAGTGCCCGCAGATCTGTCTTCTCTCCCCAAACACTGTTGGTCATATGCGGACGTATTCTCCAAGAGAGCTGCAGAGACCTTTCCGCATCACCACCCCTATGACTGTCCTATTGATCTCTTGCCTGGTGCTGAGCCTCACCGGAGTCGAGTCTATCCGTTATCTCTCCCGGAGACGGAGGCAATGTCTCAGTACATCAAGGAGAATCTGGCAAGAGGATTCATTAGGAAGTCAGTGTCATCTGCAGGGGCTGGTTTCTTCTTTGTGCTGAAGACGAACAGGGAGTTACATCCATGCATAGACTACCAGAGTCTCAATGCTATAACCATCAAAAATAAATACCCTCTGCCTCTTATCTCCAAACTCTTTGATAAGTTGCGCGGAGCAAGAGTATTTACAAAATTAGATCTGCGGGGCGCCTATAACTTGATACGCATCCGTGAGGGGAACGAGTGGAAGACAGCATTTAACACCAGAAACAGCTACTATGAATACCTGACAATGCCCTTTGGGTTCTGTAATGCCCCTTTCGTTTTCCAGGACTTTATGAACGATATCTTCCGGGATATGCTAACTGCCTCGGTCGTAGTCTGTCTGGATGATATTCTCATTTACTCTCCAGATATAGACTCCC
The DNA here is from genome assembly GCA_033576555.1 of Oophaga sylvatica. Taxonomy (NCBI): domain Eukaryota; kingdom Metazoa; phylum Chordata; class Amphibia; order Anura; family Dendrobatidae; genus Oophaga; species Oophaga sylvatica. The sequence continues at coordinate 213,709,851 of JARQOD010000003.1, read as the reverse complement.
ACCGGAGAGATGTTTGCAAAATCTTCGACCTCCTACGGGCAAACTATCTTTATGTCAAGTTGGAGAAGTGTGTGTTTAAGCAGGAGTCCTTGCCTTTCCTGGGCTATATCATCTCGGCACAGGGATTGGCCATGGATCCTGCCAAGCTACAGGCTATGATTGGCTGGCAAGAACCCCATTCTCTTAAAGTGGTGCAGCGCTTTATGAGGTTCATCAATTACTATCGCCAGTTCATTCCCCGCTTCTCAACTTTGGTAGCTCCCCTGGTTGCCCTCACCAAGAAGGGAGCTAACCCCAAATTTTGGTCGGAGGAGGTCTCCAAGGCCTTTCTATCTATAAAGTCATATTTCGCTGGCGCTCCCATTTTACATCACCCGATGTCGATAAACCCTTTATCATGGAAGTGAATGCTTCTTCCGTCTGTGCTGGATCCGTCCTCTTTCAGAAGGGTGCTCATGGTCGGAAGCATCCTTGCTTCCTTTTCTCCAAGACCTTCTCACTGGCGGAGAAAAATGAATCCATCAGGGACATGGAGTTGCTAGCAATGAAATTGGCCTTTTCTGAGTGGAGACATCTCCTGGAGGGGGCCCGTTACCTCTTTCAAGTATTCACTGACCTTAAAATCCTTATCTACTTGAAGACAGCTCAGAGCTAAATTCTCACCAGGCCAGATGGTCCCTGTTCTTCTCCCGTTTCAACTTCACCCTTCATTTTCTTTCTTGGGAGAAGAACACTCGTGCCGATGCTCTCTCCCGTTCCGTAGTATCATCTGAGGAGGGAGAGGAACCTTAGCGAATTGTCCCTTCAGAGAGCCTGAGAATGGTGGCTCCGATTTCGTTAGATTCTGTGCCTACGAGCAAGACTTTAGTTCCACCTAATTTGCGACCAGAGGCTCTCTCTTGGGCTCATTCGTCCAGAGTTGGTGGACATTTTGGGACCAAGAGTACATCTGAGCTCCTAGCGAGGACATACTGGTGGCCGCATATGGCTCGTGACATCGGAGACTATATTTGGGCGTGTGTTTCCTGCGCCCAGAATCGATGTTCTCGGCAACAGCCAGCTGGTTTATTGTACCCCCTGCCGGTGGCGGATAGGCCCTGGGAGACGGCTGGGATGGATTTTATGGTGGGTTTACCCAAGTCTCGTAACTGCACCGTAATCTGGGTAGTCACTGACCACTTCACTATAATGGTGCACTTGGTGCCATTCCAGCAGGTACCTTCTGCACAGGCTTTGGCAGTGTTGTTTATGAAATATGTCTTTCGCCTACACGGCATGCCTGACAAAATAGTCAGTGACCGGGGTCCCCAGTTCGCTTCTCGGTTCTGGAGAGAGCTTTGTAGTCTGCTCAGCATAGAGCTAAATCTATCTTCAGCTTATCATCCTGAGATGAACGAGTTGATAGAGAGGGCCAACTAGACCCTGGTCACATATCTGCAACATTTTGTTTCCACCAGGCAGGATGACTGGGCATCCTTGCTACAGTGGGTGGAATTTGCGCTGAATAACACCATAGCCGACTAAACTGGGCAGACCCCTTTCCTCATTAATTATGGCCAGCATCCGCTTGTTCCTGTGCCCATGCCCGTGTCATCCACCGACTCTAGGGTGGCAGACTGGGCGGTGGAGGCACATGACATTTGGGACCACACACAGGATGTCATCTAGGCCTCCAAGGAGAGAAAAGGGTCTTCGCTGATGCGCATCGGCGCCCCGCTCTGACTTTTGCCCCAGCGATTTTAGAGTGGCTCTCCACTCGTAACATCAGGCTGTGAGTTGAATCCACTAAGTTTGCTCCTCACTACATAGGTCCCTTCAATATCCTGGAACAGGTCAACCCTGTGGTCTATCATCTGGCTCTTCCTCCATGATTAGGTATCACCATCACCTTTCATGTGTCCTGTTATGATTTGATAGCTGAGGAGAGCAGGCAAAAACGGCAATACACCAGAGAGGTTGGAATCTACTGGATTGCAGTACCCTGACTAACCACCACAACTAAAGGCAGCCGTGGAGCGTTCCTAAGTTGGTCCTAGACGCCTCGTCACAGCCTGAGAGGTTAACTACACCTAAAGATGGAAAGAGGAAAGCTATCTGCTCCGGAGCAGATCCCCAAAGAACATAGGAAGCCCCCAAACATGTAATGGCGGTTAGACAAGAGGAAATACAGACACAGACAAAAAATAGTATGAGCAAACATTGGGGCCCAATCTACCTGGACAGAAAAAGATAGGAAGGACACTTACTGCAATCCAAAAAAAAACCCTAAAAAATACCAACTCTACTAATTGCAAAAACACCTGAGATCACACGACCTCTACCACCTAAATTAGTTCTCTGGTGTCACAAAACTAAGCCGCAGCCACTGAAAAAACTGGAAAAGGCAAATGAACAAATAACAGTGGCTCAGATAAACTGAGAGGAGCACAAGCCCCCGGAGGGGACCTGGCTGACCTCCACAGAAGTGCAGGGAACAATGCAAAAAGCAAGCACAAAAATAAAAGCAGAAAATATCTTATCTGATAGCAGAAGATGCAGGAAAGACTCAGCAAGCTTCCAAGTGAACCAGGAACCACAGTTGAGACAAGAACAATTGATCACCGGCAACCATGATGGGAGGGAACCTCCCTTATATAAGACCAGTCTGTAACTCCTGATTGCCAATCCTCATTGAATGGTTCAGTACTGTTTGTAACCACCAGAGGGAGCTTCTGCTCAGAATTCATTTCTAACACATTCACAACAGTACCCCCCCCTTGAGGAGGGGTCACCAAACCCTCATTTGGGCAACCAGGTCGGTCAGGATGAGCTCTGTGATACGCACGGATCAGTCTCCTAGCATGGATGTCCGAAGCAAACACCCAAGAATTGTCCTCCTGACCATAACCTCTCCACTTAACCAAATACTGGAGTTTCCGTCTAGAAAAACGAGAATCCAATATTTTCTCAACCACATACTCCAGATTGCCCTCAACCAAAACAGGGTCAGGAGGCGCAGCCATAGGAACCACTGGCTCGACAAACCTCTTCAATAAGGACTTGTGGAACACGTTATGGATCTTAAATGTCCCTGGAAGAAGTAAACGAAAGGAAACAGGATTAAGAATCTCCAAGATCTTATAAGGTCCAATGAACCTAGGCTTAAACTTAGGAGATGCAACTCTCATAGGGATATTTCTTGAGGACAACCAGACCAAGTCCCCCACTTCAAACCGAGGACCATTAGTCCTATGCCAGTTGGTAAACCGCTGGGCCCTCTCATGAGAGAGGGACAACCTCTCCACTACCTGGTCCCAAATCTGCTGCATACGCTCCACAACAGAGTCAACACCTGGACAGACAGAAGCCTCCGTCTGTCCCTAAGAAAATCGAGGGTGAAACCCAAAATTGCAGAAAAATGGAGACATCAAAGTGGCAGAACTAGCCCTATTATTAAGAGCAAACTCAGCCAAATTCAAAAAAGAGACACAGTCATCTTGATCAGCAGACACAAAGCATCTCAGATAAGTCTCCAATGTCTGGTTTGTTCTCTCAGTTTGTCCATTTGTCTGAGGATGAAAAGCTGAAGAGAAAGACAATTGAACACCAAGTTTAGAACAAAAAGTCCTCCAAAATCTGGAAACAAACTGGACTCCTCTGTCAGACACAATGTTCTCAGGAATGCCGTGTAACCGAACCACGTGCTGAAGGAACAAAGGTACCAATTCGGAGGAGGAAGGCAACTTAGGTAATGGCACAAGGTGTATCATTTTGGTAAACCTATCACAAATCACCCAGATAACGGTCATTCTCTGAGAAACAGGGAGGTCGGAAATGAAATCCATAGAGATATGGGTCCATGGTCTCTTGGGCACAGGCAATGGCATCAACAAACCACTAGAGCGAGAGCAAGGCTTGGAGCGAGAGCAAGTCCCGCAGGACTGCACAAATTCCCTGACGTCACGAGACAAAGTAGGCCACCAAAAGGACCGACTAACCAAGTCTCTGGTACCAACAATTCCGGGATGACCAGCCAACGCGGAACAATGAATCTCAGACATCACACTCTTTTTCCACCGGTCTGGGACAAACAATTTCCCAATAGGGCAGCGCTCGGGTTTATCCTCCTGACACCCTTCCAGAGCCAGTCTCAAATTGGGCGAGATGGCGGAAAGAACTACACCCTCTTTCAAAATAACAGCAGGATCAGATAACTCAGGAGAGTCCGCAAGGAAACTCCTCGAGAGGGAATCCGCCTTAACATTCTTAGTGCCAGGAAGAAAGGAAACCACAAAATTAAAACGTGTGAAAAACAAGGCCCACCTGGCCTGTCTAGGATTAAGTCGCTTGGCTGATTCCAGATAAACCAGATTCTTATGGTCCGTGAGGACCACCACCTGATGTTTGGCTCCCTCCAGCCAATGTCTCCACTCTTCAAAAGCCCACTTCATGGCCAATAACTCCCGATTACCCACGTCATAATTACGTTCAGTTGGAGAAAATTTTCGAGAGAAAAAGGCACAAGGGTTACTTTTAGAGGTCTCTGGATCTCTTTGGGACAAAACAGCACCTGACTCAATTTCAGAGGCATCAATCTCCACCTGAAATGGCAGAGAAACATCAGGCTGCCGTAGAACAGGAGCAGAAGTGAATCTCTGCTTAAGTTCCGGAAACGCAGAGACTGCCTCAGGAGGCCAATTCGCCACATCAGAACCCTTTTTGGTCAAATCAGTCAATGGTTTAACAATAACAGAGAAATTACCAATGAATTTACGATAAAAATTGGCAAAACCCAAGAATCTCTGAAGAGCCTTTAATGAAGTAGGTTGGACCCAATCACAGATGGCCTGAACCTTGACCGGGTCCATTTCAATAACAGACGGAGACAAAATGAATCCCAGAAATGAGATCCTCTGTATGCCAAAAAAACACTTTGATCCCTTCACATACAGAGCATTCTCTCTCAAAATCTGGAACACAGTCCGAACATGTTTCACATGAGAGTCCCAGTCATTGGAAAAAAATCAAGATATCATCCAAATAAACAATCAAAATTTATCCACAAAATCCCTGAAAATGTAATTCATGAAGGACTGGAAGACAGAAGGAGCATTAGTGAGCCCAAAGGGCATCACTAGGTACTCAAAATGCCCCTCTGGGGTATTAAACGCCGTCTTCCATTCATCCCCATGCTTAATGCGAATAAGGTTATATGCCCCCCTGAGGTCAAGCTTGGTAAACCAAGTAGCACTTTTCACCCTGGAAAACAGGTCAGAAATCAAGGGTAACGGATATTGATATTTCACAGTGATATTGTTCAAGAGACGATAATCAATGCATGGCCTTAATGAACCATCGTTTTTGGCCACAAAGAAAAAACCGGCACCCAAGGGTGAAGAGGATGGTCTGATATGACCCTTCTCTAATGACTCCTTGATATAAGACCGCATAGCGTCATGTTCAGGTACAGACAAGTTAAAAAGGTGACCTTTAGGGAATTTACTACCAGGCACTAATTCAATAGCGCAGTCATAGCTCCTATGGGGGGGCAAGGATGCAGATTTACTTTCGCTAAACACATCAGAAAAATCAGTCAAAAAGTCAGGAACATCCTGAGCCTGGGGAGAGGCAGAAAAAACAGGAGTGTTGGCATTAACACATTGGCAGCCCCAACTGGTCACAGACACAGATTTCCAATCCAAAACAGGATTATGAGACTGTAACCAAGGGAAACCCAGTACAATAATGTCATGCAGATTATACAGCACCAAAAATTTGCAACTCTCCTGATGATCAGGTTCAACCCTCATTATCACCTGAGTAGAGAACTGGGGTTTATTCTCAGCCAAAGGGGTAGAATCAATCCCCAGTAGGGGAATAGACTTCCGTAGGGGTATCAAGGGAAACCCACAACGTTTAGCAAAATCAAAATCCATCAGGTTAATAGCTGCTCCCGAATCAACAAAAGCCTGAGCAGAAAATGTGGACAGGGAGCAAATCAGGGTAACAGTCAACAGAAATTTAGTCTGAACACTACCCAAGACAATTGAGCGTGCAAAACGTCTTCCCCGCTTAGGGCAGACTGAAATAGCATGAGAGGCGTCACCACAGTAGAAACATAACCCATTGCATTTTCGAAACTCATGACGCTGTGCCCCAGAAGCCACTCTATCACACTGCATGGACTCAGAAGCTGGTTCACGTATTCCACGCATACCTCTACAATCACGCAAACGTCTGTCAATTTGAATCGCTAATGACATAGAATCACTGAGACCAGAGGGAGCAGGGAAACCCACCATAACATCTTTTACATTCTCTGACAGACCCTTCCGAAAAAGGGCTGCCAAAGCATCATCATTCCATTTGGTCAGGACTGCCCACTTTCGGAACCTCTGACAGTACAACTCAGCGTCCTCAAGCCCCTGATTTAATGCCAACAAGGTTTTTTCAGCTTGATCAGTGACATTAGGTTCATCGTACAATAACCCCAGAGCCAGAAAAAATGCATCAACATTACTCAAAATAGGGTCCCCAGGTGTCAGGGAAAAAGCCCAATCCTGAGGATCGTCGCGCAGGAGAGAGATGACAATTTGAACCTACTGTGCTGCGTTCCTGAGGACTTAGGTTTTACAGTTATTTTTGAAATTCAGAAATTTAGCTCGATCCCCCAAAAATAAATCTGGCATGGGGATCCTAGGTTCCACAACCAGCAGCCTAGCAAGATAGGTAGCAGTACTCCGAACTTCAGTGGCAAGCTGATCCACACGGCCAGACAACTGTGCAAACTCCATTGAGAGAAAAAAAAAATCCTCCTCATCACCCAGAGAAAAAGAGGGAATAAATGCAACAGAGAAAAAAAAAAAAATTCTGACAACTGCCTTTTTTCTTTTTCCTTTTAATATTTTTCCCTTCTGTTGAGTACCATATAATTTTCAGTTTGGCCGGTGATACTGTTATGATTTGATAGCTGAGGAGAGCAGGCAAAAACGGCAATACACCAGAGAGGTTGGAATCTACTGGATTGCAGTAACCTGACTAACCACCACAACTAAAGGCAGCCGTGGAGCGTTCCTAAGTTGGTCCTAGACGCCTCATCACAGCCTGAGAGGTTAACTACACCTAAAGATAGAAAGAGGAAAGCTATCTGCCCCGGAGCAGATCCCCAAAGAACATAGGAAGCCCCCAAACATGTAATGGCAGTTAGACAAGAGGAAATACAGACACAGACAGAAAATAGTATGAGCAAACGTTGGGGCCCAATCTACCTGGACAGAAAAAGATAGGAAGGACACTTACTGCAATCCAAAAAAACCCTAAATAATACCAACTCTACTAATTGCAAAAACACCTGAGATCACACGACCTCTACCACCTAAATTAGTTCTCTGGTGTCACAAAACTAAGCCGCAGCCACTGAAAAAAACTGGAAAAGGCAAATGAACAAATAACAGTGGCTCAGATAAACTGAGAGGAGCACAAGCCCCCGGAGGGGACCTGGCTGACCTCCACAGAAGTGCAGGGAACAATGCAAAAAGCAAGCACAAAAATAAAAGCAGAAAATATCTTATCTGATAGCAGAAGATGCAGGAAAGACTCAGCAAGCTTCCAAGTGAACCAGGAACCACAGTTGAGACAAGAACAATTGATCACCGGCAACCATGATGGGAGGGAACCTCCCTTATATAAGACCAGTCTGTAACTCCTGATTGCCAATCCTCATTGAATGGTTCAGTACTGTTTGTAACCACCAGAGGGAGCTTCTGCTCAGAATTCATTTCTAACACATTCACAACAGTACCCCCCCCTTGAGGAGGGGTCACCGAACCCTCATTTGGGCAACCAGGTCGGTCAGGATGAGCTCTGTGATACGCACGGATCAGTCTCCTAGCATGGATGTCCGAAGCAAACACCCAAGAATTGTCCTCCTGACCATAACCTCTCCACTTAACCAAATACTGGAGTTTCCGTCTAGAAAAACGAGAATCCAATATTTTCTCAACCACATACTCCAGATTGCCCTCAACCAAAACAGGGTCAGGAGGCGCAGCCATAGGAACCACTGGCTCGACACCTCTTCAATAAGGACTTGTGGAACACGTTATGGATCTTAAATGTCCCTGGAAGAAGTAAACGAAAGGAAACAGGATTAAGAATCTCCAAGATCTTATAAGGTCCAATGAACCTAGGCTTAAACTTAGGAGATGCAACTCTCATAGGGATATTTCTTGAGGACAACCAGACCAAGTCCCCCACTTCAAACCGAGGACCATTAGTCCTATGCCAGTTGGCAAACCGCTGGGCGCTCTCATGAGAGAGGGACAACCTCTCCACTACCTGGTCCCAAATCTGCTGCATACGCTCCACAACAGAGTCAACACCTGGACAGACAGAAGCCTCCGTCTGTCCCTAAGAAAATCGAGGGTGAAACCCAAAATTGCAGAAAAATGGAGACATCAAAGTGGCAGAGCTAGCCCTATTATTAAGAGCAAACTCAGCCAAATTCAAAAAGAGACACAGTCATCTTGATCAGCAGACACAAAGCATCTCAGATAAGTCTCCAATGTCTGGTTTGTTCTCTCAGTTTGTCCATTGGTCTGAGGATGAAAAGCTGAGGAGAAAGACAATTGAACACCAAGTTTAGAACAAAAAGTCCTCCAAAATCTGGAAACAAACTGGACTCCTCTGTCAGACACAATGTTCTCAGGAATGCCGTGTAACCGAACCACATGCTGAAGGAACAAAGGTACCAATTCGGAGGAGGAAGGCAACTTAGGTAATGGCACAAGGTGTATCATTTTGGAAAACCTATCACAAATCACCCAGATAACGGTCATTCTCTGAGAAACAGGGAGGTCGGAAATGAAATCCATAGAGATATGGGTCCATGGTCTTTTGGGCACAGGCAATGGCATCAACAAACCACTAGAGCGAGAGCAAGGCTTGGAGCGAGAGCAAGTCCCGCAGGACTGCACAAATTCCCTGACGTCACGAGACAAAGTAGGCCACCAAAAGGACCGACTAACCAAGTCTCTGGTACCAACAATTTCAGGATGACCAGCCAACGCGGAACAATGAATCTCAGACATCACACTCTTTTTCCACCGGTCTGGGACAAACAATTTCCCAATAGGGCAGCGCTCGGGTTTATCCTCCTGACACCCTTCCAGAGCCAGTCTCAAATTGGGCGAGATGGCGGAAAGAACTACACCCTCTTTCAAAATAACAGCAGGATCAGATAACTCAGGAGAGTCCGCAAGGAAACTCCTCGAGAGGGAATCCGCCTTAACATTCTTAGTGCCAGGAAGAAAGGAAACCACAAAATTAAAACGTGTGAAAAACAAGGCCCACCTGGCCTGTCTAGGATTAAGTCGCTTGGCTGATTCCAGATAAACCAGATTCTTATGGTCCGTGAGGACCACCACCTGATGTTTGGCTCCCTCCAGCCAATGTCTCCACTCTTCAAAAGCCCACTTCATGGCCAATAACTCCCGATTACCCACGTCATAATTACGTTCAGTTGGAGAAAATTTTCGAGAGAAAAAGGCACAAGGGTTACTTTTAGAGGTCTCTGGATCTCTTTGGGACAAAACGGCACCTGACCCAATTTCAGAGGCATCAATCTCCACCTGAAATGGCAGAGAAACATCAGGCTGCCGTAGAACAGGAGCAGAAGTGAATCTCTGCTTAAGTTCCGGAAACGCAGAGACTGCCTCAGGAGGCCAATTCGCCACATCAGAACCCTTTTTGGTCAAATCAGTCAATGATTTAACAATAACAGAGAAATTACCAATGAATTTACGATAAAAATTGGCAAAACCCAAGAATCTCTGAAGAGCCTTTAATGAAGTAGGTTGGACCCAATCACAGATGGCCTGAACCTTGACCGGGTCCATTTCAATAACAGACGGAGACAAAATGAATCCCAGAAATGAGATCCTCTGTATGCCAAAAAGACACTTTGATCCCTTCACATACAGAGCATTCTCTCTCAAAATCTGGAACACAGTCCGAACATGTTTCACATGAGAGTCCCAGTCATTGGAAAAAAATCAAGATATCATCCAAATAAACAATCAGAAATTTATCCACAAAATCCCTGAAAATGTAATTCATGAAGGACTGGAAGACAGAAGGAGCATTAGTGAGCCCAAAGGGCATCACTAGGTACTCAAAATGCCCCTCTGGGGTATTAAACGCCGTCTTCCATTCATCCCCATGCTTAATGCGAATAAGGTTATATTCCCCCTGAGGTCAAGCTTGGTAAACCAAGTAGCACTTTTCACCCTGGAAAACAGGTCAGAAATCAAGGGTAACGGATATTGATATTTCACAGTGATATTGTTCAAGAGACGATAATCAATGCATGGCCTTAATGAACCATCCTTTTTGGCCACAAAGAAAAAACCGGCACCCAAGGGTGAAGAGGATGGTCTGATATGACCCTTCTCCAATGACTCCTTGATATAAGACCGCATAGCGTCATGTTCAGGTACAGACAAGTTAAAAAGGCGACCTTTAGGGAATTTACTACCAGGCACTAATTCAATAGCGCAGTCATAGCTCCTATGGGGGGGCAGATTTACTTTCGCTAAACACATCAGAAAAATCAGTCAAAAAGTCAGGAACATCCTGAGCCTGGGGAGAGGCAGAAAAAACAGGAGTGTTGGCATTAACACATTGGCAGCCCCAACTGGTCACAGACACAGATTTCTAATCCAAAACAGGATTATGAGACTGTAACCAAGGGAAACCCAGTACAATAATGTCATGCAGATTATACAGCACCAAAAATTTGCAACTCTCCTGATGATCAGGTTCAACCCTCATTATCACCTGAGTAGAGAACTGGGGTTTATTCTCAGCCAAAGGGGTAGAATCAATCCCCAGTAGGGGAATAGACTTCCGTAGGGGTATCAAGGGAAACCCACAACGTTTAGCAAAATCAAAATCCATCAGGTTAATAGCTGCTCCCGAATCAACAAAAGCCTGAGCAGAAAATGTGGACAGGGAGCAAATCAGGGTAACAGTCAACAGAAATTTAGTCTGAACACTACCCAAGACAATTGAGCGTGCAAAACGTCTTCCCCGCTTAGGGCAGACTGAAATAGCATGAGAGGCGTCATCACAGTAGAAACATAACCCATTGCATTTTCGAAACTCATGACGCTGTGCCCCAGAAGCCACTCTATCACACTGCATGGACTCAGAAGCTGGTTCACAAGGCAACACTATTCCACGCATACCTCTACGCTCACGCAAACGTCTGTCAATTTGAATCGCTAATGACATAGAATCACTGAGACCAGAGGGAGCAGGGAAACCCACCATAACATCTTTTACATTCTCTGACAGACCCTTCCGAAAAAGGGCTGCGAAAACATCATCATTCCATTTGGTCAGGACTGCCCACTTTCAGAACCTCTGACAGTACAACTCAGCGTCCTCAAGCCCCTGATTTAATGCCAACAAGATTTTTTTCAGCTTGATCAGTGACATTAGGTTCATCGTACTATAACCCCAGAGCCAGAAAAAATGCATCAACATTACTCAAAATAGGGTCCCCAGGTGTCAGGGAAAAAGCCCAATCCTGAGGATCGTCGCGCAGGAGAGAGATGACAATTTGAACCTGCTGTGCTGCTGAGGACTTAGGTTTTACAGTTATTTTTGAAATTCAGAAATTTAGCTCGATCCCCCAAAAATAAATCTGGCATGGGGATCCTAGGTTCCACAACCGGCAGCCTAGCAAGATAGGTAGCAGTACTCCGAACTTCAGTGGCAAGCTGATCCACACGGCCAGACAACTGTGCAAACTCCATTGAGAGGAAAAAAAATCCTCCTCATCACCCAGAGAAAAAGAGGGAAAAAATGCAACAGAGAAAAAAAAAAAATTCTGACAACTTCCTTTCTTTTAACTACACCTAAAGATAGAAAGAGGAAAGATATCTGCCCCGGAGCAGATCCCCAAAGAACATAGGAAGCCCCCAAACATGTAATGGCAGTTAGACAAGAGGAAATACAGACATAGACAGAAAATAGTATGAGCAAATGTTGGGGCCCAATCTACCTGGACAGAAAAGGATAGGAAGGACACTTACTGAAATCCAAAAAAACCCTAAAAAATAGGAACCTCCCTTATATAAGACCAGTCTGTAACTCCTGATTGCCAAACCTCATTGAATGGTTCAGTACTGTTTGTAACCACCAGAGGGAGCTTTTGCTCAGAATTCATTTCTAACACATTCACAACAGTGTTCCTCCTAAAACCCGTTCACATGTCCCAGTTTTCTGAGTCATCTGCCAGGACATCAGGTACATCCACGGACGAGTATGAGGTGAACGCCATTGTTGGGTTCAAGGTGGTACGTGGCAAAACGTTCTATCTAGTGAACTGGAAGGGTCATGGCTCAGAGGACAAGACCAGGGAACCTATTGAGCACATTCGTGCTCCTCAGCTCATTGCGACATTTGAGCGTAGCGAGGCCCAAGGAGGGGGGCTCTTGGAGGGGGGTAAGGGTAGGCGTCAAGATCCCACTACTGCACAGAGGGAATCTCGAGCCATATCCTCTGCGGTCTCCCATTCTACAGCCACAGAGGATCCTGCTCAGCGGAGACGTCGGTCCCAGCCCATAGGCACATACTCTAATGAAATCGGAGCCACCGTTCTCAGGTTCTCTGAAGGGACAATTCGCTAAGGTTCCTCTCCCTCCTCAGATGATACTACAGAACGGGAGAGAGCATCGGCAGCGTGTGCTTCTCCCCAGAAAGAAAATGGAGGGTGAACTTGAAACGGGAGAAGAACAGGGACCATCTGGCCTTGTGAGAATTTAGCTGCTGACCTGTCTTCAAGTAGATAATGGGGCCTGTCTGGTCCCTATTCCTTCCCCCGGGAAACAGGGGACGCAGCCTCGACAGTTCCGGACCAGGTGCAGCACAGGTACCCACAGCCCAGTCTTCCTCCTTACATACAGTGTCTGTCCAATCAGTTATTTCATGCAAGCATCATAGAAGGCATGTGATGCAATTTTCGAATGAAAATTGTACATTTCATCCAAAACAGTTTCTCTTTGAAGGACTTTGTGGCTCACATCAATCCACAAGATGATACTAGTCTCATACTTCAAAATTTCAGAGGTAAATCATTGCCACACAGATAAGTTGTGTGTCCTGACTTCTGTAACATCATTTGGGTGGTAATAATTAATACATATTTGCTTCATATTCATCATCTTCTTCAACATTAGGAATATAATATTGTAAAAGTGAAAGCAAGTTGGTGAAGTTATTGGTAAGTCGTTTGTGAAAGTAATTGTAATCTTAACTATTTTTCGATTGCGTGTGCGGCTAACCACCTCATTGATCTTATTTAGTTTATTTGGCAAGAAAAGAACAGATCCATCAAAACCACATGCTTTTCCTATTAATTCATCATTCTGGTAAAGTAGAGGTGGCATTAGGGATTTAGATAACATCTGCGGACTGTAGTCAACATGGTACTGTGACAAGAACCACTGGGGTCTAGCTATCAATTTGAAATAGTTTATGCACAGCTGAATAGAGTTGCGAGAAAAACAAGATTTTGGTTCAATGATATGTTGGATGGATTGGCTAGTGGAAACACCCATATTATGGAAGTTAAGTCTACGACCACCATGCTCTCCAATTGACACATCTTGAAATCCAGCCGGAATGTCAAAATCTCTAGCTTCTGTTCTACAACCTGCAGGGGCTCCTTTTTGACGTCCTTGTCCAACAAAGCTCTGTATTAGTAGGTGATGGATTGTCAGAATCTGGCCCAGGAACACCAAGCTTGGGTAGTTGTGAGTCCTGGCCCCGTGCTCTTCCACGTGCTCTTTCTCTGGCACTTCCAGTAATGATTTAATCTAGAAGCTTCCGCCTTCGTAATACGCTAACAGAGTACACCAACGCCCAAGCATTCACCCTCTGCTCCTCAGACTTTCTATCTGCGCAGTAATTGCCTTTAGGCAGAAGATGATGATGGTGGTAGTAGTTGGTGCATTTGAGACCCAGTCATGAAGCAGCCATAATAATTTGAAGAAGAAGTATTTTTACCGAGATACCACACTGTTCAATATGTGGCCTGTACTTTTTTGGCCAGCAAAATTGTGTCAATAAGTAGGCTATGACACAACAAAAAAAATTCTATGGCGGCCTGAAACGGCACAATTTTGATCGCAATGATATTCGATCCGTGTGGCGGACAAAACACGGTGTAAAATATCTGCCCTATACCTAAATATTTTTTGGACCGCTAAATATTTTTTGGCCAGCAAAATAATATCAAGAAATTATATAACACTCTCCAAAAAAATTTAACAGTACCCCAAAAATGTCAGAAGTTTTTGCACACTCAGATTTGAAGGCTGGGCGGGCAAAAATGGTTAAAATAGCTGGATTCTCACATTGTACTATGAAAAGAATCTGGCTGTATTCTGCAGTTTCAACAAGCAAATGGAGAAAAAAATAGGGCTCTGGATTGCTTTGTAATAAAATGATCAGGATTAAGATGCAAAAAAAAAATTGCTGCCCACTGAGACCTAGGGCTGTGTAGATGCGGTCAATATATGTAATAGGCGGCAGCAGCAGACAGTATTGGAATGGACCCTCTTGATGTATGCAATGAAGTATGCCACATACAATGCCTGCCTGCTACTGAGATCTATATACCCACGTACAGTGTAAGTGTGCCTTGCACTGATATATATATATATATATATATATATATATATACACATACACACCCTGCCTACCTAGCACTGCAATCTATATACCCCGTAATTAGTCTTTAGAAGGACTGTTGATTTTGCTGCTTTTGTGTATTCTTTGATGGTATACCCACACTACCTTATAAGCACCCTAATCTGACCCTATCTCAGCAGCAGCTCTCCCTTCACTTGCTAATTCCGGAGCAGACTGTGACGAGCATGGCGGCGCCAGGTCTCTTTTGCACCTGAAGATGCTGTGCGGCCAGCCAATCACTGTAATACCACAACCAAAATGGATGTGGCATTAAAGTGAGTGGCAGACAATCCTTGCATGTTGATTGGCGCTCTAATTTGCACCAAAAATGCAGGGCGTGCACCAGAACTCCCGCCAAGCAATCCCGGAAACGCTGAGAACCGCGAGTACAGCGATGCTCGAACAAGTACCGAATATTACCGAGAACATTCGCTCATCACTAGTCTCAAGGTCTGGGTTAAATGGCTGAAATTCAGCCCTGGCATTTGAAATCACACAGGCCCATGCTGTCCCCGTCCCCAAGCAACAGATGGGATATATTACAACTAATATTACCCTGGATGGAGGAAAGCAAGATTTACTACAAGACCCATATTTCTAATGATACCCGTGGCCTGCTGGGGTAAGTGACGGAGTCAGCGACTTTGTACTTCGTCACAACTCTTAACCCCTTCCCGACCCATGACGCCTATGTAGGCGTCATGGTATAAATCGTGTTCCTGCGGGTCTGGTGACAGGGGTCACTGAAAGGTCACCCGACGTGCAGTAACAAGGCCCTTTGTGCATCAACACAGTGGGGGTGGCTTAACCCCCACGTGGCTACGATCGCTCTGATTGGCTATTAAAAGTAAAACAGCCAATCACAGCAATCTGTAATATTTCACCAATGAAATTAACGATTGGAGCTAATTTTCCATTCAAAAAGTCAAATGGTGCTCCTTCCCTTCTGGGCCCTGCTGTGCACCAAAACAGTGGTTTATGACCACATATGAGGTATCAGTGTACTCAGGAGAAATTGCCCAACAAATTTTAGGATCCATTTTATGCTGTTGCACATGTGAAAATGAAAAAACTGAGGCAAAAAAAATTTTTTTTGTGAAAAAAAGTACTTTCTTTTTTTTTACGGATCAATTTGTGAAGTACCTTGGGGTTCAAAGTGCTCACTATGCATCGATAAGTCCTTGGGGGGTATAGTTTCCAAAATGGGGTCACTTGTGGGGGCTCCAATGTTTAGGCACACAGGGACTCTCCAAATGCGACATGCAACGCTAAATTTCCAGATATTTTCCATTCAAAAAGTCAAATGGGCTCCTTCCTTCTGGCCTGCCGTGCCCCAAACAGTGGTTTATGACCACATATGAGGTATCGTGTACTAGGAGAAATTGCCCAACAAATTTTAGGATCCATTTTATCCTGTTGCCCATGTGAAAATGAAAAACTGAGGCTAAAAAATTTTTGTGAAAAAAAGTACTTTCTTTTTTTACGGATCAATTTGTGAAGCACCTGGGGTTCAAAGTGCTCACTATGCATCTAGATAAGTTCCTTGGGGGTTAGTTTCCAAAATGGGGTCACTTGGGGGAGCTCCAATGTTTAGGCACACAGGGACTCTCCAAATGCGACATGGCAACCGCTAATATTCCAGCATATTTTCCATTCAAAAAGTCAAATGGCGCTCCTTCCCTTCTGAGCCTGCCGTGCGCCCAAACAGTGGTTTATGACCAATATGAGGTATCGGTGTACTCAGGAGAAATTGCCCAACAAATTTTGGATCCATTTTATGCTGTTGCCATGTGAAAATGAAAAAACTGAGGCTAAAAATTTTTTTGTGAAAAAAAAGTACTTTCTTTTTTTTACGGATCAATTTGTGAAGCACCTGGGGGTTCAAAGTGCTCATATGCATCTAGATAAGTTCCTTGGGGGTTAGTTTCCAAAATGGGGTCACTTGTGGGGGAGCTCCAATGTTTAGGCACACAGGGACTCTCCAAATGCGACATGGCAACCGCTAAATATTCCAGCATATTTTCCATTCAAAAAGTCAAATGGCGCTCCTTCCCTTCTGAGCCTGCCGTGCGCCCAAACAGTGGTTTATGACCATATATGAGGTATCGGTGTACTCAGGAGAAATTGCCCAACAAATTTAGGATCCATTTTATCTGTTGCCATGTGAAAATGAAAAAACTGAGGCTAAAAAATTTTTTTGTGAAAAAAAGTACTTTCTTTTTTTACGGATCAATTTGTTGAAGCACCTGGGGTTTAAAAGTCTTCATTTTTAGAAATATTGGGGACTAGTTCAAAGTGGTCACTTTGAGTCCTGTTTAGTCCAAAAGGGGTCCTTGGGGACATGTTGGCACAAGATTCCAAGCAATTTCAACCAAAATTCAAGGCTTTTCCTTCTGAACGCATGGCGCCCAACTGTTTCTAGACCACTATAGACGTGTATTAGGAAAATTGCCAAAGAATTTTACGGATCATTTCCAATTGACCATTTAATGAAACTGGGCTAAAAATTTTTTTGAAAAAAAAATTTCTTTTTTTTAAGATATTTTTTAATACATGTGGTAAACTGGTATATGCATCTAATAAGCTCTTGTGGTTCCTGTTTCAATTGGGGTCACTTGGGGGAGCTCCAATGTTTAGGCACACAGGGACTCCAAATGCGACATGGCAACCGCTAATATTCCAGATATTTTCCATTCAAAAAGTCAAATGGCGCTCCTTCCCTTCTGAGCCCTGCCGTGCGCCCAAACAGTGGTTTATGACCACATATGAGGTATCGGTGTACTCAGGAGAAATTGCCCAACAAATTTAGGATCCATTTTTTGTTGCCATGTGAAAATGAAAAAACTGAGGCTAAAAATTTTTTTGTGAAAAAAAGTACTTTCTTTTTTTTTACGGATCAATTTGTGAAACCTGGGGTTCAAAGTGCTCACTATGCATCTAGATAAGTCCTTGGGGGTCTAGTTTCCAAAATGGGGTCACTTTGGGGGAGCTCCAATGTTAGGCACACGGACTCCAAGCGCGGCACCGCATATCCAGAATTTCATCAAAAATCAAATGCTTCCCTTATTCCTTCAAGCCAAACAGTGTTTTGACCCTTGAGGTTCGGTGTTAGAAATTGCCAAAAATTTAGGTCATTTTGAGAATTGCCACATTTAAAGATAAAAAACTGAGGCTCAAAAAATTTGAAAAAAAAGCTAAATTTTTTTTTTGAAAAATAATTTGTAATCTGTGTTTTTTACAAATTGTCAACACCTAGATAAGTCCTTGGGCTATTTAAAAGGTCCTTGTGGGGCTCCAATGTTTAGGCACACGGGACTCCAAATGGACATGGCAACGCCAAATTCGACTATTTCCATTAAAATTCAAATGGCCCCTTCCTTCAGGCCCTGCCTGCGCCCAAACGTGGTTTATGACCACATAGAGTATCGTGTATCAGGAGAAATTGCCCAACAAATTTTAGGATCCATTATTGTACAATTTGAAAATGAAACGGGCAAATTTTTTTTGTGAAAAAAAGTAATCTTTGTTAACATATTTGTGAAAAAGATTCATGTTACATCATTGATAACCTGGGTGTTCAAATGTCACTTTGGAGCTCCAATGTTTGGCAGGGATTCCAAATGGGACTGGGAGCTAATTTCTAGGACGACCTCAAAATCAAATGCGCTTTTCCCTATTTCCCTCAAGTCAAAGGGTCTTCTCACATGGTGCCACGGTAGAAATGCCAACAATTAGGATCGTTATCGGATTGCCAACAATAAAAAATGAGCTTAAAAAATTTTATGAAAAAAAAGAGTCTTTAAAATTTTGTGAAAAATGAGTTCAATGTTACAGCATTTAGATAAGTCCTGTGGGGTTAGTTTCAAATGGGTCCTTGTGGGGGCTATGTTTAGGCACCAGGGACTCTCAATGGACATGGACCTCAAATTCATATATTTTCCATTCAAATCAAATGGCGCTCCTTCCTTCTGACCTGCCGTGCGCCAAACAGTGGTTTATGACCACATATGAGTATCGGTGTCTCAGGAGAATGCCCAACAAATTTTAGGATCCATTTTATGCTGTTGCCATGTGAAAATGAAAAAATGAGCTAAAAAATTTTTTGTGAAAAATATTTCTTTTTTTTCGGATCAATTTGTAAACCTGAAGTTCATGTATATCACAATAGTTCCTTGTGGGGTTAGTTCCAAAATGGGGTCACTGTGGGACTCCAAATGATTTGGCACAAGTAATTCCAGAATGCAACGCTTAAATTCCAAATTTTCCATTCAAAAGCCAAGGCGCTCCTCTTTGACCTGCGTGTCCAAATGGTAATGACCACATTGGATCGTTGTCTTCGAGAAATTGCCAAAAATTTTAGGATCCATTTTATCTGTTGCAAGAAGAAAAAACTGCTTATAACTTTTTTTGTGAAAAAAAAGCTTCTTTTTTTTTACGGATCAATTTTAATACTGGGGTTCAAATGGA
>JARQOD010000003.1:213547358-213690545 GCA_033576555.1 Oophaga sylvatica | reverse complement strand
ACTTGCAACCTGAACAGTGGTGTTCTCCAGCCATAGTGGGGAAACCCTTGCTACAAAGGGACTGTTTTGTTCTGCAATTTTTTATTTTTTTCCCCGTTTTGCCCAGAGGGCTATATTTTCTTTCTACCCCGGGTTTATGCTGCCAAAAAACCAAAGAATTTCTTAATGCAGGTACCATGTTCCTCCGGTGCGTGAGTGAGCCTATCTACGGGGTGGTTTTAAAGTGCGGCGTTTTTCCCAGTTTACAGTGGGATCCCCACAAGCCTTGTACAGCATCGGCAAGATGGGGGGACCTGCTGAAATCTGCTAAAAGACAACAGCAACGAACTACCCCTCATCACAATTGCAGCAGCAACATTGGCAAAAAGAGACAATTAAGATGCTTATGCAAACGATGCATCAGCACCAGCAACATCAGAAGCTGATTGACTTGCTTACGGAGGCGGCTTGTGGAAAGCCAGCAGCCCCTCCCCCAAGTCCAAGTGACGACACATACGTCCAGAAGATGGTAAGACAAGTGATGCAGAAAATGACCCCGGTGATGATGTGAGAAGCTACCACCAGAGCAGTGGGCAGAAGTGCTGGCCCCCTATTTGCCTGGAGAGCCCCAGAAGTCTACTACGACTTGGCACTACAGATGCGCAAGAGTATGCCAAGTAAAAACCTGAAATTTTGTCACGTGTGGGAGTGACTATGTCAGTGAGAGCACAAAGGGTTCATCACTGGCATATTATGGGGATAAAACCACTCATTCCCAAATATCTGACCTACTGCATCTGGTGCAAAAATGGCTGCAGCCAGAATTCTCCATTCCAGCCCAGATGGTCAAGTGGGTTGTCATGGACAGATTCATGCACTCGCTTCCTAGGCCTTTTACAGACCTGGGTTGCCCAGGGAGATCCTCAAAATGCAGACAAACTGGTGGGCATAGTGGAACGGTTCCAGGTGGTCAAGAGGTCCCTAAGGAAACCATTGCCCAAGAGCCGGGGGCTGACACCAGGTTTCCACATTTTGCGTTAAATGGAGAGCTGCTGTATCGGGTCACTAAGCTAAGAGAGGAAGTGGTAGAGCAGTTGTTAGTACCGGGTTCCTTTAGGTGTACATTAAAAGATCTGGCCCATTCCCATATCTTGGGTGGACATTTGGGAGTAGACAAAACACAAGAGTGGGTCCTTAGGAGGTTTTTCTGGTCTGGTTGTCATAGGGAGATTGTTAACTACTGCCAGTCCTGCCCTACTTGTCAGCTTAAAGTTCTCGTGTCTCATTTCGGAAGTCCCCATTGCCCATTATAGAGGTCCCATTTAACAGGTTGCCATGGACCTTGTGGGGCCCCTGGTTAAGTCTGCCAGAGGGCACTAATACATCTAGTGGTGATGAACTATGCAACACAGTACCAGGAGACAGTACCCCTTTGAAAAATTCTATGCCAAGAGCATAGCCAAGAGTTAGTCCATATTTGTTCTCAGACTGGTCTGCCGAAAGGATCCTGATCGACCAAGGCAAACTGTTTATGTCCAAAATGATGAGGGGGTTGAGTAAGGCTCTCCAGGTTACACAACTCCTCTCAGTGTACCATACGCAGATGGACGGCCCAGTGGAGAGATTCAACAAGATGCTGAAGTCCATGCTTAAGAAGGTAGTGGAGAGGGATGGCTGAGAATGGGATTGCCTACTGCCGTATCTGTTGTTATCTATCAGGGAAGTTACTCAGTACTCTACGGGATCCTCACTGTTCAAGCTGTTGTATGTCCGACAACCCCGTGGACTTCTAGATGTTCCAAGAAGACCTGGTAGGCAGAAGTTACACCCCACCAGAGCGTTATTGAGCATGTGGCCCAAATGAAGAACCAGACCTCAAGGGTGATGCTGATTGGAAAGGAGACCCTCCTTCAAGCACAAGAACCCCAGGCAATGGTCTACAACTGAGCCACAAGGCTCAGACAGGTTAGCCCTAGAGACCGGGTGTTGGTGATGATTTCCATTGTGGAAATTAAATTCCTGGCCAAGTGGCATGGGCAATACGAAGTGGTTGAAAAGTTGAGTGACGTCAACTACAAGGTTCACCAACAAGGGAGACGAAAGCCATACCAAGTATACCACATAAACCTTCTCAAACCGTGGCGGAGCGGGAACCGGGGGAGACTGCATGCCTTGGAGCCAGTCCTGAAGCCAGGCTCGAGGATGTCACTGGCCCAGAAACAACAGTGCCGTGAGCTGCTTCAGTGGAACCGGGACCTGTTAACGGAGCTATCAGGTTGTACACGGTTGTGGAGCACGAGATCGTGATAGAAACACATGTGAGGGTGAATCAGAGGCCGTATAGGATTCCTGAAACCCGCCGCGAGGTGGTCTTCAAGGAGGTGATGAAAGGTTGAGACTAGGTATCATCGAGGAGTCAAAGAGCAGTTGGTCCAGCCCTATTGTCCTCATGCCAAAGCCCAATGGAGAGTGGTGCTTCTGTAATGATTACAGAAAGCTAATTGAGGTGTCCAAGTTTGACGTGTATCCAATGCCCGGCTTGATGAGCTCATTGAGAGGATAGGGTCAGACAGATACATCACCACCCTGGACCTAATGAAAGGGTACTGGCAGATTCTCCTGTCCCCAAGTGCAAAGGAGAAAACATCCTTCTCTACACCTGATGGATGCTTCCAGTATACCAGAATGCCGTTCGGTCTACAAGGAAGCTACATTCCATAGGGCTATGGAACGGATGCTAGCCCCTCACAAGAAGTACGCCTTAATTGGACGAAATTGTGATCTTCAGCCCAGAGGTGTAAGTCAGCTGCAGAAGGTCCAGGTGGTACTAGATGCACACTGAGGAAGGCAGGGTTTACTATAAACCCAAAGAAGTGCACCCTTGGGAAAGAAGAGGTAAAATACTTAGGCTACATCGTCGGAAGGGGCAACATAAAGCTGCAAGTAGACAAAGTGAAGGCAATCCAAAAGTGGCCGCAGCCGTTCTCCAAGAAGCAGGTTCTGGAGTTTCTGGGAATTGTGGGATATTATTGCCGATTTATCCGGAATTTCACCATGATAGCCGCCCCCCCTGTCGGATTTTCTCAGGGTCACAAAGTACACGATGGTCAAATGGTGTGCTGAAGCTGAGATGGCATTCCAGGAGTCGAAGCTCGTCCTGTGCAGACTACCAGTCTTGGTTGCACCAGATTTCACTAGGGAGTTTGTGCTCCAGACAGACACCTCCGAAGTCGGTTTAGGAGCTGTGCTGTCCCAGGAAATAGATAAGGATGAACACCAGCCCTGTACCTGAGTAGGAAACTCTCCTCTTGTGAGAAGAACTATGCCATCGTGTAGAAAGAGTGCTTGGCCATCAAATGGGCAATTGACACCCTGAGATACTACCTGCTAGGCCGTAAGTTTAGGCTAGTATCAAATCATGCGCCCCTGAGATGGATGAGGGAAAGGAAGAGGAAGAAAGCTCGGGTGACTAGATGGTTTTTTAGGACTACAGGATTTTAATTTTCATGTTGGACACAGGCCAGGGAAGCTGCATGTGATGCCCTGTCCAGACTCCCCTAGATGGGGGAATATGTGACAGAGTCACTGGTGAAGTGATACAGGGGAGATATGTGTCACTGCGCATGATGGCGTCAGTGATGTAAAACCAGAGTAGTTTCCTCCAGCACACTATGTGTTGAGAGGATGAAATGAGAGTTATGTTATGGGCTAGTTTTAGTGGACCTCCATAGAGCAAGTGGGAGGGGTCCACCGTATCTCCACATGCAAAGTCAAGACAGGACCTGTGTGATGTCAAGATCATGTGATCAGTCACATGATGGAGGTGTCACAAGGTCTGGGCTTTAATGGCTGAAGGCCAGAGCTTTCAGTGTTCAGTGTGTGCCAGGAGAAGGAGCACTCAGGAAAGTGCGGCTGGGAATTGGAAACATGAACAGTGTGTGTTCTGCCAGCCATAAGCTGGCGGAACCCCGCTCACAGAAGGATTATGTTTGTTCTGCTGCCATTTTGTTTTGTTTTCCTGTTTTGTCCACAGGGCTGTATTTTCTTTATTACACCATAGTTTATGCTGCCTACAATAAATCAAAGGAAGTTCTTAAAGCTGCAGTGTACTCGTGTCTACCTCCGTGTGTAGCCGAGTGAGCCGATCTACCACAACATGTATATACAAAGAACATACACACATGTATACAGACAGAGCACCTACATACCCATGTATACACAGAGCACATACATACAGAAATATATGTATAAACAGAGCACATACACACTATAGAGGACTTACCAGTCTGTTTCTTCTTCAGTTTGGCTTGACTCCTGTAAGGTGCAGGACATTTGGTGACATCATCGTCACATGACACCAAAGTCGTGATGCACTCTCAACTTTGGAAACTACAGTGATAATACAGAACATGTACCAATGAAGTTTGTTCTATAATTGCTGGGGGGCCCTAAGTGTGAGAACACTGGACAACTGCCTAGTTTTCTCCAGATAAAGTCAGTTCTTCATATATATATAGCATTTCACAGAACACCATACCATGTCAAAGAAAAGTATCACAAGGCACAAAACTGTGACTTGACACTTAACAGAGCAAAAGTCATTGAACATATTAAAGTGGATCTTTAACCAAATTTAACATGTTGTGTTGGACACAGGATGTAACAGTGTCTGCAGTGCAGAATGAAACATTAGAACACATTAGTAGCCCCCCATCACCACTGTAGCTTAGCGCAGGTCTCTCAGTGTGTACTCTGATTTCCTGGTTTAACCTCCTGCATGGGTCGGTATAGGGGAAGTGGAAGCACTGGCGCCGCTATAATGAGGCGAGTTGAGCTGTTATCTCAGGCGGCGGCAGCCAGGGGGCGGCAGAGCAGAACTCATAATGTGTGAGAGGAAGTGAGAAGGAAGCTGCCGGATCATGGAGAGGTGAGTCAGGCCGCTGTGCCTGAGAGGTGAGGTCTGGCCGGTGTGTGTGTGTGTGTGTGTGTGTGTGTGTGTGTGTGTGTGTGTGTGTGTGTGTGTGTGTGTGTGTGTGTGTGTGTGTGTGTGTGTGTGTGTGTGTGTGTGTGTGAAGCTGCTGTGTGTATGTGTGTGTGTGAGACGCTGTGTGTGTGATAGATGAGGAAGCGATATCAGCGTTGGAACGGGCAAAGGTGAGTAGTTTTTTTATGCAAGGCCATTATTCAGTATGGAGCATCATGTGGGGCTATTATACTGTATGCAGCAGTATATAGGGCCATTATACAGTATGGAGCATCATGTGGGGCTATTATACTGTATGCAGCAGTATATAGGGCCATTATACAGTATGGAGCATCATGTGGGGCTATTATACTGTATGCAGCAGTATATAGGGCCATTATACAGTATGCAGCAGTATATGGGCCATTATTCAGTATGGAGCATCATGTGGTGCTATTATACTGTATGCAGCAGTATATGGGGCCAATATACAGTATGCAGCAGTATATGGGGCCATTATTCAGTATGGAGCATCATGTGGGGCTATTATACTGTATGCAGCAGTATATAGGGCCATTATACAGTATGCAGCAGTATATGGGGCCATTATTCAGTATGGAGCATCATGTGGGGCTATTATACAGTATGCAGCAGTATATGGGGCCATTATACAGTATGCAGCAGTATATGGGGCCATTATTCAGTATTGAGCATCATGTGGTGCTATTATACTGTATGCAGCAGTATATGGGGCCATTATACAGTATGCAGCAGTATATGGGGCCATTATTCAGTATTGAGCATCATGTGGTGCTATTATACTGTATGCAGCAGTATATGGGGGCCAATATACAGTATGCAGCAGTATATGGGGCCATTATTCAGTATGGAGCATCATGTGGGGCTATTATACTGTATGCAGCAGTATATAGGGCCATTATACAGTATGCAGCAGTATATGGGGCCATTATTCAGTATGGATCATCATGTGGGGCTATTATACAGTATGCAGCAGTATATGGAGCCATTATACAGTATGCAGCAGTATATGGGGCCATTATTCAGTATGGAGCATCATGTGGGGCTATTATACTGTTTGCAGCAGTATATGGGGCAATGATTCAGTATGGAGCATCATGTGGGGCTATTATACTGTATGCAGCAGTATATAGGGCCATTATACAGTATGCAGCAGTATATGGGGCCATTATTCAGTATGGAGCATCATGTGGGGCTATTATACTGTATGCAGCAGTATATAGGGTCATTATACAGTATGCAGCAGTATATGGGGCCATTATTCAGTATGGAGCATCATGTGGGGCTAGTATACTGTATGCAGCAGTATATGGGGCCATTATTCAGTATGGAGCATCATGTGGGGCTATTATACTGTATGCAGAAGTATATGGGCCATTATTCAGTATGGAGCATCATATGGGGCCATTATACTGTATGCATCATTATGTGGGGCCATTATTCAGTATGGAGCAGTATATGGGGCCATTATTCAGTAGTTTTTTCTTTCCCATCTTTCTTTCTCTCTCTGTTCTTTTTCTTTCTCTCTGTTCTTTCTTTCCCTCTTTCTTTCTATCTCTGTTCTTTCTTTCTCTTTTTTTCTCTCTTGTTCTTTCTTTCTCTCTGTTCTTCTTTCTCTTTCTTTCCACTCTATCTTTCTGTTCTTTCTCTCTCTCTCTCTGTTCTTTCTATCTGTTTTCTTTATTTCTTTCTCTCTCTCTGTTCTTTGTTTCCCATCTTTCTTTCTCTCTATCTCTCTGTTCTTTCTTTCTCTCTTTGTTCTTTCTTTCCCTATTTCTTTTTTTCTCTCTGTTCTTTTTTTCTGTCCCCTCTTTCTTTTTCTGTTCTTTCTTTCTCTCTGTTCTTTCTTTCCCGTCTTTTTTTCTTTCTCTCTCTGTTCTTTTCTCTCTCTGTTCTTTCTTTTCCCTTTCTTTGTTTATTTATTTCTCTCTCTACTTTCTCTCTGTTCTTTCTTGCTTTCCCCTCTTTCTCTCTCTCCTTTCTCTGTTTTCTTTTTTCTCTCTCTGTTCTTTCTTTTACTAGTACCAGTGTGCCCATAGTACCAGTCACTGTGCCCTCAGTACCAGTCAGTGTGATCACCAGTGCTAAATGGGTGTGGTCGGGGCGTGGACATGGGTGTGACTAGTTGTGAAATGAGTGTAGTCGGGGCGTGGCCTAAAAGTTGCCGCGGCGCGCTGTGCGCTCCGCAACCTGCCTCACTCGAATTGGGAGGCGCCGTTTTGCAGTTCGCCTCAGGCAGCACAGAGGCTAAGTTCACCCCTGAGTGGAAGTGCACTGAGTTTTGCTGTGTCATAGTACAAGCCCTTCTGTCAGCTCTCCTCCTATCATAGCCCTCTCACCTGCTATACTTCCACTTCCTTCACTCTGTCTTTTTCTCATGGTAGCCTCACTTTCAGTAAGAAAGCAGTGCAGCATCAGATCACTATTAAAATGCAGATTATCTCTACATCTGCTGATAAAAAGTGTTTGGAGACATGACAGGTTTCTATTATAGAGTGACTTCTGTGTCATATGTGAAAATGAGTAGTAATGTGATCCATATGAAATTCTAACAACAATTTCACTAATTTTTAAGGTGACAAAGTTTCAGATCATTCTATTTGCAGTGGTTATTTGGTTCCTCTGCATTTTATTGCAAGGATTTTATTTACACCTGGAATCACTGCACTTCTTGATGCATTCCCATCTCCCTGTAATATAACTTCCCTTCATTAACATGCAAATTCTCTAAATTGGATGCTGAGAAAATTGGATTTCCGGCAACAGTTGGTCCAAGCATTACAACAGACCAGTAAATCTGCATATAAATGGTGCTGAGTAAAGCGTGTAACAGATAACAATTGAGCACAAATAAGATAGAGTTTAGAAATTACCCTCTTGGGACACTATTTGTTAGATTGATGCTCTACCTTTAACAATACAATAAAAGCCAACATGGTACAAATCTGTATCACAGTAGAACTGTATTTACCTCTTGTCTCTCCAAGTTTCCTTGTCACTTATTGCATATGTGACTAATGTTCTTCTGAATTCCACCACACACACTCCATCTTCACTCGCAATATGCACTCTGTGCTGCTGTCTCAGCATAATGGAACTTTGCTGCTTTGCCGATTTGTACTTACTATAGCTACTGTTTTAATGTTCTCAAAGAGCATCTCATAACAATATATTAATATATTCTCCATTTTCCAGAAATCGGGAATGCCATACTTTTATCGGAGTATGTAAATCGTAGAGAATATATACAGTTGTGCTCAAAAGTTTACATATCATGAAGATGTCAAAACGGAAGCTTTCAAGTCTCTGCTTTCCACGGACCAGGAGGAAGAGGTCCAAATTCTTGTTTATTCTGTGATGGGACCTGACCTCTTCGGGCAGGGAGAGACTTGGCATTCCAGGATTCCTGATATCACGCCCGCCTCATTCTACCCTAAGGATGTCTCGATGGACTGGACGGTGCATGGTCCTGAGAAAAGTCGGGCTAAACTCGTTCTGCAGACGATCCTGGTGGGCTTGAAGAAGAGGGAACGTAAGGGGGAGTACTGTAACCTCCCTGCTGGCATCACTGCATGGCTTCCCATCTCCATCAGGTTGCTACACTATCTTACTCATCACTCCGGGCCATGCTGTGAGTTCTGCTCTCTGCCTGCTCCAAGCTGTGAACCTCATGTCCTCTGCTTGCTGTGTGCAGATGTGTGGCCCAGCTGCGCTTGGTACACATGTTTCCTGGAGAATGCACAGAAAAGGTAATTACAAAACCTGATATTCATTCACACACACATTTCCCAGTACTGACACCAGAGGGAACTGTGGGAGACGTAGCAGGAGGAGTATGTTTCCTGTCAGCGTGAGCAGATCTCCTCAGGACACCAGAGTGAGACAGTCTAGTCATTGCAGTGATTCAGGAGTGAGTCATTCTGTGAGATTTCCTGTCAGACGAGACAGAGGACGAAAGATTGCAAGCTGTTACCTCAGAACAGACGGACTGTTAGTTCCTATGCATGTGGAAAGTGACTCTCGGAGCGAGCATGAAATCAGTCTGACGGAAGGTCCTGATAGCCACTCTGGACAGAGTCTTTGAAGGAAAAGAAGAAAGGGGACTACAGTTATCAGAACATCGAGTTAACTGAGAAACAGTCAGTGAGCTGTGGAAGGAAGGAAGCTGACGACTACACCTACTGCTACCCGTGCTTATGTTAAGGGTGAGAGTAGGGCGACGGGCGAGTGGTGACTACAGGAGAGAGTGCCATAGGTGACATAGCACCTCCACTATGCTAACCGGACACTGGGTCCGAAGACTTGCTAGAACCTTCACGGCTAGTGGGAGAAACACCGGAATCCCTGCTGGACTTCAAGTCACAGAGGGTAGCCCTATAGTGCTGATACGTAACCGGGGTCAGGGAGAACAGGAGTCGGGCCTGATCAGCTATAGACTGAGTTCTTGCCAAAAGAAGGCTCCACCACAATGTCAGCCGGGCGTAGCTGTTCTATACAGAAATGAACTTCGCTTCAGGCAGGTTGGAAACTCACATATTAAGAAGTAAGGAGGCCTTTAACCTACTCAGTGATTACCTGGATGTGCATCCTCCACCCTGAGCAGCTTCCCGGGACATACCTGCAAGTACCACCAGTAAAGATATGGAAAGAGACTGACTTGTGTGTGTCTGACTTCTTACCCTGCACCCTGCACCGCCATATACTTAGAGGGACTAGTCTTACCTGTGGAAGACTTAACATCTTGCTGCCCAGTAACAACCCCTCTGAGGATTCACCCTGCAGCGCTGGTCACCTTGATCAGAAACCACAGGTGGCGTCACAAAACTATTACTACAATCCCCTGTAAATATCCCCCTTTGAATGAGCGCCCAGGGCAACGGACCGAGCTGTGCTACTTGTGACATTCCCCATAGACTTCAACGGGCTCGGTGCCGAGTACCCCATAACCCTGGTGTTGTGCGACTCACATACTTCCTGGCTGTATGCTTAGGGTGGTGGTGCCTGCACTTCTTAAGTCTTATAGAGACAGTGTGCATATTCCTAATGTGTCCCCAGCCTATTGCGAAGAGGTACTGGGTACTTATGGCATCTCCACCAATAGGGAGATGCCTGAGCAACAAACACTCTTAGTCTGCTTTCTGCTACTGAGTTGCCAGGTCCTATCCTGACTCTGTCACCCTGGGAGTTGCATACCCAGGCCCGTACCTGTGTTCTATGTGTCTTGTTTCCGTCACCCTGGGGGCTATATACCCAGGCCTGAATCCTTTGTCCCGAACTTGTTCCCTTGTCTGTCCTAGTCTGAACTAGTCCTTTTCCTGTACCTGTTTGTATCCTGGTCTTTTGCATTCCCTATTCAGCTGTGTGTATCCTTGAGTCTGCTTCCGTTCCACACCCTGTGCTCTGCTCTGCTCCCATTCCACAACCTGCGGCTCTGCTCCCGTTCAGCACCCTGCGGCTCTGCTCTGTTCCCATTCCACACCCTGCAGCTCTGCTCTGTTCCCGTTCTGCACCCTGCAGCTCTGCTTTCGATCCACACCCTGTTGCTCTGCTCTGCTTCTGTTCCGCACCCTGCAGCTCTGCTCTGCTTCTGTTCCGCACCCTGCAGCTCTGCTCTGCTTCTGCTCTGCACCACGTGGCTCTCTGTCCCTTTTGTCTGTACTGGTTCATTTATCCCTCTAGTCTGAACAGGTTTCTACCTGTTCCCATATCCCACTCATACCTGCCCGTGTTCCTGTCCTTCCCGAAACAGTTCCTGTTCCCCCAGTCTGAACTGTTTCCTACCTGTTCTCAAATCCTTCTCGTACCTGCCTGTGTTCCTGCCCCACCTGAAACTGTTCAGGGTCCTCAAGTCTGAGCCGTGCCTGCCGGCCAGTGTGCCAGCCGTGCCCGCCTGCTTGCCAGAGTGCCAGTCATGCCCGCCTACCTGCCAGTGTGCCAGTCATGCCCGCCTGCCAGAGTGCCCGCCGTGCCCGCCTGCCTGCCAGAGTCCCAGCCGTGTCCGTCAGTACTTGCCCGTACCTGTCATTAGTGTTCTGTCCCCCCAGTGTAATCAGCTGCTATGGACAGATACAGCCCTGGAGTGGTACCTGGCAGCTACCTGCCGCACAAAGCTGACCTCACCACTAGAGGCTCCAGTGAACACCAATGTAGCTGCTTAGTCATGCCCCTCCAGGGTAGTCTGGTTTGTGGCACAGTGGGGTCACAATCCTCTCTTGTGCCATTCTGTCTGGTGCGAGCATTACAGGAAGCAACAATACACATGGCATAAACAGGGACACAATGAATGGACATGGATCATATGTTTTGGACCATTTTTTTTGTAAAAAAGTACCCTGATCATAAGCTAATCAAAGAGTATCCGTCTTCTAAAACCTCAGTGAATACCTGTAATCTGTGAGAAAACCATAAAGTTACCAAGACAGACATCATATTTCTATTACAGTAAAATCATTCTAAAACCAATAACCCACATTATCGAAAAGATTATTATAGAATTGTTATAAATATGATAAGCAAAATTAGCTGCAAATATCTAGGAAAATGAAATGCTAAGAAAACTATTTATATACAGCATAATTATTAAAAAACAAAAACTTTTCTGATTTTTTTCTCATTTTTACATGGACAAGTTTTGCATATTCCCAGCATGTTAAATATCTTCTGGCTTGATATGCTTGTTTGGGCAAAAATCACTAAACGTGCCTTTTACTAAATCTCCCTATAATGTGCCTAATTTCAGAACATTGCCATTAAATGTATTTGTCTTTTTCTTCTGAGTAGACTGATTGCTCATAACAGCACTTTACATAAGGTTTGCTATCGTTTGCTATGGTACTAAGAGGCTTTTACCTTTTCTATTTTTTTCTTTCTAACATTTATGTAATAACGTAAAATAAGTCTCACTAAAGAGAATATCACTCCAAGTATTTATCTGTGTTTGAAGATACCCCAAAATGCCTAGTATAGCCAAGAGGGTCGTTCATAAGATAAATTTATCACCATGCAAATATACAGTAGTTTTTATTTTTAAGCAAAAGATTGTCATCATATTTATGACATTAAAACCTAAAGTTAATTTTTTTCCAAAGTTGTCTATACCCTACTAAAATTAATTGGTGTAAAAATACAAATGGAAGGAAGGAAGTAGAGAAGAAAGTAAAAAAGGAAGGAAGAAAGTAGAGAAGGAATAAGCAAGTAAAGAAGGAATGAAGGAAGTAGAGAAGGAAGGAAGTAGAGAAGAGGTTCAGGAAGTAGTGAAGGAAGGAAGTAGAGAAGGAAAGAAGTAGAGAAGGAAGTAGAGAAGGAATGAAGTAAAGAAGGAAGCTGATAGGCTGGGGTCACAATACTAGACATGCCTTCTGGACAAGCAGTAGCAGGTAGTTCCACCATGTATTTTAGGGGAGTTAAACAAATCATTTCTTGCACATATGCTTTATTACTATTATGCCTCTGGGTGAATTATTCACAATGGCATATTTCCATAAATCACATGTCTCAAGATCTGATAATAGCTCAGATCCTGAGTAAGATAAATTAATATGTGTTTTACTTTAGTACAAAGTCAGTAAATTCTTGTTTATTGGAGCACAGTGAAAATATTTGTCAGTTCCTTTTGGCTCAATATTTACCTGTAGCTGTAAAACCTATTACATGTTCCTGACAGAGAGGACAAGCGTGATGCATGAGTTCCTCTTACAAAATTTCCTGCTTTAATATAGTGAATCAGATTCAAGAAGCATCTCTACCAATTCTTCATGATGCACAAGGTCTAAAAGCGAAGGACCAGATATCTCTAGGGACTCCCTACAACTCCGGCACACGTCTTGTATAGGCTCTAAGGCACAATCCATCTCTGATCTCCATCAGTTATCACTCAAAGCATGAATTTTTCATTCCATCCAACACATATGTGAAAATGTGCTAGGTGGCATAAGCAAAGCAGAAATATCACAGCTTATACTAGGTAGATCTTCTTCATGTTTAATCCCGGGGTGTAACATTACGTAAAAGATAAGATATTAAAATGTATTATATTATAATACATGAGTTTTCAAAATTTGGTGCAGTAAGATGCTTAGTTCTTAAAGCATTATATATAAGACCCTTAGTGCATTAAAGATGTGGAGATTATTTCTTAAAATAACAGGCCTAATTTTTGACAGGACTCCCAGTCTTGTGGTCAGGCACTGTTGCCTAGCCAAAGACAATTTTGAGCCATTTATCAAAACATTGTAAAAGAAGAAATGGTCACAACACAAAATCAGAACTCAGCTTTCCAAAATTAAAGGAGTTATCCACTACTCAGACAACCTGTTCTCAATCCATATTTTTTTCTTTAATAAGATAATAACACTTAGGTCGGGTGACACTTGGGAGAAACTTGCACGAGTCTCACACCTCAATACCTAGCACTGTCGCCGGCACTCGGGACTGGATTGTGCGGCTGCATGTATTTTTATGCAGCCGTACACTCTGGTCCCGAGTGCCGGCGGCAGTGCCGGGTATTGAGGTGCAAGACTCGTGCGAGTTTCTCGCAAGTGTGACCCCGGCCTTATACTCACAACTGGTGCTGTTCCAGCGAAGTGTCGATACTCTCTCCTGGGAATCATGTTACATAGATATGTCATGCGATCCCTGAGGTTAATCAGTGCTTGCTTCTCTCTCTCTCTGCCTTCGAATGTATCACATACATCCTTTCACATGGTGACAAGGGACTATGGGCACCTACCCAATCCTTCAAACTAGCCTATCCCTGTCCCCCGGATTACTTCGGAGGGTGGAGATGCCGTGTTCTCGTACCTATCCATGCTTCTAATTTAACCCTTATTTAATCCATTCCCCACCCAGGGAGGTGAGGGACTGAAGTGTATAGGAAAACACTTACCAGACAGACAATATTAACAGACAGGGATAAAAGAAAACTACAATTATACAAATACACTTACAAAACAACAAAACAGTGGGAAATTGAGGAGGAATCAGAAGGGGAAACCAAATGTGACAAAATAAGGGAAACACCCAAACTAAATCCACACAGCAATCTCTAGAAAAACTCTCCAATCACCTACTCCAAAACACTGAACTTTCTCCTTCATCACCAAACCAGGAAGTAGAACTATCACTGGCAACTCCCAAGTGGCAGTGGTGAGCATATATACCAGAGTGAAGTGAACAACACAGAAGAGCTGAGAGAATTCAGGATGGAGAGCTTCAGGAGATCAATTGAACTGATTATCCCTTGCCACAACAGCAAGGAAACCTGAACTGTTTAATGGGATGGACAGTGAGGCAGTTCTAATAAGTGCAGGAGTTCAAGTAACCAGACACCGCGATATTCTGGCTGCTCTCTATCATGGTATATCAGTTATAGTACCCCCCTCCTAAAAGGGCTCTATGGAACCTACAAACCAGCTTTATATGGAAGTGAATCAAAAGACTGGACCATCCTTATCGCATGAACGTCAGATGCTGGTACCGACATTCTGTCCTTATGACAGTAACTCTTCCAATGAACCAAATATTGAAGAGACCGGAATACCAAGCGAGAATCGAAAATCTTCGCTATCTGAATTTCCAAATTCCCAACAACAAAGACTGCGGAAAGTGGTGCTGGAGATGGTTCAGAGGAAGCAATATATTTTTTGAGAAGTGATCAGATAGAAAAACATTATGAATCTTAAAAGTGGGTGGCATAGCAAGGCAAAAAGCTACAGGATTAACAACAGCAACTATCTTATAGAGGCTGACTAGCCTGGGTACCAGTTTCCAAGAAGGAACCTTCAATTTAATATTCTTCAAGGATAACCACACCAAATAACCAACACACAGGTCCCAAACCAACAAATGTCTCCAATCAGCCATACTTTTTCAAATTATTTAGAAACCCTTGCCACACTGATGTAATGGATGGAGAAAAATGTCTCTCTGCAGGTATTCCTGAACAACAGTTCCTAATGAAGGAGCAGAATTGAGGATGAAAACAGTATGCTCCATAGAATGGGGACTTGCCAGTAGATTCATGACCACAGTTATTCATGCCGAACTCAGCTAAAGGCAAATATGAAAACCAATTCTCTTGATTCTCGGACACAAAGCACCTAAGATATGTTTCAAGGTTCTGGTTCACTCTTTCCGTTTGTCCACTAGACTGTAGATGAAAAGCAGATGAAATTGAAAGATAAATCACTAAGAGAGCACAAAACGCTCTCCATAATTTGGAAATAAATTGAATCCACCAGTTGGAAACAATATCAGAG
This sequence comes from Oophaga sylvatica, assembly GCA_033576555.1. Lineage (NCBI taxonomy): Eukaryota > Metazoa > Chordata > Amphibia > Anura > Dendrobatidae > Oophaga > Oophaga sylvatica. The sequence goes on along the minus strand of JARQOD010000003.1, from coordinate 213,675,308 downwards.
GGCATCTAATGTAATTTCACAATTTCTTTAATAAAAACTTGAGGCAAAGTCTTGGAATTTGGTAAAGCAGATCACCACCACCAATATTACAGTGTTATTTGCTAATATGGCTAGATCAGTGATGAAATCTAAAGACAAAATGACAATGAGTCCATGTTTTACAGGGAATTGCCAATTGAAAAGCCGCAGACTGACGAGTATGTAGGGTCTTAGAATGTGCACAAATACTGCAGGCAGCTACATATTCACGAACACCCTGGTGCACCGTATACCACCAAAAATGACGAGTAAGAAGATCTGTGGTGGCTTTACAACCAGGATGTCCAGCCAGGACTGAATCATGATGTTCACTCAAAATTTTAAGACTGAGGTTCCTAAGGATGAACAGTTTACCTGAAGGAAAAGCAGTAGGGGTGTCCCCCTGAGCCTCTATGACCTCCTTCTCCAGATCAGAACATGTAGTAGCAATAACTACAACCTTTGTAATATACAGTAGTGTTCAAAATAAAAGCAGTCCAATATGACTAACCATATTAATCACTGTTTTTGGTATAAATTATATTACCACATGTCAGACAATTAACAGTTGGTGCAGTAGATTCTAAGAAAACCAACAGACTCAGCATTCAAGATCTGAATGTTTTTGAGTCTATGTATTAGAAAAATTAATTGAAAGGGGGGGGGGGTGTTCAAAATAATAGCAGTGTGCAGTTGAATTAGTCAGGTCAATCATTCTGTGAAGAAACAGGTATGAATCAGATGGTCCTTATTTAAGGGTGAAGTCAGGACATGTTGTACATGCATTTCTCCTTGAAAGCCTGAGAAATATGGGTCGTTCGAGACATTGTTCAGAAGAACAGCATACTTTGATTAAAATGTTGACTGGAGAGGGTAAAACTTATAAAGAAGTGTAGACAATCATAGCCTGTTCAGCTAAAATGATCTCCAATGCTTTAAAATGGAAAGGTAAATCAGAGAGACATGGAAGAAAATGGACGACTACCATTCGAATGAAAGGAAGAATATCCAGAATGGCAAAGGTTCAGCCAATAATCAGCTCCAACATGATCAAAGACAGTCTCAAGTTACCTGTGAGTACTGAGACAGAAGAAGCCTGTGTGAAGCTAATCTCTTAGCAAGAAGTCTCCACAAACTCCCACTGTTAAAAAAGACATGTACTCAAGTGGATATAATTTGCCAAAGAACACATCAAATGGCCTAAAGAGAAATGGAGAAATATTTTGTGGACTGATGAAAGTAAAATACAGGGTGGGCCATTTATATGGATACACCTAAATAAAATGGGAATGGTTGGTGATTAGTAATGAGCGAGCACTAAAATGCTCGGGCGCTCATTGCTAAGGTCGAGCAGATTGGAATACTCGGGTACTCGGACAGAACAACGATCCCAATGTAAGTCTATGGGAGACCCAAGCATTTTCGCCACGATCCCCCGGGGGTCTTTTTAAGGTCTAAATGCATCTGAAAATGATGGAAACACTGCTCAAATGACACAGGGACATCATGGGATCGCCCCAGGAAGCATTCCTGACTCCTAGTTCACAGCTTTAAACAATGTTGTCAGAATTTCATGCCATTTTTACCGATGCACCAAAAAACATACCAAAACTGATTTTGCTGGGAAATATGTACAGTAAAGGTACATCCTTTCCAGGTTAATGATATGTATATAAGGCAAAATAATTAACCCCAGACTAAAATGATCCTCCACCACTTGGGCTATGTTCAGACGCAGCGTTTTTTAAATGTTTTTCAACTTTAATATTGCTTTCAACCAAAACAAATGCATTCACTGGGAAATGTCATTGTAACATTTAAAACCCCAAGCTGGCCATGTGGTGTGTAACACATAAGCAGACACATGTTGTTTCATTTATGAAGGAGGGACTCTTAAAGTCACAGAGCCTATTTTTACAGGGGCATCAGGCAGCGTTAATCTGCTTAAAGGGTCATTATTAAACAGTGGTTCTCCAAAACTTTTATAGCTTATGCTGTGAGTGGATGGGCTGCCAAGAATTACGATGCACCCCAATACCCCTTTCACGAGATGTCCAGGAGAGCTTCCATAAAACATGTTGCATTGAATGCAAGGCCTGACCTGCTACCAAGTAATATGCACCCCTATAAGCCTTTGAACCCAGGTACTGGATGGACCCAGGAAAATCAACTTCACATTATTCATTTTGTACTCCCATTCTGTTTTCTTATGCATTGACTGCAAGTCCTGCCCTATTACCAAGTCATATGCACCCCAATAAGCCTTTGAACCCAGGTACTGGATGGGCCCAGGAAAATCAACTTCACATTATTCATTTTGTACTCCCATTCTGTTTTCTTATGCATTGACTGCAAGTCCTGCCCTATTACCAAGTCATATGCACCCCAATAAGCCTTTGAACCCAGATACTGGATGGGCACAGGAAAATCAACTTCACATTATTCATTTTGTACTCCCATTCTGTTTTCTTATGCATTGACTGCAAGGCCTGCCCTGCTACAAAGTCATATGCACCCCAATATGCCTTTTAACCCAGGTACTGGATGGGCCCAGGAAAATCAACTTCACATTATTCATTTTGTACTCCCATTCTGTTTTCTTATGCATTGACTGCAAGTCCTGCCCTATTACCAAGTCATATGCACCCCAATAAGCCTTTGAACCCAGGTACTGGATGGGCCCAGGAAAATCAACTTCACATTATTCATTTTGTACTCCCATTCTGTTTTCTTATGCATTGACTGCAAGTCCTGCCCTATTACCAAGTCATATGCACCCCAATAAGCCTTTGAACCCAGGTACTGGATGGGCCCAGGAAAATCAACTTCACATTATTCATTTTGTACTCCCATTCTGTTTTCTTATGCATTGACTGCAAGTCCTGCCCTATTACCAAGTCATATGCACCCCAATAAGCCTTTGAAACCACATACTGAATGGGCACAGGAAAATCAACTTCACATTATTCATTTTGGACTCCCATTTTGTTTTCTTATGCATTGACAGCAAGGCCTGCCTGCTACCAAGTCATATGTACCCCAATAAGCCTTTCAACCCAGGTACTGAATGGGCACAGGAAAATCAACTTCACATTATTCATTTTGTACTCCCATTCTGTTTTCTTATGCATTGTCTGTAAGGCCTGCACTGCTACCAAGTCATATGCACCACAATAAGCCTTTGAACCCAGGTACTGGATGGGCCCAGGAAAATCAACTTCACATTATTCATTTTGTACTCCCATTCTGTTTTCTTATGCATTGACTGCAAGTCCTGCCCTGCTACCAAGTCATATGCACCCCAATAAGCCTTTGAAACCACATACTGAATGGGCACAGGAAAATCCACTTCACATTATTCATTTTGTACTCCCATTCTGTTTTCTTATGCATTGACTGCAAGTCCTGCCCTGCTACCAAGTCATATGCACCCCAATATGCCTTTGAAACCACATACTGAATGGGCACAGGAAAATCCACTTCACATTATTCATTTTGGACTCCCATTCCCTTTTCTTATGCATTGACTGCAAGCCCTGCCCTATTACCAAGTCATATGCACCTCAATAAGCCTTTGAACCCAGGTACTTGATGGGCCCAGGGAAATCCTATTCACAATATTCATTTTGTCCTTCCGTTCTGTTTTTTTTTGCATTGACTGCAAGGCCTGCCCTGCAACAAGTAATATGCACACCAATAAACCTTTGAACCGACATACTGGATGGGCCCAGGATTATCCACTTCACATTATTCATTTTGTACTCCCATTGCCTTTTCTTATGCATTGACTGCAAGGCCTGCCTGCTACCATGTCATATGCACCCCAATAAGTCCAATCCCCCCTTGGAAGAAACATAGAGGAGGGCCTCTTAATAAAAAATGTGCCATTAAAAAGGAGCGGGTCTCCTAGTAATGCCCATACCCTAAGTGTGTTGGCTGGCCAAAATGTTCCCCTGTGGGGTACACCTCAACCTTTTCCATAACAAGTATTTAACAACCAGCAAAAATACCCACCCTTGTTAGGATTTTGACACTGGCTGTAGCAGCACAGAACACGTTAACCCTGGTGATCTAGTGGCGGTGGATGATGAGCCGTGGATGAAGGCCTGATGAATAAGTAGGCAAATTTTAAAGGAGCGGGTCTCCTAGACTTAGAATGGCCATACACTAAGTGTATGGACTGGCAAACATTTTGCCCTGTGGGGTAAACCTCAACCTTTTCCATAACAAATATTTAACAACCAGCAAAAACACCCACCCTTGTTAGGATTTTGCCACTGGTTGTAGCAGCACGGAACCCGTTAACCCTGGTGATCTAGTGGCGGTGGATGATGAGCCGTGGATGAAGGCCTGATGAATAAGTAGGCCAATTTTAAAGGAGCGGGTCTCCTAGACTTAGAATGGCCATACACTAAGTGTATGGGCTGGCAAACATTTTGCCCTGTGGGGTAAACCTCAACCTTTTCCATAACAAGCATTTAACGCCCAGCAAAAACACCCACCCTTGTTAGGAATTTGACACTGGCTGTAGCAGCACGGAACACGTTAACCCTGGTGATCTACTGGCAGTGGCTGAAGAGACGTGGAGGAAGGCCTGATTAAAAACTAGGCCCAATTTAAAAGAGCAGGTCTCCTACACTTGGAATGTCCATACACTGGCTAGCAAACATTTCCCCCTGGGGGTAGATATGAACATAGTGTGTAAATTATTTTTTTAGAGGCATCATAAACATCTGACAAAATTGTAACGTGTTTTCCTACACAGTTGCTGCTTGGAAGGTGCAGGTTTTTTAGGAAAAATATGGCGAAAAAATTGTTGGATGAAGTGATCAGGAAAAGGGGCATGGTGATGACAGGAATGGGAAAGTACATGATTAATAACAGCAGTGGCTATGGGAGGTATGAGAGCCAGGATACAGCCTACAATGATTCATCGTTTTGCCACCATCAAGTACCAGAATCGGTTTCATGCCCGTCAGAAGATCGGTGTAACAGATGCGCGTATGAGACTCGGCCTAAGAAATGCCCATCCAAAACATGATGCCAAACACGCATGTGTCTGTATAAAGGGCAAAGTGCAACATGTTCGTGAGATGCTGAATTACAGAAGGCAGATCAGTGTCGGAGGAAAACCAAACAAACTGATGGATGCTCATCAACAACTAAGTTTAACCCCTTAACGACCGCCGATACGCCTTTTAACGGCGGTAGTTAAGGGTACTTAAACCACAGTGCCGTAAATTAATGGCGCTGTGGAGAAAGTGTATAGCGCCCCCCAGAGTCAGATTTTCTCCTGGGTCTCGGCTACCAGGGTAGCCGAGACCCCAGAGAACATGATTCGGGTCGGTTTTTACCGACTCCGCTTTTGCGATCGCCGTTATTAACCCTATATCAGCGACCGCAAAAAAAAAAGCCACAATTCTCCGTTTAATTTCTCTCTCCTCTGATGTGATCACACATCATAGGAAAGAGAAATAGGGTCCCTGGGACCCCCGATCTGTCCCCCGTGCCTCCCAGTGTCCCCCCCTGTCATCCGATGTCTCCCGGAGCTGCCCGCTCTTCTCCGGCAAAGAAAATGGCGGGCGCCTGGGCAGGGGTAGCCGAGACCCCAGAGAACATAATTCGGGTCCCCCACAGTCCCCCGCTTTTGTGATTGCCGTTATTAACCACATAACGGCGATCGCAAAAGAAAAAAAAAGCCGCGATCCTGCCTGTAATTTCTCTCCCCTCTGATGTGATCGCACATCAGAGGGGAGAGAAATAGGGTCCCCGGGTACCCCGATGTGCACCCTGTACCTTCGGGTGTCCCCTCCTGTCCTCCCGCAGCTCCGAGCCTCCCAGCGTCTTCTTCCTGTAAAAGAAAATGGCGGGCGCATGCGCAGTGAAAGTACATTTTGATCACTGTAATAAACCCTATCACAGTGATCAAAATAAAAAAAATAGTAAATAAACCCCCCTTTATCAACCCCTTGGTTGGGACATATAATAAAATAAAGAAATTGTATTTATCTTCATGTTTCCGTTACGGTTAGGGTTATAATTAGGGTTAGGGTTACAATTAGGGTTAGGGACAGGGCTGGCTCCAGGTTTTTATGGGCCCCGGGCGAAAGAGTCTCAGTGGGCCCCTTTAACACAGACAACGATTCATGATGCACAGATACTGCAGAGAAATATGGGTATAGTACAATGCCAAATACTTCACTTCTTCCATTACATGAGTGATATCTATTGTAAATTGTACAATAGCTCAAAAACCGCCAAATCCTCACAGCGCACAGTACAGACTGGACAGTACAGTCCTCCATACAATATTATGGGCACCACAGTCTCCCCTCATCACCCATATAATACCCCATGCAGGATGTCACCCCCCATCCCCCATATAATGCTCCATACAGAATACTGGACCCAATATAATGCTCCATACAGAGTACTGGACCACATAAATTGCTCCATAAAGGATACTGGTCCCCATATAATGCTCCATACAAAATATGGAGCTCTCCTCTACACAGTGCAGTGTTCTGCACTGTTACGGCTCAGGAAAGGGCACTGTGGAAAGACTCCCCATTATCATCATCATTGCCTGCCAATTATCACATCATTGCCTCCCCATCATCATCATCATCATTGCCTCCCCATCATCATAGCCTCCTGAATCATCATTGCCTCCCTATCATCATAACCTCCCCATAATCATCATCATCATTGCATCCCCATCATCATCATTATCATTGCCTCTCCATCATCATCATCATCATCATTGCCTCCTCACCACCATCACTGCCTCCCCCCACCACCATCACACATACAGCACCACACACAGACAGCACCGCAGCACTCTCTCACATACACACACACACACACACTGATACACACACACACAGACACCTCACCTGTCCGGCGTCCGTGCTCTCTCTGCCACAGCTGGCCGCTGAATGATGACGTCATTCAGCGGCGCTGCTGTGAGAGGAAGCGCCGGCGCCCTGCAGGCCCCCCCTGGAGCCTGGAGCTGCGGCAGCAGAGGCACGGGGAGAGGTAAGTATTGCGCCGGCTGCTGCCGGGCCCTGAGCAAGCAGGGGGGCCAGTGGCGGCGCTGGCAGCGAGTGGGCCCCCCGCCTGCTCAGGGCCCCGACACTTGCCCGGGTATGCCGGGTGCTGATGCCGGCCTTGGTTAGGGATACAATTAGGGTTGGAATTAGGTTTAGGATTAGGGTTAGGGGTGTGTTGGGGTTAGGGTTGGAGCTAGAATTGAGGGGTTTCCACTATTTAGGTACATCAGGGGTCTCCAAACAAGAAGTGGCATTCAAAAAGTCAAATAGCGCTCCCTCCCTTCCGAGCCCTGCCGTGCGCCCAAACAGTGGTTTCCCCAATATATGGGGTATCGGCGTACTCATGAAAAATTGCACAACTTTTCGGGTCCAATTTCTCCTGTTACTCTTGGGAAAATAAAAAAATAGCGTGCTAAAAAATCATTTTTGAGGAAAAAAATGATTTTGTATTTTCACGGCTCTACGCTATAAACTTCTGTGAAACACTTGGAGGTTCAAAGTGCTCACAACACATCTAGATAAGTTCCTTAAGGGGTCTAGTTTCCAAAATGGGGTCACTTGTTGGGGGTTTCCACTGTTTAGGCACATCAGGGGGTCTCCAAAACGCCAATTCTGCCAAAAAAAGTCAAACGGTGCTCCTTCCCTTGCGACCTCTGCCGTGCGCTCAAAAAGTGGTTTACCGCCACATATGGAGTATCGGCATATTCAGGGGAAATTGCACAACAAATTTTGGGGTTCATTTTTTCTTTTAACACTTGTGAAAATAAAAAAAATTGGTTCTGAAGTAAATTTTTTGCAAAAAAAGTAAAATGTTAATTTTTTCCTTCCACATTGCTTCAGTTCCTGTGAAGCACATAAAGGGTTAATAAACTTCTTGAATGTGGTTTTAAGCAGCTTGAGGGGTGCAGTTTTTAGAATGGTGTCACTCTTGGGTATTTTCTATCATATAGACCCCTCAAAGTGACTTCAAATGTGATGTGGTCCCTAAAAAAAGATGGTGTTGTAAAAATGAGTCAACTTTTAACCCTTATAACTTCGTAACAAAAAAAATGTTGTTCCCAAAATTGTGCTGATGTAAAGTAGACATGTAGGAAATGTTATTTATTAAGAAATTTGTGTGACATATCTCTCTGATTTAAGGGCATAAAAATTAAAAATTTTAAAATTGCTAAATTTTCAAAATTTTCGCCATATATCCGTTTTTTTCCTAAATAAATGCAAGTCATATAAAAATTTTTTACCACTAACATGAAGTACAATATGTCACGAAAAAACAATCTCAGAATCAGCAGGATCCGTTAAAAGCATAAAACGACAGTGGTCAGAATTGTAAAACTTGGCCCGGTCATTTAGCTGTAAATTGGCTCTGTCACTAAGGGGATAAAGAGAAGTGCACAGTCCTTAACTATAAACATACCCGTGACACAAGCTTCTTCATCTTCACCCATACATAATACGAATAAGATAAAAGAGCTGGTCTCCTTGACTCGGAATGCCCATACACTGAGTTGTGGGGTACACCTCTACCTTTTCCATAACAAGTATTTTACGCCCAGCAAAAACACCCATCCTTGTTTGGAATTTGACACTGGCTGTAGCAGCACAGAACACGTTAACCCTGTTGATCTACTGGCAGCGGCTGATGAGTCGCTGAGAAAGGCCTGATTAAAAACTAGGCCCAATTTAAAGGAGATGGGTCTCCTACACTTGGAATGTCCATACACTGGCTAGCAAACATTTCCTCCTGGGGCATATATCAACATAGTGTGTAAATTATTTTTTTAGGGACATCATAAACATCTTGCAAAACTGTAAAGTGTTTTCCTACACAGTTGCTGCTTGGAAGGTGCAGGTTTTTTAGGAAAAATATGGCGTATGAATCGTTGGATGAAGTGATCAGGAAAAGGGGCATGGTGATGACAGGAATGGGAAAGTACATGATTAATAATAGCAGTGGCTATGGGAGGTATGAGCAGGGCCGGCTCCAGGTTTTTATGGGCCCGGGCGAAAGAGCCTCAGTGGGCCCCTTTAACACAGACCACGATTCATGATGCACAGATACAGCAGAGAAATATAGGTACAGTACAATGCCAAATACTTCACTTCTTCCATTACATGACTGATATCTATTGTAAATTGTACAATAGCTCAAAAACCGCCAAATCCTCACAGCGCACAGTACAGACTGGACAGTACAGTCCTCCATACAATATTATGGGCACCACAGTCTCCCCCTCATCAACCATATAATACCCCATGCAGGATGTCACCCCCCATATAATGCTCCATACAGATTACTGGACCCAAAATAATGCTCCATACAGAATACTGGACCCAATATAATGCTCCATACAGGATACTGGTCCCCATATAATGCTCCATACAAAATATGGAGCTCTCCTCTGCGCTGTACTGCGTTCTGCACTGTTACGGCTCAGGAAAGGGCGCTGTGGAAAGACTCCCCATTATCATCATGATTACCTCCCATCATCATCATTGCCTCCTTATCATCATCATTGCCTCCCCATCATCATCATGGCCTCCCCATTATGATCAATGCCTGCCCATCATCATCATCTCCTCCCCATCATCATCTTCTCCCCATCATCAATGCCTGCCCATTATCATCAATGCCTGCCCATTATCATCATCTTCTCCCCATATTCATCAATGCCTCACAACAGGTTCTGTGTGTTGTGCGTTGGCAAACCACACCCATTTTTTTAGCCACACCCATTTTTTTTTAGCACACCCAGTTTTAAAGCCACAGCCATTTACACACACATTTACCTCAAACGTATACAAGTAGGGGAACAGTCAAACCATTCCTCCCAACTTTTGAAGAAAGGAAAGAGTGATAAAGGTTGCGGAACGCTGTTCGCGCCATGGCAAATTTTGGGCCACCCCCGACCATACCCATTATCACAACTGGTCACACCCATGTCCACGCCCCAACCACACACATTTAGCACTGGTGATCACACTGACTGGTACTGTGGGCACACTGGTACTGAGTGAAAGAAAGAACAGAGAGAGAAAAAAGAAAACAGAAAGAAAGAGGGGAAAGCAAGAAAGAACAGAGAGAAAGTAGAGAGAGAAAGAAATAAACAAAGAAAGGGGAAAGATAAAACAGAGAGAGAGAAGAAAACAAAGAGGGGAAAGAAAGAACAGAGAGATAGAAAGAAAGAGGGGAAAGAAAAAACAGAGAGAAAGAAAGAAAAAGAACAGAGAGAAAGAAAGAAAACAGAGAAAGAGTGGACAGAAAAAAAGAACAGAGAGAAAAAAAAGAAAGAGGGGAAAGAAAGAAATAAAGAGAGGGAGAGAGAAAGAAAGATGGGAAAGAAAAAAAAGGGAAAGAAAGAACAGAGAGAGAAAGGAAGAACAGAGAGAGAAAGAACAGAGAGAGAAAGAAAGAACAGAGAGAGAGAAACAGAGGGAGAAAGAAAGAAAGATTCTATAAAGATACTATAGCAGCTCGGCTCCCATTGTAGTGCCCACCTGAGCCTCCCGGTGCAGGACATATCATGATCCGCTCACATGGCTGACATCTCCGATTCCAAGGCGAGGACACGTTGATGGATCTGAAGCATTCCCTGAAGTGCCTCCATGGTTCCGTCACAATCTTCTACCGAAATTACCTAATTTCCGGTCATCTTCCAGCATTTCACTTCTGGTGGAACATCACGTGCGAGTTTTAAAGTGCTCCTCGTGGCTCCGGCATGTACTCCTGTGTCCATGGGAAAAGAGAGAGTAGTCACTGAACCAGATGGCGGCTCTGGATCCCCCCGGTATGGGGAACCGGCTGCTTTTTTAACAAGTGGTTCCATCGAACCAGGGAGAACCGGCTGAATCCCACCCCTCCACATGTACAACCCCCTGAAGCCCCCTCCACCATGTGCAGTACCCAGGCCGCAGCCCCACCACCATGTGCAGTGCCCAGGCCGCAGTCCCCTCCACAATACAGCCCCCACCACATGTACAGCCCCCTCCACCATGTGCAGTCCCCACAGCCCCCGCCACCATGCGCAGCCCTTCCACCATACAGCCACCATGTACAGCCCTTGTGCAGGTGCAGCCCCTCCACCACCATACAGCCCCCGGCCGCCAACATGTACAGCCCCTGCGCAGCCCCCTCAACCATACAGTCCCACCACCATGTACAGCCCTTGCGCAGCCCCCTCCACAACACAGCCCCCGCCACCATGTACAGCCCCTGTGCAGCCCCCTCCACAATACAGCCCCTGCCACCATGTACAGCCCCTGCGCAGCCCCCTCCACAATAATGCCCCGCAACATGTACAGCACCCAGGCCGCAGACCACTCCAACATACAGTCCCCCGTGTGCAGTGCCCAGGCCGCCCGCAGCCCCCTCCACAATACAGCCCCCGCCACATGTACAGCCACCTCCATCATGCGCAGTCCCCACAGCCCTGCCACCATACAGCCACTATGTACAGCCCTTGTGCAGGCGCAGCCCCTCCACCATACAATCCCTGTGCAGCCCCCTCCACCATACAATCCCTGTGCAGCCCATCCACCATACAGCCCCTGTGCAGCCCCTCCACCATACAGCCCCTGTGCAGCCCCTCCACCATACAGCCCCTGTGCAGCCCCCTCCACCATACAGCCCCTGTGTAGCCCCTCCACCATACAGTCCCTGTGCAGCCCGCTCCACCATACAGCCCTTGTGCAGCCCCTCCACCATACAGTCCCTGTGCAGCCCCTCCACCATACAGACCCTGTGCAGCCCCCTCCACCATACAGCCCCCGCTCAATTCATTTTATAAAAAAAAAAATTTCCATACTCACCTCAGAGTCACCGCTGCGCTGCTCCCCTGCAGATCCTTTCTGCTTCCAGCGTCTGCATCCGGTACATGTCAGGCCTACACGATGACGTCATCGCGCAGACCCGACGCGACACCGGAAGTAGAGAGGGAGGAAGAAGGAGCTGCGCAGCCGTCAAGGTGATGGCGTGCACAGCTCCCGGACAGATACTGTGTGAATCGGGCGGCTGTGTCTGCTGCCGGCCGCGTCACATCACACAAAGCAGGCACGGGCGGCCGCACACAATTTGCTGTGCGGCCGGCTGGCCCACCCAGGCAGTGGGGTACCGGTTCGCGCCTCTCAATCTCCCCAGTTCAGGGAACCGCCTACTTTTTTAACAAGCGGTTTCATCGAACCGGGAGAACCGGATGAATCCCACCCCTGGTTGTCCATACACCAGTACTTGGAATGCAAGCGGAAATACGCAGCCAACGCTACAGTACTAAATTCACACATTTGTCGTCTGTTTGCGATGGAAATGTTGCATTTTAGGCTCGTGGAATATGGAAGGTTTCCGCAACCTGATGGCGGTGACAATCACAAGGTAATAGGTCCACATCCGGTCTGCCGTCACAATATTAGGCCTCTTTCACACATCAGGTTTTCGCCGTCAGGCGAGTTCTGGCATTTTTTCTTAACCCCTCTCTGACATTAGACGTACTATCCCGTCCATAAAACCCGTGACAATCTGACCATGGACGGGATAGTACGTCATAGGCGATCAGCTGCGCTCCCTCCGGGAGCGCAGCTAATCGCCGCCGGGTGTCAGCTGATTATCACAGCTGACACCCGTGACTGTGTGTCAGGAGCGGTCACGGACCGCTCCCGGCACATTAACCCCTTGCACACCGCGATCAAACATGATCGCGGTGTACTGGGGGCACAGGGGAGGATCGCGCAGGGTGGGGGCTCCCTGCGCGCCCCCCTGAGACCCTCAGAGCAGCGCGATGTGATCGCGCTGCTCTGAGGGCTTCCTCCCTCCCAGGACCCGGATCCAAGATGGCGCCGGGGTCCTGGAGGGAGGCGGCTTCCTCAGTGCCTGCTGAGAGCAGGCACTGAGAAGCCTGCTGCATTGCCTGAGCGATCGCTGGTGTGACAGAGTGCTGTGCACACTGTCACACCAGCGATCTGATAAATTACAGTGATGTCCCACCCTGGGACAAAGTAAAAAGTTAAAAAAATAAAAATAAACATGTTTTAAAAAAAAATCCAAAATAAATAAAAAAAAAAAAAATATTCCCCAATAAATTCATTTCTTCCTGTAAATAAAAAAAACAAAACAATAAAAGTACACATATTTGGTATCGCCGCGTTCGTAACAACCCCCCTATAAATCTGTCCCACTAGTTAACCCCTTTAGTGAACCCCTCAAAAAAAAAAAAAACGAAGCAAAAAATCAATGCTTTATCATCATACCGCCGAACAAAAAGTGGAATAACACGCAATCAAAAAGACAGATATAAAAAAACATGGTACCACTGAAAACGTCATCTTGTCCCGCAAAAAACGAGCCATCATACAGCATCATCAGCGAAAAAATAAAAAAGTTATAGCTTGCAGAATAAAGCGATGCAAAAATAATTATTTTCTATATAAAATTGTTTTTTATTCTATAAAAGCGCCAAAACATAAAAAAATGATATAAATGAGGTATCGCCGTAATCGTACTGACCCGAAGAATAAAACTGCTTTATCAATTTTACCACACGCGGAACGGTATAAACGCCTCCCCCAAAAGAAATTCATGAATTGCTGATTTTTGTTCATTCTAACCTCCCAAAAATCGAAATAAAAAGTGATCAAAAAATGTCACGTGCTCAAAAATGGTACCAATAAAAACGTCACCTCGTCCCGCAAAAAATAAGACCTCAGATGACTCTGTGGGCCAAAATATGCAAAAATTTTAGCTCTCAAAATGTGGCGATGCAAAAAACTATTTTTGCAATAAAAAGCGTCTATTAGCATGACAGCTGCCAATCATAAAAACCCGCTATAAATAATAAATCAAACCCCCCTTTATCACCCCCTTAGTTAGGGAAAAATAATAAAATTAAAAAAAAGTATTTATTTCCATTTTCCCATTAGGGTTAGGGTTAGGGTTGCGGCTAAAGTTAGGGTTGGCGCTAAAGTTAGGATTAGGGTTAGGGTTGGGATTAGGGGTGTGTTAGGGTTAGGTTTGTGGTTAGGGTTGGGACTAGGGTTAGGGGTGTGTTGGGGTTAGGGTTGGAGTTAGAATTGGAGGGTTTCCGCTGTTTAGGCACATCAGGGGCTCTCCAAATGTGACATGGCGTCTGATCTCAATTCCAGCCAATTCTGCGTTGAAAAAGTCAAACGGTGCTCCTTCACTTCTGAGCTCTGCCATGCGTCCAAACAGTAGTTTATCCCCACATAAGGGGTATCAGCGTACTCTGGACCCCAAGAGTTATTGTGCAATTTGTCCTATTTCTTCTGTTACCCTTGGGAAAATAAAAAACTCGGGGCGAAAATATCATTTTTGTACAAAAAAAATTATTTTTTTGTTTTTACGGCTGTACATTATAAACTTCTGTGAAGCACTTGGGGCTTCATAGCGCTCACCACACATCTAGATAAGTTCCTTGTGGGGTCTATTTTCCAAAATGGGGTCACTTGTTGGGGATTTCCACTGTTTAGGCTCATCAGGGCTCTCCAAATGCGACATGACGCCCCCAGACCATTCCATCAATGTCTGCAATACAAAACGTCACTACTTCCCTTCCGAGCCCCAACGTGTACCCATACAGTAGTTTTCTCCCACATATTGGGTATCAGCGTACTCAGGACAAATTGGAAAACAACTTTTGGGGTCCAATTTCTCCTGTTACCCTTGTAAAAATAAAATATTGGGGCAAAAAAAAATCATTTTTGCAAAAAAAAAAAAGGATTTTTTATTTTTACGGCTGTGCGTTATAAACTTCTGTGAAGCACTTCGGGGTTCAAAGTGCTCACCACACATCTAGACAAGTTCCTTGTGGGGTCTATTTTCCAAAATGGGGTCACTTGTGGGGGGTTTCCACTGTTTAGGCGCATCAGGGGCTCTCCAAATGCGACATGACACCCCCAGACCATTCCATCAAAGTCTGCAATCCAAAACGTCACTACTTCCCTTCCGAGCCCTGACGTGCGCACATACAGTAGTTTTCTCCCACATATTGGGTATCAGCGTACTCAGGACAAATTGGACAACAACTTTTGGGTTCCAATTTCTTCTGTTACCCTTGTGAAAATAAAATATTGGGGGCGAAAAAATCATTTTTGTAAAAAAAAAAAGATTTTTTATTTTACGGCTGTACGTTATAAACTTTAGTGAAACACCTGGGGGTTCAAAGTTCTCACCACACATCTGGATAATTTCCTTGAGGGGTCTAGTTTCCAAAATGGTGTCATTTATGGGGGTTTCCACTGTCTAGGCAGATCAGGAGCTCTCCAAACACGACATGGCGTCCAGCCAATTCTGCGTTGAAAAAGTCAGACGGCGCTCCTTCCCTTCCAAACTCTGCCATGCACCCAAACAGTGGTTTACCCCCACATATGGGGTATCAGCGCACTCAGGACAAATTGCACAATAACTTTTGGAGTCTTGTTACCCTTGGAAAAATAAAATTTGGGTGAAAAGATCAATTTTGTGGAAAAAATATGATTTTTAAATTTTACGGCTCTACGTTATAAACTTGTGTGAAGCACTTGGGGGTTCAAATTGCTCACCAAAGATCTAGATAAGTTCCTTAGGGGGTCTAGTTTCCCAAATGGGGTCATTTGTGGGGGGTTTCCACTGTTTAGGCACATCAGGGGCTCTCCAAATGCAACATGGCATCCAATCTCAATTCCAGCCAATTTTGGTTGGAAAAAGTCAAATGGTGCTCCTTCCATTCCGAGCTCTGCCGTGCGCCAAAACAGTGGTTCCCCCCCACTATGGGGTATCATTGTACTCAGGACAAATTGTACAACAACTTATGTGGTCCAATTTCTCCTGTTACCCTTGGGAAAATAATAAATTAGTGACTAAAAGATAATTTTTGTGGGAAAAAAATAGGATTTTTTATTTTCATGCCCGGGCATTATAAACTTGTGTGAAGCACTTGGGGTTTCAAAGTGCTCACCAAAGATCTAGATAAGTTCCTTAGGGAGTCTAGTTTCCAAAATGAGGTCACTTGTGGGGGTTTCCACTGTTTAGGCTCATCTGGGGCACTGTAAACGGAACATGACCCCCATCAACGTCTGCATTCCAAAACGTTACTACTTCCTTTCCAAGCCCTGCCGTGCGCCCAAACAGTTTCCCCCCCCCACATATGGGGTATCAGCGTACTCAGGACAAATTGGACAACAACTTTTGGGGTCCAATTTCCTTGGGAAAATTCAAAAATTTGGGACTAAAAAATCATTTTTGTGGAAAATTGTTTTGTTTTTTTTTCACACCCAGGCATTATAAATTTTTGTGAAACACTTGGAGGTTCAAAGTGCTCACAACAGATCTAGATAAGTACCTTAGGGGGTCTAGTTTCCAAAATGGTGTCACTTGTGGGGGTTTCCACTGTTGAAGCGCATCAGGGGCTCTCCAAACACGACATGGCGTCCAATCTCAATTCCAGCCAATTTTAGTTTGAAAAAGTCAAACGGCGCTCCTTCCCTTACGAGCTCTGCCGTGTGCCCAAACAGTGGTTTTCCCCCACATATTCGGTATTGGCGTACTCAGGAGAAATTGCATAACAACCTTATCTGTCCATTTTCTCCTTTTACCCTTGTGAAAATAAAAAAAAGTTTGGAAAAGATCATTTTTGTGGCTAAAAAGTTAAATATTCATTTTTTCCTTCCACGTTGCTTTAGTTCCTGTGAAGCACCTGAAGGGTTAATAAACTTCTTGAATGTAGTTTTGAGTACCTTGAGGGGTGCAGTTTTTAGAATGGTGTCACTTTTGGGTATTTTCTGCCATATAGACCCCTCAAAGTGACTTCAAATTAGAAGTGGTCCCTAAAAAAAATGGCCTTGTAAATTTTGTTGTAAAAATGAGAAATCGCTGGTCAACTTTTAACTCTTATAACTTCCTAACAAAAAAAATTTTGGTTCCAAAATTGTGCTGATGTAAAGTAGACATGTGGGAAATGTTATTTCTTAACTATTTTGTGTGACATATTTCTCTGTTTTAAGGGAATAAAAATTCAAAGTTTGAAAATTGCAAAATTTTAAAAATTTTCGCCATATTTGCGTTTTTTTAAAAAATAAACGCAAGATATATCGATGAAATTTTACTTCTAACGTGAAGTACAATATGTCACGAGAAAACAATCTCAGAATCGCGAATATCCGTTGAAGCGTTCCAGAGTTATAACCTCATAAAGAGACAGTGGTCAGAATTGTAAAAATTGGCCCGGTCATTAACGTGCAAACCACCCTTGGGGGTGAAGGGGTTAAAACCGTATCCGGCAAAATCTAATGCCGGATCCGTTTTTTTCCCATTGACTAAGATTAGCGCCGAAATCGCACAGCATGACCTTGCGGCGCGTCCGGTTTTTGCTGGATCCGGCTAATCGTCTCATTCTGGAGTCTGGAAAAAAACACTACTGTAACGTTTTTTGTCTCCGGCGAAAAAGCCACAACAAACATATAAACCATGGCAGTGGGACCACCCTCAGCCATAACCATGCAACCATCAAAGAGGACAGGAGCCAGCCACATAGGAGCCAGCCGCAGAGGAGCCAGCCGCAGCACCCCAAGACATGGAGAATACGGGAGCAGACGCCAGACGGTAAATATCATAGACATCTCCTTTCAACCAGGGTCATGCAATATCAATATATTCATGGCTTTTTTTTCTCTTTATTCCACAGCACAAGCCGCACCACAGGAGCAGCATCATCACCAGCTCCAGAAGCACCAGGACCCCAACAAATGGAATTGATGGAGAGTAAGGGAGCAGAGGACAGATGGTAAATATCACAGACAACCCCTTTCAGCCAGGGCCATGCAATATCAATATATTCATGGCCTTTTTTTCTCTTATTTCACAGCACAAGCCCCACAACAGGAACAGCTTCGTCACCAGCACCAGAAGCACCAGGACCCCAACAAATGGAGTTGATTGAGAGTACGGGAGAAGAGGGCAGACGGTAAATATCACACACCACCCCTTTCAGCCAGGGCCATGCAATATCAATATATTCATGGCCTTTTTTTCTCTTTATTCCACAGCAGAGGCCGCCCGACAGGAGCAGCACCACCACCACAGCAGGACACGTCTTCTTCTTCTGGGAGCCCTCCCTCGCATCGTCAGCGTTTACAGGCAAAAAATATATATTTTTTTTCACAATCCATCTCTGTGATCTATATATTAATTGCATTATTTTTTATTTATACCAGGAAAGTGAAGCTGAAGAGGAGCTCCCAGAAGAAGAACGAAGGGGTGGAGAGATACCCGGACTGGGCTCGCAATTCGTAAGTTTCCTGCATGCATCGCTGAAACACAACATCACACTACACAAAACACATAGAAAACAATTTAGTACAGACATCACACTGCACCCAAACACATATGCCTATATCCAAGCACATAATTTTTATTATTTTTTATAGTCTTCTGAATCTGGTGCTCAGCCCAGAGTTGTCAGTGTGAGCGACGCGGCGATCACCATCGTGTAAGTATAACTGTATTTTTTTTTTTTTACATTTTTGCTTGATGTTTTTTTTTCCATTTTTTTTTTCTTGGTAGTTTGGATACTGATGTATATTTTTTCTCTTTTTCTTTAACAGGCTTCACAGCGTGCTCCCGACTCTGACGGTGAGGAGGGGGGATGAACGTGCACCTCCTCATCTGGTCAGAGAAAGGGAGCCGCTGTGGAACATGGGGGACCGCCGCCATGCTGATCTCATCGTGACCCGTCGGCTCAGGGAGGAAATCTTTTCACAACTTGTGGACCGCTGGGAGGACCTCGATGCTCGGGCCCGGACTCAAATGCGTAAGTATACACAGTTCAGGTTGCTGGATGTAAAGCAGTGATTCCCAAACTCCAGTCCTCGTGGCCCCCACGGGTCATGTTTTCAGGATTTCCTTTTGTGCAACACTATGGAAATCCTGGAAAACATAACCCGTGGGGGCCGTGAGGACTATAGTTTGGGAAACACTGATGTTGTATACTAACCAATTTGTGCTTTCTCGCTTCAGGGGAGAGAATTGTGAAGTGGTGTCAGTCTGTGAGGGATCGCTTCAAGCATGAGTTCAACAAGGAGATGCGGGCCCCGTGTGGATCTGGAGGGCTCAGGAGCAAGTACAAGTACACACGAGCCCTGTCGTTCCTCCGGGCAACAATGGTCACCAGAAGGTAAATGTTACACACCCCATGTAAAAAAAATGTTAACATGTTGATAGGGCTGGCGGAACGCGCAAAATAAATATAAATAATAGGTGCGTTTGCAGCCCGGGGTCCACCGTGCAGGCAGAGCCTGCTGCTAGTAAGATGGCGGTATGGCGAACTCTGTTACTTCACAGAGTCACAACTATGGATACTGTGGCACTATATGGCGGTATAAGCGAAGTCTGTTACACCACAGAGTCGCTAAGGTAGAGACGCAGAGATATGGACTGTGTCCTGTTAACTCCACAGGGGTGCACAGACAACTGCTGTGCGGACAGCAGTCCGTAGTAATGCAATCAGCAGCACAATCAGACAATCTCCTCACCGGAGAAGCCGGAATTCTAGGGCTTATTTCAGCCAAGCCCTAACCACGTGCATACAAGTCTCCTCACCGGAGGTGTCGGTATTCTAGGGGCTTATTTCAGCCGAGCCTAACACATGCATGCAAGATCACACTGGCGCAAAGCACATAATACAATTGATACTAGCGCATGGCCACATGGTCATACAACCCTTTTATAGCAGCAACTACAGGGCCTGCCAGAAAAGGACCAATAAGAAACTATTTCACATATAGTTTCAGGACCTTCCTAGCGGACTGATAGGAGTTGCTGCAGTACCTGAGCATGTGACCCCTGATCTCCAATGAGAGATCTTACCCTGGGCATGCTCAGAAGGGGAGACGCAGGACTTACTCCTAAAGATGTCTGCTTGCCGCTAACCAGTACTGGCTACAATAGCAGAACCTGGAGAGGCAGCAGTAATCCTCTGCACAATGTTAGACTGGGTGAGACACTGGGACCGATGTCTCTGCTGAGCAGAGTCCACTGCGGCTGGAGATGGATGGGAGACCGCAGCAGGGATAGTTCGAGATTCCCCTTATGCAGAAGCAGGAACTCGACCCCTAACACATGTCTAACTAATTTTTTTTTTCAGCCAGGGCCATTAAATATCAGTACTGTATATTAATTGTATTTTTTTCTCTTTATTCCACAGAACGGTGACCAGCACTCGGGAGCCTGCAGAGTTGGACCCTTCTGAAGCGATCCCTCAGGAGTCCGCCACCGAGGGACACTTCGACAGCCCCGGCCCATTCACACCTTCCCAACCTTCCCAGACACGTGAGCCCTCTGTCCCCTCCACCAGCGCTGCAGCATCGTGGCTGAGTGCATTGCATGAGGCTACTGGTCAGGAGATAGATTTCCCTTTACCCCACCCTTCTGCAACTGCCACCTCTAGTACACCTGTGGCTACTGGGCGGCTTCTGCAGAGGGGTCTGGAAAGGAGCTATGCGCCCGAATTCTTGCATCTTAATGCATCTTTCCAGAACTGTCTTAAAGTCTTGTCAGAGCAAATGGCTGCAGGCTTTAATCAGCTCAACTCCAGCATTCTGGAACTTAAGACACTTCTGCAAACCATGCATTCAGAAGCAAGAAGTTCGCGAAACCACAGTTTTTTCCGGTCTGTAGCCGAGCGCATGGATACGCTATCTCCTAGCCAGAAGATGCATGTAATGCATACTTGCCCCGCTGCTCTATTGCAGGTTACCTCCCAACCTCCTACACCCACCCCAGTCGTTCCTCCCACACCTGCCCCCCTCCAGCCACTGTCCCTCCTCCCCCTCTTCCCCAGTACCAGCAACCTCCCCACTTCCAGCAACCTCCCCACTTCCAGCAACCTGCCCCGTACCAACATCCTTCCCCGTACCAACCTCCTTCCCTGTACCAGTTTACAACCACATCTGCTCCTCTACTCCCTGCCCAATCCTCCTCTCCATCACCCACCTGTTCTGCCTTCCACGTCTCCACCCGTTCCATTTCTTTTTCCACCCCTTCACCTCTTTTACCTGATCCTTCCCCACCACCATCCCAGTCCGCTCTCCACACTCCCACTGTCGAAGTGTCCAGCAGCCCCTCCAGTAGTATCTCCACCCCACACTACACAAACTTGTAACTGTGTATGTAAATAAAAAAATACATTGTAAAACAAATTTTATTAAAAAAGATTCAGAAATTTCTTTGACATTGAAAAAAATTTCTAATAAAAACGTATTTCACATTGAAAAAAAAAAGTTTATAAAGATTTTTTACATTGAAAAAAAATTGTTAAACATTTTCATACAATAAATGTTAATTTGGTTGATTAAAATGGTTGTCTGTCATTTACTTCTAAGGTAAAATAAAGGTAACAGTTATTGGGTATACAAAACCAGGCACATAACTTTGGGTAAAAGGTAATATAATTTTACCTTTTGGCCAAAGTTGTGTCCCTTGTTGTGTATTAGCCAAAGTATTTCACCTTTTAACCAAAGTTCTGTACATTGTTAGGTAATCCCCAACAAGGTACAGAACTTTGGTTAAAAGGTGAAATACTTTGGGTAATACACAACCAGGGACACAACTTTGGCCAAAAGGTAAAATACTGTACATAATCCACAACAAGGTACACCACTTTGGTTGGCAAAGGTATACTGTGGGTACACAAGGTACAAAGGTCACAGAGCAATTTATGAAACTCTGTCTTCCTGCCAGTCTAGTCTTCCTTCAGGGGACATAAAGTATTCGGCAAATGTGTCCCTTATTCGGGAAACAGTCACAGAACTTCTATTGGTAACGTTCTGGTAATCATGCAAGGTGGTTTCTTCAGAGTGGTCCTCAATGGAAATCTGTTCCTTGCTGATAACAAAATTGTGTAGACCACACTAGCTTTGATTACCTCGTCCACAATTTCAGTCTTTAGGTTGATCGCAGTCAATAGAACACGCCATTTGGCTGTCAGAATCCCAAAAGTGCACTCCATCATTCTTCTGGCTCTTGTGAGGCGGTACTTGAAAATTATTTTTGTCGGTGTCAATCCTCTGCTGGAGTACAGTTTCAGCAGGTGTTCTGACAGCTGGAAGGCTTCATCCCCTACACAAACAAAAGGCATAGGTGGGCCAGATGTTTGAGGCAGCAGTCTAGGGGGTGGGAACTGGAAGGTGTTTCCATACAGCTGACGGCCCATTGCTGACAGTTTGAACACTTGAGAGTCATTGGAGCGGCCATAGGCCCCAATATCTACAGCAATAAATTTGCACCATAAATTTGTACCAAAGGCCATCGTCAGCGATGGCCATTAGGACAATTGAAAAATATTTTTTGTAATTAAAATATTCGGATCCAGATCCTGCTGGCTTGACAATCCGGATATGTTTCCCGTCCACAGCGCCCAGGCAATTAGGAAACTGACATATTTGTTAAAACTTTTCTGCAATTTCAATCCAACTCTCTGTTGTGGGCTGTGGTAGAAATTCCACAACTGGAGAGTCCCACAATGCACGGCATGTGTGCTTCACAATTCCAGAGATGATGGAAATTCCAAGTCTGTACTGGAAATGGAGTAAGGAAAGAGATTCTTCAGTTGCCAGGAATCTGTGGAAAAAAAAGAGTTTCAAATCACAGCATTACATACCAGAACTCAGCTATAACAATTGGAGATACTATAAAAAAACTGATGTGTGAAAGAGGCATTAGATAAGCAAGCACGTGTCCCACAACATTACCAGTGCCATCAACAATGCAGGTACAGGGAAAGTGCACCTAGCCACGGACACGTGGACAAGTGATTGTGGGCAGGGACAGTACATCTTGCTGACGGCACACTGTGTTTGCGTAGAAAAAATCATGACCCAGTGAGACATTGTGAGACCATGTCACAGATGTATGGAGGAGACAGTTTGGGGAAGGCTTTGTATGTCATATTTACGGTTTTGAACTGTAACCTATGGGCAATAGCAAGACAGTGAAGGATATGGCAGAGGAGAGGCTGTGGAATAATGGAGGGACAGTTGGATTACTCTTGCAGCAGAGTTTTGGATAGATTTGAGTGGTGTAACAGTGCTAGATAGGAGGGTATAGAGTATAAGGTTACAATACTCGAGGCGGGAGATCATGAGGGCGTGTACAAACATTTTTTAATTTTCTTGCAATGTACGGATCCATGAAATGTTTTTGAGTTGTTCTGGACAGGAGGAGGCAAGGGCCTCCATATGTAGTTTGAAAGAGAGGGCAGAGTCGAGGATCACCCCCAGGCCATGAACATGCGGGAATATTTGTCCCGGTGTGCTGTCCCGGCATTACACTGGCACGTGTCCCCACAACATTACCAGTGCCTGCCATCCACAATGCTGGTATTTGTAAAGTCCACTAACCACAAAAACATGTGCACAAGTGCTTTTGGTTAGGGATGATACATCTCACTGAGGGCACACAGGGTTAATATAGTGGAATCCGGGACACACTCAAACCTTGGTGTGGTGGCCATCCTCACAATCACAGAGTATTGAGTGCCCTACGTCAATCTGGGTTGCCCCAACAGTGTACAGCTCCTGCACCTCCTCCTCTTTGCCTCCTCTTCAGCCTCTAGCTCCAAAAGGTGGCACTTCAGTCACAAGCTGGAAGCACGGCAACACTGCCTCATCAAAGCGGCAAAAGGCTGTGCTGAAGCTAATATGCTTAGGTGACAAAATGCACAATGCTGAAGAGTTGTGGACAGCTCTGAAACAGCAGGCATATCGATGGATGAGACCGCTGAACCCAAAGTCAGGCATGTTTGTGTGTGACAATGGGTGGAACCTGGTGGCTGCTCTTTGGCGAGGCGAGCTCACACACGTGCCATGCCTAGCTTATGCGCTTAACTAAATTGGTCAACTTTTTATGAAAAGTGACACGGAGCTGGCAGATTTGCTTGGAAAAGTGCAACGCTTTAAATACCCATTTTGGAAAGTCAGCTACAGCTTCATCCGCCCTTGCCAGGATTAAGCAGCGCTTGCAGCTTCTGGCTCAACGACTGGTGTGTGATGCCCCCAGGCCTTGGAACTCTACACTGCAGATGCTGGAAAGGATTTATGAGCAGAAGAGGGCAGTTGGTGACTAGTGTACCAGCATCAACAAGGTTGTTGGTATTCAGTTCTGACTTCACACATAAGATCTCAGGAGTTGACATGTATGTCAGACATATGCACCATCCTCCAAAAATTTGAAGAATCCAAAAAGATGGTGAGCGTAAATGACATCATCATTAACGTCTCTATCCTCCTTCTCCGTGTTCGAATCTGAATATTTTTAATTATTTATATAGCGCAAACATATTAACAGTTTAACATTTTGAAAAACAACAGTCCTTCCTAAGTAACGATAACAATAATACAATAATTAAACCAAAATAAAATGACCCTGCTCGTGACAGCTTACAATCTGCACAAAGTAACAATGATAACAATAATTAAACCCAAAAAAAACAATCATGCTCGTGACAACTTCAAATCTACAATGAGGTGGGGGAGATAAAAACTACAGGGGTGTATTTACAATAATGTATTTACAATTATATTACTGAGGTTAGTCAAAAGTCGAGCAGGCCTGTGGACAAGTAGGAGGAGAGCATGGTCAGTCGTCCTCTTGGTGAGGACACGGAAGTATTGACTGTTTGCAGTCTTGCACGCATGGCTGAGTTTATGTTCCACTGCCGTCACCCTCACGTTCTCAAAATTTTGGGTGACGGACAATACTGATTGGTGACACTTCTAGACCCACCCTACCAGGAGAACTTTATATCTCGTATTCCAGAGGCATACAGGTCTACTAAAATGTTGGAGGACCAGAGGGCCCTTCTTGCTGAATTATGAAATACATTCCCAGTTGAAAACGCTGGCAGCAGAGGTCACAGACACAGTTCATTGGCAAACCAAGGAGTACAGGTGACAGGCACAACTCCAATCCAGCAGAGGCAGTGGAATGTTGTGTTCTGCTACAAGCACTAAGGAAAGAGGGATATCTGTCCCTACAATAGAACTAAGCTAGATCCCTACGATGTAACGGGGAACCTGATCCTGCGATCATACCCGCTAAAGTCCTCAGCTAGTCTGTACGAAGACCTATAGATGCGAGGGAGGGATCCCTACAAGAACTAGGGACTGGGAGAAAAGATTGACACCTCCTAACAGAAATTGTAGCAGTAAAAGACAAACAAACAAGCTGCTGTGGATGATGCGGATTGATTTTGCTGCTGATCCGCGACTGATTTTGCTGCGGATCGCGCGATTTAATGCTGATCCGTGATTTCGCTGCTGATCCGCGGCGGATTTCGCTGCGGATCCCGTCGGCGGGATTTGCTGCGATCCGCGGCGGATTTCGCTGCGGATCGCACGTGCGATCGTGATTTTGCTGCTGATCCGCGACTGATTTTGCTGCGGATCCGAGGCTGATTTTGCTGCTGATCCGTGACTGATTTTGCTGCTGATCCGCGACTGATTTTGCTGCGGATCCGCGGCTGATTTTAATGCTGATCCGCGGCTGATCCGTGGCGGATTCGCTGCTGATTCGCTGCGGATCCGCGGCTGATTTCGCTGCTGATCCGCGGCGGATTTCTCTGCTGATCCGCGGCTGATTCGCTGCGGATTCGCGGCTGATTTCGCTGCTGATCCGCGGCAGATTTCGCTGCGGATCCGCGGCGGATTTCGCTGCTGATCCGCGGCTGATTCGCTGCGGATCCGCGGCTGATTTCGCTGCTGATCCGCGGCGGATTTCGCTGGCGCGGATTGCGCGCTGATGATTTGCGTGGCTGATGCCGCGACCATGATTTTGCTGCGGATCCGCGGCTGATTTTGCTGCTGATCAGCGGCGGATTTTGCTGCTGATCCGCGGCGGATTTTGCTGCGGATCCGCGACTGATTTTGCTGCTGATCCGCGGCGGATTTTGCTGCTGATCCGCGGCGGATTTTGCTGCTGATCCGCGACTGATTTTGCTGCGGATCCGCGGCTGATTATCTGCTGATTCATCTGCGCTAGCGGGTATAGCATAACGCGATCGCGTTATGCTATACCGTTACCAGCCAGTCAACGCTGCGTGTTGAATGGGCTGGTAAAACGCAATATGAACCCAGCCTTAGGGTTAGAACTAGGGTTAGGGTTAGCATTAGGGTTAAGGTTAGAATTACGGTTAGGGTTGGAATTTGGGTTAGGGTTGGAATTAGGGTTAGGGTTGGAATTAGGGTTAGGCTTGTGGTTAGGTTTATGGTTAGAGTTGGGATTAGGGTTAGGGGTGTGTTGGGGTTAGGGTTATGATTAGGGTTTGTATTAGGGTTAGGTGTGTGTAGGGGTTAGGGTTGGGTTAGGGGTGTGTTGGGGTTAGGGTTGGAGTTAGAATTGAGGGGTTTCCACTATTTAGGCACATCAGGGGGTCTCCATACGCGACATGGCGCCACCATTGATTCCTGCAAATTTTGCGTTCAAAAAGTCAAACAGTGCTCCTTTATTCCAAGCCCCGACGTGTGCCCAAACAGTGGTTTATCCCCACATATGAGGTATCAGCGTACTCGGGAAAAATTGCACAACAACTTTGGGAGTTCTAATTTCTCCTGTTAACATTGGGAAAAAAAATTGGGGACTAAAAAGTTATTTTTGTGGAAAAAAAATGATTTTATATTTTCATGGCTCTGCGTTATAAACTTCTGTGAAGGACTTGGAGATTCAAAGTGCTTATCACACATCTATGGGAGTTCCTTGGGGGATCTAGTTTCCAAATGGGGTCACTTGTGGGGAGTTTCTACTGTTTAGGCACATCAGGGACTCTGCAAACGTAACATGACGCCCAAAGACCATTCCATCAAGTGGGCATTTCAAAATTTCCTGATTGTGGAAAAAATATGATTTTTTAATTCCTTGCCCGGGCGTTATAAACTTCTGTGTAGACCTTGGGGGTTCAAAGTGCTCACCACACATCTAGATAAGTTCTTTGCGGGGTCTAGTTTCCAAAATGGGGTCACTTGTGGGGAGTTTCTACTGTTTAGGCACATCAGGGGCTCTGCAAACGCAACATGACGCCCACAGAACATTCCATCAAGTCTGCATTCCAAAATGGCGCTCCTTCCCTTCTGAGCTCTCCCATGCGCCAAAACAGTGGTTCCCCCCCACATATGGGGTACCAGTGTACTCAGGACAAACTGTACAACTTTTGTGGTCCAATTTCTCCTGTTACCCTTGAGAAAATAAAAAATTGCGGGTTAAAAAAAATCAGTTTTTGAGGAAAAAAATGATTTTTTATTTTCACGGCTCTGCATTACAAACTTCTGTGAAGCACGTGGGGGTTCAAGGTGCTCACCACACATCTAGATAAGTTCCTTGAGGGGTCTAGTTTACAAAATGTGGTCACTTGTGGGGGTTTCTACTGTTTAGGCACATCAGGGGCTCTGCCGCCCGCAGACCATTCCATCAAGTGGGCATTTCAAAGCGTCACTACATCCCTTCCGAGCCCTGACGTGTGCCCAAACAGTGGTTCCCCCCCACATATGGGGTACTAGCGTACTCAGGACAAACTGGACAACAACTTTTAGGGTCCAATTTCTCCTGTAACCATTGTGAAAATAAAAAATAGTGGGCTAAAAAATCATTTTTTGAGAAAAAAAAATGATTTTTTATTTTCATGGCTCTGCGTTATAAACTTCTGTGAAGCACCTGGGGGTTCAAAGTGCTCACTATGCATCTAGATAAGTTCCTTAGGGCATCTAGTTTCCAAAATGGGGTCACTTGTGGGGGAGTTCCAATGTTTAGGCACAAACATTGGTTTATGACCACATATGAGGTATCTGTGTACTCAGGAGAAATTGCCCAACAAATTTTATGATCCAATTTATACTGTTGCCCATGTGAAAATGAAAAAAACTGAGGCTAAAAGAAAATTTTTGTGAAAAAAAAGTACTTTCTTTTATTTATGGATCAATTTGTGAAGCGCCTGGGGGTTCAAAGTGCTCACTATGCATCTAGATAAGTTCCTTAGGGGGTCTAGTTTCCAAAATGGGGTCACTTATGGGGGAGCTCCAATGTTTAGGCACACAGGAACTCTCCAAATGCGACATGGCAACCGCTAAATATTCCAGCATATTTTCTATTCAAAAAGTCAAATGGCGCTCCTTCCCTTCTGAGCCCTGCCGTGCGCCCAAACAGTGGTTTATGACCACACATGAGGTATCTGTGTACTCAGGAGAAATTGCCCAACAAATTTTAGGATCCAATTTATACTGTTGCCCATGTGAAAATGAAAAAAACTGAGGCTAAAAAAAATTTTTGTGAAAAAAAAGTACTTTCTTTATTTACGGATCAATTTGTGAAGCACCTGGGGGTTCAAAGTGCTCACTATGCATCTAGATAAGTTCCTTAGGGGGTCTAGTTTCCAAAATGGGGTCACTTGTGGGGGAGCTCCAATGTTTAGGCACACAGGGACTCTCCAAATGCGACATGGCAACCGCTAAATATTCCAGCATATTTTCCATTCAAAAAGTCAAATGGCGCTCCTTCCCTTCTGAGCCCTGCCGTGCGCCCAAACAGTGGTTTATGACCACATATGAGGTATCTGTGTACTCAGGAGAAATTGCCCAACAAATTTTAGGATCCAATTTATACTGTTGCCCATGTGAAAATGAAAAAAACTGAGGCTAAAAGAAAATTTTTGTGAAAAAAAAGTACTTTCTTTTTTTTACGGATCAATTTGTGAAGCACCTGGGGGTTCAAAGTGCTCACTATGCATCTAGATAAGTTCCTTAGGGGGTCTAGTTTCCAAAATGGGGTCACTTGTGGGGGATCTCCAATGTTTAGGCACACAGGGACGCTCCAAATGCGACATGGCAACCGCTAAATATTCCAGCATATTTTCCATTCAAAAAGTCAAATGGTGCTCCTTCCTTCTGAGCCCTGCCGTGCGCCCATACAGTAGTTTATGACCACATATGAGGTATCTGTGTACTCAGGAGAAATTGCCCAACAAATTTTAGGATCCATTTTATCCTGATGACCATGTAAAAATGAAAAAATTGATGCTAAATGAAAATTTTTGTTGGAAAAATTAAAATGTCCATTTTTTCCTTCCACGTTGCTTTAGTTCCTGTGAAGCACCTGAAGGGTTAATAATCTTCTTGAATGTAGTTTTGAGTAGCTTGAGGGGTGCAGTTTTTATAAAGGTGTCACTTTTGGGTATTTTCTGCCATATAGACCCCTCAAAGTGACTTCAAATGTGAGGTGGTCCCTAAAAAAAATGGTTTTGTAAATTTTGCTGTAAAAATGAGAAATCGCTGGTCAACTTTTAACCCTTATAACTTCCTAACAAAAAAAAATGTTGTTCCCAAAATTGTGCTGATGTAAAGTAGACATGTGGGAAATGTTATTTATTAACTATTTTGTGCCACATAACTCTCTGGTTTAACAGAATAAAAATTAAAAATTTGAAAATTACAAAATTTTCAAAATTTTCAAAATTTTCGCCAAATTTCCATTTTTTTCACAAATAAACGCAAAAATTATCGACCTAAATTTACCACTAACATGAAGCCCAATATGTCACGAAAAAACAATCTCAGAATCGCTAGGATCCGTTGAAGCGTTCCTGAGTTATTACCTCATAAAGGGACACTGGTCAGAATTGCAAAAAATGGCAAGGTCTTTAAGGTCAAAATAGGCTGGGTCATGAAGGGGTTAATGTCACGAAAGTCCAGACAAGGACATAAACCGCCGTCCTTTTTTTTAACAAAAAAAAATCCAACAGCCACAGGAGACTTGGAAGGCCTAATGTGACCGGCGGCCAAGCTTGTCTGTATGTATTCCTCGAAAGCCTTTCTCTCAGGAATAGTAAGATTAAATAAACGACTTTTAGGAAGAGTCGCTCCAGGGACAAATTCAATAGTATAATCATAGTCTCTCTGGGGAGGTAAAATCTGCGATTCCTTCTCAGAAAAAACTTTCCAAAAATCCTGAATAGGTACAGGTAGTTCCCCTTTATCCACAGCAGCAATACGCCCGTTACAACACTTGTCATAACACTTAGGGCTCCAGGACTTAATTTCATTGGTAGACCAATCCAGGACAGGATTGTGCAATTTCAACCAGGGCAACCCCAAAACCACCGGAGAAGGCAAATTATTCAATACTACCAAATCCAAATTCTCTTGGTGAACACCATTAATAGTGAGGGGAAATTCATAGACCTTGTGAGTAACATTCTTCAAGGGAGAGCCATCAACAGAAACCACGGCAATAGGGGATAACAAAGGTTTGGGTTTTAATTTAAGTTTTTCCAAGAATCCCCCATCAATCACATTCAGAGTAGAACCACAATCGACAAATACCCGAAATTCCATTAATTCTTCCTGAGCAGCAGTAGAGGCAGAAAGAAAGGTACCCTTAGTGTTTAAACAGGCTATACGGGCGGAACTGACCTCTTTTTTTTTTTTTCTTTGTTCATACGAAGCACACAGTTCTTAATGAAATGGTCAGATTTGCCGCAATAAAAGCACAAACCTTCAGAAAACCTGCGGTCTTTTTCCTGAGAGCGGGGTGCCATCGCTCCAATCTCCATAGGCTCTCCAATGTCAGTACAGACCCTCTCAAGACTTGGAGCTGACATGGCCGAGAATTTACTCTCATTAACCCTTGCACGCAGTCTCCTATCCACCCGTATAGCTAATTGCATAGCCTCCTGAAAGTTATCAGGTATGGAATAAGCAATCAGCAAATCTTTAATCCTTTCACCCAGCCCTGCAAGAAACAAACTTTTCAAAGCTGAATCGTTCCACCCCACCAGAGTAGACCAACGTCGGAAGTGAGTACAATACTTTTCCACATTACCTGATCCCTGCCTCAAACGTCTCAATTCTGTCTCAGCTGATGAGACACGATCAGGATCATCATACAATAACCCCAAAGCAGAAAAAAAACTATCCACTGATCTAATGCATGGATCACTAGATTGCAGAGAAAAGGCCCAATCCTGAGGTTCTTTGCGCAAAAGTGACATTATGAACCCTATGCGCTGCGATTCATCACCAGAGGATCTGGGTCTCAAACGAAAATACAACAAGCAAGCATTTTTAAAAGAAAAATTATCTTGTTGTTCACCAAAAAATAAATCAGGCAAACGTACCTTTGGCTCCACGAAATGTGCTCCAGAACAGTTACTCACGTGTTGCTGAAGCTCGGCCACCTCCACAGAGAGACCCTGCAGACGTTGAGCCAAGTCCTGAACCGACACCATGATGGAAACTGGAAATCTTTCCTTAGAGATTTTTTTTTATTTTTGGGCTGGACTTACTATTGTGTTCTGCTACAAGCACTAAGGAAAGAGGGATATCTGTCCCTACAATAGAACTAAGCTAGATCCCTATGATGTAACGGGGAACCTGATCCTGCGATCAGACCCGCTAAAGTCCTCAGCTAGTCTGTAGACCTATAGATGCGAGGGAGGGATCCCTACAAGAACTAGGGACTGGGAGAAAAGATGGACACCTACTAACAGAATTTGTAGCAGTAAAAGACAAACAAACAACATAGAACATAGAGGTCCGAAGACCAAGCAAAACTAATTGAGCAAGGTAAAAAAGCACCTGGCTAGCTTATGAGTAGAAATTACAATGAAGTCCAGCAAAGCCAGAAGGGTGGAGCAGGATTAAATAGGCAAAAAAGGTCATGTGACCAACAAGATAGAAAAAACCTAACAGGAGAGTTCTAACATGGAACACTGCCAAAGTTCTGGGACAGTTTTCTCAGATCCTCCCATGCGTTCCATTTTTGCGTTCCACATACGTGACGCACACCTAATAGGTCACTTCCGGAACGCTACCTATATCAACCCACACGTGGGGCCAGTAACACAGCGCCATACATATGAGCAAGTATACTATATTGCCTTTCTGCTACAGCGCTCTATTTACTCACTGGGTTGATTCATCTATGGTAAGCACCTAAATTTCATTTTTTCTTACTCATTAGGGAGACCTGTGCCTCCACTTATCTTTTGTTACTTTCATCGTTAACGCTACAAATTCGATCGCTATTGTAGCCTTTCCGGGGGTTTTAGCTCTGAGATCGCTGTCTGGGTAGACAGAATGGCATGGAAACAGTTCATTCAGACAGCAATTATGGTAAAAACTGGCCGCAACCAGTTTTATTAAAGTCCACAGCACACAGATAAAACAAAGCATAAACAAAAGACCTAGGCTTGTCTAGCCACTAAATTACACTTATGTAATGTCCCTTTCTATCAGGAACCCAGACTCTATCAGTCTGTGCCCAAAACAACACATATGATATATGGTACCAGTATGGAGTCTCCAGATACTCCTCCTTATGTCTGAAGGTCCACTCGACTTCCAGACTTGAGAAAGATCCACTCCTCTTCAGTAATCATCAGCTGTATTCTCACAGAGATGCTTCCTTGTGCCAGGACACCTCTCTGTGTCCAGGCTGAAGACAGCTCTAACACTCTTGCTTATCCGATGGATTCTCACAGAGACTGCTTCCTTGTGCCAGAACACCTCTCTGTGTCCAGGCAGAAGACAGCTCTAACACTCTTGGAGACTGCTTCCTTGTGCCAGGACACCTCTCTGTGTCCAGGCTAAAGACAGCTCTAACACTCTTGGAGACTGTTTCTTGTGCCGAGACACCTTCCTGTGTCCAGGCTAAACTAGCTCCCACACTCTTGGAGACACCTTCTGTGCCTGGACCCCTTGTCCAGACTGAATGAGCTCTCAGATTGTGTTTGCAGACACCTACTTCTGGTCTCCTAATCAAGACCTGAGTAGTTTCAGGCCTGTGCTGCAAGTGTGTGCTGAATGTGAGGTGTAGTGACCTTTCTCTACCACTAGGTTTACAAAGCCACACATTTCCCTTATACCTAGGCGAAATGCACACCCCATTCAACACACATTCCTTCACTGTCTCACATATCCCCTCCCTCTTCTCCAGACCGGAGGGCTGGTCATCCAGACCGGAGGGCTGGTCAACAATCTAACAGAGACAGTGACCTCTGGACCAGTCATGGCCCTCATCAACTTCATCCTCACCACTGTCATAGCCAACATCAGCTTTCTCTTCATCTGAAGCATCCGCACTACCCTGTACCCTCCCAGGCCTATGCTCTCTGCGGGCCTCGGGTATCCTGCACGGTTTCATCTTGACCTTAGGGCCGGGCTCATTTTCGATATAGTGCCTGGCCAGAGAAGTACGACCCGACACATCAGAACACTTCTGCTGACTCTTCCTCAGAAACTCACGTACCTCCTGTCCCTGGTGCACTGACCCTGTGTCACCAACTATCACAGAAGGTATAGGGGGTCTTTCACTTTTCTCCAGTTCCCCACTTTCAGGCTCTTCTGGCAAGACATGCCCAGAAGCCCCACCGTCCGTCCCACACTCTACTTCCTCAGTCACATCTGGCTCACTGTCAGGGCTATACCCTTCATTTTCATTCATATCCTGCTCACTTTCAGGAGTATAGAATTCATTCTCATTCATATCCTGCTCACTTTCAGGAGTATAGAATTCATTCTCATTCACATCCTGATCTGGAACCTTAGTTAACATGTCATCCACAACATTAACTTCATCATCTGGTCCCTCAAGTATGTGACTATGTGACAACCCCAGCACTATACTTCTATATAGCTCAGGTACTAGGAGCTGACTCACGACCTCTCCCTGGACTTCAGTGTCCCTAAACAATAGGTTATTGTTCATGGCAGCATGAGGAAACCTCTCCTCAGAGCCAGGCTCTTGGGGAACCTCATTCAGAACAATTACATTTTCCTGTGTCGCTTTAAGAGTGGGGTCTCGCACCGGCTCTCTCCCAAAATTGTCACAGGACACAGGCAGGTCAGGGACACTCGGTTCCCGAGAACAACCATCCTCGTCTCCCAACATTACCTGCAAAGAAATTTCATCTTTATCACGGTCATCATCAGTATCATCACTATTATGATTAGCATCATCATCATTATCAATATCATCATCACTATCACACAAGATAAACGGCCCACTAACATTGTGTTCCGCCCCTCGGGACTGCGTACCCTCAGTAGGGGCTTCATCACACTGTCCATCAGAATCACCCTTCCCCCAGAGATCCTTAGACCGGGGAAAGTCATTACACAACACAACGGGGTGCACCAGGTTCTTCACTACCCCCACTTCACATGAAACCTCCCCGAGTTTAGGGACCAAGTCCACGGCAGTCTCTGGGTAGACTTTGGTGTCTCCATGGATGCACACCATACTCAAGTGCTTATCAGGGATGAAGTTCCTATCAATCAGGCTGTCACATACGGAAGTCACTGGACTCTCTGAGTCCAAGAGGGCCTGCGCTGAGCAACCATTTGTAACCACCGGGGACACCTGTGGTCCAGTCTCTTCGGTTGCGGTGGTCACACACACAGGTTCTGCGCAGAGAGAGAGAGGGATCTGCCAACATCACGGCACATAGGCTCCCCCTCTAGTGGACAGTTGGCTGCAATTTCACGACATCTCCAACACTGTCCATCACACTCTTCCACCCACATGTCCCCTCGGGCCTGAACCCGCTTATCAGCATACCCCATGTCCCCAACAGCTGGAACGCTCTTACCGGGAGAGTTCGACGTCCGGGAACTCTGAAGTGACGTCCTCTCAGACGGCTGTACCTCAGGAGAACATGCTCGGGTGTAGCGGTTCACTGTAGGACATGCTCGGGTGTAGCGGTTCACTACCACCTTTTCAACTCCATAATCAGGCCTGCTGACTGCAGACTCCCAACTGTATCTCCAGTCATGAACTCCTCTGGCATGGGCTGTCACCGTAACACCCAGCCGGGTAAGAATCTCCACTTTCATCTTAGCATAGTCTTGGCTGTCCTGCTCGCTCAGGTCAGCATATGCCCTTTGGGGCTCTCCAATCAGATATGGTGCGACCATCATGGCCCATTCAGATAGGGGCAGATTCTCCTTCTCTGCCAGTCTCTCAAACCTAGTGAGATATACCTCCACATCATCACGAGGTGTCATCTTTTCCAAGGACCGTCTTACCGCCTCTTCACAGCGGACAAGTCAGGTGACTTTGCAACATTACTTTGGGACGATGCACCACAAGTCCCCTGCAGTGCTGCAACCTGCTCAAAAAACAACCGGTTATTCTCCTGCTGCTGCTGCAGGATTTGCTGCTGGTACTGCTGCATTTGCCGCTGGTACTGCAGGCGCTGCTGCTCCATGCTCTGCTGCATGCTTCGCTGGGCCTGTACCAGGTACTCAATGAGCTCCTTCACACGGCCGGACTTATCTGTCTCAACCACGGCAGTCTTATGTTGCACATTAACTTGCGCCATTTGTTCAAACAGCGCCTCCATGCTGTCATCCATGCTGTCAGACTTCTCTGTCTTAACAACGTCAGTCTTCACTCAAGACATACACACACTCTACAGTCTTTTCCATAGAAAAATTTAGCTCCGCTGTGCAGACACTTTTTTTTTTTTTTTTTCTTTTGCAAAGTCTATTAGGGCTACTGTCTCTCCAAGACTGCTCCAAACAGACGTTTCTGCTGACACACACTTTTTTTTTCCCTCTGTTGCTATTTCAATAGACTTCACCTTTAATGCTGTCTCTTGCCACTGTGCTGCATGCACACTCCAGCACTAACTGTACCAGGCCCTGCGCTGCCCGCATTCTCCACCAATTGTAGCCTTTCCGGGGGTTTTAGCTCTGAGATCGCTTTCTGGGTAGACAGAATGGCATGGAAACAGTTCATTCAGACAGCAATTATGGTAAAAACTGGCCGCAACCAGTTTTATTAAAGTCCACAGCAGCACACAGATAAAACAAAGCATAAACAAAAGACCTAGGCTTGTCTAGCCACTAAATTACACTTATGTAATGTCCCTTTCTATCAGGAACCCAGACTCTATCAGTCTGTGCCCAAAACAACACATATGATATATGGTACCAGTATGGAGTCTCCCAGATACTCCTCCTTATGTCTGAAGGTCCACCCGACTTCCAGACTTGAGAAAGATCCACTCCTCTTCAGTAATCATCAGCATGTATTCTCACAGAGACTGCTTCCTTGTGCCAGGACACCTCTCTGTGTCCAGGCTGAAGACAGCTCTAACACTCTTGGCTTATCCGCATGGATTCTCACAGAGACTGCTTCCTTGTGCCAGAACACCTCTCTGTGTCCAGGCTAAAGACAGCTCTAACACTCTTGGAGACTGTTTCTTGTGCCGAGACACCTTCCTGTGTCCAGGCTAAACTAGCTCCCACACTCTTGGAGACACCTTCTGTGCCTGGACCCCTTGTCCAGACTGAATGAGCTCTCAGATTGTGTTTGCAGACACCTACTTCTGGTCTCCTAATCAAGACCTGAGTAGTTTCAGGCCTGTGCTGCAAGTGTGTGCTGAATGTGAGGTGTAGTGACCTTTCTCTACCACTAGGTTTACAAAGCCACACATTTCCCTTATACCTAGGCGAAATGCACACCCCATTCAACACACATTCCTTCACTGTCTCACACTATTTATACATGATATGGAGATCGCTATTTTTTACATTTGTTAGCGTTACCATTTGAATCGCTAATTTTAGCGTCACGGTATTGATCGTTAGTCATGTCTGACATTGTGATATGGATCGCTATCTTAACAAAATTGTGATTGCAATTTATTTCTTATTTTTGTAGTTCTACATTATACCATTTCCACACCTGGTAAGATACCAGTCTATTTTTCAATAATTATACTAATATGTATATTTTCGTCGAAGGACAACTGAATTTCTTTGCTATGGTCCATACTATAAGACCTGGTTTTTGTTATGATATCGCTATACTATTGTTTATCTAATTTAGTTCTGTATATATACATTATTGTTTATATATTATTATATCTATTTTGTCTTATTGAAAGACTATGTAAATGCCTTTTATAGTGTATATTATATCTGATTTCTGTATTATTTATATCCTCTAGTCTGAAGAAGGTCAGAGTTATTGACTGAAACGTTATATTGTGGATGGTTCATGAATAATTACCCATTTCTTTCATCTATTTTTGAGTGCCGGATTTATTATTATTCTTGTAATTTTGGGTGTGGCATCCCTTATCCGGGCACCAATATTCTCAATATAGGAGTGACGTGTTTTTCTTGAATTGTTACATAGCTTTTTCACGGGCACCCTACAGTTCGTCTCAATTTTGGCCATTATTTTTCTTTATTATCATTATGAGTTTTTCTTACAGCGACACCCAGGTTGCCGCTATTGTTGCTCAGGTGACTACCCCTAGCGATTTTTTACAAATTTCAGGCAACGAATTTAAATCACGTGACTTAGAACGTGAGTCTAGACATCTGATTGGCCTTGAACTTCATAGTATTACCATTGCAGAATATATTAAAACACAAAGGATCCCTAGGGGCCTGCGTGTCTCCTTAAGACCTACCCTTTTTCAGGACAATACTGATTTTTGCCAAAAGTTCGAGCATATTTTCAACAAATGCTCACTAGATCTCATGACATTAACCCTGGAAAACCTTAATGCTGAAATCCAAGTTTGCAAAGATAAAGTTTCCAACATCGAGACACAACTAAGAGACTCGTTACCTAAAGAAGAGTTTGATAGTATTCAAACAAGAACGAAAGAGAGTTTGGATTCATTTAAGAAGGAAACCGAGAAGCGAAAGCGACAGAAATTCATCAGGGACACCCAGGACTATCTTAATAAAAGGGTATATAAATGGCAAAGTTCCGCCTCCCATACCTATCAACGCTATTACAGGAACATAGAGGGCACATCTTCAAGTTCGGACAGCGACCGATCAGACCGCAATCGCCCGTCTACTTCTTCTTCTTTTTTAGGCCTAAACAGGCGTTTTCAATCACGAAAAGGACGAGGTGGGGGGGCCAATGCCACAGACACCAACCGACAGGGGGTATCCACCAGGTCCCAGGTAATACCAACCTAGTTATTAATATTTCGTCCAAATGTCTCAACACTTCACAGTTAAGATTGTTACAGAAAGGCCTTTCTTTTTGTCCAACATTTAAATTTAATACTTTTCAGTTGGACCTTGATATGCAAAGATTTTACAGGAATCTTAGACTTAAAGCACATTTCCATGATAAACCATTCAGTTTGATACCAACTCCAACACCAGTTCCAATTAGTGTTACTAATTTGGGCCTTAGACTTCGCAGTACCTTTTTACCTCCTAGAAATTATCATCCGGTAGAAACGTTTATTTCCCTAGTCGATAAAGAGGTATCCAACTAGAATAAAAAAATACACAGGGGCGACTTGGTTTTTCAGTCCAACTTAAATCCTGAAGATTCGTTGGCCTTGAAATCCCTTATTGATGATAAGGATATCATAATAAAACCAGCAGACAAAGGGGGTGCCACAGTGGTAATGGACCGGTCTTATTACATTGGTGAACTCCGTGCACAATTGACTAACCATGAAATATATCTTCCTCTTTCATCTAATCCAACATCACAATTAAGAGAATGTATAAGTAGTGTCCTTACACGGGCTTTAGATAAGAACATCATAGACAATAAAACAGCTGATTATCTTAACAAGATGGATCCCCTTATACCGGTATTTTACACGTTACCAAGATACACAAACAATTAGACAAACCACCAGGACGTCCCATTGTGGCGTCCACTGATTCCATTCTTTCACCCTTATCTATATTACTCAAAAAGGTTATTACACCTTTTATTAAGGATACCCCATCATTTCTACTGGATACCGGGTCATTCATACAATTGATCCGAGAGATGGATGCAGTTCCTTCAGATACAATATTGGTGACCTTAGATGTCAATAATTTGTACACATCCATTTTACATTCTAAAGGTATCGAAGCTACACGAAGAATTCTTGAGAAATCGTCCATCACAGGTCAGGTTTTAGAGTTCTTGCTAGAACTACTTGAGTTAGTGTTAACTAAAATTTTTTTTCTGTTTGAAGATCAATTTTATTTACAAAAACAAGGCACCGCGATGGGTTCTAACGTCGCGCCGCCCTACGCTAATTGCTACATGGCCTGTTTGAGAATGACTACGTCTATCCAAACCTTCTGTATAAGGAACACTGTTTAATGTGGCGTCGCTACATTGACGACATTTTTTGTCTGTGGAGAGGGCCCTTAGATAGTCTGATGGAATTCTTCACCTCTATTAATTGAGTCTGGCCAGAACTTACATTCACCCTTAACCAAAACACGAGTATCATTAATTTCTTAGATACCAACATTTTGTAGGGGGGAGATGGAAAACTTACATTGGACCTGTATGTAAAATCGACAGACCGAAATAGTCTTCTTCTATTTCAAAGTTGCCACCCAAGGGCGGTTAAACGCTCCATTCCTATTTCCCAATTTGACAGGGTTCGCAGGATAGTTAGTGACCCTACAGCACAGACATTGCACCTAAACAAAATGGAAGGGAAATTCCTTGAAAGAGGTTATCCTAAATCTCTGCTGACCAAAACACGCACCCTGCACAGGACTTCTCATAACTCTTCAGGTAATAGAATCCCGCTGGTCCACACATACCATCCTCTCATGTATGGACTACATCATAGAATTCGAAAACACTGGCACGTTTTACGGGACAGTTACCCGGATATTCCTGAATTTCGAACCCCATTCTTACCGTGCTTTAGAAAACCGAGTAATCTCAAAAACAAACTTGTAAGGGCAGATATAGGCTCCTCTATAACTACAACACGACAGTCCTTTCTTAGGACACAACGTAGAGGAACTTTCCCTTGCTTACATTGTGCACAATGTTCAAATATTCTAAAGGGACCTAACCTTGCACATCCAAGTACAGGACAAAACATTCCTATTAAAGGTTTTTTCACGTGCGACTCTAGTTTAGTCATATACGCCATAAAATGTCCCTGTGGGAAATTATATATAGGAGAAACAACTCAAGCTATAAAAGACAGAATTTCTCATCACAAGTCCGACATTAGATGTAGGAAAAACCATCTCCCTATCCCGTTTCACTTCAATACAGCTGGGCATACCATAGCTCAGTTAAAATTTATGGTGTTGGAACAGGTTTCATTGAATCGAAGAGGTGGCAACATTATTAAGGCTTTAAGGTATAGAGAAGCATACTGGATACACTCCCTTCAGACCCTGGAACCTAGGGGTCTTAACAGGGATTATGATATCTCTTGTCTAAGTTAATCTAATTATTCATGATCATTCTCTTTTTCTTAAATGATGAAAATTCCTTTAGCCTTAACATATTCTATGATCCATTATGCATCTCTGTCCTTATTCATAATCGCTATATAACCAAATATGTATTATTTTGTTTAATGATGCTAAACGTGTCTTTTATTTCTCCTCTTTTTTAGGCTAATTATTAAATTGATCCTCTTTTGATTCCACCACCAGCTCCGGGGTTGCCACGCCTTCTTCTATGTTAAACACTGTGCATTATTTTCTTGTGATCTGGATAGCGCTCCATATCAGGTCGCTATGACAGTGTGCATTATGACTCATATTTAGGGGCCGGTCTCGCATGTGTTCCATTTTTGCGTTCCACATACGTGACGCACACCTAATAGGTCACTTCCGGAACGCTACCTATATCAACCCACACGTGGGGCCAGTAACACAGCGCCATACATATGAGCAAGTATACTATATTGCCTTTCTGCTACAGCGCTCTATTTACTCACTGGGTTGATTCATCTATGGTAAGCACCTAAATTTCATTTTTTCTTACTCATTAGGGAGACCTGTGCCTCCACTTATCTTTTGTTACTTTCATCGTTAACGCTACAAATTCGATCGCTATTTATACATGATATGGAGATCGCTATTTTTTACATTTGTTAGCATTACCATTTGAATCGCTAATTTTAGCGTCACGGTATTGATCGTTAGTCATGTCTGACATTGTGATATGGATCGCTATCTTAACAAAATTGTGATTGCAATTTATTTCTTATTTTTGTAGTTCTACATTATATCATTTCCACACCTGGTAAGATACCAGTCTATTTTTCAATAATTATACTAATGTGTATATTTTCGTCGAAGGACAACTGAATTTCTTTGCTATGGTCCATACTATAAGACCTGGTTTTTGTTATGATATCGCTATACTATTGTTTATCTAATTTAGTTCCGTATATATAAATTATTGTTTATATATTATTATATCTATTTTGTCTTTTTGAAAGACTATGTAAATGCCTTTTATAGTGTATATTATATCTGATTTCTGTATTATTTATATCCTCTAGTCTGAAGAAGGTCAGAGTTATTGACAGAAACGTTATATTGTGGATGGTTCATGAATAAATTACCCATTTCTTTCATCTATTTTTGAGTGCCGGATTTATTATTATTCTTGTAATTTTGGGTGTGGCATCCCTTATCCGGGCACCAATATTCTCAATATAGGAGTGACGTGTTTTTCTTGAATTGTAACAGGAGAAATTGGACCACAAAAGTTATTTTCCGATTTGTCCTGAGTACGCTGATACCCAATATGTGGAGGGGGGACCACTGTTTGGGCGCACGGCAGAGCTCGAAATAGAAGGAGCGCCATTTGACTTTTTCCAACCAAAATTGTCTGGAATTGAGATTGGATGCCATGTCGCATTTGGAGAGCCCCTGATGTGCCTAAACAGTGGAAACCCACAAGATCTTATGTAGATCTGTGGTGAGCAATTTTGTGCTTCACACAAGTTTATAACGTAGAGCCGTAAAATAAAAAAAATCATATTTTTTCCACAAAAATTATCTTTTCACCCCAATTTTTATTTTACCAAGGGTAACAAGACACAAAAAGTTATTTGTCCTGAGTACGCTGATACCCCATATGTGGGGCTAAACCACTGTTTGGGTGCATGGCAGAGCTCGGAAGGGAAGGAGCGCCGTTTGACTTTTTCAACACAGAATTGGCTGGACGCCATGTCTCATTTGGAGAGCCCCTGATGTGCCTAAACAGTGGAAACCCCCACAAGTGACACCATTTTGGAAAATAGACCCCCCAAGTAACTTATCTAGATGTGTGGTGAGCACTTTGAACCCCCAAAAGCTTCGCAGAAATTTATAATGTACAGCGTAAAAATAAAAAATCATTTTTTTATCACAAAAATGATTTTTTCGCCCCCAATATTTTATTTTCACAAGGGTAACAGGAGAAA
Source organism: Oophaga sylvatica (assembly GCA_033576555.1). NCBI lineage: Eukaryota > Metazoa > Chordata > Amphibia > Anura > Dendrobatidae > Oophaga > Oophaga sylvatica. Next base: position 213,633,046 of record JARQOD010000003.1, on the reverse strand, counting down.
TTGGACCACAAAAGTTGTTGTACAATTTGTCCTGAGTATGCTGATACCTTATATGTGGGAGAAAACTTCTGTATGGGCACACGTCAGGGCTCGGAAGGGAAGTAGTGACGTTTTGGATTGCAGACTTTGATGGAATGATCTGCGGGGCGTCATGTCGCATTTAGAGAGCCCCTGATATGCCTAAACAGTGGAATCCCCCACAAGTGACCCCATTTTGGAAACTAGACCCCCCAAGGAACTTATCTAGATGTGTGGGGAGAACTTTGAACCTCCAGGTTTTTCACTAAAGTTTTTAACGCCCGAGCATGAAAATAAAAAAACATATTTTTTACACAAACATGCTTCACGGTGGGAACTAGGCATGTAGAGTCCATCCGTTCACCTTTTCTGCATGCAAAGCAGTAATCAAAGCAAAAGGTGGCTACTTTGAAGAACCTAGAATATAAGACATAATTTCAGTTGTTACACACTTTTTTGCTAAGTATATAATTCCACATGTGTTAATTCATAGTTTTGATGCCTTCAGTGTGATTCTACAATTTTCATAGTCATGAAAACACAGAAAAATCTTTGAATGAGGTGTATCCAAACTTTTGGTCTGTACTGTATATATATATATATATATATATATATATATATATATACAGTATATATGTGTGTGTCACTGACATGTATATATATATATTATATATATATATATATATATATATATACAGTAGAGACCAAAAGTTTGGACACACCTTCTCATTTAAAGATTTTTCTGTATTTTCATGACTATGAAAATTGTACATTCACACTGAAGGCATCAAAACTATGAATTAACACATGTGGAATTATATACTTAACAAAAAAGTGTGTAACAATTGAAATTATGTCTTATATTCTAGGTTCTTCAAAGTAGCCACCATGTGCTTTGATGACTGATTTGCACACTCTTGGCATTCTCTTGAATAGCTTCAAGAAGTAGTCACCGGAAATGGTTTTCACTTCACAGGTGTGCCCTGTCAGGTTTAATAAGTGGGATTTCTGGCCTTATAAATGGGGTTGGGACCATCAGTTGTGTTGTGCAGAAGTCTGGTGGATACACAGCTGATAGTCCTACTGAATAGACTGTTAGAATTTGTATTATGGCAAGAAAAAAGTAGCTAAGTAAAGAAAAACGAGTGGCCATCATTACTTTAAGAAATGAAGGTCAGTCAGTCTGAAAAATTGGGAAAACTATGAAAGTGTCCCCAAGTGCAGTTGCAATAACCATCAAGCACTACAAAGAAACTGGCTCACATGAAGACCGCCCCAGGAAAGGAAGACCAAGAGTCACCTCTGCTTCTGAGGATAAGTTTATCCGAGTCACCAGCCTCAAAAATCGCAGGTTTACAGTAGCTCAGATTAGAGACCAGGTCAATGCCACACAGAGTTCTAGCAGCAGACACATTGTAGCGCCGGCGTCCTCTGCCAGGCAGGGACGCTGTTCCCCTGCGCCAGCGTCCTCTGCCAGGCAGGGACGTCGCTCCCCTTACCCTCACACAGCGTCCTCCTTCCACCCTGCTGGGGCTGCGCGCTCCTTCCCTGCCACGGGCTTAGGGCGCGCCGGCGTGCACGCCCCCGCTCTTAAAGGGGCCACGCGCATCTTTCAAAAAAGGTCCCCGGCCAATGCCGGTGGACTCCACCTTATATAAAGCACCTCCTCCTTAATGGAGGTGCCCGAGCAATGTTGTTGCGCTGTTTACTCTGCTTCAGCCCTCAGGTTCCGTTACCAGTTACCTGCCTGTCTCCTGCCAGTTTGCTGTCTGCTACCTGTCCGCAAGCCTACCTGAAGGTTCAGCCGTCACCGGTGGTGACCATCGGCTATTCCAGAGAATCTCGCCTGCTCACTTGGGGGCGCTCATCTGCCATCTGCCTGCAGACCTACCCAGAGGTTCGGACGTCACATGCGGTGACCATCGTCTATTCAGAGACTCTCGCCTGCTCACTTGGGGGCGCTCATCTGCCATCTGCCTGCAGACCTACCCAGAGGTTCGGACGTCACATGCGGTGACCATCGTCTATTCAGAGACTCTCGCCTGCTCACTTGGGGGCGTTCATCTGCCATCTGCCTGCAGACCTACCCGGAGGTTCGGACGTCACATGCGGTGACCATCGTATATTCCAGAGACTCTCGCCTGCTCACTTGGGGGCGTTCATCTGTCATCTGACTGCTAGCCTACCAGGAGGCTCCACCATCTCAGGTCGTATATACCTGTCCTTCCAGACACTGCCCCGGTCACTTGCCGTGACTACTTGCCTGTCCTTCCAGAGACTGCCCCGGTCACTTGCCGTGACTACCTGCCTTTCCTTCCAGAGACTGCCCCGGTCACTTGCCGTGACTACCTGCCTGTCCTTCCAGAGACTGCCCCGGTCACTTGCCGTGACTACCTGCCTGTCCTTCCAGAGACTGCCCCGGTCACTTGCCGTGACTACCTGCCTGTCCTTCCAGAGACTGTCCCTGTCACTTGCCGTGACTTCCTGTCCGTCTCCCCGGGCGCCACCCGCTCCTTTACAAGGAAAGCCTCCTTGTATAATAAAGCTCAGAGGTTCCGCCTCCCAGACCCGTTACAGTTTGCTCGGGCCATGGAACCCGGTGGCACCCAAACCCCTTCGCTCTCTGACCTGTGTCATGAACTGTCTCGTCAGAGGTCTCAACAGGAGTCCATCCTGGGTCATCTGCGGAATGTTAATTCCCGCCTGGACACCCTGACTACTTCACCAGCAACCACCACTGGCGCCATGACTCGCAATCCGGCAGTTCCGTTGCTTACCAATTCCGTGGTTTCCGTTCCTGGACCTCGACTTTCTGCTCCTCCACGGTTTGGAGGCGATCCTACTCTGGCTCGGGTTTCATTAACCAGTGTACCCTGCATTTCGAACTCCTGGCTCACCAGTTTAACTCCGACCGGGCCAAAATTGCCTTCATTATGTCCCATCTCACCGGAGATGCTCTGGCCTGGCTCAATCCTCTCTGGGAGAGAGAAGATCCTCTGGTGTCTGACCTGCCTGCTTTTCTCTCGGCCTTCCGGAAGGTATTCGACGAACCCGGACGGAAGACCTCCTCTGCATCATCTCTGTTGCGTCTCCGTCAGGGAAGTCTCACCGTGGGGCAATATGCCATACGGTTCCGTACCCTTGCCTCGGAGCTGGCCTGGGATAATGATGCCCTGATATCTGTCTTCTGGGAGGGTCTGTCCGGCCGTATTAAAGATGAACTTGCCGGTCGAGACATTCCAACCTCTCTCGATGACCTAATAACTTGGCTAATCGAATTGATCTACGGTTCCAGGAACGCGCCAAAGAGGTCACCCGTGAGAGAAGGTTTCCTCGTCTAGCTCCTTCTTTTCAGAGACCCGTAACTCCTTCCGCTTCTCCCCAGGTACACAGTTCTGAGCCTATGCAGGTCGACCAGACCAAGATGGTCAAAGCCCGTCAGGACTTACGCCGTGCCGAGGGGAGTTGCTTCTACTGTGGCAGTAAGGAGCACCGGATCCGTACCTGTCCGGAGAGGTCGGGAAACGCCTGTGTCTAGGTTCGCTCGGAGAGGTCAACCTAGACAAGAATAAATCCTCTTCATCTCTGCTGCTGTCTGTCTCAATTCTCCTCGGTGAGAACCGTTATTTCGAACAAGCCCAACTTGATTCTGGAATCTTGTTTCACAGGCTCTAGTAGAGAAATATCGCATTCCTACCAAACATCTGGTTGAACCAGTATCTGTTGCTGCTGTGGACGGGGGTCTTCTACCACGTCCCATCCAACTTATCACTGAAGCCATAACCCTGCAGGTGGGAATGTTGCATTCTGAGAGCATCTCGTTTCATGTCCTGCCTGGACTCTCTCATGCTTTCTTATTAGGTCTACCTTGGCTCCAAAAGCATGCACCCGTGCTCGACTGGCAGACTGGAGAGATCCTTCGCTGGGGACAGGACTGTCATAAAACGTGTTTGGTTCCTGTTCATCCCGTCCGTCCTTCTCCTACACCAACTAATCTACCAGGGCTCCCGATTCCATATTGGTCGTTCGCTGATGTCTTTAATAAAAAGGAGGCAGAGACATTACCCCCTCACAGACCTTATGATTGCCCGATCGACCTGCTACCCGGTACTACGCCTCCCCGTGGGCGTATTTACCCATTGTCTGCTGCTGAGACCAGGTCGATGTCCGAATATATCGAGGAGAATTTGGCCAAGGGATTCATCCGGAAATCTACCTCCCCAGCGGGAGCAGGTTTCTTCTTCGTAAAAAAGAAAGACGGCTCTCTCCGTCCCTGTATTGACTACAGAGGCCTAAACCTGATCACGGTGAAGAATAAGTACCCTCTTCCGCTCATTCCCGAATTGTTTGACCGTCTGAGGGGGGCTAGAATCTTCACCAAACTGGATCTTCGTGGAGCATATAACCTGGTCCGTATCCGTCGGGGAGATGAATGGAAGACGGCATTCAACACCCGGGACGGCCACTATGAGTATTTGGTGATGCCCTTTGGTCTCTGTAATGCTCCTGCAGTTTTTCAGGATTTGGTCAATGACATCTTCCGGGACCTGCTCTACTCCTGCGTTGTGGTGTACCTAGACGACATCTTGGTCTTCTCTCCGGATCTCCAGTCTCACCGGAGGGATGTTCGTCAGGTTCTGCTCAGGCTTAGGCAGAATCACCTTTTCGCCAAATATGAGAAGTGTCTCTTTGAGCAGACCTCGCTTCCGTTTTTGGGTTACATCATTTCTCAGACAGGCCTAAGAATGGATCCGGAGAAGCTATCTGCCATCGAGAAATGGCCCCGACCGGAGGGATTGAAGGCCATTCAGCGGTTCCTGGGATTCGCCAATTATTACCGCCTCTTCATACCGCACTTCTCTTCCCGGACTGCTCCAATCTCCGCGCTCACCCGCAAGAATGCTAACCCCAAACAGTGGACGCCCGAAGCAGAGGAGGCCTTTCTTTCCTTAAAACAGGCCTTCTCTTCCGCTCCAGTGCTGCATCGCCCGGACGGCAACAAGCAGTTCTTCCTGGAGGTGGACGCTTCCTCTTCTGGAGCCGGAGCGGTACTGACTCAAAAGTCTTCTTCCGGGAGAATGGTATCTTGCGGCTTCTTCTCAAAACTCTTCTCCTCTTCTGAGCGCAATTATTCCATAGGAGACCGAGAGTTATTGGCCATCAAGCTGGCATTGGAGGAGTGGCGTTACCTACTCGAGGGGGCTCTTCATCCGGTAATCATTTACACTGACCACAAGAATCTGGCTTACCTCCAGCATGCCCAGAGACTTAACCCTCGTCAAGCCCGGTGGTCCTTGTTTTTTGCCCGCTTCGACTTTCTTTTACACTTTCGCCCAGCCGACAAGAACATCAAGGCGGATGCCTTGTCGCGGTCTTTCCTGGTGTCGGATCTCGAGGAGGAACCTAAACATATCATCGATCCCGCCAGAGTGATGCAGGTAGCTCCCGTGAGTCTAAATCGTCTCCCTCCTGGTAAGACGTTCGTATCGGTACCTGATCGGGAGAGGATCCTCCACTGGGGTCATTCGTCTAAACTAGCTGGCCACGCTGGTCGGAAAAAGACCCTCCAGCTCATTACCCGGCATTACTGGTGGCCTACCCTGCACAAGGATGTAATAGACTTTGTTTCTGCCTGTGCCTCCTGTGCCCGCAACAAAGTTCCGAGACACCTGCCTGCCGGCCGTCTTCTCCCGCTTCCTGTACCCGCTGCCCCCTGGCAGCATACAGCCATGGACTTCATAACGGATCTTCCCGTCTCTGCTGGTTGTACGGTCATTTGGGTGGTCGTTGACCGATTTTCCAAGATGGCTCACTTCATTCCCCTGCCAGGGCTTCCGTCTGCACCCGAGTTGGCTAAAGACTTTATCCGCCACATCTTCCGTCTTCATGGTCTGCCTCGTCACATTGTGTCGGATCGTGGGGTACAGTTCACCTCACGTTTCTGGAGAGCCACTTGTAAGTTGCTAGACGTCACCCTGGATTTCTCCTCTGCTTACCACCCACAGTCCAATGGTCAAGTCGAGCGAATCAATCAGATTCTGACCAGTTATCTCCGGCACTTCGTTAATGCCCACCATTCTGACTGGGTGGATCTCCTGCCTTGGGCCGAATTTTCGTACAACAATCACGAGAGCGAATCTTCCTCCAAATCTCTGTTTCTTGTAGTCTTCGGTCAACACCCTCGGATCCCTGTACCTATTTCCATCTCTGTGGACAATCCAGCTGCGGAATCCCTGGTTAATGAATTCTCCTCCATATGGGAGAGTACCCGGTCCGCACTCATTCTGTCATCTGAGCGCGTGAAGAGACATGCTGACAAGAAACGTCTGGATCCCCCTCAATTCCGTCCTGGGGATAAGGTCTGGCTCTCGTCCAAGTATGTTCGGCTCAAGATTCCTTCCTACAAGTTAGGTCCTCGGTTCATCGGTCCTCTGGAGATCATCAGTCAGATCAACCCACTGTCCTATAAATTGAAACTCCCGGCCAATTTGCGGATTCCTAACTCCTTCCATGTATCTCTCCTCAAACCGGTGGTACTTAACTCTTTTGTCAAGTCTACAGGTACACCTCCTGCTCCACTGTCTGCTGAGAACGAATTTGAGGTAGAGAACATTTTGGCCACCAAAAGGGTAGGAAGAAAGACCTATTTTCTGGTGGATTGGAAGGGGTTTGGTCCTGAGGAGAGAACGTGGGAGCCTCGGGAGAACATCCATGCCCCTCTCATCCTAGCTAAATTTCTTTCTGGCCTAAAAAAGGGGGGGCCTAAAGGGGGGGGTACTGTAGCGCCGGCGTCCTCTGCCAGGCAGGGACGCTGTTCCCCTGCGCCAGCATCCTCTGCCAGGCAGGGACGTCGCTCCCCTTACCCTCACACAGCGTCCTCCTTCTGCCCTGCTGGGGCTGCGCGCTCCTTCCCTGCCACTGGGCTTAGGGCGCGCGCGCGTGCACGCCCCCGCTCTTAAAGGGGCCGCGCGCATCTTTCAAAAAAGGTCCCCGGCCAATGCCGGTGGACTCCACCTTATATAAAGCACCTCCTCCTTAATGGAGGTGCCCGAGCAATGTTGTTGCGCTGTTTACTCTGCTTCAGCCCTCAGGTTCCGTTACCAGTTACCTGCCTGTCTCCTGCCAGTTTGCTGTCTGCTACCTGTTCGCAAGCCTACCTGAAGGTTCAGCCGTCACCGGTGGTGACCATCGGCTATTCCAGAGAATCTCGCCTGCTCACTTGGGGGCGCTCATCTGCCATCTGCCTGCAGACCTACCCAGAGGTTCGGACGTCACATGCGGTGACCATCGTCTATTCAGAGACTCTCGCCTGCTCACTTGGGGGCGCTCATCTGCCATCTGCCTGCAGACCTACCCAGAGGTTCGGACGTCACATGCGGTGACCATCGTCTATTCAGAGACTCTCGCCTGCTCACTTGGGGGCGTTCATCTGCCATCTGCCTGCAGACCTACCCGGAGGTTCGGACGTCACATGCGGTGACCATGTATATTCCAGAGACTCTCGCCTGCTCACTTGGGGGCGTTCATCTGTCATCTGACTGCTAGTCTACCAGGCGGCTCCACCATCTCAGGTCGTATATACCTGTCCTTCCAGAGACTGCCCCGGTCACTTGCCGTGACTACCTGCCTGTCCTTCCAGAGACTGCCCCGGTCACTTGCCGTGACTACCTGCCTTTCCTTCCAGAGACTGCCCCGGTCACTTGCCGTGACTACCTGCCTGTCCTTCCAGAGACTGCCCCGGTCACTTGCCGTGACTACCTGCCTGTCCTTCCAGAGACTGCCCCGGTCACTTGCCGTGACTACCTGCCTGTCCTTCCAGAGACTGTCCCTGTCACTTGCCGTGACTTCCTGTCCGTCTCCCCGGGCGCCACCCGCTCCTTTACAAGGAAAGCCTCCTTGTATAATAAAGCTCAGAGGTTCCGCCTCCCAGACCCGTTACACACATCTCCACAACTACTGTTAGGCTTGAGTCACACGGCCGTAAAACTCGTGCGATAATCGCATCGCACTGCACAGACTGGCCTGACAACTCTCCTGACCTGAGCAAGACAGCGTGATGGATTACTATGCAGAGGTCAAGCTCAGGTCAGGAGAGCCGCCAGCCAGGACGAGTTTTACGATGCGATTCTCGCATGTGAAATATGGCAGTGTGTCTCTGCCCTTAAGAGGAGACTTTGTGCAGCAGGCCTTCATGGTAAAATAGCTGCTAGGAAACCACTGCTAAGGACAGGCAACAAGCAGAAGAGACTTGTTTGGGCTAAAGAACAGAAGGAATGGACATTAGACCAGTGGAAATCTGTGCTTTGGTCTGATGAGTCCAACTTTGAGATCTTTGGTTCCAAACACCGTGTCTTAGTGTGATGCAGAAAAGGTGAACGGATGGACTCTACATGCCTGGTTCCCACCGTGAAGCATGGAGGAGGAGGTGTGATGGTGTGGGGGTGCTTTTCTGGTGACACTGTTGGGGATTTATTTAAAATTGAAGGCACACTGAACCAGCATGGCTACCACAGCATCTTGCAGCAGCATGCTATTCCATCCGGTTTGCGTTTATTGGACCATCATTTATTTTTCAACAGGACAATGACCCCAAACACACCTCCAGGCTGTGTAAGGGCTATTTGACCAAGAAGGAGAGTAAAGTGGTGCTACGCCAGATGACCTGGCCTCCACAGTCACCAGACCTGAACCCAATCGACATGGTTTGGGGTGAGATGGACCACAGAGTGAAGGCAAAAGGGCCAACAACTGCTAAGCATCTCTGCGAACTCCTTCAAGATTGTTGGAAGACCATTTACGGTGACTACTTCTTGAAGCTCATCAAGAGAATGCCAAGAGTGTGCAAAGCAGTCATCAAAGCAAAAGGTGGCTACTTTGAAGAACCTAGAATATAAGACATAATTTCAGTTGTTACACACTTTTTTGATAAGTATATAATTCCACATGTGTTAATTCATAGTTTTGATGCCTTCAGTGTGAATGTACAATTTTCATAGTCATGAAAATACAGAAAAAGGTGTGTCCAAACTTTTGGTCTGTACTGTATATATGTATTCTATGTGTATATATCTAGTGTTTTGTGAGCTGTCAGTGTGATTTTACAGTAACAGGACATGAATTGCCGGCTTTTCAAAGGACACTGGTGCGTATAAATCGGACAGCACTCGCATGGTGCAAGTGCTGTCTGATTTTTTTCTCACACCCATTGATTTGTATTGGCGAGTCTCGTCCGTGAATCACAGCAATACGCAGCATACTGCAATTTTTTTCTCAGTTCGATTTTGACTGAGAAAAAAATTGCAAATGAGATGTCACCTATTGAATAACATAGGTCCGAGTGCAATCCAATTTTCTATCGGATTGCACTCGTCCATATTTCTCGCTAGTGGATATGAGCCCTAAGGCATAGAAGCAGATAGGATTTTCTTCACCTGAGGCAAAAATTCAGTTTTTTGCTGTATAGCTATACACTCTAGACTAGGCATTTTTATTAGCCTGGTACCTGGGGCACTTCAACCGCCAAACTTCCCTCTTAGCTATATCCTTGCTTCAAGGCTAAATGAAGCAAATATGTAAAAATATTTTGTGAATTATAGCATTGCTTTTGTTCAGTGTTCAATCCTGTACTTCTGTGTCCCCTATGTCCCCTGAAGGACATGTGAGAGTAGTACTAATAGTGCATGTCAAGGTGAGGTGTGACAATGATCAGATCAGAAGTTTCCTCTTGCTAAGTGCACTCTTAGAAAGGCACAGTAAGGACAAAGCTGGTGTCTCCAAAGACCACGTCCGCAGTGAAGGCAAATATAGGACATATAAAGGATGCTCGGCTTTTAACCTCATTACAAGAGGAAATTCAGTGCATCATGTCATAACATACTGACTTTAAATGCTTTCATACAGTCATGTATTTAATGAAGAGTCTTCAATATTTGTAAGAATGAGAATATTCCACAGCTGCAAGATGCAGAACCTTAACTTTGATCCACATTTGCTTGGCCTTAATTTATCACCCTAGGTCTTACAAAAAAATCATAGCTAATTGACCAGTATTAACTTATTTGCCTCTGACCCTCTATTCTCTGGATCAGCGGGGATCAGGGCCGGACTGGCCATCTGGCAATTCTGGCAAATGCCAGAAGGGCCTGTCTGGTCATGGGCCACCTTGTCTGCTGTTAACAGAATTGGTGTTCTCAAGACCCTCAAACTGTTAAGAGTTGTGTTTGGAGGTATCATTAGAAATATTGGTCTTGTAGTATATCTTTCTTTCCTCCATCCAGGGTAATATCAGTAGTAACATATCCCATTTGGTGCTTGGAGACAGGGACAGCATGGGCCTGTGTGATTTCAAATTCCAGGGCTGAATTTTCGCCCCAGTCCGTACCTGGCGGGGATCCTGTAGGTCAGACCCCACTGATCATAATGTGATGATATATCTTAATGTAATGCTAAAACACTGTATGCTGGATATACACTTTTAAAATGAAGGTGTACTAACACACTTAGCATAAATCAATAATACAGATGAACATAAGATTTTCCGGAATCGTGGCGTTCCCAGGCGTCCTTTGCGACAATGACCCCAGATGACGTAGCGGTCTCGCGTGATGCTACGTCATCTGGGGTCATTGTTGCAAAGGATCGGAATTGGCCGGAGCGTTGCTGAGAGGCGGAAAGGCTGCGGGGGCCGCCGGAAGGTGAGAATAGCACTATTGTTTATTTTTTTATTATTTTTAACATTAGATCTTCTTACTATTGATGATACATAGGCAGCATCAATGGTAAAAAGTTGGTCACACTTGTCAAACACTATGTTTGACTAGTGTGACCAACCTGTCAATCAGTTTTCCAAGCGATGCTACAGATCGCTTGGAAAACGCTAGCATTCTGCAAGCTAATTACGCTTGCAAAACGCTAGTTTCTGGCGGGAATACACATACCTATAAAAATGCGTATTTCCTGCGGCAGGGAGGTGCGGGATTGCCGAGGAAATTTCCGCGGCAATTCCGCAACGTGTGCACATAGCCTTATGCAGATTTTCATGCGTTTTTGTAAGCTAAATAAAGATATGTTATTTAACAAAAAAAAGATTTGTGATGTCATTTCTTGTCCAACCTCCTCATTTACATTTGTCCAACCCATATTCCATTACACACAGATAGACAGATAGATCGATAGATGATAATAGATAGATAGATATGGGATAGATAGGTATATAGATAGATAGATATGAGATAGATAGATAGATAGATATGGGTTGGAGAGGTATATAGATAGATAGATATGAGATAGGTAGATAGATAGATATGGGATAGATATGAGATAGATATATATGAGATAGATAGATAGCTAGATAGACATGGGATAGATAGATAGATTAGATAGATAGATAGATAGATAGATAGATAGATAGATAGATAGATAGATATGGGTTGGAGAGGTATATAGATAGATAGATATGAGATAGGTAGATAGATAGATATGGGATAGATATGAGATAGATATATATGAGATAGATAGATAGCTAGATAGACATGGGATAGATAGATAGATAGATAGATAGATAGATAGATAGAGAGATAGATAGATAGATAGATAGATAGATAGATAGATAGATAGATAGATAGATAGATAGATAGATAGATCTATAGACAGGGCAAAGTGGGGCCCTAGGCAAAATTTAAAATGGTGCCCCAAATGCTAACATATTGCACCATCACACAGAAGCATTTCGATTGTATTTAAATGCATTGAATTCAGGCCGCTAAATGAGTGTTATCGACATTATTGAAGTCGTTCAAAACTTGTTTCCTGGCCTCTTTCCACCGTCTGAGAAAGAATGATGGGGACAGAATGATCACTAATGGATCACTAGCAGATGACCATACAGTATCATGTTTCCAGCAGCACATCTACAGTTTACACCCCATAGTCCTCCATATAATATAATGTGCCCCATAGTCCTCCATATAGTATAACACACTCCTCATAGTCCTCCATATAGTATAATACACTTCCCATAGTCCTCCATATAGTATAATATACTCCTCATAGTACTCCATATAGTATAATACACTCCTCATAGCCCTCCATATAGTATAATACACTCCTCATAGCCCTCCATATATTAAAATACAGTGCTCAGTCTTCCATATTGTATAATACACTCCTCATAGTGCTCCATATGGCATAATACACCTCCAGTCATCCATGTAGTACAATTCACTTCCCATAGTATAATGCACCCTAGTTCTTCATATAGTATAATGTATTCCCCATAGTCCTCGATACAGTATAATGCAGCCCACATATAGCATAATGCAGCCACCCCATAGAGAATAATGCAGCCACCTCATAGAGTATAATGCAGCCACCACAGAGTATAATGCAGCCCCGCCATACAATATAATGTAACCCCCATAGAATATAATGCAGTCCCCTTTTATAGTACAATGCAGCACTCTATAGAATATATGGCAGCCCCCTCAGAGTATAATGCAGCCCCCATAGAATATAATGAAGCCCCATACAATATAAACCAGCCCCCCATAGAATATAATGCAGCCCCCCATAGAATACAATGTAGCCTCCTCATATAGTATATTGTAGCCCCTTCATAGAGTATGATGCAATCACCCCCATAGAATATAATAAATATTATACAGATAATACAGCCCCTAAAGAATATAATGTAGCCTCAAATAGAATATAATAAAGCTCACCTCCCCATAGAATATAATGTAGCCCCCATATTATATAACACAGCCTCCCCATAGAATAATGTATAATGTACTCTCCATGGTATATTACACAGCCACATATTATATAGCACAGCACCACATGGTATATAGCACAGCTCCACATGGTATATAGCACAGTACCATGCTATATAGCACAGCACCACATAGTATATAGCACAGCACCACATGGTATACAGCACAGCACCACATGGTATATAGCATAGCCCCACATGATATATATCACAGCACCACATGGTATATAGCATAGCCCCACATGGTATATATCACAGCACCACATGGTATATAGCACAGTACCATGGTATATAACACAGTACCACATAGAATATAGAACAGCAACACATGGTATACTGCACAGCCCCACATTAGTATATAGCACAGTACCATGGTATTTAGCACAGCACCACATGGTATATTGCACAGCCCACAGGGTATACAGCACAGTCCCACATGGTATACAGCACAGCCCCACATGGTATGTATCACATCACCATGGTATATAGCACAGCACCACATGGTATATAAAACAGTATAGCACAGCACCACATGGTATACATCACAGCACCACATGGTAAACAACAAAGCACCACATGGTATATAGCACAGCACCACATGGTATATTGCACAGTACCATGGTATATAGCACAGTACCACATGGTATACAGCACAGCACCACATGGTATACAGCACAGCACCACAGGTATATAGCACAGCACCACATGGTATACAGCACAGCCCAAAGGGTATACAGCACAGTCCCACATGGTATACAGCACAGCCCCACATGGTATATATCACAGCACCATGGTATATAGCACAGCACCACATGTATATAAAACAGTATAGCACAGCACCACATGGTATACATCACAGCACCACATGGTAAACAGCACAGCACCACATGGTATATAGCACAGCACCACATGGTATATTTCACAGTACCATGGTATACAACACAGCCCCATATGGTATAAAGCATAGGCCCACATGGTAAACAGCACAGCCCCACATGGTATATAGCACAGCACCATGGCATATAGTACAGCACCACATGGTATATTGCACAGTACCATGGTATATAGCACAGTACCACATGGTATACAGCACAGCATCACATGGTATATAGCACAGCACCATGGTATATAGCACAGCACCACATGGTATATAGCACAGCACCATGGTATACAACACAGCCCCATATGGTATACAGCATAGGCCCACATGGTATACAGCACAGCCCCACATGGTATATAGCACAGCACCATGGTATATAGTACAGCACCACATGGTATATAGCACAGCACCACATGGAATATAGCACAGTACCATGGTATAAATCACAGCCGAACATGGTATACATCACAGCCCCACATTAGTATATACACAGCACCATGGTATATAGCACAGCACCACATGGTATATTGCACAGTACCATGGTATATAGCATGGTACCATGGTATATAACACAACACCACATGGTATACAGCACAACACCACATGATATATAGCACAGCCCCACATGGGATACTGCACAGCACCACATGGTATACAGCACCGCACCACATGATATATAGCACAGCACCACATGGTATACAGCACAGCACCACATGGTATATAGCACCCCCTAGAATGGCCCCATAGTCCAGAACTCACTGTTACATTAAAAAAAAGACACTCCTCACCTCTCCTCGTGCCCGCACTGCTCACGTCTGTCTCCTTGCTCAACTTGCACTGCCTGGTACACAGTGAGTGTGCAATGATGTCATTGTGCACCCGCTGTGTCCGGGGTCAGAGTGGGAATGATGGGAGAGGGAGTGTCAGCTGACGCTCTCTCCTCCATCATTGCTTTGAACTGTACTGGCGTCTATGATGCCGGTATAGTTCAATGCGGCAGCAGGGGGAGTCGGCGCTGGGGGCAGGCGGGCTCCCCTACCTCACGGGCCCCATAGTGGCTGTGTGATGTGCTGCTAGCTGGGGGCCCCTAGGGGAGCAGGGGCCCTAGGCAGCTGCCTGGTCTGCCTGCCACTAACGCTGGCCCTGTCTATAGGTCTATCTACCTATAGATCTATCCCATATCTATCTATCTATCTATCATTATCTATTATCTATCTATTATCTACCTATCTATCTGTCTTTCTATCTCATTCCTTCCATCTATCTAACAATTATCTATCTATCTATCTATCATATCTATCTATCTATCTATCTATCTATCTATCTATCTATCTATCTATCTATCCCATATCTATGTATAGATAGATGTGGGATAGATAATGATAGATAGATAGATAGATAGATAGATAGATAGATAGATAGATAGATCTATAGATAGATACATAGACATATCTATCGATAGATATAGATATATCTATAGATAGAAAAAATCTGCGTTAGGTCGGGTCACACTTGCGAGTAACTCTCACGAGTCTCGCACCTTAATACCCGGCACTGCCGCTGGCATTTGGATCAGAGTGTTCAGCTGCATAGATATACATGCAGCTGCACACTCTGGTCCTGAGTGCCAGTGGCAGTGCAAGTATTGAGGTGCGAGACTCGTGTGAGTTTCTCGTAAAGTGTGACCCCGGCCTTAAACGCAATATCTGTTTAATTTTAAAAAATGGAAAAAATAATTGCGTGGGCTCCTATATGCAATTTTCAAGTCCAGAGAGGGAAAGCCAGCAACTGGGGCCGGGGGCCAATGTTTATAGCCTGGGAAGGGGTTAATACCCATAGCCCCTGCCCAGGCTATGAATATCAACCCGCAGCTGTCTGCATAGCCTTTACTGGCTATTAAAATAGGGGGCCCCCCAAAAAAATGACGTGGGGTCCCCCTATAATTTATAACCAGAAAGGCTACGCAGACAGCTGCGGGCTGATATTCATAGCCTAGGAAGGGGCCATGGATATTGGCCCCTTCCTGGCTTCAAACACCAGCTCGCAGCCGCCACAGAAATGGCGCATCTGTAAGATGCACCAATTCCGGCACTTAGCCCCTCTCTTTTCACTTCCGTGTAGCAGTGGCATATAGGGTAATAAGGGGTTAATGTCACCTTTGTATTGTAAGGTGACATTAAGCCCAGTTAATAATGGAGAGGCATCAATAAGACACCTATCCATTATTAATCTTATAATATGAAAGAGTTAAAAAAACACACACACATAAGAATAAAGTATTTTAATGAAATAAAACACAACACGGTTTTCATATTTTTATTGCACGCCTAATCCATATGATGCCCTCGGTCTCCTCTAATAAAAAGTAAAATAATAAACCAATAGTATACTCCCTGTCCGATGCAGTCCCTTTTTAATAACGAGTGTCCCATGACGATCTCCCCTTTAGAACAGTGACATCGGGTGATTGGGTGATGTCACTGCTCTATAAGGCCTCCCAGTGATGCACTGACGGGTGGTAATCCTCCTGCAGTGCATCAATGAAGAGGTTACCTGAGTTCAATCTCTCACTTTCAAGCAATGCACATTTTCTCACACAGCGCTGACGATGAGAGAATGAACTGAAGTGATCTCTCTCTCAGCAGCAGAGGAGGGATATACATCGTGAAGGATTACCTCCGCTGTCAGTTCATCGCGGAGGCCGTGTAGAGCACTGACATCACCCGATGTCAGTGTTCTATACCGGAGATCGTTGTGGGACACTCGTTAATAACTGTACTACGGCAGAAAGGTAAGTATAGGTTAATTTTTTATTTTATTTTTATTAAAGGAGACAAGGGCGTCTGGGACTAGGTGTTTGGTAAGTATGTACTCTATGTTATGTGTTGTATGTTATATGTATATTCTGTATGTTACATGTATGTTCTGTATGTTATATGTATGTAATGTATGTTCTCTATGTTGTTGTTTTTTTTAATACTGATCACAGCCATTGTCTGATGAGACTACTTTCCCATCGTCGGCAATGCTGTCACTGTGAGCATTCATTGCCGAATGGGAGCAGTAGTCCCATCAGACAAAGGCTGCTTACACAGACACGCACACACCAGCACACACACACACATATACACAGTGCCCCGCCCACACCATACATGCACATAGTCACAGCCCACACACTATACACGCACACAGTCACCGCCCAAACTCTGCCCACACACTTCCCTCCTCCCAATCCGCAGTGTTTCATCCGCAGCAGTAATACCGCAGATATTTTTTAGACATGCAGTTTTTCTGCGGATGTGCCCGACTCAGTGCAAGTCAATGAGTGCAGAAACGCTGCAGATCCGCACAAAGAATTGACATGCTGTGGAAAATAAAACGCTTAGAATCTGCATGTTTTTTTCCGCAGCATGTGTGTAGCCCAGTTGAGCTTGGTGCCACATGTACCCAGGAGGATGCACAGAAAGGTAATTCACAATCACCTGATAAGCACACAACACTTGACATTTTTCCTGGTTCCACCAGAGGGAGCCCTTGAGACAGCAGTGAGATGAAGACAGTCTAGCTGAACGTTAGCGAGTCGTTGGTGTTACCTCAGAACAGCAGAGGATCTCAGAATGCAGTTACCTCAGATGAGCTGTGAGGGAGAGATAAAAACTCCTCAGAACACCGGGGAGAGACTCCTGTCAGATTAGCCTGAGGGCTGAGGAAGTTTGAGCGAGAAGCTGACATCTACTGCTGCCTGTGCTTATGCTAAGTGTGCGAGTAGGACGACAGGCAAGTGGAGAAAGGAAAAGAGAGAGTGACAGAGGTCAACCAGCATTGATAGCTAACCTCCACTCTGCACTACCGGACACCGGGTCCGAGCTTGCTAGTATCTTCACAGCTAGTGGGAAAAACCGGAGACCCTGGACTTCAAGTCGCAGGGGCCCAGCAGTGCTGATACGTAACTGAGGTTAGGAAGATGGGGTCTGGCAGGTACCGCCATAGAGACACTGTTCTGTCCACAAGAAGACCTCATCACAAGATCAGCCGGGTGTAGCAAGGAGAAGGAGTTAAACGTTGTTTTATGCAAGTTAGAAACTCACACACATCAAAAAGTAAGGAGGCCTTACACCTACTCATTGATTACTGGACGTGCATCCTCCACCCTGAGCAGCTTCCCGGGACGTGCCTGCAAATATCACCAGTAAAGGTACGGAAAGAGACTCATTGTGTGTGTCTGCCTTATTGCTTGCACCCCCTGCACCACCATATACCTCGAGGGATCAGTCTTACCTGTGGAAGACTTAACACCTTGCTGCCCAGTAACAACCCCTCAGAGGATTCACCCTGCAGCGCTGGTCACCCTGACCAGGAACCACAGGTGGCGTCACGAACATTCTATAATCCCCTGTAAATATCCCCCTTGAATGAGCGCCCAGGGCAACGGATCGAGCCACGCTACCCGTGACCTCTCCCCCATTGAAGTGAACGGGCTCGGTGCCGAGTACCCCAAGCCCTGTACGTGCGACTCATCTTTTGGGTTCCCCGAACAGGATAAGAAGCTCGCTATATGTGAGTCCCGTGTGCCTAAGTGGACTGTTTTTGTGCAAGTGACTGTGTTACTGTTGTTGTGATTTTTGGCGCCACTTGTCCGCCATTGCCCGCCAAAGTACAGCGCTACAGCGCAAAGAGAAGGGGCGTACCTGCAGAAAGCGCGCGGAGTCCCGGACACGCCCCCAACGCTGATGCGGTGGCAGGTCCTGTGGAGAGCTTCCGTGATCGCGCTGACGTCAGCGCCGGCGATGCAGGTCCTTCCACATCGCTGTGCCTGGCAGAGCTGCAGCCTTCAGGAGAAGGTAGGCCACGCTTAACTAGGGGGACGCAGACATGTCGCAGCCACAAGCTGACAGCGCGGCCCAGGGCGACCGCTCCAATGACTTACCCGCTGGCGCTGCCACGCAGGATGGAGACGTTGGCCCCTCACCTGGTGCTGTGGCCCCGATAGTACCGCTGACACTCCCATACCTGCCTGGAGCAAAGTGGCTCCCTCAGTATAGCGGTAAGCCGGATACCCTGTCAGGGTTCAAGCGCAAAATATGCAGCATAATGGACATGTACCCTATGACAGAGAAACAAAGAGCTGCAGTGGTATTGGGACAATTGACTGGTGCTGCAGAAAGGGAAGTAGAGACTTGGACAGCTGCAGACCAGAAATCAGTGCTTTCAATTTTCTTAAAGCTACAGACTATTTTTGAGGACCGCACTGAAACAGATCTCCGGATGAGGTTTTACCAATGCTCCCAGAGACCAGATGACAGTATTAGGGACTACGCCTGCCGACTACAGAGGGCCCTGCGAGCTCTCAAACAGGTTAACCCTATAAGTGCCATTAATGAAAGCAAAATGTTGAAGGAACAATTTGTACGGGGACTGAGGTCCCAAGCTGAAAGCAGAACTGTGCACTGGTGGTCCTTGGATCATCCTGACGCTACCTTTGATGCCTTAAAAGATATGACTATAAAAGGACTGCGACCCCTGGAGAAGCCTGAAGTGGCAACCCAGTATCACCCGGGTGAAGCCACTCTAAAGCCAGCAGCATCCACCTTTTTCCCGCTGGTGGCGGAAGCCAAAACGCAGGTGGCGCCCCCTACTGAGTTGGACTGTCTGCGCTCAGAAGTGCGCCAGTTGACTAAAAACCTGGCCGCTGTAATGAGTGCCCTGCAACTGCGGAAGGAAGAAGGAGGAAAGATCCTGCTAGCTGACTGCCCAGAGGATGTCCCTTGGATGAACCGGAGGAAAAGGAGGACGTCGCCCCACCGGAGGAGGACAACGCCACCCCCAGGAGCGACCCCTGATCAGCACCATCCTCACCGAGAGATCATCTGCTACCGTTGCAACAGAGAAGGTCATCTAGCCCGACAGTGTCCTTTAAACGAGCAGATCCTGGGTCCGAGGGCCAATACCCAGGAATAGACTCCTCAGGCCCCTCAGACTGGAACCGCAGGTTTGTGGGAGGAAGACCTTACCTGTCCATCATCCTGGACGGGATCGCAATCCCTGCCCTGCTGGACACTGGATCTCAGGTGACCATCATACCTGATGTTATGTATAATAAGCTTTGGTCCATGGACAGCCTTCAGCCCCCGAGCCCTGACTTTGCTGTGTATGCCTCTAGTGGTCTCCCTGTTGATATACTCGGAGCCAAAAACGTGGACGTAAAGGTGGGCAGAGTGGAGCTGAAGGACCAGGGACTCTTAGTAGTAAAGACTGTAAATGAGGAAAATGGCTTAAATGTGGTTTTAGGTACAAACATTATTAGTAACTGTCTGGGAGAAGTTGTGTTTTTGCTCCAACAGCTCGCTGAAGTTGCCAAGCCAAAGCAAAAGGGAGTGATCCAGAGGGAGATCCGGGCCCTGATGTGCCAGCAGCAAGCGAAGCTGACAGATGGTGAAATTGGTAATGTACGGGTGACAGACCCGAACCCCATTGTGATACCCCCAATGAGTGAAATGCTTATATGGTGTAGAGCAGCAATAGGTCTGAGAGGACAGAACTACCAAGCAGTAGTAGAGCCCCATTGTTCAGAGCACAGACCTACACTCTTGACTGCTAGAGGGGTAGTAGAAGTACGAAATGGGAGAGTACCAGTACGTCTTCTCAACTGGGGAGAAGATGAAGTGAATTTACCACGCTATGCCACAGTTGCTAAATTACATACCGTAGATAACAACTCTATTCTCACGACAGAGTCCTTAGCCTCCCGCCAACCAGCGGAGGATAATGGCCCAGCAACCCAGGTGGAGGATTGGTGTCAGCAGCTCCATGTCGGGACAGACACCACTCCCGTCCACTAGAAACAGGGAGTACTACGGGTGGTACAGGAGTACACACAGGTATTTAGCAAACATCCACTTGACTTTGGGACAATTAAGGGAGTACAGCATCATATCCCTACAGGCAACCATCCTCCCATCAAAGAGCGGTACAGGCCTATACCTCCAGCACACTACCAGAAAGCTAAGGAAATGTTGCGTGACATGAAGGAAGCAGGGGTGATAAGGGATAGTTGTAGTCCCTGGGCAGCACCTTTAGTCCTAGTTAAGAAAAAGGATGGAAGCATGAGAATGTGTGTAGATTACAGACAAGTAAATCGCATAACACATAAAGATGCATACCCTTTACCACGCATTGAGGAATCCTTAGCTGCCTTAAAAACTGCTAACTACTTTTCCACCCTCGACCTCACTAGTGGGTACTGGCAAGTAGCTGTGGCTGAGGAGGATCGGTAGAAGACGGCTTTCACCACCCCGATGGGACTCTGTGAGTTTGACAGAATGCCGTTTGGACTCAGCAGTGCCCCAGGAACGTTCCAGAGAGTGATGGAGAGTTGCCTGGGACATCTCAACTTTGAAACCGTGTTGCTGTACCTGGACGACGTAATTGTGTACTCCAAGACGTATGAGGATCATCTGAAGCACCTGGCAGAGGTATTTGAGTCACTGTCCAAGTATGGGATGAAACTGAAGCCTTCAAAGTGCCATCTGCTCAAACAAAAGGTACAGTACTTGGGACATATTGTCAGCTCAGAAGGAGTAGCGCCAGACCCCGAGAAGGTCACTGCCATCCAGAAATGGCCGGAGCCGAAGAATCTCAAGGAGGTGCGCCAGTTCCTGGGACTGACAGGTTACTACCGGAGGTTTGAAAAGGACTACACCAAGAAAGCAGCGCCTCTGCAGGACCTTCTGGTAGGACAGCCCCTCAAGAGCAGAAATCCTCCATTCCACTGGGGTAAAGAACAAGCTGAGGCATTCAAGGAGATGAAGGAGATCCTGACAGGCGATGAGATCTTAGCCTATCCTGACTACAGCCAGCCGTTCCTGCTGTATACTGATGCCAGCAACGAAGGATTGGGAGCTGTCCTCAGTCAGAAGCAAAATGGCCAAGAAAAAGTCATTGCATATGCAAGCAGGAAGCTCCGGCCGACCGAGAGAAACCCAGAGAACTATAGCAGCTTCAAGTTGGAGTTCCTGGCGCTGGTCTGGGCCATTACAGAAAGATTCAAGCATTACCTAGCCTCCAGCAAGTTCACTGCTTACACAGACAATAACCCCTTGACACATCTTGAAACAGCCAAGCTGGGAGCCATGGAGCAACATTGGATGGCTCGGCTGTCGAACTATCAATTTACCATCAAGTACAGGGCGGGCAGTAAGAACGCCAACACTGACGCCTTGTCCAGAAAGCCGCATGAGTCCGACACGGAAGAGGAATCGGATGATCTAGAAGAGATTGAGCTACCTGCATTTCACAGAAATGGGATGATCCACGAGCAACGAGCCTACAGGAGGCAGCGTGGTAAGACGTTAAACCCTTTACCTCACCACAGCTGGAAGGAGACCCAGAACAGTGACCCGGTTGTCAGCCACATCAAGGAACAGATAACTCAGGAAGGTTCCTCCTTGGAGAAGGATGCGTCTCAACAAGCAAAGCAGCTGTGGAACGAGAGAAGCCGGCTGTTTATCTACCGAGAGAAGCTGTGCCGAAGGTACGTCAACCCCAGAACCCATGAGATAGTATGGCAGATAGTAGTGCCAAGAACAGACATCCAGATGGTGTTGGAAGCCTACCATGATCGAGCGGGGCACTTTGGCTGGAAGAAGCTGGAAACCCTGCTGAAGTGTCGTTTCTACTGGGTGGGAATGAGAAGTTCCATCGAGAAATGGTGTAAGAACTGTGCGTCCTGTAGCCTCCGAAGAAAAGACTACAGCAGCCAGAAAGCACCTCTGCAACCCATCAAGACGACTCGTCCCTTGGAGATCGTGGCCTTGGACCATGTCAAGTTGTCACCCAGCAGGTCAGGATACTCATATGCCCTGACAATGGTGGATCACTACTCCAGGTTCCTGGTGGTCGCCCCTGTCAAAGATCTGACAGCTGAAACAGCAGCAAAGACATTTCAGGCGTATTTCTGCAGACCCCATGGATATCCAGAGCAAGTATTAACTGATCAAGGTCCTGCCTTTGAAGCCGAGTTGTTTAAGGAATTCTGTCACTTGTACGGGTGTAAGAAGATAAGAACCACACCGTACCACCCCCAAACCAATGGTCTCTGTGAGAAGATGAATCACATAGTCATTGATCTGCTGAAGACGGTACCACTTGAGGAGAGGAATAGGTGGCCAGACCTACTACCTGACCTAGTAGATCTGTACAATCACATACCGGTGAGTTCCACCAACTGCACTCCAGCCTACCTTATGCGAGCAAGACCAGGAAAGCTGCCCATGGATTTGGAACTTGGTGTTGTAGAACCAGAAGCTGATGTTACTACTGAAGATTGGACACGAACCGACAGGAACAGTACAGGAGAGTACAAGCCTGCGTGGAAGATAGTCTCAATAAAGTAAGGGAAAAGCAAGAGGAGAACTACAACAAAAGTGCGCCAGCTGAACCTTTTATGCCTGGAGAAATGGTGCTAAAAAGAAAAAGAGAATGCACAAATTGGATGATCAGTGGGAAAAAGAGCCATATGTCGTGCAAAATTCCAAGTTTGACAACAGGAAAACCTGTACCATTAGCAAAGATGGAGGAAAGACGACCACCACGGTATCCAGAGACCACCTTAAACTGTGTCCAGACATGTTAAAACTTCCCGAGGAAGAACTTGTTATGGAAAAAGAGAAGTCAGGTGAAGTCATACACACGGACCTAGGAGATTTTCCTGCAGTTTGGCCTTGTATCGGGGATGCTGTGATTATTCCAGTACTTCAATTTTACCAACCACAAGAAGCGCTTCAATGTTCAGTTGAGCCAGTTGCCGCAGCAGAAGAAATAGTTCAAGAGGAACCTGCTCCTGTAGCACCTCTAGAAGTAGAGTCTCAAGAAATGGAACCTCAAGACGTGGAACTACCAGAAGAATCCCCTGGCGAAACAGAACCGCATCGCCCAGCCACAAGTATGCTTGCCAGATCCATAGAGAGGTTAAGGCAGTATTACAGTTTGCCAGCACGCAGGACAGATAGGCCAGATGCTACTATACCTGACACCACACCACGTAGGTCAGTACGCACAACGAAGGGAAGGTTACCTGTTAGGTACCAAGAGTAGGCCTAGCAAAGTAATTCAGTAAACCAATATCCAAGTGTAAAAATGTGAATATGTAGATGATGTCTGAAGTAGTATACCCCAGTTGGGTAATGTGTCGTGTAATGTGATATGATAGAAATGTGATTTTTCTATAAATGCTGTTTTTTGAAGGACTGCGTGGCTGAGGACTTTGCCAGCCCAAAAACTGTGTTGTAAATAGTTGGCACTTGGTGCCCCATCTTGGTTTTACGTAAACCATTCTACCTCAGAAGAAAAACCCGTATGGTGTGGCCTTGAGTGAGGTCTGCAGCAAAGAAGTCCTGCAGCCCACCCAGGACCACCGTGGGAGGTTTGGTACAGGTCCTCCACAAGAATCTTGTATTTATTTGTGTGAAAGTATTTGATATTTTTCTATTGCCACTTGTACACATTGTAACGTTTGAAGTGTCCTTACCTCCCGCAAGGGGATGAGTTATGTTTATTGTTGTTATTATAAAAATTGTTTTCTTTTTCAGCCCGGGAGTGCTGAATATAACTGGGGAGGATGTGTAGCCCATCTGCGCTTGGTGCCACATGTACCCAGGAGGATGCACAGAAAGGTAATTCACAATCACCTGATAAGCACACAACACTTGACATTTTTCCTGGTTCCACCAGAGGGAGCCCTTGAGACAGCAGTGAGATGAAGACAGTCTAGCTGAACGTTAGCGAGTCGTTGGTGTTACCTCAGAACAGCAGAGGATCTCAGAACGCAGTTACCTCAGATGAGCTGTGAGGGAGAGATAAAAACTCCTCAGAACACCGGGGAGAGACTCCTGTCAGATTAGCCTGAGGGCTGAGGAAGTTTGAGCGAGAAGCTGACATCTACTGCTGCCTGTGCTTATGCTAAGTGTGCGAGTAGGACGACAGGCAAGTGGAGAAAGGAAAAGAGAGAGTGACAGAGGTCAACCAGCATTGATAGCTAACCTCCACTCTGCACTACCGGACACCGGGTCCGAGCTTGCTAGTATCTTCACAGCTAGTGGGAAAAACCGGAGACCCTGGACTTCAAGTCGCAGGGCCCAGCAGTGCTGATATGTAACTGAGGTTAGGAAGATGGGGGTCTGGCAGGTACCGCCATAGAGACACTGTTCTGTCCACAAGAAGACCTCATCACAAGATCAGCCGGGCGTAGCAAGGAGAAGGAGTTAAACGTTGTTTTATGCAAGTTAGAAACTCACACACATCAAAAAGTAAGGAGGCCTTACACCTACTCAGTGATTACTGGACGTGCATCCTCCACCCTGAGCAGCTTCCCGGACGTGCCTGCAAATATCACCAGTAAAGGTACGGAAAGAGACTCATTGTGTGTGTCTGCCTTATTGCTTGCACCCCTGCACCGCCATATACCTCGAGGGATCAGTCTTACCTGTGGAAGACTTAACACCTTGCTGCCCAGTAACAACCCCTCAGAGGATTCACCCTGCAGTGTTGGTCACCCTGACCAGGAACCACAGGTGGCGTCACGAACATTCTATAATCCCCTGTAAATATCCCCCTTGAATGAGCGCCCAGGGCAACGGACCGAGCCACGCTACCCGTGACCTCTCCCCCATTGAAGTGAACGGGCTCGGTGCCGAGTACCCCAAGCCCTGTACGTGCGACTCACATGCACACAGCAAATTTTTTTTTTCACAGATAAACATTGTTTTGATACACACTTGCGGATTTATTGCGGATCCACAGTGGAAAATCCGCTGCGGATCTGCAATAAATCCACAACGTGTGCACACAGCCTTAAAGGTTGTAATTAAAATGCTGAAAGGTGTTTTTCCTTTAATTGTGTTCTGAGATGCACATACATTCCTGGCTGTTGTTAGAAGCAATGTTTAAGAGTAGCTGTAACGGATCTTGCACATGAACATCATTCCCATCTATCTTCCTCAGACCACATTGAGAATATGCCTCTTTATGAGTTTTTAAAAGCATCTAGGCTCCATTTATGGCTGAGTCAAATGTTTGTTCCATAGGTGGTAGATCTCTTTTCTGCTAACAATCAGTAAGTTTTGGAAACCCATTGGATATATATAAAGCTACAGCTTTTAGCCCCTTGGTGACCGGGCCAAGTTTTTAAAATCTGACCAGTATCACTTTATGTGGCAATAACTCTAGAACTCTTTAACATATCTGAATGATAATAATAATAATTTTATTTCTATAGCGCCAACATATTCCGCAGCACTTTACATTATAGAGGGGACTTGTACAGACAATAGACAATAGACATTACAGCATAACAATAAACACATAGATCATAATAGATACCAAGAGGAATGAGGGCCGTGCTCGCAAGTTTATAATCTACGAATGATTTTGAGTTTATTTTTTGTGACACGTTAAAGTGTATGATTATGTATTATTTATAAAAATATCAGAAATTTTACAAAAATTTCCACAAATTTGCAATTTTTGAACATTGAATGATTAACCCTTTTAATCCATATAGTCATACCAGGTAAAAACATTAATAAATAACAATTATCTGATGACTGCTTTACATTAGCACCATGAGTAAAATGTTGTTTTATTTTGTTAACATTTTAGAAAGTTTTCAAATGTTGCAGTAATTTTTCATGTTTTAAAGGAAATTTACAAAACTTATTTTTAGGGACATTTAGGGATTAAGTTTTGAAGTGACTTTGGTTGTCCTATATAATGAAAACCCCCAAAAGTGATACCATTTTAAAAACTCCACCCCTCAATGTATTCAAAATTTTTACAGGTAGTTCATTAACCCTTCAGGTGCTTTTCAAAAATTAATGCAAAGTGGCATAACAGGAATGAAGAAGTGTATTTTTACCTTCAAAATGTTGATAATTTCTAAACAAGCCACTCTAGCCAGTAGACTTTAAGGGCATTATTTGGCCATGAATTGGCATGGCAAGCATCAGGACCATACCATCAGTATCTCAGGGTTCCGATGGGGTAGAGAGGGAGCCCCCACACTCTTTTAACCATCTTGATGCTGTAGTCTTTATTGACAGCAGCATTTAAGGGTTTAAACAACTATAGTCAGGACTAACACTAATCATGGCTGATACAGCAAGTTGTCAGCTATAGTGTACAGGTGATAGCTACAGGATTGTAACCCGTCGGAGGATGCTAGTCTAATTATACTTTGTTGGGGCATAGTTCATATAACACCCTTATGCCTGTATTTCCTCATTAAATAGTAATATTTTAATTTGTTTTGTTAGAACCTTGCATTGTTGGTTCCTCTGTTCCTCCTCATGAAAATGTATGATAAATGATGACAACTGGGTGCTACCATTTCACTTACAGTTGGTCAAATTCTACTTATCTTGAC
The DNA here is from genome assembly GCA_033576555.1 of Oophaga sylvatica. Taxonomy (NCBI): domain Eukaryota; kingdom Metazoa; phylum Chordata; class Amphibia; order Anura; family Dendrobatidae; genus Oophaga; species Oophaga sylvatica. Next base: position 213,605,962 of record JARQOD010000003.1, on the reverse strand, counting down.
ACTGTAATAACACAAGAAAGAGCTAGACAGCTCACAAATAGTGATGAGCTACCCCCGTAGTGTTCGAGTTCGGTTCGGTTCGCCGAACAGCCGTGTGTTCGACAAACTGTTCGGCGAACAGTTCGGCGAACACCGTCGAACACTGTTAAAACCAATGGCAGGCAAACCAAAACACATAGAAACACAAAAAAAAACACATAGAAAACACTTCAAAGGTGTCCAAAAGCTGACAAATTGCTCACAAGACACAACTAACACATGGAAAAGTAACAAGTGCATATAGGCATGCGAAAAGAAAAGAGGTGGAGGTGTAAAAGGAGGGGGAGACACAGATATAGGCATTCATGCCCTTCTAAAACCAAAAAAGTGCCAAGCCGACATGGCCAGTCCGTTCCTGCCTGTGCGACCTGCGTGTCGCCGGGTTTGTGCCAGAGCTGCGGTGGACCCTGACGGCCAGCCCTCCTCTCCCAATACTGGTGCATGTTCGCTGGTGGGTCGAACGAGCCCCCCTGCGGTGGAGGCAGGTTTAAGCTTTTTTATTTAACCCCTTCACCCCCAAGGGTGGTTTGCACGTTAATGACCGGGACAATTTTTACAATTCTGACCACTGTCTCTTTATGAGGTTATAACTCCGGAACGCTTCAACGGATCTTCGCGATTCTGAGATTGTTTTCTCGTGACATATTGTACTTCATGTTAGTGGTAAAATTTCTTCCATATAACTTGCGTTTATTTTTGAAAAATACGCAAATATGGCGAAAATTTTGAAAATTTAGCAATTTTCAAACTTTGAATTTTTATTCCCTTAAAACAGAGAAATATGTAACACAAAATAGTTAAGAAATAACATTTCCCACATGTCTACTTTACATCAGCACAATTTTGGAATCAAAATTTTTTTTTGTTAGGAAGTTATAAGGGTTAAAAGTTGACCAGCGATTTCTCATTTTTACAACAAAATTTACAAAGCCATTTTTTTTAGGGACCACCTCACATTTGAAGTCACTTTGAGGGGTCTACATGACAGAAAATACCCAAAAGTGACACCATTCTAAAAACTGCACCCCTCAAGGTACTCAAAACCACATTCAAGAAGTTTATTAACCCTTCAGGTGCTTCACAGGAACTAAAGCAACGTGGAAGGAAAAAATGAATATTTAACTTTTTAGCCACAAAAATGATCTTTTACAAACTTTTTTTTTATTTTCACAAGGGTAAAAGGAGAAAATGGACAGATAAGGTTGTTATGCAATTTCTCCTGAGTACGCCAATACCCCATATGTGGGGGAAAACCACTGTTTGGGCACACGGCAGAGCTCGTAAGGGAAGGAGCGCCGTTTGACTTTTTCAAACTAAAATTGGCTGGAGTTGAGATTGGACGCCATGTCGCGCTTGGAGAACCTCTGATGCGCCTAAACAGTGGAAACCCCCCACAAGTGACACCATTTTGGAAACTAGACCCCCTAAGGTACTTATCTAGATCTGTTGTGAGCACTTTGAACCCCCAAGTGTTTCACAAAAGTTTATAATGCCTGGGTGTGAAAAAAAAAAAAAAAAAATTCCACAAAAATGATTTTTTAGTCCTACATTTTTGAATTTTCCCAAGGAAATTGGACCCCAAAAGTTGTTGTCCAATTTGTCCTGAGTACGCTGATACCCCATATGTGGGGGTGGAAAACTGTTTTGGCGCACGGCAGGGCTTGGAAAGGAAGTAGTAACGTTTTGGAATGCAGACGTTGATGGGGGTCATGTTCCGTTTGCAGTGCCCCAGATGAGCCTAAACAGTGGAAATCCCCCACAAGTGACCCCATTTTGGAAACTAGACCCCCTAAGGAACTTATCTAGATCTTTGGTGAGCACTTTGAACCCCCAAGTGCTTCACACAAGTTTATAATGCCCGGGCATGAAAATAAAAAATCCTATTTTTTTCCCACAAAAATTATCTTTTAGTCACTAATTTTTTATTTTCCCAAGGGTATCAGGAGAAATTGGACCACATAAGTTGTTGTCCAATTTGTCCTGAGTACGCTGATGCCCCATATGTGGGGGGAACCACTGTTTGGGCGCACGGCAGAGCTCGGAAGGGAAGGAGCACCATTTGACTTTTTCCAACCAAAATTGGCTGGAATTGAGATTGGATGCCATGTTGCATTTGGAGAGCCCCTGATGTGCCTAAACAGTGGAAACCCCCCACAAATGACCCCATTTGGGAAACTAGACCCCCTAAGGAACTTATCTAGATCTTTGGTGAGCAATTTGAACCCTCAAGTGCTTCACACAAGTTTATAACGTAGAGCCGTAAAATTTAAAAATCATATTTTTTCCACAAAAATGATCTTTTCACCCAAATTTTTATTTTTCCAAGGGTAACAAGACTCCAAAAGTTATTGTGCAATTTGTCCTGAGTACACTGATACCCCATATGTGGGGGTATACCACTGTTTGGGTGCATGGCAGAGTTTGGAAGGGAAGGAGCGCCGTCTCACTTTTTCAACGCAGAATTGGCTGGACGCCATGTCGTGTTTGGAGAGCTCCTGATCTGCCTAAACAGTGGAAACCCCCCACAAATGACACCATTTTGGAAACTAGACCCCTCAAGGAACTTATCTAGATGTGTGGTGAGAACTTTGAACCCCCAGGTGTTTCACTAAAGTTTATAACGTACAGCCTTAAAATAAAAAATCCTTTTTTTTTTTTACAAAAATGATTTTTTCGCCCCCAATATTTTATTTTCACAAGGGTAACAGAAGAAACTGGAACCCAAAAGTTGTTGTCCAATTTGTCCTGAGTACGCTGATACCCAATATGTAGGAGAAAACTACTGTATGGGTGCACGTCAGGGCTCGGAAGGGAAGTAGTGACGTTTTGGATTGCAGACTTTGATGGAATGGTCTGGGGGCGTCATGTCGCATTTGGAGAGCCCCTGATACGCCTAAACAGTGGAAACCCCCCACAAGTGACCCCATTTTGGAAAATAGACCCCACAAGGAACTTATCTAGATGTGTGGTGAGCACTTTGAACCCCGAAGTGCTTCACAGAAGTTATAACGCACAGCCGTAAAAATAAAAAATCCTTTTTTTTTTTTACAAAAATGATTTTTTCGCCCCCAATATTTTATTTTCACAAGGGTAACAGGAGAAATTGGACCCCAAAAGTTGTTGTCAAATTTGTCCTGAGTACGCTGATACCCAATATGTGGGAGAAAACTACTGTATGGGCGCATGTCAGGGCTCGGAAAGGGAAGTAGTGACGTTTTGGATTGCAGACTTTGATGGAATGGTCTGGGGCGTCATGTCGCATTTGGAGAGCCCCTGATGCGCCTAAACAGTGGAAACCCCCCACAAGTGACCCCATTTTGGAAAATAGACCTCACAAGGAACTTACCTAGATGTGTGGTGAGCACTTTGAACCCCGAAGTGCTTCACAGAAGTTTATAACGCACAGCCGTAAAAATAAAAAATCCTTTTTTTTTTACAAAAATGATTTTTTCGCCCCCAATATTTTATTTTCACAAGAGCAACAGGAGAAATTGGACCCCAAAAGTTGTTGTCCAATTTGTCCTGAGTACGCTGATACCCAATATGTGGGAGAAAACTACTGTATGGGCGCATGTCAGGGCTCAGAAAGGGAAGTAGTGACGTTTTGGATTGCAGACTTTGATGGAATGGTCTGGGGCGTCATGTCGCATTTGGAGAGCCCCTGATGCGCCTAAACAGTGGAAATCCCCAACAAGTGACCCATTTTGGAAAATAGACCCCACAAGGAACTTATTTAGATGTGTGGTGAGCGCTATGAAGCCCCAAGTGCTTCACAGAAGTTTATAATGTACAGCCGTAAAAACAAAAAAATCTTATTTTTTTTTACAAAAATAATATTTTCGCCCCCAGTTTTTTATTTTCCCAAGGGTAACAGAAGAAATAGGACAAATTTCACAATAACTCTTGGGGTCCAGAGTACGCTGATACCCCATATGTGGGGATAAACTACTGTTTGGACGCATGGCAGAGCTCAGAAGTGAAGGAACACCGTTTGACTTTTTCAACGCAGAATTGGCTGGAATGGAGATCAGACGCCATGTCACATTTGGAGAGCCCCTGATGTGCCTAAACAGCGGAAACCCCCCAATTCTAACTCCAACCCTAACCCCAACACACCCCTAACTCTAGTCCCAACCCTAATCCCAACCCTAACCCTAATCCTAACTCTAACCCTAATCCTAACTTTAGCGCCAACCCTAACCCTAACTTTAGCCGAAACCCTAACCCTAACCCTAATGGGAAAATGGAAATAAATACATTTTTTTTATTTTATTATTTTTCCCTAACTAAGGGGTGATAAAGGGGGGTCTTATTTACTATTTATAGCGGTTTTTATGATTGGCAGCTGTCACGCTAAAAGACGCTTTTTATTGCAAAAAGTAGTTTTTTGCATCACCACATTTTGAGAGCTATAATTTTTGCATATTTTGGCCCACAGAGTCATGTGAGGTCTTAATTTTTGCGGGACGAGGTGACGCTTTTATTGGTACCATTTTTGAGCACGTGACATTTTTTGATCGCTTTTTATTTCGATTTTTGGGAGGTTAGAATGAACAAAAATCACCAATTCATGAATTTCTTTTGGGTGAGGCGTTTTTATTGTTCCGCGTGTGGTAAAATCGATAAAGCAGTTTTATTCTTCGGGTCAGTACGATTATGGCAATACCTCATTTATATAATTTTTTTATGTTTTGGCGCTTTTATAGAATAAAAACAATTTTATATAAAAAATAATTATTTTTGCATCGCTTTATTCTGCGAGCTATAACTTTTTTATTTTTTGCTGATGATGCTGTGTGACGGCTCGTTTTTTGCGGGACAAGATGACGTTTTCAGCGGTACCATGTTTATTTATATCCGTCTTTTTGATCGCGTGTTATTCCACTTTTTGTTCAGCGGTATGATGATAAAGCACTGATTTTTTGCTTCGTTTTTATTTTTTATTTTTTAAGGGGTTCACAAAAGGGGTTAACTAGTGGGACAGTTTTATAGGGGGGGGTCGTTACGGACGCGGCGATACCATATATGTGTACTTTTATTGTTTTATTTTTTTTATTTACAATAAGTAATGAATTTATTGGGGAATATTTTTTTTTTTTTTTTTTTTTTTTTTTGGTTTTTTTTACACATGTTTATTTTTACTTTTTTTTACTTTTTTACTTTGTCCCAGGGTGGGACATCACTGTATTTCATCAGATCGCTGGTGTGACAGTGTGCACAGCACTCTGTCACACCAGCGATGTGACAGGCAGTGCAGGACGCTTCCTCATGCCTGCTCTCGGCAGGCACTGAGGAAGCCGCCTCCCTCCAGGACCCCAGCGCCATCTTGGATCCGGGTCCTGGGAGGGAGGAAGCCCTCAGAGCAGCGCGATCACATCGCGCTGCTCTGAGGGTCTCAGGGGGGCGCGCAGGGAGCACCCACCCTGCGCGATCCTCCCCTGTGCCCCCAGCACACCGCGATCATGTTTGATCGCGGTGTGCAAGGGGTTAATGTGCCGGGAGCGGTCCGTGACCGCTCCTGACACACAGTCACGGGTGTCAGCTGTGATAATCAGCTGACACCCGGCGGCGATTAGCTGCGCTCTCTCCGGGAGCGCAGCTAATCGCCTATGACGTACTATCCCGTCCATGGTCAGAATGGCACGGGTTTTATGGACGGATAGTACGTCTAATGTCAGAGAGGGGTTAAATTGTCTCTCTAATTTGAATGAGTACACTTTAAATCCTTTTACAAGGATCTATTGGAGGGCAAGTCTCATGCCAGCAGCCGCAGTAATGCCAGGTCCAGTAGCGTCCAGTAAAGCTGCTGCAGTTAAAAAGCTTTTATAAGGATCGAGCTTGGCGGTCCACCGCAAGGCGTCCTACCGCCACTCACAGCCCCTGTGCCTTGGGGTGCCTCCCCGATGCTCTTCACTGATTGTCCCGGGGGCCCGAAGCATTTCCTTTGAAAAAATTAAGTGTTCAAACTACAGGTGGTGTAGCTTGCTTAACAGCTGTGTTAATCCGCTGACTAGCAGACACTGCTACTAGGCCCAAAATTATTGTCGATTTTTCGGAAAAACCGAACTCTTCGAAATCTAGTTGCCCCCAGAAACACAACTCTCAAGCCTTATCTTCATCTGCAACCTGGATAAATTCTAATCCGGGTTGTTTTGCATGTAGGACCTCTAAGTGTTTATGTTGCGTCTCTATTATGAATGGGGTGCAAGAATTTCAATCTCGTACCACAGGCACCAGTTTTAAAATCAACTGTCATGTCAATTGCCAATCGTGCTACATTATTTGTTTAATTGAGTGCGGTTGTGGGTTGCAGTACATCGGTCGGACGATACAGACGATGCATGCAAGGCTCAACAAGCACCGTCAAAATATCCGAAATGGGTTCATGCTACACAGTCTCTCAAAACATTTCTCCCTAGTGCACCAAAAGAATTTGAATTTGTTAAAACTCACTGTTATTGACCAGATACCAGATGATATGCCTGATCGGTATAATAATCTAATAAGAAGGGAGAGTTTCTGGATTTTAACCCCTTCATGACCCAGCCTATTTTGACCTTAAAGACCTTGCCATTTTTTGCAATTCTGACCAGTGTCGCTTTATGAGGTAATAACTCAGGAACACTTCAACGGATCCTAGCGATTCTGAAACTGTTTTTTCGTGACATATTGGGCTTCATGTTAGTGGTAAATTTAGGTCGATAATTTTTGCCTTTTTGTGAAAGAATGGAAATTTGGCGAAAATTTTGAAAATTTTGCAATTTTCAAATTTGAATTTTATTACGTTAAACCGGAGAGTTATGTGACACAAAATAGTTAACAAATAACATATTCCATATGTCTACTTTACATCAGGACAATCGTGGAAACAAAATTTTTTTTTGTTAGGAAGTTATAAGGGTTAAAAGTTGACCAGCGATTTCTCATTTTTACAATAAAATTTACAAAACCATTTTTTTTATGGACCACCTCACATTTGAAGACACTTTGAGGGGTCTACATGATAGAAAATATCCAAAAGTGACACTATTCTAAAAACTACACCCCTCAAGCTACTCAAAACTACATTCAAGAAGATAATTAACCCTTCAGGTGCTTCACAGGAACTAAAGCATCGTGGAAGGAAAAAGTGGACAGTTTAATTTTTCCAACAAAAATTTTCTTTTAGCCTCACTTTTTTCATTTTCACATGGGCAACAGGACAAAATGGATTTTAAAATTTGTTGGGCAATTTATCCTGAGTACACAGATACCTCATATGTGGTCATAAACCACTGTTTGGGCGCACGGCAGGGCTCAGAAGGGAGGAGCGCCATTTGACTATTTGACTTTTTGAATGGAAAATATGCTGGAATATTTAGCGGTTGCCATGTCGCATTTGGAGAGTCCCTGTGTGCCTAAACATTGGAGCTCCCCCACAAGTGACCCCATTTTGGAAACTAGACCCCCAAGGAACTTATTTAGATGCATAGTGAGCACATTGAACCCCCAGGTGCTTCACAAATTGATTCGTAAAAAAGAAAGTACTTTTTTTTCACAAAAATTTTATTTCAGCCTCAGTTTTTTCATTTTCACATGGGTAACAGGATAAAATGGATCCTAAAATTTGTTGGGCAATTTATCCTGAGTACACAGATACCTCATATGTGGTCATAAACCACTGTTTGGGCGCACGGCAGGGCCCAGAAGGGAAGGAGAGCCATTTGACTTTTTGAATGGAAAATATGCTGGTATATTTAGCGGTTGCCATGTCGCATTTGGAGAGTCCCTGTGTGCCTAAACATTGGAGCTCCCCCACAAGTGACCCCATTTTGGAAACTAGACACCCAAAGGAACTTATCTAGATGCATAGTGAGCACTTTGAACCCCCAGGTGCTTCACAAATTGATCTGTAAAAAAAAGAAAGTACGGTACTTTTTTTTCACAAAAATTTTATTTTAGCCTCAGTTTTTTCATTTTCACATGGGCAACATGATAAAATGGATCCTAAAATTTGTTGGGCAATTTATCCTGAGTACACAGATACCTCATATGTTGTCATATACCACTGTTTGGGTGCACGGCAGGGCCCAGAAGGGAAGGAGCACCATTTGACTTTTTGAATGGAAAATTAGCTCCAATCGTTAGCGGACACCATGACGGGTTTGGAGAGCCCCTGTGTGCCTAAACAGTGAAAAAAAAACACATTTAACACCTTATGGAACTTATCTAGATGTGTTGTGAGCACTCTGATCCCCCAAGTGCTTCACAGAAGTTTAGAACGCAGAGCAGTGAAAATAAAAAAAATCATTTTTTTCCTCAAAAATGATTTTTTAGCCCGCTATTTATTATTTTCACAAGGGTAACAGGAGAAATTGGACCACAAAAGTTGTTGTGCAATTTGTCCTGAGTACACCAATACCCCATATGTGGGGGGGGAACCACTGTTTTGGCACATGGGAGAGCTCAGAAGGGAAGGAGCGCCATTTTGTGAATGCAGACTTGATGGAATGTTCTGCAGGATCATGTTGCATTTGCAAAGCCCCTGATGTGCCTAAACAGTAGAAACCCCCCACAAGTGACCCCATTTTGGAAACTAGACCCCCAAGGTGCTTATCTAGATGTGTAGTGAGCACTTTGAAACCCCCAAGTGCTTCACAGAAGTTTATAAACGCAGAGCAGTGAAAATAAAAAAATAATTTTTGTTTCTCAAAAATCATTTTTTAGCCCGCTATTTTTTATTTTCCCAAGGGTAACAGGATAAATTGGACCCCAAAAGTTGTTGTCCAGTTTGTCCTAAGTACGCTGGTACCCATTATGTGGGGAGGAACCACTGTTTGGGCACACGTCAGGGCTCGGAAGGGATGTAGTGACCTTTGAAATGCCGACTTGATGGAATGGTCTGCGGGCATCTTGTTACGTTTGCAGAGCCCCTGATGTGCCTAAACAGTAGAAAACCCCGCACAAGTGACGCCATTTTGGAAACTAGACCCCCCAAGGAACTTATCCAGATGTGTGATGAGCACCTTGAACCCCCACATGCTTCACAGAAGTTTATAATGCAGAGCCGTGAAAATAAAAAAATCATTTTTTTCCTCAAAAACTGATTTTTTTAACCCGCAATTTTTATTTTCACAAGGGTAACAGGAGAAATTGGACCACTAAGTTGTTGTACAGTTTGTCCTGAGTACACTGGTACCCCATTTGTGGGTGGAATCCACTGTTCGGGCACACGTTGGGGCTCGGAAGGGAAGTAGTGACGTTTTGAAATGCCAATTTGATGGAATGGTCTGCGGGCGTCATGTTACGTTTGCAGAGCCCCTGATGTGCCTAAACAGTAGAAACTCCCCACAAGTGACCCCATTTTGGAAACTAGACCCCGCAAGGAACTTATGTAGATGTGTGGTGAGCACTTTGAACCCCCAAGGGCTACACAGAAGTTTATAACGCCCAGGCATGAAAATAAAAAAATCATATTTTTTCCACAAACATGATCTTTTAGTCCCCAATTTTTTTATTTTCCCAAGGGTAACAGGAGAAATTAGACCCCAAACGTTGTTGTCCAATTTGTCCTGAGTACGCTGATATCCTATATGTGGGAGAAAACTACTGTATGGGCACACGTCAGGGCTTGGAAGGGAAGTAGTGACGTTTTGAAATGCCGACTTGATGGAATGGTCTGCGGACATCATGTTACGTTTGCAGAGCCACTGATGTGCCTAAACAGTAGAAACTCCCCCCATGTGACCCCATTTTGGAAACTAGATCCCCCAAGGAACTCCTCTAGATTTGTGGTGAGCACTTTGAATCTCCAAGTTCATCACAGAAGTTTATAACGCAGAGCCGTGAAAATAAAAATTTTTTTTTTTTCCACAAAAATAATATTTTTAGTCCTCAATTTTTTTTCCCAAGGGTAAAAGGAGAAATTAGAACCCCAAAGTTGTTGTGCAATTTTTCCTGAGTACGCTGAAACCCCATATGTGGGGGTAAACCACTGTTTGGGTACACGTCGGGGCTCGGAATAAAGGGAGCACTGTTTAACTTTTTGAACGCAAAATTTGCAGGAATCAATGGTGGCGCCATGTCGCGTATGGAGACCCCTGATGTGCCTAAATAGTGGAAACCGCTCAATTCTAACTCCAACCCTAACCCCAACACACCCCTAATCCCAACCCTAGCCTTACACACCCCTAACCCTAATCCAAACCCTAACCACAAGCCTAACCCTAATCCCAATCCTAACCCCAAAACATCCCTAACAATTATCCTAACTCTAACCCTAACCACAAACCTAACCCTAATCCCAACCCTAACCCTAATTCCAACCCTAACCCTAATTCTAACCCTAACCCAAATTCCAACCCTAACCCAAATTCTAACCCTAACCCTAATTCTAACCCTAATGCTAACCCTAGCCCTAGTTCTAACCCTAACCCTAGTTCTAACCCTAACCCAAAGGCTGGGTTCATATTGCGTTTTGCCAGCCTGTTCAACACATAGCGTTGACTGGCTGGTAACGGTATAGTATAACGCGATCGTGTTATGCTATACCCACTAGCGCAGATGAATCAGCAGGCCAGCGTCCGAGGCTCCGTCACTGAATAACGGCACGTCGCGAATGCATGCCGCTTTACGGCATGCGTTGCGATGCGCACACAAATGGGGTGAATGGCAGCATTAACGGACTGCGTTACACCGCGTTATACCGTGGTGTAACGCAGTCCGTCTAATGGACTGCCATAACGCAATATGAACCCAGCCTAATTCTAACCCTAAGGCTGGGTTCATATTGTTCCAAGGCAGTCCGTTAGACGGACTGCGCACACCGCGGTCTAAATCGGTGTAACGCAATCCATTAACGCTGGCATTTAACCCCATTGTTCGGCGCATTGCGACGCATGCCGTAAAGCGGCATGCGTTCGCGACGTGCCATCATTCAGTGACGGAGCGTCGGACGCGGCCTGCAGCGTCTTAGCTCCGTCACCGCTAGGACAGATGAATCATCAGCTGATTCATCTGCGCTAGCGGGTATGCATAACGCGATTGCGTTATGCTATGCCGTTACCAGCCCGTCAACGCTATGCGTTGAACGGGCTGGTTTACCGCAATGTGAACCTACCTAGCCTAACAGGAAAAAAAGAAAAAAAAAATTTTCTTTATTTTATTTTTTGTCCCTACCTATGGAGGTGATAAAGGGTGCCTTTATTTACATTTTTTTTTATTTTGATCACTGTGAGAGATTATCACAGTGATCAAAATAAATTTATGGACTCAGAGGGCGCACTGCGTATTCTCCAAGATGGCGGCACCCATGAAGATTCCCGGACAGACGCCGGGACGGATCCAGGGACACCAGAGGACCGGGAGAGGTGAGTAGTGGGGGTCGGAAGGTGAGTAGTGGGGGCAGAAGGTTGAAGGGGGGATTGGAAGGCGGGTGGAGCACAGGCAAGGAGGAGGGGAGCAGAAAGTGACGGCGGTGACCGTTCGCCGCCGTGACTTGGTGTAGGGAGGGTCGGAACTCTGTGTCCAGCCATGGCAGATGCTATTGCAGCGTCGGCCATGACTGGACACAGATTGCTTTGATTGGCTGTTTCACTTTTAACAGCCAATTAGAGAGATCGTAGCCACGTGGGGGTTAAGCCAACCCCCCTGTGGTGAATCACAAAGGGTCTCGTGCCTGTGGGTCGGGTGACCTTTCAGTGACCCCGGTCACCCGGCCCGCAGGAACGCGATCCTTTCATGACACAGGGTATGCGTCACAGATCGGATTGGCACCGACTTTCATGACGCATACGCTGTGTCACAGGTCGGGAAGGGGTTAAATTTGGTACACTGGCCCCTGAGGGGTTAAACCTCACTATTGAAAAAGTCACGTAATATATGCATTTTGAGATTTATTTATTTATTTTCATTTATTTTTCCTTATGTAAATTGTTTTTATGTCGTTTTTAGGTTGGTTTTATTCAATTTATCTGTTTGTTTTTTTTTCTTTTTTGCAGTCATATTTGCATTTTTAATCATGTGGGTGTTCTGATTAATTGCCTTTTTATTTTCATTTGCTGCTCCACCTTTATATAGCTTTCCTACTCCATTCTATGTATAACTGCCACCTAAGGAAGACAGAGCTATTCCGTTGAAACGCGTTGTGGATATCAATAAATGAAGACTTTTTAATATCAGCTGAATTGTGTCCCTCGCGCTCCTTATGACCGGATTGCTTTATCATCACTTATGTCTGATCCTCTCTTGAGGTACCCGGCCGGAGCTGCAGCGGACAATCTTAATCTCATCTGCCTTTATCGCCAGCCTGGCGCTCCTTTGAAACCGTCTATCTGAATTTGGTTGCAAAATTATTGTCTGGGTTAGATGCAGATAAAAATTTGTAATTATATCTACAGCCGGTGGCTACTCCGCTGACTAGCAGACACTGCTACTAGGCCCAAAATTATTGTCTGGGTTAGATGCAGTTAAAAATTTGTAATTAGATCTACAGCCGGTGGCTACTCCGCTGACTAGCAGACACTCAAGCTTTGTAGCACACCTCTGATTCCCAGGCTATAGTATGAGTAAACAGCTCTAGTCTTCACACTCAACCATCTGTGTTACCCCAAGCCATAGTGTATGTAGTTTCTTACGGTTAAAAGGGGGGTGGGGAAAGACCCAACCCACCTGTAATTGACGATGCCAACGTCACGTAAAACACAGCAAGGGGACTCCAAAAAGAGTCTCCATTTTTTCCAAAAATTTGGGGCACAGACACCACTTAAGTAGCATCAATTGCCCCAGAGTTGCTTAAAACGGTTGCTGAGGTGATTTGAACAAATCCTCAAGCTTTTACTCTCCCCAGGATGACACAGGGGTAGAAAAGTCCTTGCGGATCCATGATTTGTTCATCTTTATGAACGTGAGTCTGTCTACATTCTCAGTGGACAGCAGCGTGCGCTTATCTGTCAGACTCAGCACACCACCAGCAGCGCTGAACACACGTTCAGAGAGAACAAAAATTATTATTAATTTGAAAGCTGGTGGAGCTTAGTATAGATGGCCTAATACAATGAGTACCACAGACTGCTACTATGCCCAAAATTATTGTCCAGGCAAGGTGCAAATAAAAATTCTTTTCTTTTTAAACTCTGGTGGAGCTTTGTATAGATGGCCTAATACAATGAGTACCACAGACTGCTACTATGCCCAAAATTATTGTCCAGGCAAGATGCAGATAGAAATTCTTTTTTTTTTTAAGGCTGGTGGAGCTTTGTATAGATGGCCTAATACAATGAGTACCACAGACTGCTACTATGCCCAAAATTATTGTCCAGGCAAGATGCAGATAAAAATTCTTTTGTTTTTAAACTCTGGTGGAGCTTTGTATAGATGGCCTAATAGAATGAGTACCACACACTGCTACTATGCCCAAAATTATTGTCCAGTCGAGATGCAGATAATTTTTTTTTTTTTTTTTTTTTTTTTAACGCTGGTGGAGCTTTGTATAGATGGCCTAATACAATGAGTACCACAGACTGCTACTATGCCCACAATTATATTACAGGCAAGATGCAGCCAAAAATTATAAGTATTTCAACGCTGGTGGAGCTTTGTATAGATGGCCTAATACAATGAGTACCACAGACTGCTAACTATGCCCACAATTATTCTACAGGCAAGATGCAGCAAAAAATTATGAGTATTTCAATGCTGCTGGACCATTGTATAGATGGCCTAATAGAATGAGTACCACAGACTGCTACTATGCCCAAAATTATTGTCCAGGCAAGATGCAGATAAAAATTCTTTTGTTTTTAAACTCTGGTGGAGCTTTGTATAGATGGCCTAATAGAATGAGTAGCACACACTGCTACTATGCACACAATAAATGAACAGGATAGATGCAGCAAATAATTAGGAGTGATTTGAACGCTGGTGTAGCTGACAAAAAGTGATAGCAACTGCTGTAACCTAGCCCTGAAAAGGGCTGCAATTACAAATAGTCACTGTCCCAAGTTGACCTATCTGTCTATTTAAGACTGAGCACAGACTTGCCTGCTAAAACTGCTAGGATCTGATGTAACGTAGCCCTCAAAAGGGCTGCAATTACGAACTAGTCCCTACTCCCTAAACCTTCCTCTCTATTTCTCAGCTATTTCGCTTGCAAGTCGCAATTGCACAATGCACACACAATATAGCGCTAACAGCAGCAGTGCCGTCTAACACTGAGCTGCAGCAGTGAGAAAATGGTGACGAGGGGGAAATGGCTGGGTCTTATAGGGCAAGGACATGTGACATACACAGCCAATGACACATGCCCTTGCTTGTGTGAAATAAAAGCACCTCGCTCCGTGTGTGCGCTGCTGATAGGCTGACAGGCTGCACCGCCCACTGGAAATGCGGGAAAGAGAAAAAAAAATGGAGATCTTCATTATCTCTGCAGAGATCCATGCCATTCCCCTCCCCCCGCCACGCTGGACACTCAAAATGTGTATTAACAGTGATTCTCAGCATTACTGTGAAAAAATCCAGTGACGATTTAGGTGCACGAACAGTTATCGAACATAACCTCGAACAGCCGGATTTTTTCCAAATCGTTCGGGTTCGTCGAATGACTCGAACACCGCCCAAAACAGCTCGAATTTGAGATTGGTGAACAGTTCGCTTCGAACACCGCTCATCTCTACTCACAAAGTATAAACCTACAATATTTTTTTTATTAGAATTAGATTACAATTCTAGCTAGTTAAAAAACAGAGACTAATAAGCAAAGTTAGGGAGCATAGAGGCTGACAAACAAAAGTGCATAGTGCAGCATCATAGACAATTCAGCCTTAAAAAGCTGCAAGAAATATACCTAAAAAGAGTGATAGGTAAGTACAAAACAATGGAGTTCACACAATATGTGCACAGATTAACCAAACTACTATGACCTAACACATGGTGGCCGATGTAAATCAGGCACAATATTGGCCGGCCGTGAGGGTCTCTAAGCTGAGACAATTAGAATCATAGGACGGGATACCATTTCATGAATACTAGCCAAAAGTGCTTTCAAATTTATGGTACTTACTAGCAGTAATGTCAGTCAGAATGCTCCCCATCGCCCCAACGCATGTTTTGTCAGAACTTCATCAGGAGGTGTGTGTTGGGGGAGGAATGAAGCAAACAAAGTGTTAGGGTTTGCGGATCGCACCAAATATTAATCATGAGGAGGTGCAATCGCAACCCAGGGTCCACTGTGTGGTAATGGAGGAACCAGGGCTAGTAAACAATGGCGGAGCGATGCTGCGTGCAAGCATGGTAAACACACGGAGTTAAAGGTCACGCTGTTTGGAAAGAGTGCAAAGTACCTGCTCAGTTGCTCCACAGAGCGGTACAATAACAGAGCACTCAGAGCTATACCCTAATAGACGTCACAGGAATACAGCAAGTAATGACGCTAGTTGGGGTCCCTGTAGCTACCCCACAGGGAAGTCTAGGCTGGTGGTTGTGCTCGCTCTGACATTCGGTTGTGCCAACTGCACGCACGAACACGTGTAGTCTGGAGTCAGCTGCTGAGCCAAGAGGGAATTCACACCCTACACTGCCTGCCTAGACATTCAATTGCCGCGCTAGTAGCGGCACACATGCACGCAGAGTGGTAACGTATCCACTGATACACACATAGCATAAAGGATCTTAGCGCGCCAACATGCACCCCAAAGACCCTTTTATATGCTCCGCTTAAATCCAGTCAGACAGGACCTTGCTCGTGGACCAATCCGGAACTGCGACATCACCCAAGCAGCTGATGACCGACCAACTAGGGTTGAGCGAAACAGGTCGTTCAATTTCAAAAGTCGCCGATTTTCGCCAAAGTCGGGTTTCATGAAACGAAACCCGACCGTGGCGTGAGTTCGGTCACTCATTGGTGACCATTTTCCCGAAATCGGTTTCCCCCTACTACTTTAAGCGCCTTTTCTCGGCCAATAAGCAAGGGCGCAGGCTGTGGGCAACGCGATGACATGGGCAGCAGCCAGCACCATCTTAGAGAAGGGCATTGCAGCGATTGGCTGGCTTTGTGTGGCATCACAGTGCATATAAAATCCCTCAATGCCGACCGCCATTTTCCTTCTGCCAATCTCAGTGTAGGGAGAGGTTGCTGCTGGTACTTCTCATGAGGGAGAGCGTTAAGGTACTGCCACACTAAGCTATCCCGCTAGCGATCTCGTTAGCGTTGCATACTAATGAGATCGCTAGCGGGATTGTTTCTATATCGCTAAGTGCGGCCACATTTAGCGATATAGTTAACGACGCTATCGCCGTTAGCGATCTTCTTAACGACTTTAGCGGTACAAAAGTACCGCTAAATCGCTAAGAAAAGGTGCCACACTAGCGATATATACTTACCCAGCGGGAGCGCCGACGAGAAAATAGGGTCCGGAACGATTCCAGCGACGAGCGAGATCACAGCAGGAAGCTCGTCGCTGGAAGCTGCCGCACTGAACAATATCGCTAACGGGATCGCTAAATAGTGACGTTTTTTAGCGATCCCGTTAGCGATATTGTTTAGTGTGGCATACCCTTTAGGCAGGGCCCAAAAAAAAAAATCTGCTTGAGCTGATAGCAATTAGCTGTACAGTCACTGTGCAGTGACAGGGGAGGATTTTGGTGTGTGCAGCAACGCTGGTTCTTAGGCTACCTGCCAGTGACAGAGTACAAATTGCTCGTGTGTAGCAGCAGATCTGAATATTAATCTGCCTGCTAAGGGGGAAATTTCTTTGATGGAGCAGCAGAGCTGGTTACTAGGCTGCCTGCTAGTGATAGGGTAGAAATTGCCTGTGTGGAGCAGCAGAGCCGATTAATAGGCTGCCTGCCAGTGATAAGGGGGAAAATTATTTGGTGGAGCAGCAGAGCTGATTACTAGGCTGCCTGCAAGTGACAGAGTACAAATTGCTCATGTGCAGCAGCAGACCTGAATATTAGTCTGCCTGCCAGTGCTAAGGGGGAAATTTCTTTGGTGGAGCAGAAGAGCTGATTACTAGGCTGCCTGCCAGTGATAGGGTAGAAATTGCCTGTGTGGAGCAGCAGAGCCGATTACTAGGCTGCCTGCCAGTGATAAGGGGGAAAATTATTTGGTGGAGCAGCAGAGCTGATTACTAGGCTGCCTGCCAGTGATAGGGTAGAAATTGCCTGTGTGGAGCAGCAGAGCCGATTACTAGGCTGCCTGCCAGTGATAAGGGGGAAAATTATTTGGTGGAGCAGCAGAGCTGATTACTAGGCTGCCTGCCAGTGATAGGGTAGAAATTGCCTGTGTGGAGCAGCAGAGCCGATTACTAGGCTGCTTGCCAGTGCTAAGGGGGAAATTTCTTTGGTGGAGCAGCAGAGCTGATTTTTAGGCTGGCTGCCAGTGAAAAGGGGTAAATTTATTTGGTGGAGCAGCAGAGCTGCCTGCTAGTGAGAAGGGGTAAATTTCTTCCAGTTAACGAGTGTTCATTTTTTCCCACACCGTATAAAGCTGTACGCTCCTCACAGTACCGTGTGCCTGCTTGTATCACGGACAAATACAGGCTGACTATCTGTGTGTGACTCCGGAAATATATACGGAGATTAACAATTCCCCCAACCAGGGCCGGCGTCAGCACCCGGCACACCCGGGCAAGTGCCGGGGCCCTGAGCAGGCGGGGGGCCCACTCGCTGTCTGGCACCCCGATGCCCGTTAGCGGTGTCAGCGCCGCCACTGGGCCCCCCCCACTTGCTCAGGGCCCCGGCAGCAGCCGGCGCAATACTCACCTCTCCCCGTGCCTCCGCTGCCGCAGCTCCGGGCTCCAGGGGGCGCCGGCGCTTCCTCTCACAGCAGCGCCGATGAATGACGTCATCATTCAGCGGCCGGCTGTGGCAGTGAGCGCGCAGACAACGGACAGGTGAGATGTTTGTGTGTGTGTCTGTGTATGTGTCTCTGTGTGTATCAGTGTGTGTATGTAGTGTGGTGCTTTGTGTGTGTGTGTGTGTGTCTGCTGTATGTGTGATGGTGGTGGGGGGAGGGCAGTGATGATGATGATGGGGAGACAATGATGATTGATGATGATGGGCAGGCAATGATATTGATGGGGAGGCAATGATGATTATGGGCAGGCATTGATGATGATGGGCAGGCATTGATGATGATGGGCAGGCATTGATGATGATGGGCAGGCAGTGATGATGATGGGGAGGCGATGATGATAATGGGCAGGCAATGATGATGATGGGCAGGCATTGATGATGATGGGGAGGGGATGATGATGATGGGGAGGCGATGATGATGATGGGGAGGCAATGATGATGATGGGCAGGCATTGATGATGATGGGCAGGCATTGATGATGATGGGCAGGCAATGATGATGATGATGATGGGCAGGCAATGATGATGATAATGGGCAGGCAATGATGATGATGGGCAGGCAATGATGATGATAATGGGCAGGCAATGATGATGATGGGAGTCTTTCCACGATGCCCTTTCCTGAGCCGTAACAGTGCAGAACGCAGCACAGCACAGAGGAGAGCTCCATATTTTGTATGGAGCTTTATATGGGGACCAGTATCCTGTATGGAGCATTATGTTGGATCCAGTATTTTGTATGGAGCATTATTTTGGGGGATGGCGGGGTGACATCCTGCATGGGGTATTATATGGGTGATGAGGGGGAGACTATGTGGTGCCCATAATATTGTATGGAGGACTGTACGGTCCAGTCTGTACTGTGCGCTGTGAGGATTTGGCGGTTTTTGAGCTATTGTACAATTTACAATAGGTATCAGTCATGTAATGGAAGAAGAGAAGTGTTTGGCGTTGTGCTATACCCATATTTCTCTGCAGTATCTGTGCATCATGAATTGTGGTCTGTTTTAAAGGGGCCCACTGAGACTCTTTCGCCCGGGGCCCATAAAAACCAGGAGCCGGCCCTGCCCCCAACACTGTATACAGCTGTGCGCTACTGATACAGTACACTTTTTCGGCCTTTCATATTGTGCTGTTATCCAAACTTGGCCTGTGACAGTGTCAGTTTTTCCTGAAATATATACGGAGATTTACAATTTCCCCAACACTGTATACAGCTGTACGCTACTGAGACAGTACACTTTTCCTGATTTTGATATTTTGGTGCTATCCATACTGGGCCTATGACCGTGTGTCTTACAGCTGAAATATATACGAAGATTTCAAATTCCCCCAACACTGTATACAGCTGTACGCTACTGATCCAGTACACTATTCCTGATTTTGATATTCTATTGTTATCCAGACTGGGCCTGTGGCCGTGTGTCTTATTGCTGAAATATATACAGAGCTTTAAAATTCAAACAACACTGTATACCGCTGTACGCTACTGATCCAGTAAACTATTCCTGATTTTGATTTTCTGGTGTTAGCTAGACTGGGCCTGTGACCGTATGTCTTAGTGCTGAAATATATACGGAGCTTTCAAATTCAAACAACACTGTATACAGCTGTACGCTACTGATACAGTACAGTCATGGACAAAAGTTTTGAGAATGACACAAATATTAATTTTTACAAAGTCTACTGCTTCAACTTTTTCTAATGGCAATTTGCATATACTCCAGAATGTTATAAAGAGTGATCAGCTTAACAGCAATTACTTGCAAAGTCAATATTTGGCTAGAAAATTAACTTTATCCCCAAAACACATTTCAACATTATTGCAGCCCTGCCTTAAAAGGACCAGCTAACCTCTTTTCAGTGATTGCTCCATTAACACAGGTGTGGGTGTTGATGAGGACATGGCTGGAAATCAATCTGTCATGATTAAGTAAGAATGACACCACTGGACACTTTAAAAGGAGGCTGGTGCTTGGCATCATTGTTTCTCTTCTGTTAACCATGGTTATCTCTAAAGAAACACGTGCAGTCATCATTGCAATGCACAAAAATGGCCTAACAGGGAAGAGTATCGCAGCTAGAAAGATTGCACCTCAGTCAACAATCTATCGCATCATCAAGAACTTCAAGGAGAGAGGTTCCATTGTTGCCAAAAAGGCTTCAGGGCGCCCAAGAAAGACCAGCAAGCGCCAGGACTGTCTCTTAAAAGTGTTTCAGCTGCGGGATCGGGCTACCAGCAGTGCAGAGCTTGCTCAGGAATGGCAGCATGCAGGTGTGAGTGCATCTGCACGCACTGTGAGGCGGAGACTCTTGGAGCAAGGCCTGGTCTCAAGGAGGGCAGCAAAGAAGCCACTTCTCTCCAGAAAAAACATCATGGACAGACTGATATTCTGCAAAAGGTACAGGCAGTGGACTGCTGAGGACTTGGGTAAAGTTATTTTCTCTGATGAATCCCCTTTTCGATTGTTTGGGACATCAGGAAAACGCCTCATTCGGAGAAGACAAGGTGAGCGCTACCACCAGTCTTGTCTCATGCCAACTGTTAAGCATCCTGAAACCATTCATGTGTGGGGTTGCTTCTCAGCCAAGGGAATCGGCTCTCTCACAGTCTTGCCTAAAAACACAGCCATGAATAAAGAATGGTACCAGAATGTCCTCCCAGAGTAACTTCTCCCAACCCTCCAAGAGCAGTTTGGCGATCAACAATGCCTTTTCCAGCATGATGGAGCACCTTGCCATAAAGCAAAGGTGATAACTAAATGGCTCAGGGAACAAAACATAGAGATTTTGGGTCCATGGCCTGGAAACTCCCCAGATCTTAATCCCATTGAGAACTTGTGGTCAATAGTGTTGAGCGATACGATACCGCAAGTATCGGGTATCGGCCGATATTAGCTGTTTCGGCCTTTCGATACTTAGTTCCGATATTTTCCATATATCGTATACCGGAATCGGAAGTTCCCATAATTCTTTGAGAGGCAATGTGATTTTAGTCAGCCAATGAGGAATCCTAAGAAGTGTGGGCACATCCTGTACTGCTGCGGTCATGTTAACTAATGGCATGGCTGTGATTGGATGCTGAAATGATGTCAGAATGCACTATAAAAGGCGCCGCCGCCATTTTAGCGTCACTGTGCTGTGAATTCAGTAAGGGACAGAACGCTGCTGTGCTGACTCTGAGGGACAGTTAGAGATTGCGATTTAGTGTACTGTGCTGTAGGCAGGCTAGCACCAACCGCTGTGTAAAGCTTCCTTTTGCCTGCAGTGTTGTTTTAACAGCTCTGCAAGGTGTGTGTGAGTGCAGGGGACGCTGCAGTTTGCTCTGCATGCAACGCTGTCTGTAGGCATCTGCACGTGTCACTCACAGACTCTTTTTTTTTTCTTCAGTGTAATTCTTGCTGCTCCATGCAATTTAACTATTAGTGTGACGCGCTTCCATCCGTATCCAATACATTGGTTGCAAACACTATAGAAGTAGACAAAGGAATAGCCTTTCACAGATTGTGAACAGTTGTGTTTCAGTGTTCACTTCAGTCTGTGTTTTTTATTTTTTGAGTGCACATCACGCTCCAGTTACTTGTTCAAGCACTGCTGCTTGTACTCTGCTGAGCGTGTCTCAGTGCCTCATCCTTTTCATTTCTCTCCAATTGGTTTTGCTCCATTCCATTTAAAATAAATATAATCTATTAGTGTGACGCGCTTCCATCCGTATCCAATACATTGGTTGCAAACACTATAGAAGTAGACAAAGGAGTAGCCTTTCACAGATTGTGAACAGTTGTGTTTCAGTGTTCACTTCAGTCTGTGTTTTTTATTTTTTGAGTGCACATCACGCTCCAGTTACTTGTTCAAGCACTGCTGCTTGTACTCTGCTGAGCGTGTCTCAGTGCCTCATCCTTTTCATTTCTCTCCAATTGGTTCTGCTCCATTCCATTTAAAATAAATATAATCTATTAGTGTGACGCGCTTCCATCCGTATCCAATACATTGGTTGCAAACACTATAGAAGTAGACAAAGGAGTAGCCTTTCACAGATTGTGAACAGTTGTGTTTCAGTGTTCACTTCAGTCTCTGCGTAATAACCACACTTAGGCCTTATAACTTTTCTGACTTTCTTTATCAATCTACCAAGATGAAGAAGGCAGGGAGTAAGGCACGTGGTCGTGGCCGTGGAGTTTCAGCAGGGAGAGGACATGGGGATTCTGTGGCTGCTGCCGCCCTCAGTGACACAGCATCCACCAGTTTTACCCATGAGCGTTCCTTTATGCGCAGTTTGGTAGGAGCTCGGCGTGCCCCCCTGCTGCGGGAAGAACAAATTGAAGCCATTGTTGGTTGGATGGCAGCCAATGCATCGACTTCAATTCCTTCCACCTCCTCTCAGGAACACAACACTGTTGAGCAACCATCTGTCTGTTCACCGCCTGTCAAATTGCCCAGGCAGTCAGAGAGTTCTGTACAGGAGCCAGCTGAGTCTCTGCTTCTGTTCTCAGAATCTGTTGGCTCGCAAACACGGGCACAGGCAAGCAGCATTCTGCAATTTGAAGAAGAGGGAGTATGCAGTGATGCGCAACAGCTGTGTCTCTCTCAATCTGAAGAGGCGGGTGAGCCAGTGCCGATGGACAGCACACCGCAGAACGCATCTTATGATGATGATGAGACTCAGGTGCCAGGTTTTGTGGAGCATGGTGCTGCCCAGACCATCCAACAGCAGAAGGTGTTGGAAGAGGGTAGTGGAGATGATGAAGTCCGAGACCCAACATGGCGTGAGCAACAGGAAGGTGGTGGGAGCAGCTCTGAGGAAGAGATTGTCCCAACGGTACAAAGAGGAGGGAGAGGTAGGCTGCAGACTCGCTTGCCTGTAGCCTCCAGTTTGGCACCTGTTGGGAGCAGTTCTCTTAGAAATGTCAAAATTGGCGCTCCCATGACTTGCACTGCGTGGTCCTTTTTTGACAGACTTGTAGATGATATTTGCTATGTTCAATGCAAGCTGTGTAAGCAAAAAGTTAAAAGAGGTAAAAATATCAGTAACCTGAATACCACAAATATGTGGAAACATGTACGGACAAAGCACGTAGCTGAGTTACAAAGACACACTGGAGATGTAGGCCAACCTACAGCAGCACTTACATCTTCAGGTCGTGTTGGAGCCTCTACCTCCAGCTCACACACACCTGGTTCGGCTTCCTCACAGGATCTCCATGGAAGAACCTCGGTCACTGTTGTCCATAGACAAACTGTTATTCCACCCACAGCAGCAAGTTCACAGTCATCGTCACACTCCCAGACCACAAAACAGCCATCGGTACCACAGGCATGGGATAAAAGACGGCCATACTCGGCAAACCATCCACGAGCACAGGCTCTGAATGCTGGCATTGCAAAACTCCTGTCCCTTGAAATGCTGTCATTCAGGCTGGTGGAGACTGACAGTTTCAGGAACTTTATGGCATTGGCAGTCCCACAATATAATGTGCCAAGCCGATTTTATTTCAGCAGGCAAGCCGTCCCTGCTCTGCAAAAACATGTCGAGGGAAACATTAAACATGCGCTACTAAACGCCGTCAGTAGCAGGGTCCACCTGACCACCGATGCGTGGACCAGTACCCATGGCCAGGGACGATACCTTTCCCTCACTGCCCATTGGGTCAATGTTGTGGAGCCGGGTACAGATCTTGCCAGTGGCGCTGTACGTGTTTTGCCAACTCCAAGGATTGCAGGAATCCAGTCTCTACACATTGATTCCTCCTCCTACTCCAGTTCCTCAGAATCATCGCTGCACGAGCCGTCACGGTATACCTCCACATGGACCCGTGAACGCTTACCTGTTGCGACCGATATGAGCACAGCCGTGGCCAAACGTCAACAGGCCGTCCTGAAATTAATTTCCATGGGGAATCGAAGCCACACAGCGCAGGAGCTCTGGGATGCCATCAAGCAGGAGAGCGACGTGTGGTTTTTGTCAGCTAATCTCCAGCCAGGCTTGGTAGTGTGTGACAATGGCCGAAATCTGGTGGCAGCTCCGGGCCTTGGCAACCTCACTCACATACCATGTCTGGCACATGTGCTCAACTTGGTCGTGCAGAGTTTTTTGAGGGACTATCCGGATCTTGATGCACTGCTGCACAAGGTCCGCCTAGAGTGCGCTCACTTGCGACGTTCCAGCATGGCCAGATCGCGCATTGCAGCTCTGCAAGTCAGATTTCGCCTTCCTGAACATCACATCATATGTGACGTACCCACCAGGTGGAATTCCACCTTACATATGTTGGAGCGGTTGTGTGAGCAGCAGCCAGCAGTAATGGAGTATCAGCTGCAACAGGCGCAATCAACTCGCAATTTGCGCCGTTCACACTTCACCACTACTGAGTGGGCCTCTATGAAGGACATCTGCGACGTTTTGCGTGCGTTTGATGTCTCAACGCGGATGGCGAGTGCAGATGATGCACTAGTCAGCATGACTGTCCCCCTTATCTGCCTGCTTCAGAAATCACTGAAAGCACTAAAGGAAGAGGTTTTGGAAGAGGTGGAGGATGAGGAGTCACAAATTCAATTACCTTCAGGACAGTCATCGCAAAGTGGTTCCTCACAAAGGGCTGGGCAGGGCTCACTTTGTGAGGAGGATGAGGAGGAGGGGGAGGAGTCAATGGAGGAGGAAGAAATCCCTACAGAGGGAGGTACACAACGCTCTAGTCAGTATGTAGAGCGAGGGTGGGGTGATGCAGAGGAGGCAGAGATGACGCCTCTTCCAGAGGACAGCCTTTGTTGGCCATTTGGGAGTCTGCAGCACATGGTTGATTTCATGCTTCAGTGCCTGAGAAACGACCGCCGCATCGCCCACATTCTCACCACGTCAGATTATTGGGTGTACACCCTCCTAGACCCTCGCTACCGGGACAACTTACAAACCCTCATCACACCGGTGAACCGGGACCGTAAAATGCAGGAGTACCAAGACACACTGGTGCAATCCATACTGTTGTACATTCCAGCCGAGAGAGCTGCTGCTGCTGCTACTGCTTTACAAAGCAGCTCTGTGCGTCGAGGCAGTGTAGACACCTCTACAACAAGAGGGAGCACAAGCAGCGCCTCTGCACAGGGCAAGAGCTGTATGTTACAAATGTGGCGAAGTTTTGTGACAGCGCCAGCAAGGTCTACACCATCCGAGACGGCTCCAGTCACCAGGAAGAAACGTTTCCGTAAGATGGTGACAGACTACTTGGCTTTCCCTCTAAGTGTACTCCCAGATGCCTCTTCCCCTTTCAAATTTTGGGTCTCTAAGTTGGATACATGGCCAGAGCTTAGCCAGTATGCATTGGAGGTGCTGGCTTGCCCTGCTGCCAGTGTATTATCTGAGCGCGTCTTTAGTGCTGCAGGTGGTGTAGTAACAGACCGTCGCATGCGACTATCCTCAGAGAATGTAGACCAGCTTACTTTTCTGAAAATGAACAAGGCATGGATCTCACCTGAATTTGCCTGTCCGTTTTCAGATTAAATAACTGTTTGGCAACGTTTTCCATGTCTCCTGTTATGTTCATCTTTCTACCACCTGAACTCTACTCCCTGGGCTACAACACTGCCATTTGTTGCTCGTAAGTAATTGGCAGGGGTACAGACTCCTGACCAGCCTGGTTACAGCACGACAGCTGTTTCCTGGCAGTGTGAACGTCAATTATCCTCCAATAAGTTGTGCTGTCGTGTTGCATTCGGGTTAGCCGACTCTATGGTGCCTGCAGTTTAGGTGATTCCTATGTGTGCTGTGGGATATGTAAATAAAGGCTGTTTCCATTGTGACAATAGGACAAGCACCCACTGTAGGACTGTGTGATTCGGTAACTGCGGACGGCTTGCGTCCTGTCAACTTACATTTTCATGGGTGCGTTCTGCTACCCGTCCGGGGTCCAGTACCGTCAACTGGTTCTCCCCAGTGCCTTTGGCCTAGGTGCCTCCATCTCCGTATCCGAGTTCCACCAACGTCTGCTGGTCCTTGGTAGTGCTTTGGAGCACAGGTACCTCCTGTTTAGTAACCGTGTCACAGTAACGTCAGCTGGTACTCGGTTGTGACATTGCCTCTTTTCCTTCTGCTACCCGTCCGGGGTCCAGTACCGTCAACTGGTTCTCCCCAGTGCCTTTGGCCTAGGTGCCTCCATCTCCGTATCCGAGTTCCACCAACGTCTGCTGGTCCTTGGTAGTGCTTTGGAGCACAGGTACCTCCTGCTTAGTAACCGTGTCACAGTAACGTCAGCTGGTACTCGGTTGTGACATTCCCTCTTTTCCTTCTGCTACCCGTCCGGGGTCCAGTACCATCAACTGGTTCTCCCCAGTGCCTTTGGCCTAGGTGCCTCCATCTCCGTATCCGAGTTCCACCAACGTCTGCTGGTCCTTGGTAGTGCTTTGGAGCACAGGTACCTCCTGCTTAGTAACCGTGTCACAGTAACGTCAGCTGGTACTCGGTTGTGACATTGCCTCTTTTCCTTCTGCTACCCGTCCGGGGTCCAGTACCGTCAACTGGTTCTCCCCAGTGCCTTTGGCCTAGGTGCCTCCATCTCCGTATCCGAGTTCCACCAACGTCTGCTGGTCCTTGGTAGTGCTTTGGAGCACAGGTACCTCCTGCTTAGTAAACGTGTCACAGTAACGTCAGCTGGTACTCGGTTGTGACATTGCCTCTTTTCCTTCTGCTACCCGTCCGGGGTCCAGTACCGTCAACTGGTTCTCCCCAGTGCCTTTGGCCTAGGTGCCTCCATCTCCGTATCCGAGTTCCACCAACGTCTGCTGGTCCTTGGTAGTGCTTTGGAGCACAGGTACCTCCTGCTTAGTAACCGTGTCACAGTAACGTCAGCTGGTACTCGGTTATGACATTGCCTCTTTTCCTTCTGCTACCCGTCCGGGGTCCAGTACCGTCAACTGGTTCTCCCCAGTGCCTTTGGCCTAGGTGCCTCCATCTCCGTATCCGAGTTCCACCAACGTCTGCTGGTCCTTGGTAGTGCTTTGGAGCACAGGTACCTCCTGCTTAGTAACCGTGTCACAGTAACGTCAGCTGGTACTCGGTTGTGACATTGCCTCTTTTCCTTCTGCTGCCCCTCCGGGTTCCAGCACAGCCAGCTGGTCCTCGCTACTTCCATTGTCTCTTGCTCCATCTGATACCCGTCAGGGTTCCAGTAACGTCAGCTGGTTCTCGGAAATTAGACGACCTTAAATACCACCCAGAAGAAGATGACGACAACAAGGACAACGAGCATGAAGCCAACCAGCCTGAACACCATCACAAAGAAAAAATAAAAGATTACCCAGAAGAAGATCACCAACAGGACAAAGAAGGTTAAGACAAACTACAAGATACAGAACAAGAGACAGAAGAACAATAAGCAGAAGATCAAAAAGCAGAAGAACATGAAGTATAAGACCAAAATGAAGATCAAAATATATGCTCTAAATTCTAAGCAGAAGAAGACTAAGCAGTGTATGGGGATGAGTCCGTTCCTCCTCGTGGTGCCCCTGGAAAATGCCTGCTGCTGCAGGCTAAACTGAACATGGACAAATACTGTTGTAATTTAAATCTTTTGTGACAGCAAGAACGGAAGGATGAACAATTCATACTTTTACAGATTACAAGTACAGGAATCTCTGTCACAAATAAGAATATGATGAAGAAGATGAAGAGGACGAAGATGAAGAAATTGAATATGAAGAAGATTAATTAGTTTAATAATAACAATATGAGTAATGTAAACAAAAACATGAATAGCAAGAAGTTTAAGAAGAAGATTAAGAAGGTGAAGATGAAGAATAATTTGATGAGAAAGATGATGCTGCTGAAGATTATGAAGGAGAAAGCGTGGCACTGGCAAAAGTTAAAAAGGTGAAGAGCATGGAAGTTGTGAAACATACATATTTGCCAAAATAGAAAAAAGGTTAACAACATTGTCAATTTGTTAGTCAATCCAAACGTATTTCCAAAAAAAAATATATTAATGCTATTCCAATGCATTGGGTTAAACATGTATGCCTTTATTGTCTCCTCAACCTCCCCCAATACATTCTACATTAGTCTTTGTTGTTTTCCTTCATGTACAATTAACCAACAAGGCAAGAATGGGTTTTTTTAATGTCGATATTTGGTTCCCATAGACTTACATGGGACTTCCGGTATCGGAATCGGATATCGACGATATTTAGTGATATACCATTCCGATCCGATATTTTTAGATATCGAGCAGTATCGCTCAACACTAGTGGTCAATCATCAAAAGACGAGTGGACAAACAAAAACCTAAAAATTCTGACAAAATGAAAGCATTGATTGTGCAAGAATGGACTGCTATCAGTCAGGATTTTGTTCAGAAGTTGATTGAGAGCATGCCAGGGAGTATTGCAGAGGTCCTGAAGAAGAAGGGTCAACACTGCAAATATTGACTTGCTGCATTAACTCATTCTAACTGTCAATATAAGCTTTTGTCACTCATATGTTTGCAATTATTATATTTCTGTCTGTGATAAAACATCTGTCAAACACACATAAAAACCAGAGGGCAGCAGATCATGTGAAAATATAATATTTGTGTCATTCTCAAAACTTTTGGCCATGACTGTACCTTTGCTCGTCGCCACGCAATATATCTGGTAGCGCTCGACAAACCTGTGACTGTCCGGGTAGTGAATGGGTTGACATTGCCCTCGCCAATTACACATCAGACTGTCCCTCTTTGTGTGTACCCCCTTCCCATCAGGAAATTATTTCCCTTCTCGTCCTTCCCGAGGGAATAGACAAAATCCTACTGGGAGTACCCTGGCTCCGTTCCCACTCCCCTCATATTGAGTGGACCTCCGGTAGGATACTGGGTTTGGAGTGAGCCATGTAAGGTCAGATGGGTCAGGTAGTGCATTCAGGTTACCACTACAGAGATACCCACAGATCTTTCTCCTCTTCCCAAGTGCTATCAGTCATATGCAGACGTGTTCTCTAAAAAGGCTGAGGAGACTCTGCCACCCCATCGTCCCTACGACTGTCCTATTGACCTCTTGTCTGGAGCAGAACCTCCTCGGGGAAGGGTCTATCCCCACTCTCTTCCTGAGATGAAGGCTATGTCTCAATATATACAGGAGAATCGGGCAAGAGGGTAAATTAGGAAGTAGGTGTCACCAGCAGGAGCAGGGTTCTTCTTCGTGCAGAAGAAGAGTGGAGAATTACGTCCGTGTATAGATTACAGAGGTCTTAACGCCATCACCGTTAAGAATAAGTACCCGTTGCCCCTGATTTCTGAGCTTTTTGATAGGCTCTGGGGAGCAAGTGTATTTACTAAATTAGATCTGCGTGGTGCTTATAACCTGATTCGCATCCGTGAAGGGGACGAATGGAAGACGGCTTTTAATACCAGGGATGGGCATTATGAATACCTGGTGATGCCCTTCGGGCTCTGTAATGCCCCAGCCGTTTTCCAAGACTTTGTCAATGACATCTTCCGGGATATGCTTTCCACCTCTGTAATAGTCTATCTGGATGATATTCTCATCTTTTCTCCAGATATTGACTCTCACCGGAGGGATATCAGCAAAGTCTTCGACCTGTTACGGGCGAACTCCCTCTATGCAAAGTTGGAGAAATGCATGTTTGAGCAGGAGTCTCTACCTTTCCTGGGCTATATCATCTCCGCCCAGGGATTGGCTATGGATCCTGCCAAACTACAGGCTGTGATGGATTGGCAAGAACCCCATTCTCTTAAAGCGGTGCAGCGCTTTATGGGGTTCATTAATTACTATCGCCAATTCATTCCCCACTTCTCCACTTTGGTAGCTTCCTTGGTAGCCCTCACCAAGAAGGGAGCCAATCCCAAATTGTGGTCAGAGGAGGTCTCCAAGGCCTTTACTTCAATTAAGTCCCATTTTGCTAGCGCTCCCATCTTACATTGCCCCGAGGTTGATAAGCCTTTTATATTGGAGGTTGATGCCTCGTCCGTTGGTGCTGGAGCTCAAGGTCGGAGACATCCTTGTTTCTTCTTTTCCAAGACCTTCACACCAGCAGAGAGGAATTATTCCATTCGGGATAGGGAGTTGCTAGCCATGAAGTTGGCCTTTTCCGAGTGGAGACATCTCCTGGAGGGGGCTCGCTTTCCCTTTCAAGTTTTCACTGACCACAAAAATTTGGTCTATTTACAGACCGCCCAGCGGCTAAATTCTCCTCAGGCCAGATGGTCCCTGTTCTTCTCCCGGTTCCACTTCACCCTCCATTTCCTCTCCAGTGAGAAGAACATTCGCGCCGATGCTCTATCTGGCTCCGTGGTGTCCTCTGAGGAGGTGGAGGAGGAGCCTCGGCTTATTGTCCCCACAGAGAGCCTAAGAATGGTGGCTCCGGTTTCGCTTGAGTCTGTGCCTCCGGGCAAGACTTTTGTGCCCACCAATTTGCGACCGGAAGTACTCTCTTGGGCACATTCGTCCAGGGTGGGTGGACAAAAAGGACTTCTGAGTTGCTGGCGAGGACATACTGGTGGCCGCAGATGGCCCGTGACGTCAGGGAGTATGTTCAGGCGTGCATCTCCTGTGCCAAGAATTAATCCCCTCGACAACGGTGGTTGGGCTACTTTTCCCTTTGCCGGTGGCAGACAGGCCCTGGGAGATGGTCGGGATGGATTTTGTGGGGGTTTACCCCAGTCTCGGGGCTGCACCATCATTTGGGTGATAACCGACCACTTCTCTAAAATGGTGCACTTGGTGCCGTTACCACGGTTACCGTCTGCACGGGCCTTGGCAGCATTATTCATTAGGCATATTTTCCGCCTACACGGTATGCCAGACAAAATTGTCAGTGATTGAGGTCCCCAGTTTGCGCCTCGGTTCTGTAGAGAGCTGTGTCGTTTACTCAGCATTGAGTTGAATCTCTCCTCTGCATACCATCCCGAGACGAATCGGTTGGTAGAGAGTGCCAACCAGACTTTGGTCACATACTTGCGACATTTTGTCTCTGCCAGGCAGGATGACTGGCATCCTTGCTACCGTGGGCTGAGTTCGCTCTAAATAATGCTATGGCTGACTCCACCGGACAGACCCCATTCCTCTTGTACTACGGTCAGCATCCGCGGGTACCAGTGCCCATGCCCGTGTCTTCCGCCGATCCAGGGTGGCAGACTGGGCTGTGGAGACATGGGACATTTGGGACCGCACCCAGGATGCCATTCAGGCCTCCAAAGAGAGGATGAGGTCTTCGGCCGATGCCCATCGGCGCTCAGCTCCTACATTTGCTCCGGGTGACCTAGCGTGGCTCTCTGCCCGAAACATCAGGCTACGTGTAGAGTCCACCAAGTTGGCACCTCGCTTTTTGGGTCCCTTTAAAGTTCTTGAGCAGGTGAACCCGGTGGTTTACCGCCTAGCCCTTCCGCCTCGCCTTGGTATCACAGACACCTTTCACGTGTCCCTTCTGAAACCCGTGGCCATTTCCCAGTTTTCCGAGTCATCTGACGGGACGTTGGTTTCATCTACCGACGATCATGAGGTGAACGCCATTGTTGGGTGCAAGGTGGTACGAGGCAAAACATTTTATTTGGTGGATTGGAGGGGTTATGGGCCTGAGGATAGGTCCTGGGAGCCTGCCAAGCATGTTCACGCTCCGCAGCTCATCGCTGCCTTTGAGCGCAGCAAGGCCCAAAGAAGGGGGGGCCCTAGGAGGGTGGTAATGTTAGGGTTCGAGTTCCCGCTGCTCCACAAGGGGAGTCTCGAACCAGTCCCGCTGCGGTCCCCCATCCATCTCCGGCCACAGTGGAGCCTGCTCAGCAAAGATGTCGGTCTCAGCGTCTCGCCCGGTCTAATACTGTGCAGAGACTTGCTGCTGCCTCTTCAGGTTCTGCTATTGTAGCCAGTACTGGTCAGCGGCGAGCAGACGTCTTTAGGACTAAGTCCTTTGTTGCTTCATATGAAATGAAATGAAATTGAAAAGATATTTACCACCAATGAGTTCATCTCAGTCATTTCTTCTTCATTTTGGGTCTTGTCACTAATCTTTGGACTCCACCCTCCGTGTTTCCTGCCACCTCTATGTCCCTTCCGTCTGTTTGTGGTCCTCCCCCTCGGACTTTGGCTAAAAAAACAGAGGTACCAGGGAGTACCTTACCCCCATCATCGGTTGAATCTGATTAGTCACCTGTGAAGCCAAATAATGAATCATAGAATCATAGAATCATAGAATAGTATAGTTGGAAGGGACCTCCTGGGCCATCTGGTCCAACTCCCTGCTCAAAGCAGGATTCTCTAAATCATCCCAGACAGATGTCTGTCCAGACTCTGTTTGAAGACTTCCATTGAAGGAGAACTCATCACCTCTCGTGGCAGCCTGTTCCACTCATTGATCACTCTAACTGTCAAAAAGTTTTTTCTAATATCTAATCTGTGTCTCCTCCCATTCAGTTTCATCCCATTGCTTCTAGTCTTTCCTTGTGCAAATGAGAATAAAGATGATCCTTCTACAATGTGACAGCCCTTGAGATATTTGTAGACAGCTATTAAGTCTCCTCTCATTCTTCTTTTTTGCAAGCTAAACATTCCCAAATCCTGCAACCGTTCCTCATAGGACATGGTTTGCAGACCGGTCACCATTCTGGTGGCTCTTCTCTGAACTTGCTCCAGTTTGTTGATGTCTTTTTTAAAATGTGGTGCCCAAAACTGGACACAGTATTCCAGATGAGGTCTGACCAAAGAGGAGTAGAGGGCAATAATGACCTCACATGATCTGGACTGTATGCTTCTGTTGATACATCCTAGAATTGCATTTGCCTTTTTTGCTGCTGCATCACACTGTTGACTCATGTTCAGTCTGTGATCAATTAGTATACCCAAGTCTTTTTCACATGTGCTGTTACTTAGCCCTATTCCTCCCATTTTGTATATGCTTTTTTCATTTTTATTGCCCAGATGTAGTACTTTGCATTTTTCCCTGTTAAAATCCATTCTGTTAGTTGCTGCCCACTGCTCCAGTTTATTTATATCTTTTTGAATCCTCTCTCTTCTCTAGTATTAGCTACCCCTCCTAGCTTTGTGTCATCAGCAAATTTGATCAGTTTACCCTCAATTCCTTCATCTAAATCATTGATAAAGATGTTGAACAATACAGGGCCCAAAACAGAGCCTTGTGGTACCCCACTTGATACATTCTTCCAACTGGATGTGCAGCCATTTACGACCACTCTTTGGGTCCGATCACTAAGCCAGTTATGAATCCACCTAACAGTTGCCTTGTCCATTCCATACTTAGTCATTTTTTCAATAAGGATTGTGTGAGATACTTTGTCAAATGCTATGCTGAAGTCAAGATATACTATATCTACAGCATTTCCCTGATCCACCCAGTCAGTGATTCTGTCATAGAAGGAAATTAAGTTAGTCTGACATGACTTATTAGTTACAAACCCATGCTGACTCTGTTTAATCACTTCATTCTTATCCAGGTACTTGCATACATGTTCTTTAATAATTTGTTCAAAGATCTTTCCTGGTATAGAAGTCAGACTCACCGGCCTGTAGTTCCCTGGGTCCACCTTCTTCCCCTTTTTAAAGATAGGAACATTTGCTCTTCTCCAGTCTTCAGGGACTTCTCCTGTTCTCCAAGAATTTTCAAAGATTATGGACAGTGGTTCAAGAATTTCTTCTGCTATCTCCTTCAGTACTCTGGGGTGTAATTCATGTGGACCTGGAGACTTGAATTCATTTAGGTTAACTAAGTGTTTCCTCACTGTCTTTCTGTTTATAGATATCCTGGATTCTTCTATTCCTTTAATAGGACAGTGAAGATCAGTTGATGTTACATTTCCTTTCTGAGAGAAAACAGATGCAAAATAGGAATTTAACAGTTCAGCCTTCTCAACATCCTGTCTTACCATTTCATCATTTTCATCCTGTAAAAATCCTATAGCATCTTTGACTTTTCTTTTACTTTTGACGTATCCCCAAAATCCTTTTTTGTTGCTTTTGATGTCACTTGCAAGCCTTAATTCATTGTCAGCTTTAGATAATCTGATTGTATGTATGTATGTGGAACCACTGATTTCTGGGGTCTCTTAGATCTCTTGTGATTACCCCTGAATCTGTTAGAGCTAGATGTTGACTTATGGCTCACTGCTGTAGAGCTCCTGAACTGCCATCCAAACACCCTGCCTTTATTATAATCTTCAAAATCTCTGAACCACTTTGAGCATTTTCTATCCTCAAGTTCAGTTTTATATTTACGAAGATTATCATCCACCTTAGAATCAATACCAAGCAATTCCTCCTCAGAGGCAATGTTGAGAAGCAGTTACCTCCATATTCTCTATATTAACTCTATATTCAAAAGTAAAGATGAGCGACTTTGCCTTTTTTAGGGTCGAGTCGGGTTTCATGAAACCGGACTTTCTCAAAAGTCTAGTCGATCGAAAACGGCCGACTATTGGGAAAAGTCGGGGGTCCGACTGAAACAAGAAACCCAATGCAAGTCAATGGGGAAGCAAAGTCGGCAGGGAGTGGAGGACAGTAAACACACCTACAGTGCCCATTTCAATGCCAACGACATCAATTATTATTACTAAGCTTGGCAACCTTCATTTACTTTATAATAATAGTTACGTATTGAAAACTGGGGGTTATTTGGCTAAAGTTGAGGGGGGGTAGGGCTGGCTCCAGGTTTTCTTGTGCCCATGCCGAAAGAGTGTCAGTGGGCCCCTATAACACATACCACAATTCATGATGCTCCGATACGGCACAGAAATATAGGTATAGTACAATGCCAAGTACTTCACTTCTTACATTACATGACTGATATCTATTTTAAATTCTACAATAGCTCAAATAACCGGACAGTATATTACTCCATACAGTATTATGGCCACCACATAGTGCGCCATACAGAATAATGAGCCCCATATATTGCTCCATACAGAATAATTGGTCCCATATAATGTTTCATACAGTATATGATGAGCTCCACATAATGCTCCAGTATATGATGGTCCCCATATAATGTGCCATACAGTACAGGACGGTCCCCATAGAGTAGATTGAGCCCCACATATTGCTCCATACAGTATGATGAGTCGCATATAAAGCTCCATACAGTATATGATGGGCCCCATATATTGCTCCATACAGAATGGGCTCTATATAATGCTCCATATAGAATAGGCCCCATATGTGCTCCATATGATGCTCCATAGCCTACATGATGCCCCATAAATATTGAACCCCATATGATGCTCCAGTATTTGATGGGCCCCATGGATGATGCTCCAGTGTATGATGGGCCAATATAATGCTCCATATATAATGGGCCCCATTTATAATGCTCCAGTGTATAATGGGCCATGTAGATGCTGCTCCAGTGTCTGATGGGCCCCATTTATAACGCTCCAGTATATGATGGGCCCCATGGATGATGGTCCAGTGTCTTATGGGCCAATATAATGCTCCATATATAATGGGCCCCATTTATATTGCTCCAGTGTATAATGGGCCCGTAGATGCTGCTCCAGTGTCTGATAGGCCCCATTTATAACGCTCCAGTAT
Source organism: Oophaga sylvatica (assembly GCA_033576555.1). NCBI lineage: Eukaryota > Metazoa > Chordata > Amphibia > Anura > Dendrobatidae > Oophaga > Oophaga sylvatica. The sequence continues at coordinate 213,570,575 of JARQOD010000003.1, read as the reverse complement.
ATGATGGGCCCCATGGATGATGCTCCAGTGTCTTATGGGCCAATATAATGCTCCATATTTAATGGGTCCCATTTATAATGCTCCAGTGTATAATGGGCCCTATATATGCTGCTCCAGTATCTGATGTGCCCCATTTAGAATGCTCCAGTATATGATTTGCCCCATGGATGATGCTCCAGTGTATGATGGGCCAATATAATGCTCCATATATAATGTGCCCCATATGATGCTCCAGTATATGATGGGCCCAATGGATGATGCTCCAGTGTACGATGGGCCTATATAATGATCCATATATAATGGGCCCCATTTATAATGCTCCAGTGTATAATGGGCCCCGTATATGCTGCTCCAGTGTCTGATGTGCCCCATTTAGAATGACTCCAGTGTATAATGGGCCCTATCTAGATGCTCGTGTATGATGGGTCCCATATATAATTCTCCAGTGTATAATGCTCCCCATATATTGCTCCAAACATTAAAAAAAATGAAATACCACCATCCAAACTATTTCTTTGATTGATGGGGCGGTCAAGAAAGATGAACATGAGTTCTGTCGATTGATGCAGAAAAGGCTTTCGACAGGGTGCACTGGGCTTTTATATTTCAAACGTTAGAAGGAATTGGCTTAAAAGAAATTATACTCCATAGAATTTGTGCCCTGTTCTCATCTCCCAGTGCTCAAGTTAAAATGAATGGCGCACTTTCAAACACATTTTTAATTAGGAACGGCACGAGGCAAGGCTGTCCTCTTTCACCCTTGCTTTATATACTCACTATGGAACATCTAGCAACCGCGATACAGAATAACCCCTCCATTAGAGGTATAAAAGCCCAATCAGAAGAGCACAAAGTGGCATTTTTTGCAGATGATGTCCTATTGTATGTCACTTCCCCAACTATAAGTCTCCCAAATATTATCTCAGAATTACATAGATTTGGTCGTCTGAGCAATTTCAAAATTAATACCCACAAATCTGAGATTCTCAATATCTCAGTCCAACCAAGTGAGGTGTAGAGAGTTTGGCAGCTTCATTTCCCTTTAAGTGGTGTTCAGATTCTCTTACCTATCTAGGAATAAAAATCACCGCCAAAGTATCTAATTTTTATGAAGCAAACTTTAAGACAGCTTTACATAAAGCTGAGTTCGACTTAGAAAAATGGCATAAACTACCTTTATCTTGGTTTGGAAGAGTGAGCGCTATTATAATGGATCTATTACCCCGTCTCCTATATTATTTCCAATTACCTTATATTTACCTGCCTCCTTTTTCTCACATCTTAAAAAAGCGATTACTCGTTTAATTTTGTCACAAAACGAGCACGTATTTCATACTTTTTGTGAAGTAGATCGAAGCAAGAAGGGGGAATAGGTCTGCCAGATTTTGCTATGTATAGTCAAGCAGCAATTGGTACATGTATTTTAGATCTGTTTCATAATAAAAACAACAAAAAATGGGTTACATTAGAAAATGATCTTAATGGACGTGACTCCCATATAGTTATTTGGTCCCCGACAGAAGAACGGGATATACCTTCCTCACCAAAAACATGATATCATTTATCAAAAGAGTGAGTCGAGAGCTGTGAGTCTCTTCGTCTCCTGGCCCCCTAACTCCTATATATGACAATCCATCCTTTCATGCAGGATTAAAAAGAGACACTTATCTAAATAAAAATAGAGCTTCATGCCCCATAGTCCATGATTATGTTACAAGGACAGGGATGAAGTCTCTCCAGGACATTTTTCGGGACAAGGAGCTGCCAACAGGTGAATGGCTCTTTTATGAAAAAATAAAGAGGTTTATTATTAAATTAGCCAAACAATCCGATGCATACTGAATATTATCTCCGTTTGAGACTCTTTGTTTATCAACAAACTCTATAGATCACACTATCTCTTTATTATACAAAACCAGCCAAGAATGGCAGACCCCATCGGGAGATTTCCCAGGTATGTTTTCAAAATGGGATATTGATTTGGGTAGAGCCTTATCATTTGAAGAAAGAACAAAGATTCGCTTATGCACATTCAGGTCATCGCTCTGTTCGACATCACAGGAGAGGAGCTACAAAATCTTGTTGAGGTTTTACAGATGCCCATCAGATTTAAACGTAATTTATCCAACAACACCGGATACGTGCTGGAGATGCTTAAAAGATAGAGGTTCATTTGTACACATTTGGTGGCACTGCCCACTCATACAGAAACTGTGGTTAGCATCCTTTGATCTCTGCAACAAGCTGTCTATAACCAAAATTACATCCACAATGGAGGTGGCCTTGCTGGCCTTGTGTAGCTCCTCGATTTCTAGATTTAAGAAAGGTCTTCTTAGACATATTCTCACTGCTACCAGGAACGTGATTACTAGATTTTGGAAAGAGGAAAAGGTTCCCCTGCGTTCTGATTTGGTGATGGAACTCAACGACATATATAGAATGGAACAGCTGATAGGACAACTGAATGGTACCACAGGAAAGGTATATCAGCGTCGCCATCTTCCAGCTCTCTGCACTGTGACTGTTCAGGAAGAGGGCGCACAGACGTGACGTCATCGGTCTCTCTGACCTGAATGTCACTGTCAGGAAACGCGGAAGACGTCAAAGCGGTGGAGCAGGGAGAGGTAAGTATTGCAAGTGCTGGGGCCCTGAGCAAGCAGGAGGGGCCCACTCGTGGGTGACGGCACTGGCACAGGGTTCCTCATAGTACGCCAGTGTGTCTCTGATGGTGAGTGGGCCCCCCCCACCATCAGAGACACCGTCGTACTTTTAGGGGCCCTGTGCCAGTGCCATAGCCCACAAGTCGGCCCCCCCACCTGCTCAGGGCAACGACACTTTCCCGGGTGAGCCAGGTGCTGATGCCATCCTTGGGGGGGTACAGCCCAGTTAGGGAGGTGCAAAAACTGGCATATGTTGAGGTGTAGGCTGGACGGATTTGCAAGCACAGTCTTCGCACCTTTGGAGCAGGGCTGTTAACTATGGATAATTATTTAGGAAGCACTGCACCACCAGGTTCAAGGTGTGAGCGAGGCAAGGTATGTGTCTGAGTTTGGCCAGGGCTATGGCCGCCACTAAATTACGGCTGTTCTCACTGACTACCTTGCCTGGCTCAAGATGTAGACTGCCCAGCCATGTGTTGGTGATGGTGGTGGTGATGGTGATGGCTTAGATTCGTCTTTCGGTTCATAAACATTGTGACTCCCTCACTGATTTGGCCTTGCAACGACACCTCAACATTTCTTTATGGTGGTGTGCTAACCGGTTGGCTTACAGTGGAGGAAGCGATGTAGAGTTGCTGGCTACCTTCAGTCGGAGCAGGTGCATATGTGCTACCTGAGGTTTTGTAGTCCATCCATGCTTGCAAGTGCATGACGTTTAAATGTCTAAGCATGCAACTGGTATTCAAATTTCGAAGATTTTTCCGCAGCTCAAGGTCCTTCCGCACTTCTTACAGATAACATTTGCCTCCTCAAATAGGATTTTGGTGAAAAAAGTGCCACACTGCACTCTTCCTAGTATGGTACAACTTTTCAGGGTTTGACCGTCTGGCCAAGCTGCCCTGCAACCCTTTTTTTGTTTTTGGACTGCTACGGGCCTGCCAGATAACCGCAGCTGCGATGTCGATGCCTGCTGCGGATCCTCCTCCTCTTCTGAGCTATTGCCAGTGGCACCTTCTTCCCCCAATGGATGCCAATCCGGGTCAACAACTGGGTCATCCATCACCTCCTCTTCAATTTCATGTGCACCGTCCTCTGTGTCACCGTGTAAAGTGGTATAGTATGAGGGAAGGGGTACCTGAGTTTCATCAGGATCAGATTCTGGCTCAGTAGACTGCGAGGTCAATGTAGTGCTCTGAATCAATGTACCAGCAGAATCATCTAGTAGTGGCTGTGCATCAGTGCACTCCATGTCAGACTCATGTTGGACTGGGGAATTCAGGATTTGACTTGATAACCCAGGCATGGTATGTAAAAAGAGCTCCATGGAGTAATCAGAAGTGTGGCCTGCCGCATCCTTCACTTTTGATGGGGGTGAAGGACACAAGTAAAGGTGTTGTTCCTGACAAGGAGCCTGCACTGCCAACTCAGTGCTTGCATTTTTTGAAACTTCAGAAGAGGAGGCGATAGAGCTGGAGGCTATTTCGGCAATAGTAAGCCAAAACCTGTTCCTGATGCTCGGCCTTTAAAAGCGGTTTACCTACTCCCAGAAAAGGGAGCCTTCCAGGCCTTCTGGAGCCAGACCATGATGCAGGCTCAACACCTCCTGCCTTAGGTGCTATTGTGCTTTTGGCACTACCAGCAGATGCACCACCACTACCATCAGTACCAGCTGGCACCCCCCGCTCACATCCGCGGCCTCTTCCACCATACTTCCTCATGTTTGGAAAATGTACCCAAAATACAAGCAGATATATGGTACTGTATCACAAGCGTACAGCTGTAGATGGTGAAGGGGAAAATTTCAAACTCTGTATATATTTGAGGAGTCACATACAGACGCTCTCAGGCTCAGTTTTGATTAGACCAGAATATAAAAAGCAGAAAAAGGGTACAGTATCAGAAGATACCAGGTGTATATAGTATTGGGGAAAATTGTAAATCTCCATATACTGTATATTTCAGAAAACACCCAGACGCTTTCAGGCTCAGTATGGATTAGACTAGAATATAAAAAGCATAAAAAGGGTACTGGATCTGAAGATAACAGGTGTATAGTGGTAAATTGTAAATCTCCGTATAGATTTCCAGAGTAACACCCAGACGCTCACAGGCTCAGTATGGATTAGACCAGAATATAAAAATTAGAAAAAGGGTAATGTATTTGAAGCGTACAGCTGTATACAGTGTTGGGGTAATTTTAAATCTCCGTTCATATTTCCGGAGTAACACACAGACGCTCACAGGCTCAGTATGGAGTAGACCAGAATATAAAAAGCAAAAAAGACTAATGTATCCGAAGATACCAGGTGTATACAGTGTAGGGGTAATTGTAAATCTCTGTATAGATTTCCGGAGTAACACCCAGACGCTCTCTCAGTATGGATTTGACCGTAATACAGAAGGCAGAAAAACGGGACTGTATCAGAAGATATCAGCTGTATACGGTTCTGGGGAAAATTTAAATCTCTGTATATATTTCAGGAGTAACACACAGATGCTCACAGGCTCAGTATGGAGTAGACCAGAATATAAAAAGCAAAAAAGGCTAATGTATCCGAAGATACCAGGTGTATACAGTGTAGGGGCAATTGTAAATCTTCGTATAAATTTCCGGAGTAACACACAGACGCTCACAGGCTCAGTATGGAGAAATTTCCGGAGTAACACACAGACGCTCACAGGCTCAGTATGGAGTAGACCAGAATATGAAAAGCAAAAAAGGCTAATGCATCCGAATATACCAGGCGTATACAGTGTAGGGGTAACTGTAAATCTCCGTTTATATTTCCGGAGTAACACACAGACGCTCTCTCAGTATGGTTTTGACCATAATACAGAAGGCAGAAAAACGGTACTGTATCAGAAGATACCAGCTGTATACGCTCTTGGGGAAAATTTAAATTGCCGTATATATTTCCGGAGTGACACACAGATATTCAGCATGCTTTTGTCCGTGATACCAGCCGGTACACGGTAGTGTCTGAGGAGCGTACAGAAAAAAAGAATAAAAGTATTAGTGTTGTGTAAAAAGCAGTCTGCACAGCAGTGTACACACAGCAATACAGCTAGCAGCCAGCCTAATATTCAGCTCTGCTGCTGCACACAAGAAATTCCTCCCCTGTCACTGGCAGGCAGCCTAATAATCAGCTCTGCTGCTGCACACAAGAAATTCCTCTCCTGTCACTGGCAGGCAGCCTAATAACCAGCGCTGCTGCACACAACAAAATCCTCCCCTGTCACTGCACACTAACTGTACAGCACAATCGCTATCAGCACAAGCACAGAACAACTTTTCTTTTCCTGCCTAATTCTCTCGTTACTGAGAAAAAGCCGCAGCAACCTCTCCCTTAGCTAAGATCGGCAGAAGTAAAATGGCGGTCGGCGGTCAGGGCTTTTATAGCCACTGTGATGCCACACAAAGGAAGCCAATCACTGCAATGCCCTTCTCTATGATGGTGGTGGCCGCTGCGCATGTTATCCCATTGCCCACATTGTGCGTCCTTGCTCATTGGTGAGAAAAGGAGCCTGCAAGCATTCTGGGAAAACCGACTTTAGAGCTCGGGTCGACGACCGCATGGCCGACCTCACGTTATGGTCGGGTTTCGCTCGGCGAAACACAACTTTGGCGAAAGTCGGTGATTTTTTAATCTGACCGATCTGTTTCGCTCAACTCTATTCAAAAGCATAATATCAAAAGCATATTTGTTGCTTATAGCCTCAAATTTTCCACAGAACTGAGTATTATTTGGCAGTAACATTGGGCACAAATTTGGCCTCAGTCTTCGAAGGATCCTTCTGCCTTATAATATTCTACCAATGTGCCGGCATGCAGCTCCAATTAAATCAATTTCCTCCTTTCAGTCTCCAATCTTGTTTTAAGCATATCAGTTGAAGGTTAATTCAGGAATAAATTATCAGCCTCAGCATCAGAAATAATTCTCACAGCATCCTCATCAGTGTAATAAAAACAGGCAGAAACTGGCTCACTAACGCTCATGCCAGTTAAATTCTCCATAATAAAAGGCAGAGACTCACCAATCAGTAAATCACTTCAATGTTGATATATCGCACCCCATATAGAACCAGGGTCCATATGGACCAAAGGTGAGACGCACATCGCATCCAGGGACTCCATCCCAGAAAGAGATCAATATCAATAAACGAAGGAGACAGCGCCTCAATTGTTGTTGAAAAAGTAAATCACATTTATTCTGCATTCTGTGGCAACGTTCTGATCCGGAGATCTCTATCAAGCACAGTACAAAAGTGTTTCAACCCTACTTAAATAGTGCACATACCACCCCTCAATTAACAACCACCAATGAGGTACAGACACAAACATATACAAATACACATGGAGTCTAAACCCCATCAGACAATGATAAAAACAGTCCCACTGAACCCCATTTAGAAGGCCGTCCTACTAGCACTAAAAGCGCTACACCCGATCGTTATTCTACAATGATATATACAAAATAAATGCAAAATTTCACCCCCGTTCTGCTCACATGTAAACAAACTCTTCACCAATCCATACATGGCATTTCTGTTGTCATGGTAGCCACTGTTCTGTCGTGATAAACGGCCCGCCTTCCAACACTTCAGAGCCAATCCTGTCACAGCACTATTGCGCATGCTCCAGCATCCCGAATTCATTGGTCCATATGCGAACTCTCCAAATAATCTATGCACATTCCAGCTACTTGTTCTAATTGAACCTAAGAACGCCGTCAGTCCACGGCCAGTGAGCATGCCCTGGTATCCTTATACGATTACTCCATCCTAACTGGAAGGAAAGGCCACCTAGACAGCACTGCGCATGCCACAAAATCACAATCCGACGGTACGAAGAAGCAGAAAATGTCTAGGCGGGATGGAGTATTCGTATATGGATACCAGGGCATGCACACTGGCCGTGGACTGACGGTGTTTTTTAGGTCCAATTGGAACAAGCTGCTGGATCGTGCGCAGATTATTTGGAGAGTTCGCATATGGACCAATGAATTCGGATGCCAGAACATATGCAATAGTGCTGTGACAGGATTGGCTCTAAAATGTGGGAAGGTGGGCCGTTTATCACGACAGACAACAGAAATGACATGCATGGATTGGTGAAGAGTTTGTTTACATGCGAGCAGAATGGGGGTGAAATTTTGCATTTATTTTGTATATATCATTGTAGAATAACGATCGGGTGTAGCGCTTTTAGTGCTAGTAGGACGGCCTTCTAAATGGGGTTCAGTGGGACTGTTTTTATCATTGTCTGATGGGGTTTAGACTCCATGTGTATTTGTATATGTTTGTGTCTGCACCTCATTGATGGTTGTTAATTGAGGGGTGGTATGTGCACTATTTAAGTAGGGTTGAAACACATTTGTACTGTGATTGATAAAGATCTCCAGATCTAAATGTCGCCACAGAAGGCAGAATAAATGTGATTTTCTTTTTTTCCCCAACCATTGAGGCGCTGTCTCCTTTGTTTTTTTATATTGATCTCTTTCTGGGATGGAGTCCATGGATATGATGTGCGTCTCACCTTTGGTCCATATGGACCCTGGTTCTACAGTGGTAGCCAAAAGTATTGGCACCCCTGCAATTCTGTCAGATAATACTCAGTTTTCTTCCTGAAAATAATTGCAAACACAAATTCTTTGGTATTATTATCTTCATTTAATTTGTCTTCAATGAAAAAACACAAAAAGAATTGACCTAAAGCCAAATTGGATATATTTCCACACCAAACCTAAAAAAGGGGGTGGACATAAGTATTGGCACTGTTTGAAAAATCATGTGATGCTTCTCGAATTCATGTAATCACCAGCACCTGTAACTTACCTGTGGCACCTAACAGGTGTTGGCAATAACTAAATGACACTTGCAGCCAGTTAACATGGATTAAAGTTGACTCAACCTCTGTCCTGTGTCCTTGTGTGTATCACATTGAGCATGGAGAAAAGAAAGAAGACCAAAGAACTGTCTGAGGACTTGAGAAACCAAATTGTGAGGAAGCATGAGCAATCTCAAGGCTACAAGTCCATTTTCAAAGACCTGAATGTTCCTGTGTCTTCCGTGCGCAGTGTCATCAAGAAGTTTAAAGCCCATGGCACTGTGGCTAACTTCCCTAGATGTGAAATGAATAGAAAAATTGACGAGAGATTTCAATGCAAGATTGTGCGGATGGTGGATAAAGAACCTCAACTAACATCCAAACAAGTTCAAGCTGCCCTGCAGTCCGAGGGTACAACAGTGTCAACCCGTACTATCCATCGGCGTCTGAATGAAAAGGGACTGTATGGTAGGATACCCAGGAAGACCCCACTTCTTACCCCGAGACATAAAAAAGCCAGGCTGGAATTTGCCAAAACTTACCTGAGAAAGCCTAAAACGTTTTGGAAGAATGTTCTCTGGTCAGATGAGACAAAAGTTGAGCTTTTTGGGAAAAACCATCAACATAGAGTGTACAGGAAAAAAAAGAGGCATTCAATGAAAAGAACACGGTCCCTACAGTCAAACATGGCGGAGGTTCCCTGATGTTTTGGGGTTCTTTGCTACCTCTGGCACTGGACTGCTTGACCGTGTGCATGGCATTATGAAGTCTGAAGACTACCAACAAATTTTGCAGCATAATGTAGGGCCCAGTGTGAGAAAGCTGGGTCTCCCTCAGAGGTCATGGGTCTTCCATCAGGACAATGACCCAAAACACACTTCCAAAAGCACTATAAAATGGTTTGAGAGAAAGCACTGGAGACTTCTAAGGTGGCCAGCAATGAGTCCAAACCTGAATCCCATAGAACACCTGTGGAGAGATCTCAAAACGGCAGTTTGGAGAAGGCACCCTTCAAATATCAGGGACCTGGAGCAGTTTGCCAAAGAAGAATGGTCTACAATTCCAGCAGAGCATTGTAAGAAACTCATTGATGGTTACGGGAAGCGGTTGTTCGCAGTTATTTTGGCTAAAGGTTGTGCAACCAAGTATTAGGCTGAGGGTGCCAATACTTTTGTCTGGCCCATTTTTGGAGTTTTGTGTGAAATGATCAAGGATTTGATTTTTGCTTCATTCTCTTTTGTGTTTTTTTCCTTGCAAGCAAATTAAATGAAGATAAAAATAGCAAATAATTTGTGATTGCAATCATTTTCAGGAAGAAACTGAGTATTATCAGACAGAATTGCAGGGGTGCCAATACTTTTGGCCACCACTGTATATGAGGTGCGGTATATCAACATTGAAGTGATTTACCAATCACATATGTGTCCCAGTTCAGTCCACAATTTTTTGATATTAAGATCATACAAAAATACATTCCCAAGTTACATCAAGATAAGAAGCTTACAAGAGTGCTAACTAATTCGATACTGTTTACGGCTAAAAAAAGCACCAACATTAGGAAATCAAAATAACAAACCCCAAAAACACTCGGCTTCACACTAAAGTTTTTCTAAATGCGGGCATAATATCTGTGCATGAGTAAACACATTGTAAACTTCATCCACTTCACATCGTCAGTTACAAACAGTAATAACTTCAAAATTAATAACTTCATAAATTATAACTCAACATGCAGTAAATATTTTAATTATCTGTCTGTCTTGTAATGTTCAATACGTCGGTTGTACCAGCGGCTCTCTGAAAACAACAATCAGACGTCACTTATCAGAAGCCGCAAACAAACTAACTTTCAAATGTTCAGTTGCATAAAAACATTTTTCTATATATCATAATGAGGATACCACAGCATGCCAAGTCATGGGTATAGAACATGTGAACAAGCCACACAGGGGAGACAACCACCACAGACAACTCCTCAACCGGGAGTCTTGGTAAATATACCTACTACAAACTAATATGCCATTAGGGATGAACATTAAATATGATATTATTTTTCATTATGAATAATTATTTTCCTTATCTATTTATTTTTCTTTCATTCCAATTCACCTTATGTCTGCCATGTGTGTTCCTCTCTATTGCATTAACTATCTAAGTTTTTAATAAATTGTTACATCTTTTTTACTTTCTACCCAATTCACCAGGATTGGCTCAGACACATCATGTGTCCTTACCAGGAAACAGTATAAAATGCCGACTTAAGGGTCAACAGACTTGCAATGACTAAAGACCTCAAGGTCTGAAACGCGTCTGCTAGCCTCTGTTCAGTAGCGTTCCTCTTGTCAGAGGTGCACAAAACTGTGGTGGACCATGCTTTTATGCACTCCTTAAAAATCGGACATCGCCAGATCATAGTCCAGACAGTGTCCTCAGTTTCTCCATCTGCCTCATTATAGGAAATCTTCCGCGAGGAGTTCTGTCTGAATCACATATTGAAGAGATTTACCAGAAAGCCCATGGGTAAGCGCTCAGTATAGAGCACAAGACAAATGCGAGCTGAGCCTTACTGCAATCTTTGGGAGGCAGAATAAAGAAATCAACAACAGGTCAAGAATATGTTTTTTAGCCATTCCTTATGCGGTATAAGTGATTTGATGAGTTTTTTCTTTGGGTCGTTGCAATTACAGCGATACCAGATTTATATTTATATTGATTTTTATGCTTGGTTGCTGAAACACACTAGAAAAATTATTTATTTTTACAAAAACAAGTGTTAGGCACTGGGATTCTCCCACTGCACAGGGTAGATCACAAGTTTTGTCTGCCTATGCAGTCTCCCATTCAGCTTTAGCCACTGTGGATGCTGCTGAGCATAGATGTTGGTCCCAGCATCTTGCTCAGGCTCGATCTGTTTGTTTGGTTACTGCTGGCTCTCCAGCCAAGTCTATGATAACCTGCGATAGGCAGCTGCGATTGGGCGCTCTGGAGTCTAAGTCCAAAGATCACCTTAATGAGCATGTCTGTGAGGTGGCGTCCTCTCGTTGGTGCTCGGATGTCATCTGCTCTGGTGATGTGGCAGCATGGCCCATGGGCGATGTCAGTGTGAGTGGGGTGGAGCTTTGGCTTTAAAAGGCTCTCGGTGACGCCCACGAGCTCGCTAGCATCATTTGTGTTGGTATGTGTGAGTGGATGAGCTACCACTCTGACTGCATGCGTGTGTGTTGTGACCTTGTTCAGCTCAGAACCAGTTAGGGTTTTTGCTTGCTGCTTGGCTTCCAGCATCTGTATCCGGTCGTGTATGTGGCTAGCACAGCTGAGTTACAGAGCAAGTCCAAACACAGAGCCTTTTTGCTCCCCTGTGAATTCTACAGGGTTTTGTTGTAGTTAACTAGCGTCAGCGCAGTAGTTTTCCTTTGACTCTGCCTCTGTTTTGGCCACGTGTGCAATTGGCATGGGTCGATTACAGTGCGAGCTCAACCCTTATCTCCTTCTCTCTGTGAAGTTAACAGAATTGTGTGTTGAGCGTTCGGTTCACAGTGCGTGAAGTTAACGCAGTTATGTTCACGTGCATGCTTGCCGTGTGTTCAGCCATTAGTATATAGCAGCAGTTTAACATCTTTGCACGGTGGACCCTGGGTTGTAATTGCACTTTATTACTCATCTTTATTTAGTGCAATCCGCCAAACCTAACAGTATACTAGAGCCAGGGTCTAGCTAGTAATGGCAGACAAGCAGCGTCTACCGCGGTACATCCAGCAGTTGTCCGCACTTGAGCGGGTGACTTCAACAGTGGACCTTACTGCAGTAGCTGCACAAGCTGACAGTGAGGCCGCTACCAGGGATTCTGCTGCAACTCCTGTTCCGTCTTTCTCACATTTCTCGCTTACTGATAAGATCTCTGGGGACATCAAGGCTTGCAGGTGATTCGTGAACCAGTGCGCTATTCAGTTTGAGCTACTGGCCTCACGTTTCGCATCTGAGCGGGCAAAAGCGGGATTCGTGGTATATCTATTGATGGACAGTTCATTGGAGAGGGCTATGCCTTTGTGGGAGCGTAATGACCAGGTGGTTCAGAGCACCTCTTGCTTTCTGGGAGCCCTGAGACAGGTCTTCTTAGGACCTCGATTTACTCATGACACTCCAACTCTTGGCATTAACCCAGGGCTCCTCTTTGGTCAGTCAGTTTGCCAACCAGTTTCGGACTTTAGGGTCCAAGCTGGAGTGGTCAGAGATGGTCTTGATTCCCGCTTTCTGGACGTGTCTTGCTGACCACGTAAAGGATGCTCTGGTCACTAGGGAGATTCCCACTACACTGGAGGACTTAATATCAGTGTCCACTTGCATCGATCTTCGGTATGTTGATCGGAGATTGGAGCGATCCCAGTGTAGACAAAGGGTTTGGTTGGCCCCAAGTTTTACCAATCCTTTGGAGTCTCCAGCTCAGATGAGTGAGCCAGTAGTGGCCAAGGAAGTATCTCGAGCGGAACCTAGGTCACGTTCCACTTGTTAACTTAATGACCTGCCTGTCTACAAACAAAGCAGGTCAAGCGTGGACAAGTGTCCCAGGTGGCAGGGCTATCGGAGGAGGCTCACTAGACACGGCAGCTGTGTCCTCCAAATTAACCTTCAAGGTGACACTATCATATGGGTCGACCACTCACATTACTGAGGCTTGCGTGGATTCCGGGGCTGAGTGCAACTTTCTGTCTTCCACCTTCGCCCAATGGCATGCAATACCTCTAGTGATGATCCCAAGGCCAATCACCATCTGAGTGGTTAATGGGTCCCCTCTTTCATCTGAAATCACTCATCAAACCATTCCTCTTATACTCATAATCTCTCCAAAACATCAGGAGACAATTTTCTTGCTGGTCATCCCCAAGGGTATTGATGAGGTACTGTTAGGCATACCATGTCTGCGCCGCCATTCACCTCACATAGATTGGGCAACTGGGAGCAAGCTGGGATGGAGTAGGTCATGTGAGGGATAGTGTCTTAGGGCCCAAGTTCTGGTTGGGTCATCTGAGGTCACTTCAGATCTAACCTCTCTTCCTAAGCACTATTGGCAATATGCTGACATGTTCTCCAAGAAGGCCACGGAGACTCTTCCTTCGCATCACCCTTATGATTTTCCTATAGATCTCATCTCGGAGGAAGCACCTCCTCATGGGCCTGTCTATCCATTGTCTATGCCGAGACGGAGACTATGTCAAAGTACATCAAGGAGAATCTGTCAAGAGGGTTTAATAGGAAATCAGTGTCTCCTACTGGGGCCGGGTTCTTCTTTGTCCAAAAGAATAGTGGGGAACTTCATCCTTGCATTGACTATAGGGGTTTGAAAGCCATCACCGTCAAAAACAAATAACCTTTGCCACTCATATCTGAGCTCTTCTATAGACTGTGGGGTGCTAGGATATTTACTAAGTTGGATCTGCGTGGGGCTATAATTTAATACGTATACGAGAGGGGGACGAATGGAAGACTGCATTTAATACTCGGGACGGTCATTATGAGTAATGGTAATGCCGTTCGGTCTCTGCAATGCTCCCGCAGTCTTCCAGGACTTCATTAATGACATCTTTCAGAAGTTGTTATCCACATCTTTAGTGGTGTATCTGGATGACATACTTATCTACTCTCCAGGTCTTGACACTCACCGAAGAGATGTCTGTAGAGTCTTCGATCTCTTACCATCAATTCCCTCTTTGCCAAATTGGAGAAGTGGGTGATTGAGCAGGAGTCTCTACCTTTTCTAGGGTATATTATTTCAGCCATGGGCATGGCAATGAACCCAGCCAAGATGGAGTCGGTGAAGAACTGGCAGGAACCGCATTCCCTTAAAGCGGTGCAGCTTCACTACCACCAGTTCATTCCCCACTTCTCTACCCTAGCTGCTCCATTGGTAGCCCTTAGCAAAAAGGGAGCTAATCCTAAGTGGTCTGAGGAGGTCTCTAAGGCCTTTACTTCCCTGAAGTCTCACTTCACTAATGAGCCTGTGTTACATGGGCCTAATGTGGATAAGCCTTTCATCCTGGAATTGGATGCCTCCTCCGTCGGTGCTAAGCAATCCTGTACCAGAAGGATACTCAAGGTCGGAAACATCCTTGTTTTTTTTTTTTCTAAGACCTTCTCAATGGAGGAGAGGAATTATTCTATTAGGGACAGGGAGTTACTGGCCATGAAGCTGGCTTTCTCGGAGTGGAGACATCTCCTAGAGGGAGCTCGGCATCACTTCAAGGTTTTCACGGACCACAAAAATCTGCTCTACTTGCAGACAGCTCAACGGCTGAATTCTTGCCAGGCCAGGTGGTCCTTATTCTTCTCCCGGTTTCATTTCACCATCCATTTTATGTCTGGGGAGAAGAATTTACATGCCCTGTCCCTTTCTGTAATCTCCTCCGAAGAGGGGGACGAGCCACGGCTTATAGTCCCTTCGGACAGTCTTAGAATGGTGACTCCGGTGTCGCTAGAACAGGTGCCTCTGGGCAAATCTTATGTACCACCTAAACTGCAGCCGGAGGTCCTCTCTTGGGCACACTTCCAAGTTGGGAGGGCACTTCAGCATCAAGAGGACCACTGAGCTTTTGGCGAGGTCTTATTGGTGGCCTCGGATGGCGCGTGATGTGAGGGACTGCATCCAAGCTTGTGTCTCGTGTGCCATGAATCAGCCTTCTAGGCAGAGACCTGTGGACTTTCTACATCCCTTGCCAGATGGTTGGGATGGACTTTGTTGTGGACTTGCCTAAGTCCCATAATAGGGTTATTTGGGTAGTAACTGACCGTTTTTCCAAAATGATGCATCTACTTCCCCATCCATGCATACAATCTGCACGGGTCTTGGCGGAACTATTTGTTAAGCATATTTTCTGCCTTCATGGGATGCCTGACAAGATTGTCAGTGACCGGGGATCTCAGTTCGCGTCTCGGTTCTGGAAAGAGCTTTGTCGGCTTTGTGGGCTGGTGGAGAGGACCAATCAGACTCTGGTCATATTTTGTGTCTGCCAGGCATGATGAGGCGTCCTTGTTGCCTTGAGTGGAGTTTGCTCTGAATAATGCCGTTTCTGACGCCACAGGGTAGACACCGTTTCTCCTAAACTATGGTCAGTGGGTTCCCGTGCCCATGCCCGTCTCATCTTCCGACTCTAGGGTGGTGGACTGGGCAGTGGAGGCTCGTGACATTTAGGACCGTATGCAAGATGCCATCAAGATTTCTAAAGAAAGAATGAGGGTCTCCGCCGACGCGCATCGTCATCCCGCTACGGTCTTCGGCTCTGGCGATTTAGTGTGGCTGTCAGCTCGTAACATCAGGCTGCATGTAGAGTCCAGTAAATTTGCTCTCCACTACCTAGGTCCTTTCAAGGTCCTTGAACAGGTGAATCCTGTAGTCTATCACCTCAGCCTTCCACCACATTTGAACATCAACAACACCTTCCACGTGTCTCTGTTGAAACCTGCATATATGACCCGGTCTTCTGGGACTCCTGCAGGGAGCTCTGATACGTCCTCAGACAATTTTGTGTTCAATGCCATTGTCGGGTCCAAGGTTGGTGCAGGGTAAAAAAAATTTTTGGGTTGACTGGAAGGGTCATGGGCCTGAGGACAGTACCTGGGAGGCTATAGAGCACATTCGAGGCCCCCAGCTTATTGCGGCTTTCAAGCGTGACGAGCATCGCTGGGGGGAATGTTAGCAGGGGGTAATGTTAGGTGCCAGGATTTTCTTGCTGCACAGGGTAGATTCAGCTTCGGCTGCTGCAGAGCATAGATGTCGGTCCCAGCGTCTTGCTCAGGCTCGTGTTGTTCGTTTGGTTACTGCTGGCTCTCCAGCCAAGTCTATGGTAACCAGTAGTAGGCAGTGGGGATCAGACGCTCTGAAGTATAAATCCAGAGATCACCTTACTGAGCATGTCCGTGAGGTGGCGTGCTCTCATTGGTGCTCAGACGTCATCTGCTCTGGTGATGTGGAAGCTTCGGATTGGCCTGCGGGCGATGTCATTATGAGTGGGGTGGAACTTTGGTTTAAAAGGCTCTCGGTGATGCCCGCGAGCATGCTAGTATCATTTGTGTTGGTGTGTGTGAGTGGATAAGCTACCTCTCTGACTGCACGCATGTGTGTTGTGACTAGAGATGAGCAGTGTTCGACTAGAACTGTTCGCCAATCTCAAATTCGAGTTGTTTTGGGCGGTGTTCGAGCCGTTTGACG
This sequence comes from Oophaga sylvatica, assembly GCA_033576555.1. Lineage (NCBI taxonomy): Eukaryota > Metazoa > Chordata > Amphibia > Anura > Dendrobatidae > Oophaga > Oophaga sylvatica. The sequence goes on along the minus strand of JARQOD010000003.1, from coordinate 213,553,888 downwards.
AACCCGAACGATTTGGAAAAAATCCAACTGTTCGAGGTTATGTTCGATACTGTTCGTGCACCTAAATGTGACTGGATTTTTTCATAAAATAATTTTTGATCGCTGGTCTCCCGCGTGCCAGCACGCATCGCTGCGTGTGGCAGTCAGGAGACCAGCGATCAGCTGGTAACCAAGGTACACGTCTGTGCTTGGAAACCCGATGTGTACATTGGATACCAGCGCGCTGCTGCAGGGGAGCTGGTAACCAAGATACACAGCGGGTTTCCAGGCACCGCGCAGCACCTGGAAACCCGACGTGTACCTTGGTTACCAGCTCCCTGCATCAGCAGGCTGGTATCCAACGTACACAGCCGGTAACTAAGCGACGTGTGTCGCTTGTTACCGGCGTACTCCCTCTCCTAATCGCTGCTGAGATCTGCCTGTTTGGCAGCTCAGCAGTGATCACATAGCGACGCAGCAACGATCCTTATCTGGTCGCATCGCCAGCGGGATCGCTGCAGCGTCGTTATGTGAGATTGTGTGCCGGTGTCTGCGTGATCGGTGTATGTGTGGGATCGGTGTATGTGCGGCGGTGTTCGGGGCTGTGTGCGTGATCTGTGTATGTGCGGCGGTGTGCGGGGCTGTGTGTGTGTCTTCGCGTATGCAGGCATCGTCGGATGGGACTACAAGTCCCATCTGGCTATGCCTGCTACAGTGACAGTGACTGACACATTAGCCAATGAAGGGACAGTAGTAGTCCCATCATCCGGCTAATGTGCTGAATGTTAAAAAAAAAAAAAAAAAACATACATGACATACTACATATAACATACACATGACATACAGAACATACAATGACATACAACACATAACATTGAGCACATACTCACCTTTTCCCTGACACCATCCATCTGTGTACCGCTCTGCCGCCGGGAGAGAATGACGTCACTTCCGTTCATTCTCTCACGGCAATGCTGGGTGAGAAAATTCCCACGCAGCATTGCCATAAAGTGAGACTATGAACTCAGGTAACCTCAGGGATGCACTGCAGGAGCCATTGTCTCCTGTCAGTGCATCACTGGGAGGCCCTACAGAGCAGTGGCATCACCTGATGTCACTGTTCTATAGGGGAGACCGTCGTGGGACACTCGTTATTAATTGGACTGCGTCGGACAGGGAGTATACGGTTGTTTTATATTTTTACATTTTTTTTACAGGAGATCGAGGGCGTCGCTTGGATCTGAGCATATAATGAAGAGATGAAAACCGTCTTGTGTTTTATTTCATTAAAATAATTTATTCTTGTGTGTGTGTTTTTTTAACCCTTTATTAATATAAGATTAATAATGGATAGGCGTCTTATTGACGCCTCCCTAGTATTAACCGGGCTTAATATCACCTTACAATAGCAAGGTGATATTAACCCCTTATTACCCCATATCCCACCACTACAGGGTAGTGGGAAGAGAGGGGCTAAGTGCCGGAATTGGTGCATCGTACAGATGCACCAATTCTGGGGCGGCTGGGTGCTGGTATTTTTAGCCAGGGGGGGTGCCAATATCCATGGCCCCTTTCTAGGCTATGAGTATCAGCCCGCAGCTGTCTGCCTAGCCTTTCTGGATATAAATGATAGGGGGACCCCACGTCATTTTTTTGGGGGGGTCCCCCTATTTTAATAGCCAGTGAAGCCTAGCTGCGGGCTGATATTCATAGCCTGGGAAGATCCATGGGTATTAACCCCTTCCCAGGCTAGAAATATTGGCCCCGGCTGTCGGCTTTCCCCCTCTGGCGCAGAAAATTGCGTGGGAGCCCACGCCATTTTTTTTCCTATTTTTTTGTTTATTAACTATATTGCTTTAAGATTTTGTGTGTGTGCGCGTGTGTCTTTATTTATGTACCATTTTATCTATCATCTATCTACCTATATATCTTTCTGTCTATCTATATATCTATCTTTCTATATATATTTCTAACTATCTATTATCTATCTATCTATGTATTTTCATCTATCTATCTATCTATCTATCTATCTATCTATCTATCTAACTTCTGGTATCTATTATTTATCTTTCTATCGCTATCTGTGTGTGTGTGTGTGTGTAATGTAGTGTGGGTTGGACAAATGTAAAAGAGGAGGTTGGACAAGAAATGACATCACAAATCTTTTTTTTTGTTAAATAACATATCTTTATTTAGCAGTCAAAAACGCATACAAAAACACATGAGAAAAAAAGCATGACAAACCGCATCAAAACCGCGTCAAAAAAGTACATTTGTTTTCTGCCAAGAGGTGCGGATTCGGCAAGGAAAAATCCCCAGGCAAATCGGCAACGTGTGCACAGGTCCTATGCACCGGTGAACTTTGAAAAGCCGGCAATTCATCCTCGGCTACTGTAAAATCACACTGACAGCTCACAAAACACTACATATATACACATAGAATACATATATATATACATGTCATTGTGACATATATATATATATATATATATATACATATATATTTATATTTATAGTTCATACACTTCTACAAAGTGTAATAGCCGCTAATTAAATTCCCGGCCTTTGTGAAATTACAGAACCACCCGACATGAAATGACACATGGTTTACAAACAGTTAACCATGTCATTTCATATAGTTTGATATATGGTTTTCACTAACAATTACATGAGTGTATGTGTGCAAAATTTCACACATGTAGGGGTTAATTAAAGGTGTAAATTTGCTGTAAAAATAACGCATTTTTTTCTACGAATTTACACCTTTAATTAACCCCTACATGTGTGAAATTTTGCACACATATACTCATCTAATTGTTAGTGAAAACCATATATCAAACTACATAAAATGACATGGTTAACTCTATGTAAACCATGTGTCATTTCATGTCGGGTCTGTAATTTCACAAAAGCCGGCAATTGAATTAGCGGCTATTATAATATGTAGAAGTGTATGTACTATATATATATATATATATATATATGTGTCACAATGACATGTATGTATATATATGAGGTGTAAAATTGTTGAAAAAAAATGCGTGGGCTCCCACCCTATTTTCTCAACCAGACAAAGCCAGCGAGTGCGGGCAGATAATAATAGCCCAGAGAGGGACAATTATTTTTGGGCTCCCCCTGGCTACTAACATCTGCCCCCAGACACCCCAGAAAAGGCAAATCTATAATTAGATTCGCCCTTTCTGGCACTTTGCCCGTCTATTCCCATTGCCCTGTAGCGGTGGCGAATGGGTTAATAATAGGTTAAAGCCACCTTGCTATTGAAAGGTGACTTTAAGCCAGGTTAATAATTGAGAGCTGTCAATAAGACAACTATCAATTATTAATCCTATTGTATGAAATAAAAATAAAACACACACACTTTTATTAAAAATCATTTTAATGAAATAAACACACAGTTTTTGACCATATTTTATTTTACTGCCATTCCTTGCGAAGCCCTTGTTCACCTGTAATAAAAATAAAGTAATAAAGCAACATTATTCTTACCTATCCAATGTTCAGTCAGGTCCCCCGATGTAATGCTTCTGAAAAGGTTAATGTTTACTGCAGGGACCGCAGCTAATGCTGCCAGCCTCGCAGTAAACCCCCAAATGAATCATCTCTTCTCCCAGCTGACAGGAGAGGAAGTGATTAGTGTGGAAAGCTTAATTAATTGCTTCCCACTTTCACTTCAGGTCAGCCGGGGACACCGCACAGCATCAGTGACGTCAGAGAAAATCCCGGCTGACCTGAAGTGAACTGATTAGCAAAAATAGGGGATCCCCTCGAAAAAAAAATGGCATGGGGTCCCCCTATTTTTGTTAACCAGCCAGATGAAGCAGACTACTGAGGCATGGTATTTAAGGCTGTTAAAGGGAATCTGTCACCCTAAATTGGTGGGATATTTAAATGATGGCAGTCAGGTCAGATGGGCGGTGTTTTGGGTACTTGCCTTAACATGTTGTTCGCCGCTGTCTCCATTATTTCTGGGAATTGTAGTCGTTGCCCTCCATATAACGCGCCTGCGCATTGCAATCTTGAATTGCCACGCGCAGTATGCTTTGCCCGCAGATTGCAATGCGCAGGCGCGTTATATGCAGGGCAACGACTACAATTCCCAGAAATAATGGAGACAGCGGCGAACAACATGTTAAGGCAAGTACCCAAAACACCGCCCATCTGACCTGACTGCCATCATTTAAATATCCCGCCAATTTAGGGTGACAGATTCCCTTTAAGGATCCAATATCCATGAACCTTGCAAGCCTGATAATACCAGGCCACAGCAGTCTGTTTATCTTGGTTAGTTAACAAAAATAGGGGATCCCCTCGAAAAAAAAATGGCGTGGGGTTCCCCTATTTTTGTTAACCAGCCAAGTAAAAAAGCAGACTGCTGCAGCCTGGTATTAAAAGACTGTCAAGGCCCATGGATTTTGGCCCTCAACAGCCTAAAAATACCAGCCTGCAGCAGCCCCACAATTGGCGCATCCAAAGATTCTCCAATTGTGGCACTTTACCCGGCTCTTCCCACTTGCCCTGTAGCGGTGGCAAGTGGGGTAATAAGGGGTTAATGTCACCTTTGACAGTTTTCATTATTTTTTATTCCACGCTCATCCTGCGACGCCATCGATCTCCTGTAATAGAATAAAAATAACAAACCAACACAAATACTCCCTATCCGATGTAGTCCAAGATCACGAGGGTCCCACGACGAGTCCAGCTCTGCTACATCTGGATGACAGGCTGAGCCTGACATCCCGACGCAGCAGAGCTGCTTACCAGTGGAGATTCCTCGGTGGTGACGTCATCTGTATTTCTCACGGCCAGCTGTCGCAAGAGTACAGCTTGCCGAGATGTACTGGGTAATCTCGGCCAGCTGTACTCTCGCAATTGAATTAGTGGCTATTACACTATGTAGAAGTGTATAAACTATAAATGTATATATTTATGTGTCACAATGACATGTATATATATATATATATATATATATATATATATATATATATGAGGTGTAAATTCGCAGAAAAAAAATGTGTGGGCTCCCGCTCTATTTTCTCAACCAGACAGACTAAGCCAGCGAGTGGGGGCAGATAATTATAGCCTAGGGAGGGTGCATTTATTTTGTGCCCCCCTGGCTACTAACATCTGCCCCCAGCCACCCCAGAAAAGGCAAATCTATAATTAGATTCGCCCTTTCTGGCACTTTGCCGGTCTATTCCCATTGCCCTGTAGCGGTGGCGAATGGGTTAATCATGAGTTAAAGCCACCTTGCTATTGAAAGGTGACTTTAAGCCAGGTTAATAATTGTGAGTTGTCAATTAGACAACTATCAATTATTAATCCTATTGAAGTAAATAAAAAAAACACACACACATTAAAAATAAATAATTTTAATGAAATAAAAACACATTTTTTTGACCATCTTTTATTTAACTCTTAATCCTTGTGAAGCCCTTGATCTCCTACAATAAAGAAAAAATAATAAAACAACATTATTCTTACCTATCCGGCGCTCTGTCATGTCCCACGCTGTAATCCTTCACAACATTATTCTTACCTATCCGACGCACAGTCAGGTCCCACGCTGTAATCCTTCACAAAGGGTTAACTAGCTTTCAGCCAAGCAGTGCAGCTAATGCTGCCTGCTCAGCTGAAAGCTCCTGAATGAATGACTTCCTCTCCCAGCGACAGGAGTGGATGTGATTACTGTGTGAAGCTTAATTGATAGCTTCCCACAGAAATCAGTTCACTTCAGGTCTGCGGGGACTCTGTTGTGAATGGGTTTGAGATGAGTTCTGAGCAGAGGCTCCCTCTGGTGGTTACAAGCGGTGCTAGTGAAGATTGTGAGGACTGGGAATCAGGTGTTACTGACTGGTCTTATATAAGGGAGTCATTTTCCCATCAGGGTTGCCGGTGATCAATTGTTCTGGTCTGAATCCTTCATTCCAGTTTCCCTTGTAGCCTGCTGTGTCGTGTCTGCATCTCCTGCTAACAGATAAGACTTTTGCTTCTTTTGTGTTTTTGCTATATTTTTGCATTTTGTCCTGCACTTCTTTGGGGGCCTTCAGGGTCCCCTCCGGGGGCTTCTGCCCTCTCAGTTTAGTTCAGCCACTGAGTTTTGTTCTTTTGCTTTTTCCAGTTTTTTCAGTGGCTGCTGTTTTGATTTTGTTACACCAGAGAACTAATTTAGGTGGTAGAGGTCGTGTGATCTCAGGTGATTTTGAAATTAGTGGAGTTGGTGCTTTTCAGGGTTTTCTGGGATTGCAGTAAGTGCCCTTCCTATCCTTTTCTATTTAGATAGTTTGGGCCCCAGCGTTTGCTCATACTATTTTCTTTCTGTGTCAGTATTTCCTCTTGTCTAACCGCCATTACATGTTTGGGGGCTTTCTATTATCTTTGGGGTTCTGCTCCGGGGCAGATAGCTTTCCTATTTCTATCTTTAGGTGTAGTTAGTTTCTCAGGCTGTGACGAGGCGTCTAGGACCAACGTAGGAACGCTCCACGGCTGCCTTAGTTGTGGTGGTTAGTCAGGGTACTGCAATCTCATAGATT
>JARQOD010000003.1:213507826-213547258 GCA_033576555.1 Oophaga sylvatica | reverse complement strand
AATTTGCCACCGGGGGGGTGCCGTTCCCCACTTATTCTGAGATTCATAACCCGAGAAAAGCATCACCCAAAAAATTTCATTTTAGGGTTTTTTTAATTCCCTTAAGGGGGCATAAAATTACAGAAGTATAAGTAAGCAACCTGAATTACAGGGGATTTGCGTCAGAGAAAAATATAACTTTAAATGGAAAAGGGCTTAGAGATTTTAAGCTGGGGGTAAATTTATATTGTAGGTTGCATGTGATGCCGGGGCCTGCGTCCCCCATTTATAAGAATTTTAGTTGGGGACAGTCCCCAAAGCGCGGCCGCTTCCCTTGGCAATTGTCCCCCTGCCCTTCTGCTCATCATCGTCTTGTTCTTCTGTGGGAGTGAGTCTCTTGCCATGTGCTCTCTTTTCTTAACACGGCTTCCTCTCCCCGGTTCAGAGGGTGGAATATTTCCCCCTTTCACTCCCTAAGAATTTTTCCCAAATTCTAAGAAGGGGGGGAAACTTTCTCCGGTGATCGTAGGACACAGGGGTCCAGGAATGGGGTTTTTTTTGCCTGTCGTGTGGAAGCAAGCATGGCCCCTTTGGGTCGTTGTGGAGGGCCAATCTCTATATCTCAGGTCCCAGAGCACTCACTGACTCATGAGTCGCACTGTCAGATGCGCGATTTCCGCAGGGTCACGTGGATATTTTTTACGAGTCTGTAACTCGAAAGTTGTGCTCATAATCCATAATCCTAGGATGGAGTCGGAGTGGCTGGGAGAGACAATGGATGTGTATTTCTGTGTCCAGCTGACAGGTATAATCTAATTGAAGACCATAGGCATCTCCAGGCCCCATGCTGGCGTGGCTCCTTACTCAAGTTTTGAAGTCCTGTTTTGGCCTTATCTCCTTATCATACTAAAAGACCTTGCTATACAACATTGGAGCACTAAATCCTGTTTTCTTCCATATGCTTACAGGGATGGGGGGTAGGAGCAGTTAGCTGCCTGTGACTCTGTGAACTCAGACAAAATGGCACCTGGGACAGGCCAAGCTCAGACATGAGGTGAGCATTATGCCCCATATTCAAGATGGTGGCTGTTCCTCCATCACATAAAGATTTTAAGAAATGAACAAAATATAATAATTGGTATTGTCATGTATGTAAAAGTCATAACGAGAAAAAAAATCGAAATGAGTTTTTTTGATCACCACAACTCTGCCAAAAATGTTGTATGAAGCCATCAAAGCATTATATCTATTCCAAAATGGTATCAATAAAAATGTCGACTCGGATTAGAGAGGAGCGCACCCATAGATGTTTGGGTTCGACAAACATACAGTAAAAAGATTGGTTCGGGTCCGAACTTGACCTCGGACCCAAACCCATTAGAAGTCAATGGAGACCCGAACTTCAGTGCTTTAAAATAGTTGTAAAATAGTCATAGTCAGGGCTATGTTGCTGTAAAAGGAAGCTAAATGGGGGAAAGAGCAGGGCCATTGCTCTGCAATCAAATGTGTATAGGAAAATTACTTAAATAGGTTCTGTCACCGTAGAAATCATGGTAAAATAGGAAGTAAATGAATAACATAAAAATGTTAACACTGCCCTCACAGAGACTGAGCCTTACTACTTCCAGTCCAGTTACAAATTTCACCCACAGAGCATGGGGCACAGTACCCCTACATTAGCAGCTTACAAATTTCACCCACAGAGCCAAACTTTTATCTTCAGTAGCAGAAAAAAAAGCTCATAGTTTGATTCTGTATACGGTTAGCAGTCCACTGCGAGGCTTGCTATGGTCAGATTCTGCCACTTGCCTTGGGACACCTCTCCAATGCTGTTGGAGTTATTGTTCAAAGCAAGCAACCATGCATGAGTACTTCAGCTAGGGATAATGGAATTGAACTCTGTTTCTATTTTTTTGTTTGTTCGAACTGGGTTGATGATAAAGAGGGGACCTGGCGGAACTCAAAGTGAAGAAACTGGATGCACTCCCAGTCATCCAATCTCAAACCACCCACAGGCAGAGTCAGGTTTGTATTCCAGAGAGGAACATGATAAACCTGTACCACATCCAAGAAATGCAGCAGGCAAGCAAATTAACCACTTCTCAACTTAGTCAGCAGCTGTTATTGCTAGACAGAATAGCCATCCATGACAATTTAGAGGCTTTGAAATTGGAATTATTAGTTAAATCCTTTAATGAGCTTTAGGCCTGGCCACAAAGGTAGAGTACACTACTCGTACAGACACTAATGCAGAATACACAGAGGCTTTTGTGCACAGTACCCCCACACAAGCTAATAACAAAATCCACCCACATAACATGTTTTCACATTTATTCCCCAGAGCTGATAACAACTGTCACCCACAGAACATATTTCCACATTTATCCCACAGAAGCTGATAAAAAAGTTCACCCACAGAGCATGGGTCTGAGTACCCCCAAGCTCCAAAATATCTGCTCCAGTAGTGTACATTGCAAATGCCGCCTATGAAAAGCTTGAAGTATGATCTTGGATTGAGCTGGCAGCCCGCAGTGAGGTTTGCTACATTCCCACATTTATCATGTGTGCCAGGCTGCCCAGAGATTGTCCTCAGTTGGAAGTATATTGTCTGGGTACACTGTATCCCTCCAGCCATATACCAGTGATGCCCGTGAGCTGTTTTTAGTGCCATCCTGCTGTGAGCACGGTTGCACCCCCTGCCTCCTCCTTATCATTATCATCATCATCCTCCCAAACTATCCCTGGCTGTGCAGTTGGGCACCTGGCCAATGTTTAGACCGTATCCCAACCTCTGAGCCATCTGATGATGGCTTTGTTCCTCCTCCTGCTCAGCTTCCTCATGTGCCACCACCTCATCCATCATGGCCTGAATTGTTTTTTAGAGCAGGCATACAAGTGTATTGGAACACTAATGATGACATCATCAGCGCTGGCCATATTGGTGGAATATTTGAAGCAGTGCAACACGACAAACACATCTCGCATGGAGGCCAAGTCAATAGTGGTGAAGAGATGCTGTATTGCAGAGCGACTCAGTCGTGCATGCTGCAACTGGAACTCCACTATTGCCTGTTGCTGCTCTCACAGTCTCTCCAGCATATGCAAGATTGAGTTCCACCTCAATGGTACGTCACTAGGGTTGAGCGAAACGGGTCGTTAAATTTTAAAAATCAACGATTTTCGCCAAAGTCGGGTTTCATGAAACGAAACCCGACCGTGGCGTTCAGTCGGCCGAACGCTCGGCGACCAATTTGGCAAAGTCAGGGCCAGGTTTCGCTGCTGCAAATTCCCCACCCAAGCAGCGTCATTGGCTGAGCCGCCCGCCGGTTCAGACAATGAGTGGCGCGGGATTCAAATACCCTGCCAAAGCGGCGCCGCTCATTGGCAACACATAACATACATATAATATACAACACATAACATACAGAACATACATATAACACATAACATACAGAACAAAACATATAACATACAACACATAACATACAGTACATACATATAACACATAACATGCAGAACATAAATATAACATACAACACATAACATACATATAACACAAAACATACATATTACACATAACATACAGAACATACATATAACATACAAGTAACATACATATAACACATAACATACAGTACATACATATAACATACAACACGTAACATACATATAACATGCAACACGTAACATACATATAACACATAACATACAGTTCATACATATAACATACAACACGTAACATACGTATAGCATATAACATACAGAACATACATATAACACATAACATACAGAGCATACATATAACACATAACATACAGAACATACATATAACATACAACACATAACATACAGAACATACATATAACACATAACATACAGAACATACACATAACATAAACACATAACATACAGTACATACATATAACACATAACATACATATAACATACAACACGTAACATACATAAACATACAACACATAACATACATAACATACATATAACACATAACATACATATAACATACAACACGTAATATACATATAACATACAAGACATAACATACATATAACATGCAACACATAACATATAGAACATATATATAACACATAACATACAGAACATACATATAACATACAACACATAACATACATATAACACATAACATACAGAACATACATATAACATACAACATGTAACATACATATAGCACATAACATACAGTACATACATATACAACACGTAACAACCCAAATTTTGGGCAAAGTCAGGGCCAGGTTTCGCTGCTGCAAATTCCCCGCCCAAGCAGCGTCATTGGCTGAGCCGCCCGCCGGTTCAGACAATGAGTGGCGCGGGATTCAAATACCCTGCCAAAGCGGCGCCGCTCATTGGCAACACATAACATACATATAATATACAACACATAACATACAGAACATACATATAACACATAACATACAGAACAAAACATAACATACAACACATAACATACAGTACATACATATAACACATAACATGCAGAACATAATATAACATACAACACATAACATACATATAACACAAAACATATATATTACACATAACATACAGAACATACATATAACATACAAGTAACATACATATAACACATAACATACAGTTCATACATATAACATACAACACGTAACATACGTATAGCATATAACATACAGAACATACATATAACACATAACATACAGAGCATACATATAACACATAACATACAGAACATACATATAACATACAACACATAACATACAGAACATACATATAACACATAACATACAGAACATACACATAACATACAACACATAAACATACAGTACATACATATAACACATAACATACATATAACATACAACACGTAACATACATAAACATACAACACATAACATACATAACATACATATAACACATAACATACATATAACATACAACACGTAATATACATATAACATACAAGACATAACATACATATAACATGCAACACATAACATAGAGAACATATATATATATAAACACATAACATACAGAACATACATATAACATACAACACATAACATACATATAACACATAACATACAGAACATACATATAACATACAACATGTGACATACATATAGCACATAACATACAGTACATACATATAACATACAACACGTAACATAAATATAACATACAACACATAACATACAGAACATACATATAACATATAACATACAGAGCATACATATAACATACAACACATAACATACATATAACATACAACACATAACATACAGTACATACTGTGAGACAGTGAGAGTATGTGTGTTGAATGGGGTGTACATTTCACCTAGATACTTTGCTGACTGGTATAAGGGAAATGTATGGCTTTGTAAACCTAGTGGTAGAGAAAGGTCACTACACCTTACATTCAGTACACACTTGCAGCTCAGGCCTGAAACCATTCAGCTGTTAATTAGGAGACCAGAAGTAGGTGTCTGCGAACACAGTCAGAGAGCTCGCTTAGTCTGGACAAGGAGTCCAGGCACAAGAAGGAGTCTCCAGGAGTATGAGCTATCTCAGTCTGGGTGCTCGATGTACCCCGGACACAGGAGTAGTCTCTGTGAGAATCCATGCGGATAGCTGCTGAATAGGAGGGGAGCTCTCTCAAGTCTGGACGTTGGATATGCCTTCAGACACAAGGAGGAGACTCTGTGAAACTCCATGCTGGTAAATGCTGAACATATGTGTTGTTTTGGCCCAGGCTGTTAGAGTCTGGTCCCGGATAGATAGGGAAATCTATCTAAGTGTAGTAAGTGGCTGGACAAGCCCAGGTCTTATGTTTATGATTTGGTTTTGATTATGTTCTGTTGGCTGTAGACTTTAATAAAACTGGTTGCGGCCAGTTTTTACCAGAACTGCTGTCTGTGAATGAACTGTTTCCGTGCCACTCCGTCTACCCGGACGGCGATCCCAGAGCTATATCCCCTGAAAAGCTTACAATACATATAACATACAACACGTAACATACATATAACATACAACACGTAACATACATATAACATACAACACAACATACATATAACACATAACATACAGTACATACATATAACATACATCACGTAACATACATATAACATACAACACATAACATACAGAACATACATATAACACATAACATACAGCTGCGGGCTGATATTCAAAGCCTAGGAAGGGGCCATAGATATTGGCGCACCCCCCTGGCTAAAAATATCAGCACCCAGCCGCCCCAGAATTGCCGCATCTGTGCGATGCGCCAATTCCGGCACTTAGCCCCTCTCTTCCTACTCCCCTGTAGTGGTGGGATATGGGGTAATAAGGGGTTAATATCACCTTGCTATTGTAAGGTGATATTAAGCCCGGTTAATAATAGAGAGGCGTCAGTAAGACGCCTATCCATTGTTAATCTTTATATTAATAAAGGGTTACAAAAAAAACAACACACGCATAAGACTAAATTATTTTAATGAAATAAAAAACAACACGGTTTTCATATCTTTATTATACGCTCAGATCCATGCGGCGCCCTCGATCTCCTGTAATAAAACGTAAAAAAATAAAACAACTGTATACTCCCTGTCCGACGCAGTCCAATTAGTAACGAATGTCCCACGACGGTCTCCCCTATAGAACAGTGACATCAGGTGATGCCACTGCTATGTAGGGCCTCCCAGTGATGCACTGACAGGAGACAATGGCTCCTGCAGTGCATCACTGAGTTCATTCTCTCACTTTATGGCAATGCTGTGTGGGTATTTCTCACCCAGCATTGCCAGTGAGAGAATGAACGGAAGTGACGTCATTCTCTCCCGGCGTCGATGCCAGTGCATCGCTGGGGCGGTGTAGAGCGCTGACATCACCCGATGTCAGCGTTCTAAGACCGGAGATCGTCGTGGGACACTCGTTATTATCTGGACTACGGGGGACAGGTGATGTATAGGTTGCTTTATTATTTTATTTTTATTACAGGAGACGATGGCATCGGGGAATAGGTGATTGGTGAGTATGTACTCTATGTTATGTGTTGTATGTTATGTGTATGTTCTGTATGTTCTGTGTTATATGTTATATTGCATGTATATTCTGTGTTATATGTTACGTGTTGTATGTTATGTGTATGTTCTGTATGTTATGTGTTATATGTTATATGTATGTACTGTATGTTGTGTTGTATGTTATGTGTATGTTATATGTTTAATGTATGTACTGTATTTTATGTACTGTATGTTATATGTATGTTATATGTATGTTCTGTATGTTTGTGTTGTATGTTATATGTATGTTACGTGTTGTATGTTATATGTATGTTCTGTATGTTATGTGTCGTATGTTATATGTATGTTACATGTTGTATGTTATATGCATGTTACGTGTTGTATGTTATAATGTGTGTACTGTATGTTATGTGTTATATGTATGCTCTGTATGTTATGTGTTATATGTATGTTCTGTATGTTATGTGTTGCATGTTTATGTATGTTACCTGTTGTATGTTATATGTATGTACTGTATGTCATGTGTTATATGTATGTACTGTATGTTATGTGTTATATATATGTTCTGTATGTTATGTGTTGTATGTTATATGCATGTACTGTATGTTATATGTTATATGTTTGTACTGTATGTTATGTGTTATATCTATGCTTTGTATGTTATGTTATATGTATGTTCTGTATGTTATATGTATGTACTGTATGTTATGTGTTATATGTATGTTACGTGTTGTATGTTATATGTATGTTCTGTATTTATGTGTTTATATGTATCTTCTGTGTTATATGTATGTTCTGTATGTTCTGTGTTATATGTTCTGTATGTTGTGTATGTAATGTATGTTTTTTTTTACATTCAACACATTAGCCGGATGATGGGACTACTGTCCCATCATTGGCTAATGTGTCAGTCACTGACAGTGTAGCAGCATAGCCGGATGGGACTTGTAGTCCCATCGGACGATGCCTGCATACACACACACAGCCTCTCGCACACACACACACACGCACAGCCTCGCACACACATAGCAAAGCCGGGCGGCACCGCTCAGCCAATGGCGGGGGATTTGAATACGCGCTGCTCATTGGCTGAGCCGGCGGGCGGCTCAGCCAATGAGCGGTGCCAGTGCGGCTTTGGCGGGGGATTTGAATCCCTCGCCACTCAAAGCCGTGACGGCACTGCTCTTTGGCTGAGCAGCCCGCCGGCTGTGAAAAATGGCCACTGTAGGTGTGTTTACTGTCCTCCACCCCTGCTGACTTGTATTCCCCATTGACTTACATTGGGTTTCGTGTTTCGACCGAACCACCGACTTTTCATGATAGTCGGCCGATTTCACTCGACCTGACTTTTGCTAAAGTCTGGTTCCGTGAAACCCGACTCGACCCGAAAAAAGGGAAAGTCTCTCATCTCTATACGTCACATATCAGTCGGTGACAAGAAAGGCAGAAGTGACGCCGCAGCGCAGACAGGCAAGAAGCAGGGTTAGAACGAGAAAAGTGCACTTGGTCGCTAGAAATGCGTCAGCTTTTTACATTCTTGGAATCCATGTTTTTAAAGCTTTTCCAATTTTTTTTTTATATATTTTAGCTATTGTTGGTTGGATGTGTTGATTTACTTCCTCCTCACAATTTAATAGACAACACACAATAGTCCTGAAAAATGATTTCTTTGGCCTACTAATGACAATGAGATGGATGATGCAAATTATATATTTCTCAGACTACTCGAAAACACACAGTGGCTTAAAGTAACAGTATTCCACAGGCGGGGATGCAGAGTACACACAGTGGCTTAAAGGACAGTACACCCACAGGCAGCGGGGTGCAGAGCACACACATCAGCTTAAAGGACACTACTCCTACAGTTAGTGTAAGCAGAGAACACACAGTGACTTTAAGGACAGTACTCCCACAGGCGAGGAGGTGAAGAGTGCACACAGCAGCTTTAAGGACAGTACTCCCATAGGTGGGGGGTGCAGAGTACACACAGTGACTTAAAGAACAGTACTCCCACAGGCGATGAGGTGAAGAGTGCACACAGCAGCTTAAGGACATTACTCCCACTGACGGTGCTTGCAGAGTACACACAGTGGCTTAAAGGACAGTACTTCAGTAGGCGGGGGTGGCAAGGAGATGCAGATACACACAGCTGCTTGAAGAACAGTACTCCCACAATCAGGGTGTGCAAAGTACACATAGCAGCTTTAAGGACAGTACTCCTACAGGCAGGGAAGTGCAGAGTACACACAGTGGCTTAAAGGACAGTACTTCCATAGGCAGGGGTGGAGATGCAAAGTACACACAGTGGCTTTAAGGACAATACTCCCACAGGCGGGGGTGCAGAGTAATCATAGTGGCTTAAAGGGCAGTGCTCCAACAGGCAAGAGGTTGCAGAGTAAACACAGTGGTTTAAAGGACAGGGGCTGCATAGTACACACAACAGAATTAAGTACATCACTTACACAGGGGGTGCAGAGTACACACAGTGGCTTAAAGGATAGTACTCCCAAAGGCAGGGGGTGCAGAGTACACACAGTGGCTTTTAGCACAGTACTACCACAGATATTGGTTGCAGAGTACATACAGTATTTTTTTTGCATGGTCCATATTCACTGTCTGTCCCTCACTCCAACTGCATCCTATCCTCATTCTAATGAGAGCATAATGGCGGCTGCTCTCGTGATCCAGTCTTTATGTAGGCCTAGTCACGTGGTGCAGAGAACACACAACAGCTTAAAGTACAGCACTTACACAGAGGGGCGCAGAGTGCACACAGCGGCTTTAAAGACAGTACTTCCACAGGCAGGGGGGTGCAGAGTACACACAGTGGTTTAAAGGATAGTACTTCCAAAGGTAGGGGGTGTAGAGTACACACAGTGGCTTTTAGCACAGTACTACCACAGATATTGGTTGCAGAGTACACACAGCATTTTTTTACAGGCAGGGAGATGCAGAGTACACCCAGCTGCTTGAAGGACAGTAGTCTTACAGGCGGGGGTGCAGAGTACTCAAAGTAGCTTAAAGGACAGTACTCCAACAGGCGAGTGTCATGTGTGCATCGCCGCGAAGATCGTCGCGGTTGCACATTCTGACTTCTCACAGCTGAGTTGCTGTTTCTTTGTGTTTGGCAGTTAGGGAGTTAATTCTGTCTGTGCTCAGTTCTGGGACTGGGTGCAGTTTCTCCCGGCTGCAATTAATTATTTGTTGATTGGTTTCCTTTAAATCTCTGGTTGTCTGTGTTGGGAGTTGCCAGTGAAATTCTTCATGCAGACCACAGATAGGATTGTATCTGTATAGACTTAAGTTAAAGAGCTCCTTTGTTGTTTTAAGCTCACCTTGCTTAGAGTTTAATATCCCAGATCATTTATGTTCCTTCTGTGTTTGAGTGTGTATGCAAGTCTGTGTTTTTCTCCAGTCTGTCTTATATGTCTAATCTGTGTATTTAGCAGAGATCAGCCCATATCCCTTTGGTGGTAATCAGTATCCTTCTTAGGACTGATTACAGGGTTCAGGGACTGATAGGAGACAGGGTTAGGCTGGAGACTTGGACCTCTGAACCATTATCAGTACCTCCAAGGTGAGGGATTAGTTAGGACCCCAGTTTAGGGTCAGGTTAGACCCCCGGTCCTCCTCTTTCCTGTGACAGTGTATCAAGTCCTCAAGATTAACCCTGAGTTCAACAGATATCGTGTCAGGTAAATCTATTCTATATTTACATGCTGATGTTGCTAATCTATATGTTGTATAGAGTGTTGTTCTTTTAAGAATAGTTTACTGACATCGTACACATATCATAAGACCGCGTGACATTTTCACTGGCCCATAAAATTATTCCCAGTTGCCATGGATCCAGTAGCCCAGCTGGCTCTGCAGTTGCAGGGATTATCCATGGAGCTGACGGACATTAAGTCCAAAGTTTTGTCTCCCTCGGAGCAAACCAGATTTGAACCTAAAGTAGCTCTCCCGGACAGGTTCACTGGTGGGCGAGACAAATTTTTTACCTTCAGGGAAGCATGTAAATTGTATTTTCGGCTTCGGCCTCGATCATCAGGGAGTGAAGAGCAGAGAGTGGGAATTGTTATCTCGCTCCTACAAGGGGACCCTCAATCCTGGGCCTTCTCCCTTCCTCCGGGATCCCCGGCTCTACAGTCAGTAGATCGATTTTTTACTGCCCTGGGTTTGGTATATGATGACCCAGATCGGGTCTCTCTTGCTGAGACAAAATTACGTAAGATACAGCAGGAGATCGTCCGGCGGAGGAATTTGCTTCTGAGTTCCGTAGATGGGCCACAGATACTCAGTCGTCAGGGAAGACTGTCATACTGGTGGTTGTTGACAGGTTCAGTAAGATGGCACATTTCATTGCTCTTCCTGCCCTCCCTAATGCTAAAACTCTGGCGCAGGTGTTCATTGGGGAGATTGTGAGACTTCATGGGTTTGCCTTCTGATGTGGTGTCAGATAGGGGGTCTCAGTTTGTGTCCAAGTTTTGGAGGGCATTTTGTTTACGTCGGGGGATGCAATTGTCATTTTCCTCGGCTTTTCATCCGCAGACCAATGGTCAGACAGAGCGTCTGAATCAAAGCCTAGAGACTTATCTTCGGTGTTTGTCTCAGAGAACCAGGAGGACTGGTCTCTTTCTTGCCTCTGGCAGAGTTCGCTCTTAACAACAGGCGGAGCGAGTCCACTGGTAAGTCCCCGTTTTTTGGGGCATATGGTTTTTCATCCCCAGTTTTGTACATTCAATGGGGGGGGCCCTTCTGGGGTTCCTGAGGAGGAGCGTTTCTCGTCGTCACTTGCTTCAGTGTGGAGAGGTGTATTGAATAATCTGAGTGCTATGGGGAACCGTTATAAACGTATGGCTGATAGGAGGAGAGTTTCTGGTCCAGATCTTAATGTGAACGATCTGGTATGGTTGTCTACCAGGAATATAAAACTTAAAGTTCCCTCCTGGAAGCTGGGCCCCAGATTCATCGGGCCGTACAGGATCAGTTCCATAATTAATCCTGTGGCATTTCGTCTGGACCTCCCTCCTACGTTTAAAATCCACAATGTGTTCCACAAGTCATTACTTAAGAGGTACGTGGCACCAGTCATACCATCACCTCTACCTCCTCCTCCAGTGGTGGTCAATGGTAACTTGGAGTTTCAAGTGTCAAAGATCATTGACTCACGTCTGAATCGCCGGTCCCTTCAGTACTTGGTGCATTGGAAGGGGTATGGTCCAGAGGAGAGGACGTGGGTTCCTGCGTCTGACATTAACGCAGATCGTTTGGTGCGGACCTTCCACAGAACTCACCCGGGCAAACCTGGCCCTGAGGGTCCGGAGGCCCCTCGTAGAAGGGGGGGGTACTGTCATGTGTGCATCGCCGCGAAGATCGTCGCGGTTGCACATTCTGACTTCTCACAGCTGAGTTGCTGTTTCTTTGTGTTTGGCAGTTAGGGAGTTAATTCTGTCTGTGCTCAGTTCTGGGACTGGGTGCAGTTTCTCCCGGCTGCAATTAATTATTTGTTGATTGGTTTCCTTTAAATCTCTGGTTGTCTGTGTTGGGAGTTGCCAGTGAAATTCTTCATGCAGACCACAGATAGGATTGTATCTGTATAGACTTAAGTTAAAGAGCTCCTTTGTTGTTTTAAGCTCACCTTGCTTAGAGTTTAATATCCCAGATCATTTATGTTCCTTCTGTGTTTGAGTGTGTATGCAAGTCTGTGTTTCTCCAGTCTGTCTTATATGTCTAATCTGTGTATTTAGCAGAGATCAGCCCATATCCCTTTGGTGGTAATCAGTATCCTTCTTAGGACTGATTACAGGGTTCAGGGACTGATAGGAGACAGGGTTAGGCTGGAGACTTGGACCTCTGAACCATTATCAGTACCTCCAAGGTGAGGGATTAGTTAGGACCCCAGTTTAGGGTCAGGTTAGACCCCGGTCCTCCTCTTTCCTGTGACAGTGTATCAAGTCCTCAAGATTAACCCTGAGTTCAACGGATATCGTGTCAGGTAAATCTATTCTATATTTACATGCTGATGTTGCTAATCTATATGTTGTATAGAGTGTTGTTCTTTTAAGAATAGTTTACTGACATCGTACACATATCATAAGACCGCGTGACATTTTCACTGGCCCATAAAATTATTCCCAGTTGCCATGGATCCAGTAGCCCAGCTGGCTCTGCAGTTGCAGGGATTATCCATGGAGCTGACGGACATTAAGTCCAAAGTTTTGTCTCCCTCGGAGCAAACCAGATTTGAACCTAAAGTAGCTCTCCCGGACAGGTTCACTGGTGGGCGAGACAAATTTTTTACCTTCAGGGAAGCATGTAAATTGTATTTTCGGCTTCGGCCTCGATCATCAGGGAGTGAAGAGCAAGAGTGGGAATTGTTATCTCGCTCCTACAAGGGGACCCTCAATCCTGGGCCTTCTCCCTTCCTCTGGGATCCCCGGCTCTACAGTCAGTAGATCGATTTTTTACTGCCCTGGGTTTGGTATATGATGACCCAGATCGGGTCTCTCTTGCTGAGACAAAATTACGTAAGATACAGCAGGGAGATCGTCCGGCGGAGGAATTTGCTTCTGAGTTCCGTAGATGGGCCACAGATACTCAGTCGTCAGGGAAGACTGTCATACTGGTGGTTGTTGACAGGTTCAGTAAGATGGCACATTTCATTGCTCTTCCTGCCCTCCCTAATGCTAAAACTCTGGTGCAGGTGTTCATTGGGGAGATTGTGAGACTTCATGGGTTGCCTTCTGATGTGGTGTCAGATAGGGGGTCTCAGTTTGTGTCCAAGTTTTGGAGGGCATTTTGTTTACGTCGGGGGATGCAATTGTCATTTTCCTCGGCTTTTCATCCGCAGACCAATGGTCAGACAGAGCGTCTGAATCAAAGCCTAGAGACTTATCTTCGGTGTTTTGTCTCAGAGAACCAGGAGGACTGGTCTTCTTTCTTGCCTCTGGCAGAGTTCGCTCTTAACAACAGGCGGAGCGAGTCCACTGGTAAGTCCCCGTTTTTTGGGGCATATGGTTTTCATCCCCAGTTTTGTACATTCAATGGGGGGGGCCCTTCTGGGGTTCCTGAGGAGGAGCGTTTCTCGTCGTCACTTGCTTCAGTGTGGAGAGGTGTATTGAATAATCTGAGTGCTATGGGGAACCGTTATAAACGTATGGCTGATAGGAGGAGAGTTTCTGGTCCAGATCTTAATGTGAACGATCTGGTATGGTTGTCTACCAGGAATATAAAACTTAAAGTTCCCTCCTGGAAGCTGGGCCCCAGATTCATCGGGCCGTACAGGATCAGTTCCATAATTAATCCTGTGGCATTTCGTCTGGACCTCCCTCCTACGTTTAAAATCCACAATGTGTTCCACAAGTCATTACTTAAGAGGTACGTGGCACCAGTCATACCATCACCTCTACCTCCTCCTCCAGTGGTGGTCAATGGTAACTTGGAGTTTCAAGTGTC
Source organism: Oophaga sylvatica (assembly GCA_033576555.1). Classification (NCBI taxonomy): domain Eukaryota; kingdom Metazoa; phylum Chordata; class Amphibia; order Anura; family Dendrobatidae; genus Oophaga; species Oophaga sylvatica. The sequence goes on along the minus strand of JARQOD010000003.1, from coordinate 213,532,787 downwards.
AAAGATCATTGACTCACGTCTGAATCGCCGGTCCCTTCAGTACTTGGTGCATTGGAAGGGGTATGGTCCAGAGGAGAGGACGTGGGTTCCTGCGTCTGACATTAACGCAGATCGTTTGGTGCGGACCTTCCACAGAACTCACCCGGGCAAACCTGGCCCTGAGGGTCCGGAGGCCCCTCGTAGAAGGGGGGGGTACTGTCATGTGTGCATCGCCGCGAAGATCGTCGCGGTTGCACATTCTGACTTCTCACAGCTGAGTTGCTGTTTCTTTGTGTTTGGCAGTTAGGGAGTTAATTCTGTCTGTGCTCAGTTCTGGGACTGGGTGCAGTTTCTCCCGGCTGCAATTAATTATTTGTTGATTGGTTTCCTTTAAATCTCTGGTTGTCTGTGTTGGGAGTTGCCAGTGAAATTCTTCATGCAGACCACAGATAGGATTGTATCTGTATAGACTTAAGTTAAAGAGCTCCTTTGTTGTTTTAAGCTCACCTTGCTTAGAGTTTAATATCCCAGATCATTTATGTTCCTTCTGTGTTTGAGTGTGTATGCAAGTCTGTGTTTTCTCCAGTCTGTCTTATATGTCTAATCTGTGTATTTAGCAGAGATCAGCCCATATCCCTTTGGTGGTAATCAGTATCCTTCTTAGGACTGATTACAGGGTTCAGGGACTGATAGGAGACAGGGTTAGGCTGGAGACTTGGACCTCTGAACCATTATCAGTACCTCCAAGGTGAGGGATTAGTTAGGACCCCCAGTTTAGGGTCAGGTTAGACCCCCGGTCCTCCTCTTTCCTGTGACAGTGTATCAAGTCCTCAAGATTAAACCCTGAGTTCAACGGATATCGTGTCAGGTAAATCTATTCTATATTTACATGCTGATGTTGCTAATCTATATGTTGTATAGAGTGTTGTTCTTTTAAGAATAGTTTACTGACATCGTACACATATCATAAGACCGCTGACAGCGAGGATGCAGAGTAAATACAGTGGCTTAAAGGACAGGGGGTGCAGAGTACACACAACAGCTTTAAATACAGCACTTACACGGGGGGGGCGCAGAGTGTACACAGTGGCTTTAATGACAGTACTTCCACAGGCAGGGGGGTGCAGAGTACACACAGTGGCTTAAAGGATAGTACTCCCAGAGGCAGGGTGTGCAGAGTACATACAGTGGCTTTTAGCACAGTACTACTACAGATATTGGTTACAGAGTACACACAGCAATTTTTTACATAGTCCATATTCACTGTCTGTCCCTCACTCCAACTGCATCCTATCCTCATTCTAATGAGAGCATATTGGCAGCTGCTCTCGTGATCTGGTCTTTATATAGGCCTAGGTCACGTGGTGCACCAGCCAATCACAGCCTGCCAATACTTGGCATGGCTGTGATGATTCCAGAAGTGCCCATAGTCTAAAAACTTGTTGATTGGCTGACCTTCAGCCTATCAACGAGCTTTATTGGTCTGATGAACCCAAACAGGAACCAGACATACAGTAAAAAGTCAGTGTGCGTAGTTCGTACGAGATACTAGGTGTCCGGTATGAACCTAGTTGTCCGGTATGAACCTAGGTATCCGGTATGAACCCTGAACTTTACAGGTCAGGTACGCTCATCCCTACTCAGGAATAAAAAAAGGCTCTTACACCGCTTAATCAACTGAAAAATGTAAATGTTTTGGGTTTCGGAATATGGCATCATACAGTAAGCTATTTTTTAACACTTTATGATCTTTTTTCTGCCACTTAAATAAAATATAAATTATACAAGTTTTGTAATCTCAAAATTGTAGTTATATGGTGAATCATAATACCAGGCCATTGTCACCATGCAAGAACACTGAAAAACAAAACTCAAAAAACAATTCCGGAATATTGCTTTTATTTTCGCAGTTTTCAAGAACTTGGAAGTTTCGCCCTATTTTACAAGTACATTGTACGGTAAAATGAATGGTGTTATTTAAAACTAGAACAGGTCTCACAAAAAAACAAGGCCTCATATGGCTATGTTAGGGGAAAAATAAATTATTTTTGACTCTTGGAGGAATGGGAGAAATATACGCAAGCACAAAAATGAAAGATCTTTGGTCCTTAAGGGGTTAATTTTTTCATCTGTACAAACTGGTGTCTACCACTATTTGGTCACTAGATAGTGGAAATATTGATCTTATTTTTATATATATATTTTATATAGAGCTTTTGATTCAGTAACATGATTGGGCCCATTATAATTAGGGTGCACTTCTGCCATTATAATAATTTGGGGTTGACTCAGATTTGTTTTGCCCCACTGTGCATAACTACTAGCTACACCACTGGAGTAGTTGGATGGCTGTTCCAACATACTGGAACGATTGGTCAAATTTATAACAAACTGGATTTCCAATCAACAGATCCCCCGTATGGAAATTTCCCTACAGTCATAAATATATTAGTATATGTTTACTTTAGCTTAACTACTTCTTTCTAGTATTATGCTTTTGTGTTTACCAGTCTCTTTCCTTCTGCATCTCTGCCAGTCTATTTTGGTTTGTATGCCCGTCTATTTGTTTGTGTGCACGCCAATGCCAAGCTGTGTGCGAGCCAGAAACTACGTGCAAATATCTCTGTATTCTTTCCAGTATTTCAAATTGTTTTGCATTATCTCTGTGACTGCCCAAACAAAACATCATACATGAAAGAAATGTAGGAAATAGATTTGTTTTCCTGTCCATCTACTATGATTACAATGGAACAATTTTTTTCTATAGCATGTTGGCCCTCCTGAATAATAAGCAGAAATGTAAGAACTCTGCACAGATTAGAATTCTGTACATAAAACACTTCAAACACTTAATGGTAAAAAGATCATTTAAAGGGAATCTGTCAACAGGTTTTTGCTACCTCATCTGTGCAGCATGATGTATGGGCAGATTCCCCGGATCCAATGAAGTATCACTTAGTATACTATGTGCAGCAGTTGTGACACAATCACAATTCTTTAGCTGCAGCATGTTAAGTAAAGCTGAGAAAACTATCCCTGCCCATATACAGTACATTGTCTATAGACAGTGAACTGCTTATCACAGGAGGAGGCAGAGTCAGACTAGGTCTCATATTCGGATGTCGCCAAGGCAATGATAATCACGAGGTGATAAAATCTTCACTGTAAGTAAACAACAGCACAGAGCCAGATACAGTGGGGAAAGTAAGTATTTGATACATTTGCAGATTTTGAAAAGTTTTTAGCACCAACAAAGAATGGAGGTGTCTGTAATTTTTAGCGCTCTTACACTTCAACTGTGAAAGACAGAATCTTTAACAAAAGTCCAGAAAATTACACTGTATGATTTTTACATAATTAATTTGCATGTTATTGCATGAAATAAGTATTTGATGCAATAGAAAAACAGAACTTAATGTTTGATACAGAAACCTTTGTTTGCAATTACAGAGGTCAGACCTTAGTTCTTGACCAAGTTTGCACACACTGCAGCAGGGATTTTGGCCCACTCCTCCATACAGATCTTCTCCAGATCTTTCAAGTTTCTGGGCTATCGCTGGGCAACATTGAGTTTCAGCGCCCTCCAAAGATTTTCTATTGGGTTCAGGTCTGGAGACTGGCTTGGTCAATCACTTACCAGGTCCTCCATGCAGTTGTGGGTTGATTCCTGACCTTTCTCAGAATCATCCTTACCCCATGAGGCGAGATATTGCATGGAGCTCCAGACTGAGAAAGATTGACAGTCGTTTTGTGTTTCTTCCATTTTCTAATTGCGCCAATGCAATGCCCCCAGGGCCGTGGGGTACTCAGTCCATGTCAGACAGATCTTTGGGGGGAAGGTCACGGCAGCAATGACCAGGTCCGTGGCCTTGGGTGTGCAATAAAAATGAGGGGAAAAGTTAATAGGGGAAATAAGTTTGTGACGCCCCCCCTTGGTGATCGGCAATAAAATGGCCGACGCTGCGATTCAGGTCCGCTGGGGCATTTGGTGACGCAGCAAAGATGTTACAGCTCTCCACGTGTAGAGCTAGGCCCCAGGGAAGTTGTGAGGTTATGATAGTATGAAAGTAATGATAGTAACGGTTGTAGTGCAGGGTAGGTGACACAGTAAATTAATATGAGGACACAGCAGGGTGCAGTCTTCACACTTTACTCACAATCTTTAGGTTACAATCACCAGCCGGGTGCTGTGTCCTCCGGGTCGGTGGTCCAGCCTGCTCTCGGGTAGTTTGTGGTACACTTTACCGGAACCCCCTTCTGATGTTCCTTCTCCAGTCGTCTCTCCCTGTACTGGCTAATGCCTTTCCTGCCCTGCGCCTCACACGCAGTGTCCTAAGCCAGCAGCCTCAGATCCTGTCAGGTGAACTCCTCCTGGTCCCCTTAAACCTATGTGGCTACCTCTTTGGCGAATGTGTGTGGATTTGGCCGTTGCACATACAGTCACAACAGCCTCCGCTTTGCTAGCTGAGTCCTACAGTTTCTCCACTTGTCTGGGGCCTGTCCCCCACTGCGACTTTGTACCTCCTTCTGACTACGATCGGCTTGGATATGGGTGCCATGGGTGTATTCCTCACGTCCCTGGCCCCTAGGAGCACTTCTTTCCTCAGGAGCTCCCTTCTTCATCACTGCTCCTCTCAACTTCTCTCACTGCTCTCCTCCCAACTGTTGTTCCAACTGTCACACTCCTTCCCGCCTGAACTGAGGATCCACCCCCTCTCTTAGGGTGGTGTGTGGTGTTGGATGCACATATGCGAGCACTGGGTATTGCCCCCCCCTCCTTACCTGAGAGCTAAGTACCACACCTCTGTCTGAGGTGCAGTATCTCTCTGGCAACTGGAACCCCAGGGGCACCACACCAACAGTTGTTGTCTTCTCACCAATCTGCTTGCCTATTGTCCTGTAGCCCATCCCAGCCTTGTGCAGGTCTACAGTCTTGTCCCTGGTGTCCTTAGACAGCTCTTTGGTCTTGTGGCATGGTGAAGAGGTTGAAGTGTGATTGATTGTGTACACAGGTGTGTTTTATACAGGTAATGATTTCAAACAGGTGCAATTAGGAGGGCTTCTTAAAGAAAAACTCACAGGTCTGTGAGAGCCAGAATTCTTGCTGATTGGTAGGTAATCAAATATTTATTTCATGCAATAAAATGCAATTTAATTATTTAAAAATAATACAATGTGATTTTCTATTTTTTATTTTTAGATTCTGTCTCTCACAGTTTAAGTGTACCTATGATAAAAATTACAGACATCTCCATTCTTTGTAGGTGGGAAAACTTGCAAAATCAGCACTATATCAAATACTTAGTTTCCCCACTGTATGTGACACATCGTTGAATTCTGTGTTTTAACCCATGCTTCATGCTGTCCTAAAATTACATAGCAAAAACCTGCTGACAGATTCCACTTAAGGAAAAAGATAAATGAAGAGGTGTTTTTGAAGAAAGCTACAGTGAAGCAAGCAGTATGTTTAACCCTTTTTAGTACTGCAGGTCTGTGCTGAGGAAATAATGAAAATTTCAGGACAAATTTATCATAATCTTATAAAATAAAAACTGTCTTTTATGAGTCAATTCATAATATTCAAGCACAATTCTTCCATCTTATAGAAGCCGTGAATGAGAGGGGAGGAGTAAATTCCATCGCCGCCATCCAGGTAATATAAAACTTGGTTTTAAAGGTTTTTAATGAATTGAAATAAAATAAACACCAGTTTTATAGTACCTGGATGGCGGTGCTGGAATTTACTCCTCCCCTAAATAATAATAATCTTTATTTTTATATAGCGCTAACAGATTCTGCAGCGCTTTACAGTTTTGCACACATTATCGTCGCTGTCCCCGATGGGGCTCACAATCTAGATTCCCTATCAGTATGTTTTTGGAGTGTGGGAGGAAACCTGAGAACCCGGAGGAAACCCACACAAACATGGGGAGAACATACAAACTCCTTGCAGATGTTGTCCTAGGTGGGATTCGAACCCAGGACTCCAGCGCTGCAAGGCAACAGTGCTAATCCACTGAGCCACCGTGCTGCCCCTCTCCTTCACCTCTTTCATTGGGCCTCAATCACCGTCAGGATCAGAACACTCCAGGAAGATATCGACCGGGATCCCACATTGTAACGGCGTGAATATCACTGTGCTTGATTGGCCAGCAAACTCGCCTGACCTTAACCCCATAGAGAATCTACTGGGTTTTATCAAGAGGAAGATGAGAGACACCAGACCCAACAATGGCTGTTATCAAAGCAACCTGGGCTTCCATACATAACACCTCAGCAGTGCCACAGGCTGATCGCCTCCATGCCACACCACATTGATGCAGTAATTGATGCCAAAGGATCCCTGACAAAGTATTGAGTACATTTACTGAACATACATTTCAGTAGGCCAATATTTTGGATTTTAAAATAATTTTTTCAAGCTGGTGTTATAAAGTATTCTCATTTACTAAGATAATGACTTTTGGGTTTTTATTGGCTGCAAGCCATAATCATCAACATTAACAGAAATAAACACTTGAAATTAATCACTCTGTAATGACTCTATATAATACATGAGTTTCACTTTTTGTATTGAAGAACTGAAATAAATTAACTTTTTGATGATATTCTAATTTTGTGTGATGCACCTGTATTTGCTTCATATTGGTTGCTTAAAAGTGTATGAAGTAATATCTAGATATCGCTTAATATTGATAATTGTTCTAAAACTTTAGTCCAAAATCATTGAGATATTTTTTATACACATTTTTGCTCAAAGAATACAAATGTTTTGGCCAAATGTGGGATAAAGTGTTTTTCCAACTATGATATGCTATGAGCCTTGGCCCAATCATTCTCAATGAGTGCTCTGTTCCCAGCATTTGGTGGAATGTCTTGGCATCTTCATCTTTTGTCTGAAATTTAGTATGGCGTCCCAGACCCAAAATGCTATATCAGAAAAGGACTCATGTGTAGAGATGAGCGGTGTTCGAAGCGAACTGTTTGCCAATCTCAAATTCGAGCTGTTTTGGGCGGTGTTCGAGTCGTTCGACGAACCCGAACGATTTGGAAAAAATTCGGCTGTTCGATAACTGTTCGTGCACCTAAATCGTCACTGGGTTTTTTCGCAGTTATGCTGAGATTCACTATTAATACACATTTTGAGTGTCCAGCGTGGCGGGGGGAGGGGCATGGCATGGATCTCTGCAGAAATAATGAAGATCTCCATTTTTTTTTCTCTTTCCCGCATTTCTAGTGGGCGGTGCAGTCTGTCAGCCTATCAGCAGCGCACACACGGAGCGAAGTGCTTTTTTTATCACACAAGCAAGGGCATGTGTCATTGGCTGTGTATGTCACATGTCTTTGCCCGACAAGACCCAGCCATTTTCCTCATCGCCACCATTTTCTCCGTGCTGCAACTCAGTGTTAGACGGCACTGCTGCTGTTAGCCTATATTGTGTGTGCATTGTGCAACTGCGGCTTGCAAGTGAAATAGAGAGGAAGGTTTAGGGAGTAGGGACTAGTTCGTAATTGCAGCCCTTTTGAGGGCTACGTTACATCAGTTCCTAGCAGTTTTAGCAGGCAGGTCTGTGCTCAGTCTTAAATAGTCAGATAGGTCAACTTGAGACAGTGACTATTTGTAATTGCAGCCCTTTTCAGGGCTAGGTTACAGCAGTTGCTATCACTTTTTGTCAGCTACACCAGCGTTCAAATCACTCCTAATTATTCGCTGCATCTATCCTGTTCAATAATTGTGTGCATAGTAGCAATGTGTGCTACTCATTCTATTAGGCCATCTATACTAAGCTACACCAGAGTTTAAAAAAAAAAGAATTTTTATCTGCATCTTGCCTGGACAATAATTTTGGGCATTGTAGCATTGTGTGGTACTCATTCTATTAGGCCATCTATACAAAGCTCCACCAGAGTTTAAAAAAAAAAAAAATTATCTGCATCTTGCCTGGACAATAATTTTGGGCATAGTAGCAGTGTGTGGTACTCATTCTATTAGGCCATCTATACAAAGCTCCACCAGCCTTAAAAAAAAAAATTCTATCTGCATCTTGTCTGGACAATAATTTTGGGCATAGTAGCAGTCTGTGGTACTCATTCTATTAGGCCATCTATACAAAGGTCCAGCAGCATTGAAATGCTCATAATTTTTGGCTGCATCTTGCCTGTAATATAATTGTGGGCATAGTAGCAGTCTGTGGTACTCATTCTATTAGGCCATCTATACAAAGCTCCCCAAGCCTTAAAAAAAAAAAAAATTCTATCTGCATCTTGCCTGGACAATAATTTTGGGCATAGTAGCAGTCTGTGGTACTCATTCTATTAGGCCATCTATACAAAGGTCCAGCAGCATTGAAATACTCATAATTTTTTGCTGCATCTTGCCTGTAGAATAATTGTGGGCATAGTAGCAGTCTGTGGTACTCATTGTATTAGGCCATCTATACAAAGCTCCACCAGCGTTGAAATGCTCATAATTTTTGGCTGCATCTTGCCTGTAATATAATTTTGGGCATAGTAGCAGTCAGTGGTACTCATTCTATTAGGCCATCTATACAAAGCTCCACCAGCCTTAAAAAAAAAAAAAAATCTATCTGCATCTTGCCTGGACAATAATTTTGGGCATAGTAGCAGTCTGTGGTACTCATTCTATTAGGCCATCTATACAAAGGTCCAGCAGCATTGAAATACTCATAATTTTTGCTGCATCTTGCCTGTAGAATAATTGTGGGCATAGTAGCAGTCTGTGGTACTCATTCTATTAGACCATGTAAACAAAGCTCCACCAGCCTTAAAAAAAAAAGAATTTCTATCTGCATCTTGCCTGGACAATAATTTTGGGCATAGTAGCAGTCTGTGGTGCTCATTCTATTAAGCCATCTATACAAATATACAGCAGCATTGAAATACTCATAATTTTTTGCTGCATCTTGCCTGTAGAATAATTGTGGGCATAGTAGCAGTCTGTGGTACTCATTCTATTAAGCCATCTATACAAAGCTCCACCAGCGTTGAAATACTCATAATTTTTGCTGCATCTTGCCTGTAATATAATTGTGGGCATAGTAGCAGTCTGTGGTACTCATTGTATTAGGCCATCTATACAAAGCTCCACCAGAGTTGAAATACTCATAATTTTTTGCTGCATTTTGCCTGTAATATAATTCTGGGCATAGTAGCAGTCTGTGGTACTCATTCTATTAGTCCATCTATACAAAGCTCCACCAGAGTATAAAAAAAAATAATTTCTATCTGCATCTTGCCTGTAGAATAATTGTGGGCAGAGTAGCATTCTGTGGTACTCATTGTATTAGGCCATCTATACAAAGCTCCACCAGAGTTTAAAAAAAAAGAATTTCTATCTGCATCTTGCCTGTAGAATAATTGTGGGCAGAGTAGCAGTCTGTGGTACTCATTGTATTAGGCCATCTATACAAAGCTCCACCAGCGTTGAAATACTCATAATTTTTGCTGCATCTTGCCTGTAATATAATTGTGGGCATAGTAGCAGTCTGTGGTACTCATTCTATTAGTCCATCTATACAAAGCTCCACCAGAGTATAAAAAAAAATAATTTCTATCTGCATCTTGCCTGTAGAATAATTGTGGGCAGAGTAGCATTCTGTGGTACTCATTGTATTAGGCCATCTATACAAAGCTCCACCAGAGTTTAAAAAAGAAAGAATTTCTATCTGCATCTTGCCTGTAGAATAATTGTGGGCAGAGTAGCAGTCTGTGGTACTCATTGTATTAGGCCATCTATACAAAGCTCCACCAGCGTTGAAATACTCATAATTTTTTGCTGCATCTTGCCTGTAATATAATTGTGGGCATAGTAGCAGTCTGTGGTACTCATTCTATTAGGCCATCTATACAAAGCTCCACCAGAGTTAAAATTCCTAATAATTTTTAGCTGCATCTTGCCTGGACAATAATTGTGGGCATAGTAGCAGTGTGTGGTACTCATTTATTAGGCCATCTATACTAAGCTCCACTAGTGAGGAAGGTGCAAGAGCCCAGGAAGAAGTGAAGGACGAACTGGCGATGGGCATGGAAGACTCATCAGATGAGGGAGACCTTGATCACATTTCTGTTGCGCGAGGTTGGGGGGAGAGGGCAGAGGAAGGAAGCAATATTCGTACCTTGCCACCAACACAACAGGGACTTGGTGCTCCCGGATGCGCAAGACACATGAGTGCCTTCTTGCTGCACTACCTGCATCCTGACCCTCGAATTGTCAGAATTCGAAATAATCCTGACTACTGGGTAGCCACACTGTTAGATCCCCGGTACAAAAGTAAATTTGCCGAAATAATTCCTGCCATAGAAAGGGATTCACGCATGCAGGAGTATCAGCAGAGACTGTTGCAGAATCTTACATGTGCTTTTCCACAAAACACCAGTGGTGCACATAGTGAATCTCACAGTTCTAACTTGCCAACCGTGGGACTGTCGAGTCTTCAGCACTCAAACCGTAACAGAAACACAGTATCTGCTGGTGTTCACAGCAATTTTGCGAAATCCTTTCACCACTTTTTTAGCCCATCCTTTGCAAGGCCACAGGAGTAGGGTTGAGCATTCCGATACTTCCGATACCTGAAATTCAATGTAAGTCTATGGGAACAAAATATCGGAAGTAAGTATCGGAAGTACTTCCGATATTTTGTTCACATAGACTTACATTGGATTTCAGGTATCGGAAGTATCGGAATGCTCAACCCTACACAGGAGACAAGAAGTCAGACACATAGTCAACGCCTAGAGACGATGGTACAGGAGTATCTCCAACTGAACATCGAAGCCATGACTGTGTCACTGGACCCTTGCTCTTTTTGGGCTTCCAATCTAGATAAATGGCCGGGGCTCGCCACTCACGCCTTGGAGACCTTGTCATGCCCCGCAGCCAGCATTCTCTCTGAACGTGTGTTCAGCGCTGCTGGTGGTGTGCTGACAGATAAGCGCATGCGGCTGTCCACTGAGAATGTAGACAGACTCACGTTCATAAAGATGAACAAATCATGGATCCGCAAGGACTTTTCTACACCTGTGTCATCCTGGGGAGAGTGAATGTTTGAGGATTTGGTAAAATCACCTCACAAAACGTTTTAAGCTTTAAAATTGCTAATAATTTGTAGCTGCATCTAGGCCGGAAAATAATTTTGGGCCTGTAGCAGTGTGTGTTACTCATTCTAATAGGCCATCAATACTAAGCTCCACCAGCTTTCAAATTAATAATAATTTTTAGCTGCATCTTGCCTGTAGAATTATTTTGGGACTGTAGCAGTGTATGGTACTCATTCTAATAGGCCATTGTCATGGGTGCATCGCCACGAAGATTGTTGCGATTGCACATTCTGACTTCTCGCAGCTGAGTTGCTGTTTCTTTGTGTTTGGTAATGAGGGAGTTAATTTTACCTAGCTCTTTGCTAAGACTAGGTCCAGCCTCGCCCGGCTGCTTTTGATTATGTTCTAATTAGCTTCCTTTATATAGCTGCCAGTCTGCTGGTTAGATGCCGGTGAAAGCATTCATACAGACTGCAGATAGGATCGGTTCTGAGAAGACTTAAGCTAAGAGCTCTTTTGTTGTTTCTCCTCACCTTGCTTATAGTTTATCTCCTAGACCTTTGGTGTTCCCTCTGTGTTTTTATGTTGTATGCAAGACAGTATTTACTTTATCCCCTGTCTGTCTCGTTTGTCTATACTGTTTGTTAACCTTTACCTGTCCATTCCCTATGGTGGTAATCAGGGTCCTTCTAAGGACTAGATTACAGTGGTCAGGGATTTATAGGAGACAGGGTTTACGCTGGTGGCCTGGACCTCTGTACCATTAACAGTACCTCCAGGTAGAGGGACTAGTCAGGACCCCAGTTTAGGGTCAGCATAGACCCCGGTCCACCTCTAGCCAGAGACAGCGTGAAAAGGATTCAGTATTGACCCACAGGATATTATGTCAGGTAATACTATGCTATATATACATGTTAATGTTACCTATTTATATGTTATATAGAATGTTGTCCCACTTGATAGATTACTGACATTATATATTTATACATCTGCTAGACAGCGTGACATTTTCACCGGCCAAACTATAGATTCTCCCCAGCTACCATGGATCCAGTAGCCCAGCTTGCCCTGCAGTTGCAGAAATTATCCATGGAGTTTACGGACATTAAGTCCAAGGTTTTGTCCCCCCCGGAGCAAACCAGATCTGAACCTAAGGTTGCTCTCCCGGACAGGTTCACTGGTGGGCGGGACAAATTTTTTACCTTCCGGGAGGCATGTAAATTGTACTTTCGGCTACGGCCTCGGTCATCGGGGAGTGAGGAGCAGAGGGTGGGAATTGTCATCTCGCTCTTACAAGGGGACCCTCAATCCTGGGCGTTCTCTCTTCCTCCGGGCTCCCGGCCCTCCAGTCAGTAGATCGATTTTTTGCTGCCCTGGGGCTGGTGTATGATGACCCGGATCGGGTCTCCCTTGCTGAAACGAAGTTACGTAGGATACAGCAGGGAGATCGTCCGGCGGAGGAATTTTCTTCTGAGTTCCGTAGATGGGCCACAGATACTCAGTGGAATGACCCAGCTCTTAGGAGCCAGTTTTGTCAAGGGTTATTTGACAAATTAAAAGATGTTTTGGCTCAGTATGATTCTCCTCCGTCACTGGAGGCTGCTATGGCCCTTGCTATTCGTATTGATAGACGGCTTCAGGGGAGGTGCAAGGTAACTCCGCCCCCTGTTATTACTTCACCCACTACTAAAGTCCCTTATATGGAGGTTCCCCTGGTCTGTTCTGAGGAACCTATGCAGTTGGGTGGGACATCATTTTGTAGGAGGGAATCGGCGGTGCGCCGCAAGACAAGAAGGTGTTTCTTCTGCGGGAGAGAGGGACATTTTGTTGGGGGGTGTCCCTCCCGTGCCTCATTGAGCAAAAAAGTCACCAAAAAACTGTTAATCCCAGGTTGTGTGGTGGACGACAACCTGGGAGTAGTAGTATTTCGTCCCCAGGTCCGTCTCAATTTCTCGTGCCTGCGGAGGTGGTGGTTGGTGCGAGAGTTGAGAGGATTTCTGTTCTTCTTGATAGTGGGTCTGGGGCTAATATGGTGGACGCTCGGTTTGCCCAGGTGCAAGGTATGCAACTGAGTGTATTGGCCAAACCGATCCCTATACTTTCTATTGACGCCAGACCTCTCGGTCAAGGTAGCTTTGTACAAGCTGTTCATAACATAGACCTTCGAGTAGGGGCAATACATAAAGAACAGTTGTCTTGTTATGTGTTGGAGGGTCTTCCTACTCCTATTGTGTTGGGACTTCCCTGGTTGGCTAAACATAACCCAGTGATTGATTGGCAATCCAGAAAGATAAGCCAGTGGGGTGAATTTTGCAAGAATAACTGCATGAACACGGTCATCGGTGCGGTCGTGCCTAGGACTTTGCCTCCTTTTCTGGAGGACTTTGGGGAGATGTTCTCAGAGGAGGGGTGTCAAAAGTTACCTCCTCATCGCACGTATGACTGCTCAATTAAATTGCTTCCTGATGCCTTATCTCGTAGTTTCCCAGAGGCCGGAAAGACGGATGACCCGGTTCCTATCCTTCAGGAAGGAGTGGTGGTGTCGGCTGTGTGCTCTGAGCTTGAGGAGGAGGTGTTGGAGGCTCAGGGGGACGCCCCTGTAGGACCTCCAGGGAAACTGTTTGTTCCTAATCAGTTAAGACAAAAAGTTATCGAGGCACATCATAGTTCTGCTTTAGCAGGACATCCAGGGAGTAAAGCAACTGTGGATCTCCTTTCTCGCCGGTTTTGGTGGCCTAACTTAAATAAAGAGGTAATAACTTTTGTCGCGTCCTGTGGAGTTTGTGCTCGCTCTAAGACCCCACATACCCATCCATCTGGGGTTCCTGAGGAGGAACGATTCTCGTCGTCACTTGCTTCAGTTTGGAGAGGAGTGCTGAATGGTCTGAGTGCTATGGGGAACTGTTTCAAGCGGAGGTCTGATAGGAGGAGAGTGTCTGGTCCGGACCTAGGTGTGAACGATCTGGTGTGGTTGTCTACCAAGAATATAAAACGCAAAGTTCCCTCCTGGAAACTGGGTCCCAGGTTCATCGGACCATACAGGATCAGTTCTATAATTAATCCTGTGGCATTTCGTCTGGACCTCCCTCCTACGTTTAAAATCCATAATGTATTCCACAAATCGTTGCTTAAGAGGTACGTGGCGCCAGTTATACCGTCACTTCTACCTCCTCCTCCAGTGGTGGTCAATGGTAACTTAGAATTTCAAGTGTTGAAGATCATTGACTCACGTCTGAATCGCCGGTCCCTTCAGTATTTGGTTCATTGGAAGGGATATGGTCCTGAGGAGAGGACGTGGGTCTCTGCGTCTGAGATTAACGCAGATCGATTGGTTCGGACCTTCCACACGACTTACCCGGACAGACCTGGCCCTGAGGGTCCGGAGGCCCCTCGTAGAAGGGGGGGGACTGTCATGGGTGCATCGCCACGAAGATTGTCGCGATTGCACATTCTGACTTCTCGCAGCTGAGTTGCTGTTTCTTTGTGTTTGGTAATGAGGGAGTTAATTTTACCTAGCTCTTTGCTAAGACTAGGTCCAGCCTCGCCCGGCTGCTTTTGATTATGTTCTAATTAGCTTCCTTTATATAGCTGCCAGTCTGCTGGTTAGATGCCGGTGAAAGCATTCATACAGACTGCAGATAGGATCGGTTCTGAGAAGACTTAAGCTAAGAGCTCTTTTGTTGTTTCTCCTCACCTTGCTTATAGTTTATCTCCTAGACCTTTGGTGTTCCCTCTGTGTTTTTATGTTGTATGCAAGACAGTATTTACTTTATCCCCTGTCTGTCTCGTTTGTCTATACTGTTTGTTAACCTTTACCTGTCCATTCCCTATGGTGGTAATCAGGGTCCTTCTAAGGACTAGACTACAGTGGTCAGGGATTTATAGGAGACAGGGTTTACGCTGGTGGCCTGGACCTCTGTACCATTAACAGTACCTCCAGGTAGAGGGACTAGTCAGGACCCCAGTTTAGGGTCAGCATAGACCCCGGTCCACCTCTAGCCAGAGACAGCGTGAAAAGGATTCAGTATTGACCCACAGGATATTATGTCAGGTAATACTATGCTATATATACATGTTAATGTTACCTATTTATATGTTATATAGAATGTTGTCCCACTTGATAGATTACTGACATTATATATTTATACATCTGCTAGACAGCGTGACAGCCATCTATACTAAGCTCCACCAGCTTTCAAATTAAAAATAATTTTTAGCTGCATCTTGCCTGTAGAATAATTTTGGGCCTGTAGCAGTGTGTGGTACTCATTGTATTAGGCCATCTATACTAAGCTCCACCAGCTTTCAAATTAATAATAATTTTTGTTCTCTCTGAACGTGTGTTCAGCACTGCTGGTGGTGTGCTGAGTCTGACAGATAAGCGCACGCGGCTGTCCACTGAGAATGTAGACAGACTCACGTTCATAAAGATGAACAAATCATGGATCCGCAAGGACTTTTCTACCCCTGTGTCATCCTGGGGAAAGTAAAAGCTTGAGGATTTGTTTAAATCACCTCACCAACCGTTTTAAGCAACTCTGGGGCAATTGATGCTACTTAAGTGGTGTCTGTGGCCCAAATTTTTGGAAAAAATGGAGACTCTTTTTGGAGTCCCCTTGCTGTGTTTTACGTGACGTTGGCATCGTCAATTACAGGTGGGTTGGGTCTTTCCCCACCCCCCTTTTAACCATAAGAAACTACATACACTATGGCTTGGGGTAACACAGATGGTTGAGTGTGAAGACTAGAGCTGTTTACTCATACTATAGCCTGGGAATCAGAGGTCTGCTACAAAGCTTGAGTGTCTGCTAGTCAGCGGAGTAGCCACCGGCTGTAGATCTAATTACAAATTTTTAATTGCATCTAACCCAAACAATAATTTTGGGCCTAGTAGCAGTGTCTGCTAGTCAGTGGAGTAGCCACCGGCTGTAGATCTAATTACAAATTTTTAACTGCATCTAACCCAGACAATAATGTTGGGCCTAGTAGTAGTGTCTGCTAGTCAGTGGAGTAGCCACCGGCTGAAGATATAATTACAAATTTTTAACTGCATCTAGCCCAGACAATAATTTTGCAATCAAATTCAGATAGATGGTTTCAAAGGAGCGCCAGGTTGGCGATAAAGGCAGATGAAATTAAGATTGTCCGCTGCAGCTCCGGCCGGGTACCTCAAGAGAGGATCAGGCATAAGTGATGATAAAGCAATCCAGTCATAAGGAGCGCGAGGGACACAATTCAGCTTTTATTAAAAAGTCTTCATTTATTGATATCCACAACACGTTTCAACGGAATAGCTCCGTCTTCCTCAGGTGGCAGTTATACATAGAAAGGAGTAGGAAAGCTATATAAAGGTGGAGCAGCAAATGAAAATTAAAAGGCAATTAACACCCACATGACTAAAAATGCAAATATGACTGCAAAAAAAACAGATAAATTGAATAAAACCAACCTAAAAACGACATAAAAACAATGTACACAAGGAAAAATAAATGAAAATAAATAATAAATAACAAAATGCATATATTATGTGACTTTTTCAATAGTGAGGTTTAATCCCTCAGGGGCCAGTGTACCAAGTTTAAAAATCCAGAAACTCTCCCTTCTTATTAGATTATTATCAGGCATATCATGTGGTATCTGGTCAATAACAGTGAGTTTTAACGAACTCAAATTCTTTTGGTGCACTAGGGAGAAATGTTTTGAGTAGAGTTGAGCGATACTTTCCGATATCCTAAAGTATCGGAATGGTATCGCCGATATCACTAAAATATCGGCGATACCCGATACCGATACCGGAAGTCCCATGTAAGTCTATGGGAACAAAATATCGCAACTAAAAAAACCCCATTCTTTCCTTGTAAACACTAAATATACACACATAGAATACATATATATATATATACATGTCATTGTGACATATATATATACATATATGTATAGTTTATACACTTCTACATAGTAAAATATTCTCTGATTCAATTGCCGGGTAAAGCCGGCTTCAGTGAAAAGACAGAAGCACCCGACATGAAATGACACTTGGTGTACATAGGGTTAACCATGTCTTTTCATGTCCTTTGCTATCTAATTTGCACAAACAATTAAATCAGACTATGTGTGCAAAATTTCACACCTGTAGGGGTTAATTAAAGGTGTAAATTCGTTGTAAAAAAAACAGACTTTTTTGCTACGAATTTACACCTTTAATTAACCCCTACAGGTGTGAAATTTTGCACACATAGTCTGATTTAATTGTTTGTGCAAATTAGATAGCAAAGGACATGAAAAGACATGGTTAACCCTATGTACACCAAGTGTCATTTCATGTCGGGTTCTGTATTTTCACAAAAGCCGGCAATTGAATTAGCGGCTATTATACTATGTAGAAGTGTATGAACTACAAATATAAATATATATATATATGTGTCACAAATTCAATGACATGTATATATATATATGAGGTGTAAAATTGCTGAAAAAAAATGCGTGGGCTCCCGCCCTATTTTCGCAACCAGACAGACAAAGCCAGTGAGTGGGGGCAGATAATAATAGCCCAGAGAGGGACCATTATTTTTGCCCCCCCCCGGCTACTAACATCTGCCCCCAGATACCCCAGGAAAGACAAATCTATAATTAGATTCGCCCTTTCTGGCACTTTGCCCGTCTATTCCCATTGCCCTGTAGCGGTGGCGAATGGGTTAATATGGGGTTAAAGCCACCTTGCTATTGAAAGGTGACCTTAAGCCAGGTTAATAATTGAGAGCTGTCAATTAGACAACTATCAATTATTAATCCTATTGCATGAAATAAAAATAAAACACACACACTTTAATTAAAAATCATTTTAATGAAATAAAGACACATGTTTTTGACCATCTTTTATTTTACTGCAAAAACCATTTCCTGTAATAAAATATAAATAAAAATTATTCTTACCTATCCCATCCACAGTCAGGTCCCACGGTGTAATCCTTCAGAAAGGGTTAATGTTTACTGCAGGGACCGCAGCTAATGCTGCAGCCTCACAGTAAACCCCAAATGAATGAGTTCCTCTCCTGCCTGACAGGAGAGTAAAGGCTGGGTGTCACATAACGATACACCAGCGATCCCGACAATGATATGCACTTGTCAGGATCGCTGGTGTATCGCTACATGATCGCTGCTGAGCTGCCAAACAGGCAGCTCAGGCAGCGATCTGGGACAGCGACACTGCGGGTAACATCGCTTAAGGGCCCGTCTCACATAGCGATATCGCTACCGAGATCGCTGCTGAGTCACTAGTTTTGTGACGCAGCAGCGAGCTCACCAGCGATATCGCTGTGTGTGACATTCAGCGACGATCAGCCCCCCTGCCGGGTATCGCTGATCGTCGCAGAAATGTCAGGACCTTTTTTTGATCGCTGGTTTCCCTCTGACAGGCACGCATCGCTGCGTGTGACAGGCTGGAGACCAGCGATCCGCTGGTAACCAAGGTACACAGCGGGTTTCCAGGCACCGCGCAGCGCTTGGAAACCCGCTGTGTAGCTTGGTTACCAGCGGATCGCTGGTCTCCCGCCTGTCACACGCAGCGATGTGTGCCTGTCAGCGGGAAACCAGCGATCAAAAAAGGTCCTGACATTTCAGCGACGATCAGCGATACCCGGCAGGGGGGCTGATCGTCGCTGAATGTCACACACAGCGATATCGCTGGTGAGCTCGGTGCTGCGTCACAAAACTAGTGACTCAGCAGCGATCTCGGTAGCGATATCGCTATGTGAGACGGGCCCTTAAGTGGAAAGCTTAATTGATTGCTTTCCACTTTCACTTCAGGTCAGCCAGGGACACAATCAGTGACGTCAGAGGGAACTGATTAACAAAAATAGGGGTTCCCTTCGAAAAAAAAATGGCGTGGGGTCCCCCCTATTTTTGTTAACCAGCCAGATGAAGCAGACCGCTGAGGCCTGGATTTTCAGGCTGTTAAGGAGCCAAGATCCATGGACCTTGCCAGCCTGATAATACTAGGCCACAGCAGTCTGCATATCTTGGCTGATTAACAAAAATAGGGGATCCCCTCGAAAAAAATTGGCGTGGGGTCCCCCCTATTTTTGTTAACCAGCCAGATGAAGCAGACCGCTGAGGCCTGGATTTTCAGGCTGTTAAGGAGCCAAGATCCATGGACCTTGCCAGTCTGATAATACCAGGCCACAGCAGTCTGCATATCTTGGCTGATTAACAAAAATAGGGGATCCCCTCGAAAAAAATTGGCGTGGGGTCCCCCCTATTTTTGTTAACCAGCCAGATGAAGCAGACCGCTGAGGCCTGGTTTTTCAGGCTGGTAAGGATCCAATATCCATGGACTTTGCCAGCCTGATAATACCAGGCCACAGCAGTCTGCTTAGCTTGGCTGGTTAACAAAAATAGGGGATCCCCTCGAAAAAAAACGGCGTGGGGATCCCCCCTATTTTTGTTAACCAGCCAAGTAAAATGCAGACTGCTGCGGCCTGGTATTAAAAGACTGTCAAGGCCCATGGATTTTGGCCCTCAACAGCCTGATAATACCAGGCTACAGCAGCCCCACATTTGGCGCATCAAAAGATGTGCCAATTGTGGCACTTTACCCGGCTCTTCCCACTTGCCCTGTAGCGGTGGCAAGCGGGGTAATAAGGGGTTAATGTCACCGTTGATTGCACGGTGACAATAAGCCCGGTTAATAATGGAGAGGTGTCAATAAGACACCGATCCATTATTAATCCCAAAGTTATTAAATGTGTAAAAAAAAAACACAGCAAGAAAAAAGTATTTTAATGAAATAAAAGAGACAACACAGTTTTCATTAATTTTATTGTACTCTCATTCCTGCGACGCCATCGATCTCCTGTAAAAAAAGAAAAAAAACAAACCAACAGTATACCACCTGTCCGACGCAGTCCATAGTAACGATTGTCCCACGACGATCCAGCTCTGCTACATCGCAATGACAGGCAGAGCCTGTCATCGCGACTCAGCACAGCTGATTACCTGCTTCCCCGGCGGTGACGTCATCGGACTGACTGCTTTACGGCCGGGATTACCCAGCAGTCACTGCAGTTATCGCGAGAAACTGCATGTGACCGCCGGGGAAAGAAGATTGCGGCCATGAAGCAGTCCGGGATGTGACCGCCGGAGATCTTCTGCCAGGTAAGTGCCGCTGACTCCTGACAGACCCGACCGACGGACACTGACAGTGACAGTGACAATCCCGATTCCGGTATCCGATAAGACGAAAATATCGGAACTCGGAATCGGAATTCCGATACAGCCAATATCGGCCAATACCCGATATTTGCAGTATCGGAATGCTCAACCCTAGTTTTGAGAGACTGTGTAGCATGAACCCATTTCGGATATTTTGACGGTGCTTGTTGAGCCTTGCATGCATCGTCTGTATCGTCTGACCGATGTACTGCAACCCACAACTCAATTAAATAAATAGAGTAGCACAATTGGCAATTGACATGACAGTTGATTTTAAAACTGGTGCCTGTGGTACGAGTTTGAAATTCTTGCACCCCATTCATAATAGAGACGCAACATAAACACTTAGAGGTCCTACATGCAAAACAACTCGGATTAGAATTTATCCGGGTTGCAGATGAAGATAAGGACTTGAGAGTTGTGTTGCTGGGGGCAACTAGATTTCGAAGAGTTCGGTTTTTCCGAAAAATTGATAATAATTTTGGGCCTAGTAGCAGTGTCTGCTAGTCAGCGGATTAACCCAGCTGTTAAGCAAGCTACACCACCTGTACTTTGGACACTTAATTTTTTCAAAGGAAATGCTTCGGGCCCCCGGGAAAATCAGTGAAGAGCATCGGGGAGGCACCCCAAGGCACAGGGGCTGTGACTGGCGGTAGGACGCCTTGCGGTGGACCGCCAAGCTCGATCCTTATAAAAGCTTTTTAACTGCAGCAGCTTTACTGGACGCTACTGGATCTGGCATTACCGCGGCTGCTGGCATGAGACTTGCCCTCCAATAGATCCTTGTAAAAGGATTTAAAGTGTACTCATTCAAATTAGAGAGACAATTTAAATAAAAAAGATTAGACCTGCCTCCACTGCAGGGGGGCTCGCTCGACCCACCAGCGGACAGGCACCAGTATTGGGAGAGGGGGACTGGCCGTCAAGGTCCACCGCAGCTCTGGCACAAACCTGGCGACACGCAGGTCACACGGGCAGGAACGGACTGGCCGTGTCGGCTTGCCACTTTTTTGGTTTTAGAAGGGCATGACATGCCTATATCTGTGTCTCCCCCTCCTTTTACTCCTCCACCTCTTTTCTTTTCGCATGACTATATGTACTTGTCACTTTTCCATGTGTTAGTTGTGTCTTGTGAGCAATTTGTCAGCTTTTGGACACCTTTGAAGTGTTTTCTATGTGTTTTCTATGTGTTTTGGTTTGCCTGCCATTGGTTTTAACGGTGTTCGACGGTGTTCAATGAACTGTTCGACGAACAGTTCGTTGAACACACGGCTGTTCGGTGAACCGAACCGAACTCGAACACTACGGGGGTGGCTCATCACTACTCAGGTGATCGTTTCTGCTAATAGAGTAGCCAAAAGACCCTTCAACCACCACCACAGCCCCTTTTATTTTTATGATTGTCCTAGTTGTTATATCTAAGCAGATGTCATTCTTGGGATTCCTTTCATCATTTTACATGATGTATAAATATACACATATGGGGGCCAATATATCAAAGCTTTCACACCACAAAAGTGGCTTGGAAGCTTTGGAGAATCACAAAATTTTAGAGCAACAAAGAGTTGCAGAAAAATTTAGCAACTTTTGGCATTTTCACACCAGTTTGGATCCGCTATGCTGAAAAGGGCAGTGCTAGTAAGGAGCCAGGGCACAGTTGGAGCATTCACGCCCCCAACAAATTCAATGAATCTGAAGCGTGTTACTAATCCCGCCCATCGGCGCCTGTTTCACATGATCGCAGTTGCTGATGGGTTGGCATGACAACCCTGTGTTTGCAGCAGACCCCTGTGGTTGTCATTTCTGCTACACACAGGCGATCTGATCATCGCCTGTGTGTAGAATAGACGATTGGATTATCACAGCTTCTAGTCTCCCATGGAGCCTATTAAAGCAAATAAATAAAAAAAAAATTAAATATAAAAAAATATTAAAAGTTCAAATCACCCTACATTCACCCCATTCAAAAAAAACAATTTTAAAAAAAATGTAAATCCACATGTTTGGCATCGCCAAGTTTAGAATCGCCCATTCTATCAAGATATAAAAATTAATCTGATCTGTAAACGGTGTAGAGAAAAAAAGTCAAAATGCCAGAATTATGTTTTTTTGGTCAACACAACATTGCGTTAAAATGCAATAGTGGGTGATCAAAAGATCGTATCTACACCAAAATGGTGTCATTTAAAATGTCAGCTCGGCACACAAAAAAGAAGCCATCACCCAGCCCAAAATCACGAAAAATGGAGATGCTACAGGTCTTGGAAGATTTTGTTCAACGTCTGTTGTCCACCTGGTATCCGGCTTAATGAAAGTATCTGGAAGTGTATTGAAGGAACAGAGAGGATGTTTAAATGATGCTGGCTTATTAGATCAGGCTGAGATATGGTGGAAAACCTCTAAATATATAACTAGAGGTGAATTGAAGGAAGAAAAACATGGTGATAAGTTTTGATATGTTAAGTATGTAACAAAGATGGCGTTGATCCCCCTGATGCTCCCTGTTTGACTCCACACTCCTTAAGGCTGGGTCTCACATAGCGATACACCAGCGATCCCGACAACGATATGCACTTGTCAGGATCGCTGGTGTATCGCTATATTATCGCTGCTGAGCTGCCAAACAGGCAGCTCAGGCAGCGATCTGGGACAGCGACACTGCGGGTAACATCGCTTAGTTACCCGCAGTGTACCTTGGATACCAGCGCCCTGATGCAGGGAGCTGGTATCCAAGGTACACAGCGAGTTTCCAAGCGCTGCGCGGTGCCTGGAAACCCGCTGTGTACCTTGGTTACCAGCTCCCTGCATCAGGGCGCTGGTATCCAAGGTACACAGCGGGTTTCTGGGCACAGCCCCGCGCCTGGAAACCCGCTGTGTACCTTGGTTACCAGCGGATCGCTGGTCTCCTGCCTGTCACACGCAGCGATGCGTGCCTGTCAGCGGGAGACCAGCGATCAAAAAAATGTCCAGACATTTCAGCGACAATCAGCGATACCCGGCAGGGGGGCTGATCGTCGCTGAATGTCACACACAGCAATATCGCTGGTGAGCTCGGTGCTGCGTCACAAAACTAGTGACTCAGCAGCGATCTCGCTAGCGAGATCGTTGTGTGAGACGGGCCCTTTACATTGTTCCTGAAGGATGGACATGTTGTGTACGCAAGAATCAGAATCCAGATTGAGTGGAGACCTGCTGTATATGTGGTGCTCCTGTTGGCACATAGAAATTGATAAACCTCCTACTACTTAGACAGGATTGTATCTTTTGTTTTCGCCCCACAATCTATTTGCATAAAGTGGACTTCCTGGAGAGTGCCCAAAGTATGACCCCCCCACAAGTCTCAGCCATGCCTCCAATGAATATCATGCCTGCAATGGATGGCACTAACACCCCTTCTGGCACTGCCCTCCAGCTCCTATCCTGACACAACCCAAATGTATGCAGCAGTTATACACCAGTCTTTCACTGCAATACAAGACTCACCAGGACAATTACTCAGTCAAGGTGAGCAGCTCACCCAGATTGCTACCACCAGACCACACATCACAGTCTAGGGGACAAGATACTATAGAGCCCCTGGAGTGTGGCATCCCTGGAATCCTAGTGAAATGCTGGCCATGATGAGTAAAATGCCAGAACATGAAATGTTTCCCATGCCATTTATTAGAGAGGTAGAGAAAAATTAAAAAAGCTTTCTCCTGTTGGTGAGATTTGGAGGACCTGGTGTTCACAAAGGCAGGGGATATTTTCTACCCCCTTGTGACAGGGGCAATAGGAGCTTCACCCGCAGAGGATACTTCACTAAATTCACAGCGGTATGTGAGAAAACTAAGAGTGGGGTCAGAACGGGTTAGCTTCCCACTCAACCATCCTTCTTGATGTTCAACAGAATGCTACAGAGTCTGTAGAAGAATATTATACCCGGCTCTGGCAAAGATGGCAGTACTTATGAGAGCACGTCCAAAGTCCACACCCGTTTACTGTCCTGTGCCTTTGGTGAAGATTTTAAGCCATGATTAGAGAGCTACTAATAGTATCTTTTCCAGAGTAACAGACTACATCCCAAGGCGTGATACTACAAGTAGCCATGGTTATGGAAGAAACAAATGCCCTGAATAACAAGACAAAAACCAGAGCCCCTCTTATGTACGACTATACCAGGCAATTATGAAGAAACGTCACATGTTATAACTATGGAAAGCCTGGACAAAAAGAATTGCAGTTTCTCTCCCAGACCCAGAGCACAGCATGATAACTATCCTCCTCCCCTTCTCCAGCAGGGGAATCAGGGTCTCACTAAACCATAAATGTTGTGCAGCTTTTCCTGAATAAGTTTGTTTTAACTTTCTCCCTCAATGTTTATGTCCCTCATGATGTTACTGCCATTTTTTCTCAAGTACAACCAAAATATATCAGTACTATTCGACATCTCAAAATTCAATTTGCCTTCCTCATGCCTGATAACTAGAGTTGAGCGAATATCTTCGGTTCCCCGCTTATTCTGCAAGCTATAGCACTTGCTGAATAACCTACAGCGGGAACCCTGCTTCCTGGAACAGCTGATCGCTGCCGCAGCTGCATGTGTCCTGGCTGTGTCACAGTCACAGCACAGGCATGGAAAGCCTGTGTGTTGGCTAGCATTAGCAGTATTATCTATATATTGTACATATAACAGTAGCAATATCCCTTATATATTCTATATACAGCAGTCTGT
>JARQOD010000003.1:213427783-213507726 GCA_033576555.1 Oophaga sylvatica | reverse complement strand
GGTCGCCTTCTACCAGAGCCGGGAGGAATCCACACACCCGGCGGGACCTGCAGCGTTGGGAGGCATCGGCTCCCTCATCTTCAGCGACAGCGATGGAGGGCGGCGGATCGGGCCCTGGGACAGCGGGAGCGCAGCTGGAGTTGGGCCCCGCTCGGCGGGGACAGGAATCGAGGCAGGTGGCACGGAGGCCTACAAGCCGGGCGTTCTCCCGAAGGCTTGTGGGCGGAACCGGCGGCGGCAAATTCAAACAGCGCTAGGGGCGAAGCAGGGCTCCAGCATGTGCGGTCTGCCACCCAGCACAGCGGTGGGACCGGGACTCATCAGGGGCAAGTGGCACACGGAGTGGCTGGTGAGTGCTGGCGATACAGCCCTCTTCGTTCTCAGGCTGCTGCCAGCAGTTTGATTAACAGCACGCAGGCTCACGGGTGCGGAGACTACTGGGACAGTGGGGACGGGCGGTCAAATGGGGCGGGCCCCAGTTGGGTTTTGGGGCCACAAAGGGGGGTAGGCACGCATATGAGCCACAGACAGTGTTCAGCTGGCCCTTGCACGGTGCCTGCACATCATGCCCATTGTCAGAACAGCGCTTCTGCAAGCAGCACAGCGGACCAGTCTGTCCGGCTGTATGGACCCACAACCGACACAGGCATGCAAGACGACGGGGAGCCTGGCAGGGATCGTCTGGATGCAGGATCTGCAGCTGCTGGGCTCACAGCTCCCAGGCAGTCAGGTGAGAGCAGAGCGCGAATTAATGCACAACCGGCACCAGCGTATGATTTGGGTGTGAATGGGGGTGTAATAGCAGGGGGTGCTGGGGCTGGTATCGGCATAATGCTGCAGGGCTTTAGTGAATTGTGGAGATGGTGGGAATCAGGGGTAACCCAGAGTGAGGCTTCACCAGTGCAGGCGTGGTTAGGCAGCCCTGGGTCAGGTATCAGGGGAGGTAGCGGGTCCACGTGTTAGGCGTTGAGCGTCTGCTGGACCTGAATTGGGATCTGAACCATCAGTGGAGTCTGTGGTCTCCCATCCTGGTCCAGCCGGGGCAGATGCTGCTCAGCTTTGCCATCGATCCCAACGCCTAGCCAGTACACAGAAGGTACAAGCTGTTGCTAGGGTCTTTGTTCCTAGTAGCTTTAAGCATAGGTTACAGAAAGGAGCAGGGCTGTCACAGCCTAAGTCCAGGATTTGATTCCATGAGCATGCCTGTGACGTGGTGGACCATGATTGGTGATTTGATGTCAGCTGATCTGGTGACCTGGCACCGCCTGATTGGCCACGGGTGACGTCATCAAATGATGTGGCTTGGGGCAGGGCTTAGCCTTTAAATAGCCTGACCGCTGGCATGGCGGCGCGGTCAGTTCATACATTATAGGTCGTGCATATGTGCAGATGCCTGTCAGTTTGCTCTTTAGTTTCGCTCTCCATGACCTGCCGATGCCAGAGATAAGTCGGCTAATTAGCACAGGTCACTCAGGCAGGTTAGGCCTGTTTCACACATCCGTTTTTCCCCTTGCGGCGCCCCCGGCATTTTTTTGCAGCGCCGCATCACAAAACCGTATGCGCCGCATGCGGTTTTTTTCCCATTGACTTTTATTAGCGACGCATGGCGCCGCATGTCACTGCGGCGCGTCCGGTTGGTGCCGGATGCGGTGTCTGGTCACCGTCCGGTGTCTGGAAAAAACGTTGCATGTAACGTTTTTTGTCTGCGGCGAAAAAGCCGCATGCGCCGGATGCGGCGCATGCGGTTCTTTTTTACAATGAAAGTCTATGGACGCCGCAATGCGCCGCATCGCGGCGTCCGCCGCATCCGGTAGCCGCATCCGGTTTGTTAATTGATATACCAGCCCACAGCAAACAGATACAAGGAAGTACCACCCCTCAGCAAACATATAAAAAAAAAATTGGGTGGGACATCAGACACAGCCACAGAAGCCACAGGAGCCACAGGAGCCACAGGAGCCACAGAGAGACACGGAGAGCCACAGAAAGCAGCCACCGACGCAGCCACCGGACTCGCAGCCAGGATCCGTACCATGGAGCGCCAGGAAAACAGACGGTAAATATGAACCACCCACCCCCAAATTCAAAAATTTAAAATACATATGTCACCAATGCTGTGTGAGCTGATGTTTATTTTTTGTGGCCTGGTACATTATATATTTAATGTTTTTTCTGTGATGGGGATTGGTTCCCCAGGTATTTAATGAAATTAAATTGCCGATGATGGGGTGGGTCCCCGAGTTTAAAATGCATTTGTTTGGGAACTTTATTGTGTATTCACTGCTACTGTTGTGAATGTTGATAATGTAGATCTACTGGTACTGTTTTTTAGCAGTGATGTGCTTGGTCTCCCTGCGACAATCTGAAATGTGGATGTATTTGTGTATCAAATTTTTTTTTATTTTTAAAAAAGTATTAATTTTTTTGGCCAGTGATGTCGTTGTTATTTATGCTACTATCTGAAATGTGCATGTGTTTACTATGGTAATGTTTCTCTCCATTTTTTTTGCCAATGTTTTTTTTTTTTTGGCCTGTCACAGTTTTATCTACTCATGGTCTGTTGAATTGTTTGACTATGCTAATGTTTTTTTGTTTGCAATCTTTGTTCTTTGTGGCCTGTCATGGTTTTATCTACTCATGGTCTGTTGAATTGTATGACTATGCTAATGTTTTTTTGTTTGCAATCTTTGTTCTTTGTGGCTTGTCACGGTTTTATCTACTCATGCTGCTATTATTTTCCTGTGTTTAGTATACAAATGTTGATGTACTTTTCTTTTTGTTGCAATGTTATTTTTTTGGCTGCCTCTGACCTTAGCTACTCATGCTCTTATGTGAAATTTCCATGTTTTTATTATCATATTGTTTTTTTTTTTTT
Organism: Oophaga sylvatica; assembly: GCA_033576555.1. Taxonomy (NCBI): domain Eukaryota; kingdom Metazoa; phylum Chordata; class Amphibia; order Anura; family Dendrobatidae; genus Oophaga; species Oophaga sylvatica. The sequence goes on along the minus strand of JARQOD010000003.1, from coordinate 213,504,851 downwards.
GTTTGTTTTTTGGCCAGGGATACGGTTTACCCTGGTACTGTTGATGGCTACAAAAAATGATTGCATGTGGTCGGAATAATGTCGTTGTTTGAATGTTATATTTTAAAACAGGGACAATCAAAACATATAAACCAATTTTTTTTGGTCTGTTAATTCCACAGCAGAAGAATTGATGCTGGCGATGAAAGGGCGCAGGACATCCTGGATGCAAGGAGGCAAGCCAGTAGAAAGTAAATGTCATCCCCATGTCCCTAAAAATTTAATGTTTGTTTTTCTCTTTCAGCCAGGGACAAGGAATCCACATATATTCACTGTCCCTTTTTGTGTCCTAACAGCAGAAGAATTCAACGAGCGGCGGCGGCGGCGGCGGCTGAAGCTCAAGTTGAGCAGAGGGGAGGAGAGGACCTCCAAGCTAGGAGGATAGCAAGCAGAAAGTAAGTATTACAGCACACATTTTGCTCTAAATTACATGTTTGTTTTTTCTCTTTCAGCCAGGGCAAAGGAATACCCATATATTCACTGTCCGTTTTTGTGTCCTTATTCAACAGCCGAAGACTTCACGCGGCGGCGGCGGCTGAAGCCCAAGTTCAGCAGAGGGGAGCAGAGGACCTCCAAGCTAGGAGGATAGCAATCAGAAAGTAAGTATTACAGCACACATTTTGCTGTAAATTACATGTTTGTTTTTTTTCAGCCATGGACAAGGAATCTCAAATTTACAGTACCTTTTTACTTTAACAGCAGAAGACGTCAACAAGAGGGGGAGGCGGCGCCTGGAGATAGAAGAGAACAGGAGGAGAGGCGGGCAAGGAGGGAAGCCAGAAGAAAGTAAAGATTACACCCCCCCATTTCAATAAAAATACATGCTTGGTTTTCTCTTTCAGACAGGGCCAAGAAATATACAAATATATTGACTGTCCCTTTTTGTTTCTTCCACAGCAGAGAACGTCAAACAGCTGCTGCAGCTGCAGCAATGGCGGTGTTGGCAGAGGAGGCATCGGCTGAAGCGGCGGCGCCAGCACCACGGGCATCGCCATCTCCTCCCTCACAGCCAGAGGCAGAGCCAGAGCCGCCACAGCAGGAACAGCAGGACACATCTTCTTCTGGGAGCCCTCCTACCCATCGTCAGGAATTGGCGGTAAAAATATCTATTTTTTATTTTTCTATCCACAATCCATCTGTGGGCTATATGTCTTGATTGTGTTATTTTAATAACAGGAATCTGAAGATGACGAGGAGCTCCCAGAGGAAGAAGGACGGGGTGAAGAGATACCCGGAGTGGGCTCACAATTCGTAAGTATCCTACATCAATCGCAGAAACACAACATCACAGTACACACAACACATAGAAAAACATTTAGTGCATACTTCACACAGCGGCCAACACCTGCCAATATCCTAATTTTTCTTTTCATTTTTAGTCTCTCGCATCTGGGAGCCAGAGGGATTCTCCCAGCGCCTCCCAGAGTCGTCGTGAGACTGTCGGCGGTTCTCAACGTGTAAGTTTTTTTTTTTTTTTGCCATGTTATATAATTTATGCTTTTTAAAAAACGTGTTATCTACAAATGTTTTGTGCATTAATTTTCCCATTGTAACATGTATAATTTTTACAAATTAAAACCATGTATCTGATAATTTTTTTTTTTTTCATTGTTCATTTCACAGGCTTCACAGCGTGCTCCCGACTCGGACACGGAGGAGGGATTGGACGTCGAGTTGATGATAGACCTGGTCCGAGAAAGGGAGCCGCTGTGGAACATGGGGGACCACCAGCATGCGGATCAAATTGTGACACGACGGCTCTGGACGGAAGTGGCAGCAGCAATGATGCACCGCTGGGAGGACCTCAATCCTAGGTCCCAGAATAAATACCGTAAGTATAGTTCATGTTGCTGACTGTAAAGGTGTTTTTAAAAAAATTCTGTCCTTGTGTAACCAACGCTTCATGTTTTCATGATTTCCTTTTGTGAAACACTATGGAAACAATGAAAACATGAACTCTGGGGGACACGAGGACTAAAGTGTGGTTGTTGTATAGTAACCAATGTGTGCTTTCTCGTTTCAGGGGAGAGAATTATGAAGCGGTGGCGGTCTGTGAGGGATCGCTTTAAGAAAGAATTCAATAAGGAAATGCGGGCCCCGAGTGGTTCTTCAGGACGCCAGAGTAAGTACAAATATGCACGAGCTCTGGCGTTCCTGCGTGAAACCATGGTCACCAGAAGGTAAATATTAACATCAAATGTTAACTTTTTTTTTGTTTTCACCCAGGGCCATTCCACATCTGTATATTAATTTTATGTTTTTGTTTCTTCCACAGCACGGTGAGCAGCACTCGGGCGCCCGCAGAGTTGGAGCCTTCTAGAGCGATCCCTCAGGAGACCGACACCGAGGGACACTTTGACCAACCCTCCACATATGCCCCTTCCCAGACTTCACGCACACTTGATCCCGCTGTCCCTTCCACCAGCGCTGGAGCAGTGTGGCCGCCTGCAATGCATGAATCTGCTGGTCAGGATATAGCCTTCCCTTTACCCCACCCTTCTGACCCTGCCACCTCTAGTACAGCTGCGAGTACTGGGCGGCAGCGTCAGAAGGGTCAGGAAAAGAACTATGCGCCCGAGTTCTTACACATGAACGCATCTTTCCAGAACTGCCTTAAGTTGCTATCTGAACAAGTTTCCGCAGGCCTTCGTCAGATAACCACACTAGTTGGTGAGGTCAAGACACTTCTGGAAACTGTGCGTTCTGAGATAAGAGCACCACCGAACTACAGCTTTTTTAGGTCGGTTGCGGAGCGCATAGATCCGCTATCTTATGACCAGCAGATGTATGTGATGCACACGTGCCACGCTGCTGTAGTGCAGGTTGTCTCCCATCCTCAATCCACCCCAGTCATTCCACCACCTCCCCCCCTACAGCCGCCCGTCCATCTTCCCCCCCCTCCACCTGCCATACCTCCTCCCCCTCCTATTCAATACCAACCACATCCCCAGGTCCATCAACCTCCCAGTACCAAGCACCTCCCCAGGTCCAACCACCTACCCAGTACCAACCACCTCCCCAGTACCAACCACCTCCCCAGGTCCAACCACCTACCCAGTACCAACCACCTCCCCAGTACCAACAACCTACCCACTACCAGCCACCTACCCCCTACCACACTTCTACTTACCAATCTCCTTCCCCCTTCCAAATACCTACTATGTCACCTGCTACTCCTGCACAACCCTCTACTCCACCACCACCCACATGTTCTGCATTGTCTTCCCATTCTTTTGGTCTTTCCACCCCTTCACCTCTTCCTGTTCCTTCCCCACCACCATCCCGTTCGTCCCTCCACACTCCCACGGTCGAAGTGTCCCGCAGCCCCTCCAGCAGTATTTCCACCCCACACTACACAGACCTTTAAATCTGTTTTTGTTTTTCATTTGTTTAATGAAATAAAAAAAAAAAGTTAATAAAAAAAAAAAGTTGAATCAAAATGTAACACCTGCACATGGAACTGTCAGAGCAGCTACTGGTATACTGGGATTTACAGACACTAAGAAGAGTTTTGCAGCTGCTGTTAAACAGGGACCTTCAGACATTAATGGTTTTTTCCCTGAGCTGCGGTGGACTACAATTCCCATGGACCCTTGTTTCAGTCAGATGACACAGCTAGGAGGGAGGAGGAACTTGGGGGAGGGAGCTGCAGAGGAAGTGAAAGAAAGTGAGAGAGCAGATTGTTCATGTAAAAGATGGAGCGCTGTGGACTTGTATTCCTCTAAAGAGCGGAGCGTTCCAGTCCCCTCTGATATACCTGCGAATCTGGAGAGAGCGCAGCCCGGTCACCAGGTGAAGCAAGCAACATTAAGGACTCGGAGAGTTCTACCGGCACTCCCACCTTATAAAGGCCTGAATCCTGCCGCCCCAGTTGGGGTCCAGGGAAAACTACAACCGGTTGAGACGCACCGTGAGTGCCCCTTTTCGAGACTTGTGGTTCAACCAGCCCGTTACAGTGAGTACAATACGCCCCAGACTATTTACCTTCGTGAGCATCTAAGTGCACCAACGGTTATAAATTTGCGCGCCAACATCCGCGGCAACTGGGCCCCAACGTTTGGACTGGGTTAATACAAGAAAAGGGGAACCCTGCTATATTATATTTGCAGGGTTGGGGAAAGAATTAGGTTGTGATGTGTATATGACTTTCATAGAGCATCGTTACCTGTATTGCATGTTGTTTCTTTAAATATACTTCATTTCTGCTGCATATCCATAAACCAGTTAAACTGTTTTACTCCTGTTTTGGGTGAGTGTGTACTGAGCTATAGGCAGGGGTTTCCCGAATCAGTCCCTGGCAGAAGATAACAGTCCTTCTGCAGTCCTAGAGAGAGCTCCAATCAAGATTCGGGTGGAGGCACTGCGCCCTAAAGAGGTGAGACCCCCATAACACCCAGCGTACCGTGGTAGCCCTGAAGGGGTGTTACAGTGGAGGCACTGCTGAGATACAGAACTAACACAGGAGTATTTACTATGGAGACTTTAACAGAGCGAGAAGTATATTTGTGGTGTGAAGAGATGGATGTTACAGCTAGACAAAGCTTTGCAGTGAGTGGTGAGCTCTGTGATGCATCTGATGAAGAGATACTGAAAATAGTTAACCGACTCACTGAACTTGCCCACCCTGAAGTGGTCGACCGCAGAAAGGAAAAGGGGGGACAGTTACCCATAGCCCTGATCTCAGACGGCAAGTCTTGAGGAAAGATTACTTCCCATCCATGATAGCCGTGTCCCCAGAGTATGGTCGACAATGGAAGATCACTTGGCCTAATGAGTCCGAAGTTGAGACCCGGCCACAGGAATCAACCACTCAGTCTAGGAAGACTAGTATACGTCCGCCCTCTACTCCACTTAGAACCAGTGCTGAAGAGACAGCGGCCCCTGTTGATGTGCTTATGACAGCTATGGAAAAGTTAGTCAGTCAGTTTGCATAGATGCAGCCAGAAGGGAACTACCGTCATTTAAGAACCTTCTCAGGTGCCCTCCCCACCCCTGCTGGAGAAGAAGAATATGATACTTGGAGGGATGTCACTTTACTGTGCTTAGAAGAGTGGCAGTGCACTGATGCCGTGAAGAAGCAGAGAATAGTAGAAAGTTTGAAGGGTACTGCTATGGAAGTGGTGCAGGCTGCTTGGCGGAGCAAGCCACTAGCAACTTATCAAGATTATATGAGTGCTTTAGAAGATGCTTTTGGATCCCCTGAAGATGCTACTGATCTACTCTATAAACTCCGTACCACCTACCAACAACCAGATGAGAAGATGTCCGACTATCTATACCGATTGGATAAGATGGTTCATAGAATAGTATCTAAAGGTGGAGTCAGCCCTAAAGAAGTTGATCAGTGTCGTCTGGACCAAGTACTCAGAGGAGCTCTCACTCATGATCCAATTGCTCAGCGGATGAGGTCTTGTGATAAAGAGAAGATTCCTGGTTCTTTTCATGAGTTGCTTAAGGAAGTTCGCAAGGAAGAGGTTATTTTGGCCGCAAGAGAGAAGACCCCCCCTCGGGTGACTACTGTTGCCTTGAAGCCAGCAGCCGACTGCCGAGAGAGGGAACTGCTGAAAGTCATCGAGAAACAGGGGGAGCAGATTACTCAATTGTTAAGTGCTCAGGCCAAGACAATACAGCGGTTACAAAGTGCTGCAGAGGTAGCCGAGAAGCAGACCCTGGCTTCAGGAAGAGAGAATGATGACCTGTGTAGAGTGGAAAGTAGGAAACCAGAAGGGTGCTTTGTCTGTGGGAGTCCAGGCCATATAGCTCGTCAGTGTCCAAAGAGGTGGAGCTCAAAGAACTCTTCACACTCTCCCCACCTCCCTCCGAGGCAGTCGGGAAACGGGAAAGGGGGCCAGTAGAACCCCATACTGAGCCCCCATCAGCAACTAAGACCTACTCTACCTCCCCATCCAATAGTGCCTCATCGAAAACACTGCCTGAAGGGTTAGTGGGACCAGCCCCGCATGTCCCCGCATATATCAATGGTAAATCTTGTTCAGTATTGCTGGATAGCGGATCTCAAGTGTCCATCATTTTTGAAGGATGGTATAAGAGATATTTATCCAATGTGCCTCTGAAACCGCTGTCTGGACTCGTGGTGTGGGGACTGAGTGAACACAGCTATCCCTACCGAGGATACGTGTCCGTGACACTACGATTCCCAGAGACTGTTGTTGGAGTGGATAAAGAGATACCCATTATAGCGCTAATCTGCCCGGAGGCAGAGGCAGATGAGAGACCCACACCTGTCATAGTGGGAACAAATGCCAACATTTTCCGTACGTTAGCTCAGTGGTGTCGTGAAGCTGGGGGAGAAAAGTACTCGCAGACCCTATCCATCCACCCAGTCTGTCTGGAAGCCTATGTGAGGACGGAGGAGGAGAAGAGGGAACTGCAGCCTGAAAGCTTTGACCCTTGTTTTGAAGGAAGTGAGCTGAAAGGAGAAGAGAGGAGGCTAGTCATCGACGGCATGATGATGCGGGGGGCGGCTTTCTCCTTGGGCGAATGGGACATGGGCCTCGCCCAAGGAGTAGAGCATCGCATTCGGTTGAAAGATCAAAAGCCTTTCCGAGAGAGATCCCGAAGATTGGCCCCGGCGGATATCGAAGATGTTAGGCAGCATCTACGCGGTATGTTAGACACAGGAGTCATCATAGAGTCTAGTAGCCCATATGCTTCCCCCATTGTGATTGCTCGGAAAAAAAATGGAGCTATTCGGATGTGTGTGGATTATCGTACTTTGAACAAACGTACGGTTCCTGACCAGTACACTGTGCCCCGAATTGATGAAGCTTTAGATTGCCTGCAAGGGAGCCAATGGTTTTCTGTGTTAGATCTCCGGAGTGGTTACTATCAGATACCCATGTCAAAGGAAGATCAAGAGAAGACCGCTTTTATCTGCCCCATTGGGTTCTTCGAGTTTCAAAGACTGCCTCAAGGACTGACAGGTGCTCCGGCCACTTTTCAGAGATGTATGGACAAAGTAGTGGGGGACATGCACTTACGTGAGGTCTTGGTTTATCTCGATGATCTTATTGTTTTTGGGAAGACTCTGGAAGAACACAACCAGCGGTTGTTCAAGGTGCTGGATCGGTTGAAGGAGGCTGGGTTGAAGTTGTCCCTTGATAAGTGCCGGATTTGCCAGACGACTGTGAAATATGTGGGGCACATAGTCAGCAGAGAAGGAATTTCCACCGACCCCGCCAAAGTGGAGGCTGTGGTAAACTGGCCTAAGCCCACCAAGCTGGGGGAGCTTAGGTCCTTTTTAGGATTCTGTGGATACTACCGAAGATTTGTACCCCAGTACTCTCGGATTGCGAAGCCATTAACTGCTCTTACCCAGGGGTATCCCCCTTCCGGCGGGACAGCCCGCCCCTCAAGGTCAGGGAAAAGAGACTACTTCCGAGTTAATGAACCTTTTGGGGAAAGATGGACACCCTTATGCGACGAGGCATTTGAGAAACTGAAGTCATATTTGACCCAAACTCCAGTGTTGGCCTATGCAGACGCCAGTAAACCATATGTGTTACATATAGATGCTTCTCTCGACGGACTAGGAGGGATTCTCTATCAGGACCATGATGGCTGTCTACGTCCCGTTTACTACATTAGTCGAGGATTGACTCCCAGTGAACGCAACTACCCAGCTCACAAACTGGAGTTTCTGGCTCTAAAATGGGCTGTAGTGGACACGCTGCATGACTACCTCTATGGGGTACACTTCGTGGTTCATACCGACAACAATCCATTAACCTACGTGAGAACCACAGCAAAACTGGATGCCACGGGGTACCGGTGGCTTGCCGCACTCTCTCTGTATGATTTCAGCTTAAAATATCGACCAGGGATCAGTAACATTGATGCAGACACACTCTCTCGCCTGCCTAGTGAACCTTTAAATGAGGAAGAAGAAGGAGGATGGATAGAGGTCCCTGCCCCTGAGGTGAAGACTCTGTGCCATAGACATCGAACTGATGCCCTCACTCTGCAGTGCTGTGCTAAATTCTTAGGAGTATCTAGCGAAGCGCTCCCGTTGTCGTACTGTCGAGTGACAAATGTAACCCCAGACTCTCTCCCTCAACTGACTCATAATCAAGTCAGGACGGCGCAGCAGGAGGATCAGTCAGTGGGGGTAGTTCGATGGTGGGTGAAGAGGGGCTGGAGGCCCGAAAAGAATGCATTAAGAACAGAGGAGTCTGTCCTGCTGACTCGGCAGCTAGAGTCGCTAGTAGTAAGAAATGGGCTACTATACCGAGAGACAAGGGGCCAGAAGGGAGGAGTCCGCAGACAGCTGGTGTTACCCACCCGATTTCGGAAGATGGTCATGAAGTCCCTGCATGATGACCATGGACATCTTGGCATCGAAAAGACTACGAGTCTCGTGGCTGACCGATTCTACTGGCCTCGTATGGAAGCGGATATTGAAGAATACTGCAAATCATGCTCCCGGTGTGTGTTGAGAAAAACCTTGCCTTTGAGAACAGCCCCCCTTGTGAACATTACCAGCGATGGCCCACTTGAACTAGTGTGCATTGATTTCCTCTCCATCGAGCCTGATGAAAGCAATGTCAGTAATGTGTTAGTGGTCACTGACCATTTCACCCGATATGCCCAGGCCTACCCCACTAAAGATCAAAGGGCAATTACTGTGGCAAAAACATTATGGGAGAAGTTCTTTGTACATTACGGGCTGCCTGCCCGCATCCATACCGATCAAGGAAGAGATTTCGAAAGTAGACTAATCAAGGAGCTATGCGCTCTCTGTGGGATCAAGAAATCCAGAACCACGCCATATCACCCCCAAGGGGATCCTCAACCTGAGAGATTCAACCGTACCCTTCTGAACATGTTAGGCACTTTAGATCCCAGGAAGAAGGGACACTGGAGCTGGCATGTGAGTCAGTTGGTTCATGCCTACAATTGCACCACAAATGAGTCAACTGGATATTCTCCTTATTTCCTCATGTTTGGAAGAAAAGCCCGACTACCCGTGGATATTAGTTTTGGGACATCCATTGACCGTTCTAATGGGAAGACCTACTTAAAATATGTGTCCCAGCTAAAAGAAGATTTGACAAAAGCTTACAAATTGGCAGAGCAGGCCTCTGGTCGGTCAGGGAAGCGCAATAAGACTCGCTACGACTGTAGGGTTCGAGAACAAGTTTTACTACCTGGAGACAGAGTTCTTATTCAACTTCTGGGCCTTCCTGGGAAGCACAAGCTTGCTGATCGGTGGTGTCCTGACCCTTACGTGGTGATGGAGAAGTTGCCCGGTGTTCCGGCCTACAGAGTGAAGCCCGAAAAAGGGGGTGGAGCTGTTAAAACCTATCATCGACACCATCTGTTGCCTGTGGGAAAAAACATCCCTTTACCCCCATTGCCAACTCAAGGAGGTCATACAACTCTTCAGTGCAATAGGAGAAGTCCAAGGTGTAAAAACCCACCCCAGACTGGAGTTGCCTCAGGAGGATGTGACAGCGAGTCTGGGGATGAATGGGGACCTGACTGTCAATGGAGCTACAGGTGGATCGAGGACCCATGCCCCATGGGCGTAGACCCTGAAAACCAGACCCCTGAAGTAGAAACAAAGAAAAGGGACATTTGTCAGGAGGCGAGTGCACTCCGCCCACAATTGGAGGAAAGTTCAGAAGAGGGACATTTATTGAATGAAGAGATCCACCTGGTGGAGCCAGTTCTTGAGAGACAAGAGTCGGGGACTGAGGAGGTGGGCCCCTCGGTACACACTCGTCCCAAGCGGGACATTAGGCCACCCATGATGTTGACTTATGACAGAATGGGACATACCACTGAGGTCCCCAGGTTGATACACCCAAATTCAAATTCTGTTTGGCCTTATTTCCCGGTATCTTCCATGTGTCCAGGAGGTGGTTTGTATGCATGTAAATTTGGTGTTAGTCAGGATGCCTTAACCCCCATTCATGTTTCAGGTGGTGAGTCCTCATGTCGTGATGGGACACTTTCAATGATTCACCAGGGGGAGAATGTAACACCTGCACATGGAACTGTCAGAGCAGCTACTGGTATACTGGGATTTACAGACACTAAGAAGAGTTTTGCAGCTGCTGTTAAACAGGGACCTTCAGACATTAATGGTTTTTTCCCTGAGCTGCGGTGGACTACAATTCCCATGGACCCTTGTTTCAGTCAGATGACACAGCTAGGAGGGAGGAGGAACTTGGGGGAGGGAGCTGCAGAGGAAGTGAAAGAAAGTGAGAGAGCAGATTGTTCATGTAAAAGATGGAGCGCTGTGGACTTGTATTCCTCTAAAGAGCGGAGCGTTCCAGTCCCCTCTGATATACCTGCGAATCTGGAGAGAGCGCAGCCCGGTCACCAGGTGAAGCAAGCAACATTAAGGACTCGGAGAGTTCTACCGGCACTCCCACCTTATAAAGGCCTGAATCCTGCCGCCCCCAGTTGGGGTCCAGGGAAAACTACAACCGGTTGAGACGCACCGTGAGTGCCCCTTTTCGAGACTTGTGGTTCAACCAGCCCGTTACAGTGAGTACAATACGCCCCAGACTATTTACCTTCGTGAGCATCTAAGTGCACCAACGGTTATAAATTTGCGCGCCAACATCCGCGGCAACTGGGCCCCAACGTTTGGACTGGGTTAATACAAGAAAAGGGGAACCCTGCTATATTATATTTGCAGGGTTGGGGAAAGAATTAGGTTGTGATGTGTATATGACTTTCATAGAGCATCGTTACCTGTATTGCATGTTGTTTCTTTAAATATACTTCATTTCTGCTGCATATCCATAAACCAGTTAAACTGTTTTACTCCTGTTTTGGGTGAGTGTGTACTGAGCTATAGGCAGGGGTTTCCCGAATCAGTGCCTGGCAGAAGATAACAGTCCTTCTGCAGTCCTAGAGAGAGCTCCAATCAAGATTCGGGTGGAGGCACTGCGCCCTAAAGAGGTGAGACCCCCATAACACCCAGCGTACCGTGGTAGCCCTGAAGGGGTGTTACAAAAAAATAAAGTGTAAGAAAAAAAATTTAGTTACATTTTAAAAATTTTTTATTTATATGTGAAACATTTGGCCTAAAGGCCTAATTTAATAAAAATTATATTAAAAAATATATTTTTAAATAAACTGTTCATTGGTTTAACATTGTTGTCTGTCTTTAATTTATACGATGTTAAGTTTTAAAATTGTTTTACAGGTACACCTAACTTTGGCTAAAAGGTTCGTAAATGCAACCTTTTTGGCAAAGTTATGTCCCGGGTTGTGTAGTATGCAAAGTGTATTCTCTTTTTAATAAAAATGTGTACTTTTTTAGATTATCCCTACCCAGTTTTCCCCTACTCCAGTCCTCCAGGCCCACCAAAAACATATCATGTTTTCAGTATTTCCTTTGTATTGCACAGGTGAGGCAATTATCACCTGAGCAATACAAAGGAAAGACAGAAAACTTGACATGTTGGTGGACCTTGAGGACTGGAGTAGGGGAAACATAATGTACACTTTTTGTAGGACAAATGGTGAAATACTTTTGTTAATACAATTTCACCTTTTGTCCTAAAAAGGGTACATTGTAGGCCATGTGTCACCAAATCCAGTCATCAAGGCCTAACAACAGGTATTGTTTTCAGTATTTCCTTTGTATTGCACAGGTGAGGCAATTATCACCTGAGCAATACAAAGTAAAGACTGAAAACTTGACATGTTGGTGGGCCTTGAGGACTGCAGTTGGGGAAACATGGCCTACAATGTACACTTTTTTGGACAAAAGGTGACAGCCATGGACACAACAATGGCAAAAAGGTTATAGTAGAAAACACACAAGAAGGTAGACAAGTAAACTATTAAAGGTTTATTGTGGGTAAAGAAAATTATTAAAAGAAACAATACATTTATCACACTCTGTCATCCTGCCAGTCAACACTACCTTCCGGTGACACAAAGTATTGAGCAAACTGGTCCCTCATTCTAGAAACTGCAACTGTACTGCGAGTGGTAATGTTGATGTAGTTGTGCAAAGTTGTTTCTTGATTGTGGTCCTCCAGAGAAATTGGTTCCTTGGTTAGGACAAAATTATGGAGGACCACGCACGCTTTCACTACATCATCAACAGTCTCGGTCTTCAAGTTTATTGCAGTCAAAAGGACACGCCATTTTGCTGTCATAATGCCAAAGGCACACTCCACCATCCGTCTGGCTCTTGTGAGGCGGTAGTTAAATACCCGCTTTGTATGTGTCAATTCTCTGCTGGCATACGGCTTCAATAGGTGTTGGGACAGCTGGAATGCCTCATCACCTACACAAACGAATGGCATTGGTGGGCCTGAGGTTTGAGGCAGTGGCCTAGGGGGGGGAAACTGAAAACGGTTTCCATACAATTTACGTCCCATAGCAGATATTTTAAAGACTTGGGAGTCATTAGACCGTCCATAAGACCCAATGTCCACCGCGATAAACTTGTAGTGCGCATCTGCAATAGCCATCAGGACGATAGAGAAATATTTCTTATAGTTAAAGAATTCAGATCCAGTTCCTTTTGGCTTTTGAATGCGGATGTGCTTTCCATCAATGGCCCCCAGGCAATTGGGGAACTGGCAGATGGCTAGAAACTGGTCTGCTATTTCAAGCCACCGCTGTGTTGTTGGCTCTGGAATAAATTCTCCAACCAAAGTATCCCACAGAGCACGACAAGTATACTTTATTATGCCGGATAGTGTGGAGATTCCAATCCAATACTGAAAATGGAGCGATGATAGAGTTTCGCCAGTTGCCAGAAATCAGAAAACAAATTAGAAAATACAAATTATTTCAGAAACGCAGCATTACATACCAGAACTCAGCTACGACTATTGGAGATACCAAAAATAATAATATCTAGGAGAAAGACTGTTTTATAACTAGATTTGGGGCTACTCATATGGTTTCCTAGTTGGCCTGTGATGTTCAATTAATGATAAAATTACAAGTGCGCTCAAGCAAACAGAACCAATACATATAGCTTACCTTATAGTCACCATGAGACGCTCCGCCGGAGATATCGAGAACCGACAGTAGGTGTCCGATTTTTTAAATTTTGTCTCCAACACGCTCCAGCAAATCATCAAAGTTTTCTATATTCATCCGCAGATAGGCAAAAAACTTCTCTGGATTTTGTCGCAGCTCCATGTTCAGTGTGGAATAGACACCACGAGTTAATCTCTGTGACGTGATGGGGTGGATCCACATACGGCGGCGACTTCGCAGGCGCTGACGCCGCTGCTCCTCAAACTTTAGCTCCTTCTCCAGAACGATAAACCTCAATCGATTCATCTCCGCAGTAAAATCAACAAGATTCCTGAAGATATTGCCGATAATGGGTTCCATGTTCGCCAATCACTTGCTACTTGCTCTTCTCTCCAAACTGCACTTTCTCCTCTACAACCTGTCAAAGAAGGGATGTAGGAGCAGTGTATATATAGGATTACAGTAGCCAATCATATTTGGAACCCCAAAAAGGGCCCCAAAATGGGCGTGCTTTAAACCCGGATCCGGCGCATTACGGCGTCAACGGATGAAAACCGGATACACCGGATGAGACGTATGCGGTTTTTTGCCGCATTCGTGAACCGGATGCGGCGAAAAACCGGATGCGGCACATCCGTTGTTCAGAGAAAATACCGCATGCGGCGCTGCGGCTAAATGCCGGGGCGCCGTTTAGGCGCCCGCCGGATGTGTGAAACAGGCCTTAGTGTATGCTAGGCAGGTAATGAATGTGGTGCAGTCTAGCTCCGATAGAGGGTAGCGATACACCCTGAGCAGACTGCAGGGCGCATAACCTGTGCATCGCCTGCTATCCGAAAGGAGAGTTGCTTCACAGTCCATTTGCACACCGGCTGGCAGCACATACGCTCGGCATGAGTTGCACTCACTTCCTAACGACTGGTGTGTAGCTTCTGTGCAGTTAACAGAGCTACGTCTACGCCAGCAAGCAGCACATCTTCCGTGAAGTTAACAGAGATAGTGCGAATCCTTGCCTTTCCTTGTGTGAAGTAAGCACAGGAGAGATCTTATATATTTTGGTTGTCAGTTTTACCCTCGTACCCAAGGGGTGTTCGGCCGCAGTGTCTCCAGCTGCACTGCGGACCTCAGGTTCGGTCGCATTCCATTATTTTATAAAGTTGTTGCGACCGTCCCCATAACACCGCGGGTACATCCAACACGGCATTACTGTCAATGCCTGGGACCTCAGGGAATGTAGCCGTGTCGGCAGCGTCAGAAGGTGGGGCACAGGAGCATGGGCCCCAATTAAACGATGGGAAGGACGATAGTCCGAGGCTGGACGATGCAGAAAAAGGCGAGGTGTACGTCTGTTTTGAGGGACCACTGGGGTTGCATTTAAAGCAAGATGTGAGGGACAGGATTTGGAAGGGGGAGTATATATGTGTGGCCCAGCTATGTCAGGCACACATAATCCAGGAAAATGCACAGGAAGGTAACCGCAAAAGCTTGATATCCATTCACGTCACTCACACTTTCAGACACACCCACCAGGGTATAAGAGGTAGTGACATGTAGCAGAGCTCAGATCAGCCAGAGCTGGGATCAGTCAGTTTCCTGTCTAAGGACAGTGCAGTTCAGTGTCAGTTCAGTCTGGACTTGGAGGAGAGGAGAGAGGACTGAATCCTCACAGAGCTAGTGTAGCTCACCTGACAAGAAAGTGGAGGCTAGTACGGGTGAAGTGAATCATCCTAGCCTAGTCAGAGCTACCCCTTAACCAGTACCTCAGCACAAGCCGCCTGTATTCCTAGGAAGGAAGGTGATTACAGGAGCTGTAAGAAGGAGGATACTGAGAGCTGTTCAGCGAGCTCTGGAGAAAGCTGACATTTCCATCAAAGCTACAAGTGCTTATGTTAAGAGCGAGAGCAGGGCGAAGGGCACAGTGGAGAAGATAGATGCTAGTGCACCAGGTACCGGATTACCTGCACTAATTCACCGGACACCGGGGTCCGAGGCGTTGCTAGCGCTTCACGCCTAGTAACAAGATAACCGGAGGCTTTCTGGACTACACGTCGCAGAAGGTAGCCCTAAGCGCTGATACGTAAACGGAGCCAGGGGGAACAAAGACCTTGAGTGGGACGCTACAAAAGTAGGGATTTAGTTCTCTCAACATCTGATAATCAGAGACATAGAAGGCTCCACCACAATGTCGGCCGGGCATTGCAGCTATTGAGAAAGCTGGAGATTGTAGAGTTAACTTCGCTTCATGCAAGTTTGGACTCAGATACATATGAAGTAAAGGAGGCCTCTAACCTGCTCAGCGGTGAACCCGAATGTGCATTCTCCACCCCGACCAGCTCCCCGGGACCTGCCTGAACCACCTACAAGTAAAGGTATGAAAAGAAGCTGCATTGTGTGTGATTGAATTCTTAACTACACCCTGCATCATCACCATAGACTTCCAGGGACCCGTCTCACCTGTGAGAGACCTACCACCCAGCTGCACCCATAACATCCCCTGTGAAGATCTTTATAGCAGCGCTGGTCCAATTGATCAGACACCACAGGTGGCGTCACGAACTAACTACAAATCCACTGTAAATATCCCCCATTATAAGATCGCCCAGGGCCACGGACCGAGTCCTGCTGCCAGTGACAAACCCCATAGACTTCTATGGGCTCGGTGCCGAGTACCCCATAGCCCTGGTACCACCTCAGTGTGGTGCGCGTCATATAGACATATTTTCATTGCTTCCCCTTGAACATTTTAATCTGGATAGGATCAGGAAGGACGAATCAAAAAAAGAGGACGAGGATAAGAGGAGGTATAGATTGATTCCTCGTACATTTAATAATTGGTTACAGGCATTTGCGATCTTAGCCAGCATCATTGGGGAAAAGGCGCCTGAAAATTGTTCAGCACTTTTTTGCTACATGGATACAATTGGTGATACTTACAGGGTGTACGGGGACAGGGCTGGCTCAGGTATGATGAGGAATTCCGTCAGCAGAAAGCAGCAAGGCCGAGCATTAGGTGGGATCGCAAAGATATCGCTTTATGGATGATGTTAACGGCGCCAAGCAGACCAGGCCAGGGGACACAGTCGGTTCAAGGGGGCACCGGGGGCCAGGGACAGTCGGGGCACTCGGTGGCATTGCAAAAAGGGCTGTGCTTTAAGATGTCAAGGTGTTTCAGGAGCAGAGGGCAAAAAGGGCTAGACGGTAATGGAAAAAGGGGCGACACCAATACGCCTGGGAGAGATGGAACGGTTTCTAAGTAGATACCCTGATAAAGAAGCAGCTCGGCTACTGAGGAAGGGTTTCAGGGATGGGTTCAGAATTCCTTTCGTGGATGTATCATTTTAAGTTAACAAAAAATTTGAAATCGGCCAGGAAATTCCTGGAGGTAGTTTCGGAAAAATTAAACAAGTGTCCCTGGGAAGAACGACTGGCCCCTTTAAGGCCCCTCCAATCAGTAATTTAAGGGTTTGACCTTTGGGGGTGGTACCCAAAAAGGAGCCTAACAAATTTAGACTGATACACCATCTTTCATTCCCAAAAGGCTCATCAGTTAATGATGGTATCGATCTGGAAATGTGTTCGGTTTTGTACACGTCCTTTGATTCGGTAACGGTATTTGTTCGGGAATGTGGAAAAGGGGCACTGCTAGCAAAGACCGATATCAAGGCAGCTTTTCGTTTGTTACCGGTTCACCCCGACAGTATGCACTTGTTGGGATGTTTTCGGGACGGGGGTTTTTTCGTTGATCGGTGTTTACCTATGGGGTGGTCATTATCTTGTGCGTATTTTGAAACATTCAGCACATTTTTGGAATGGACGGTTAAGAAAATATCGGGTTTGAGTTCATGTGCCCATTATTTAGATGATTTTTTGTTTGTTGGGGCATCACAATCGAATGTTTCTGCAACCCTGCTTCATACGATGGAACAGGTGCCGTGTAAGTTTGGGGTTCCCTTGGCGGCTGATAAAACGGTAGGCCCAGTTACTTCATTGAGTTTTTTAGGCATTGAAATTGACTCGGTCGCGATGGAATGCAGGTTGCCCTTGTGTCAAGATCCCGTCTGGGTTGGAGCCGATGTTACTGCAAACACTAGGGGAAGCAGAGGCAGGTAGCGTAGTCAGATGGCAGCCGGAGGTCGGTACACAGGAAAGCAGTGTTTGTAGCAATGGATCAGGCGGAGAGCGTAGTCAGAAGGCAGGCCGAGGTCGGTTCACAGGAGAGCAGTGTTTGTAGCAATGGATCAGGCGGAGAGCGTAGTCAGAAGGCAGGCCGAGGTCGGTTCACAGGAGAGCAGTGTTTGTAGCAATGGATCAGGCGGAGAGCGTAGTCAGAAGGCAGGCCGAGGTCGGTTCACAGGAGAGCAGTGTTTGTAGCAATGGATCAGCAGGAAACGCTTGACTAAAGGCTTGGAGCTCAATAATCTCGCAATGACACACCCACAGGGCCAGGTTTATATAGGGTGTGTAATTGGCAATCAGAGGCCCAATCAAGAGAGCACTAGGTGTAGCCAATCAGGAAGAACAGTCAATGGTATCTGGGTTCAGCAAGGAACTTTGCAGCCAGCAGAATAGCTCAGATGGTAGAGCTGCTGGCCAGTGGACAAGAGGTACTGGGTTCGACTCCTGACAGTACTCCCCTCCTTCCAGGATGGCCTCTGGACATCTCAGGAGCTGGCTTATCCGGGTACCTTTGATGAAAGGCTCTTGTTAGTCTAGGAGCATGGACGTTGTCCCTTGGTTCCCATGAATTTTCCTCTGGTCCGTAACCCTTCCACTGCACCAGATACTGCAGTTTACCTCTGAATTTTCGGGAGTCCAGAATCTTATCCACAATGTATTCTTCTTCACCACGGATCCTTTCTGGTGGAGGAGGTGGCTGAATTCTTCCTGGAAACGGGTTTTCACAGAAGGGTTTGAGCAAGGATATGTGAAACACTGGATGAATCTTCAGATTGTTGGGAAGTTTTAAACGAAAAGCAACCTGGTTAATTTTTGCAGAAATTTGAAAAGGTCCAATGAATTTCTGACCCAATTTGGAGGATGGCACATGTGTCTTAAGGTTTTTAGTGGACAGCCAAACTTTGTCTCCAACCTGAAGAGCAGGGGGCACTCTCCGATGTTTATCTGCTGCTTCCTTATATTCTTCCTGGGTCTTGAGCAATATCTCTGATAATTCCTTCTGGGATTCCTGTAATTTTGTAAGCCTGTCATTAACAGCAGGAATGGGAGTGTTCACTGGCAGATTAGGGATAAATACTGGATGTACTCCATAATTAGCAAAAAATGGGGTTTGAGATGTAGCGCTATGTATGGAGTTGTTGTAGGCAAACTCTGCTGTTGGTAAATAGTCCACCCAGTCATCCTGAAGATAGGAAATGAAGCAACGGAGGTATTGCTCCAAAGTCTGGTTCGTTCTCTCCGTCTGGCCATTGGACTGAGGATGGAAAGCGGTAGAAAGATTCACCGTGACTCCCAAGGCTGTACAGAAACTCTTCCAAAATTTTGACGTAAACTGAACGCCTCTGTCAGACACCACGCTGTCAGGAATTCCATGTAACCTGAATACTTCTTTGATCATCAGTTCTGCAGTTTTTTCAGCAGTAGGAATTCCTTCAGTTGGAATAAAGTGGGCCATTTTTGTGAGTCGGTCCACTATGACAAGGATGACGGTCATCTGTTTGGAAGGGGGTAGTTCCACAATAAAATCCATGGAAATAGATCCCCAAGGCCTGGATGGAACTGGGAGTGGTTGCAAGAGTCCTAGAGGAGACGATCGTGGGGTCTTGTTTCGTCGCATGTTAAACAGGTTGAAACATATTTCCTCACGTCCTTCCTACAATTAGGCCACCAAAAGAAACGAAGTAGTAAGTCTTGTGTTTTTGCAACTCCAGGATGTCCTGCCAGTTTAGAATCATGGACACTTTTGAGGACTTCAAGGCGAGAAGATTCAGGTACATATATTTGGTGTTTCTGCATCCAAAACCCCTCTTTGAATGAAAGATCGACGTCTTCCGAAGGATGGTTAAGGAAAGAGTCCTCTTGATATCCATCTTTAATTCTATTACCTAGTCCTCTAGAGTGCAATATTCCCAAAAAATTTTTAGGGCCTAGAATTGTATCATCATTACTAGACCTCTCCTGAGGTTCCGAACACATCCTAGACAGGGCGTCAGCCTTGCCATTCCTTGAACCAGGCCGGTAAGAGATTATAAAATTGAATCTTGAGAAAAATAAGGCCCATCGTGCTTGTCTTGCAGACAATCTTTTTGCTGTACGGAGGAATTCAAGATTCTTGTGGTCCGTGAGGACAGTCACAGGGTGATTGGCACCTTCCAGAAGATGTCTCCACTCGGAGAAGGCAACTTTAATGGCTAACAGTTCTTTATTACCAATGTCGTAGTTCTTTTCTGCAGATGACATGGTGTGGGAAAGAAACGCACATGGGTGAAGTTGCATCTTGTCCCCAACTCGCTGAGACAGAATAGCTCCCACTGCAGAGTCCGAGGCGTCCACTTCGACAGTAAATGGCAATTCAGGATTTGGGTGTACTAACAATGGAGCAGACGTAAAAAGAGTTTTCAACTTGTCAAAAGCCTCCTGTGCCTCTGGAGACCAGAAAAATGCTTTTGTCTTTTTTGTTGTGTAGTAATTGGTAGTATGATCCGTGAAAAGTTCTTTATAAATTTTCGGTAAAAATTTGCAAATCCTATGAAACGCTGGACGTCTTTTAAATTTCTTGGAACAGGCCAGTCCACTACAGCATTGATTTTGCCGGGATCCATGCTCAGACCTTCTGGGGAGATGATATATCCCAGAAATTGGATACTGGTTTGTTCAAACTCACATTTTTCAAGTTTAATGTAGAGATGGTTCTCCTGTAGTCGTTCCAAGACTAACTGGACGTGCCTGCGATGCTCTTCCAAGGTGTCTGAAAATATAAGAATGTCATCGAGATAAGCCACAACGAATTGGTCCAAGAAATCTCGAAATACATCATTAATAAAATGTTGAAAGGTGGCTGGGGCATTGCTAAGGCCAAAGGTCATAACAAGAGATTCAAAATGTCCATATCTCGTTCTGAAGGCGGTCTTCCACTCATCTCCTGGGCGAATCCGTATGAGGTTGTAAGCCCCTCTAAGATCCAGCTTCGTAAAGATTTTCGCAGAACGGAGTCTCTCAAATAGTTCAGGAATCAAGGGTAGCGGGTAGCGATTCTTGACAGTGATATTATTCATCTCTCTGTAGTCAATACATGGCCGCAGAGTGGAGTCTTTCTTTTCAACAAAGAACAGGGGTGCCCCAGCTGGAGATGTGGAAGGTCGAATAAAGCCTTTCTCTAAATTTTCATCCAGGAACTTTCTTAATACCTTCAATTCAGGTTCGGAAAGATTGTAAATCCGTCCAAATGGAATGGTTGCTCCTGGCAGCAATTCAATGGGACAGTCATAAGGACGGTGAGGAGGTAATTGATCTGCTTTCTTCTTACTGCAGACATCAGAGAACTGCTGATATTGAGGTGGTAGTTTCTCTTCCTTCTCATGCGAAATCTCAGAGATTTGGACTTGTTGGAGAACAGGGGTTCCTTATGAGAATTATTCTTACAGTAGTCAGATGGAAAGGTGATGGTCCTTGATGCCCAGTTGATAGAAGGGTTATGGACTGAAAACCAGGGGATCCCTAGAATAACCGGAAATTTCGGAGATGAAATAAGGTGGAAACTGACAGCTTCATGATGATCCGGGTCGATACAAATCTCCAGTTCGATTGTCTCATGCGTGACAGGTCCAGAAGACAAAGGTGATCCATCCACAGTTTCCATTTCAATTGGTGTGGATTTGGTCCTACTGGAAATATCATTATCACGTGTAAATTTTAAGTCCATAAAATTTCCTCCTGCTCCCGAATCCAACAGGGCAGAGCATTGTATTTTTTGGGTGCCCATTACAACCTGAATGGGGATTACAAAATGAGATGATGTGGTATGTATTTTGTCTATTTCTGGCGTTACTGATGAGATAGTCTGCAAGATGGAATCCGACTGCTGAGAAAGGTCCGTATTGCTGGCAGACCTGTTGTTGGTAAAGGCTATAGTCCTTTTGTTAGGACAGTTGATGGCATAGTGTCCAGGGTCCCCACAATAGAGGCAGAGATGTTCTGCACGTCGCCTCTCCTTCTCCTGTGCAGAGAGTGGTCTTCGGATGACGTCGATCTGCATCGGTTCAGACACAACTTGCGTCTTTTCTTGGTGGTCTGATGCTGAAAATGAGAAGCCAGGGCTATTCCAAGTGCTCGCAGTCTCTCCTTTCTCCTTTCAGTAAGTCTCTGGTCAATCCGGATACATAGTTGAATAAAGTCCTCCAACTGGTCAGGGGTCTCAACCCTGGCAAGCTCGTCTTTCACTGGTTCTGATAACCCTCGTCGAAATTGACTTCTCTGGGCCGCTGGATTCCAGGTGGTGTCGGCCACCCAGCGACGGAACTCCGATGTATATTCCGCAACAGAGCGACGTCCTTGGCGCAAATTATGTAATTTGGTTTCTGCTGTGGCACAGCGGTTTGGGTCATCAAAAACTTGATTCATAGCTGCGATGAAAGCTTCCAGGTCATTAAGGAGGGCATAGTCCTTTTCTACATAAGGTGAAGCCCAAGCAAGAGCTTCATCCGTCAGGAGATTTATCATGAAAAAAACTTTCTTCCTCTCACTGGTAAAGGGAGCAGGTTGCATCTGGAAGTATATGCGGCATTGATTGAGGAATCCTCGGTACTGCTTGCGATCCCCACTGAACTTGGCAGGCAGCGGCAGCCGCGCATTTGATTCGGACCCTGAATTGCGCACGTCCAGTAGTTGTTTTTGTAGCTCAATTACTTCCTGTTGTATCGCCGTGAAATCAGTTTGTAACTTGGCATATTTTCCTTGAGAGTCCATACAAAAACTTTGAAGCTCCGTAACTTGCCGTCTCAGGGTGTTCACAGCGGACTCCATTTTGGCGCGAGATTATTCTGTCAAGATCCCGTCTGGGTTGGAGCCGATGTTACTGCAAACACTAGGGGAAGCAGAGGCAGGTAGCGTAGTCAGATGGCAGCCGGAGGTCGGTACACAGGAAAGCAGTGTTTGTAGCAATGGATCAGGCAGAGAGCGTAGTCAGAAGGCAGGCCGAGGTCGGTTCACAGGAGAGCAGTGTTTGTAGCAATGGATCAGGCGGAGAGCGTAGTCAGAAGGCAGGCCGAGGTCGGTTCACAGGAGAGCAGTGTTTGTAGCAATGGATCAGGCGGAGAGCGTAGTCAGAAGGCAGGCCGAGGTCAGTTCACAGGAGAGCAGTGTTTGTAGCAATGGATCAGCAGGAAACGCTTGACTAAAGGCTTGGAGCTCAATAATCTCGCAATGACACACCCACAGGGCCAGGTTTATATAGGGTGTGTAATTGGCAATCAGAGGCCCAATCAAGAGAGCACTAGGTGTAGCCAATCAGGAAGAACAGTCAATGGTATCTGGGTTCAGCAAGGAACTTTGCAGCCAGCAGAATAGCTCAGATGGTAGAGCTGCTGGCCAGTGGACAAGAGGTACTGGGTTCGACTCCTGACACCTTGGATAAGTTGGTGGATTTGAGAGCAGTGGTGAGTCGGGCTTGCAATTCAAAGAAGTTGAAGGAAGCTGGGCAAGTTGAACTTCGCTTGTCGGATCATGCCGATGGGCAGAGCCTTTTGTTGTCGGCTATCTCTGGCAACAGTAGGCATCAAGTCACCCACACACTTTGCCAGACTTAAAAAAGATCTGAAGGATGATTTAAAAGTGTGGTCGATCTTTTAGGAGTAGTATAACGGAAGGTCTCTCTGGATTGCGCCGGTGGTGACGGTGGAGGTTTTTGGTATATTAGTGGACTCGTTGGGCGAAGAGGGTTTTGGTTTGTTTTTCCGCGGCGATTGGTTGGTAAAGAGGTGACCTCAGGTTTGGAAAGAGGAAGTTTGGGTACCTAATCCGGTGTTGCGTGAGGTTTTTCACATAGTGGCGGCGCTTTCTTTGTGGTCAGGGTGCGTCCGTGATAAAAAGATCTGTTTTGGCTGCATGTCGGTGGGGTCAGTAAAGGCTATCAATTCATTGTCATCAGCTGATCAGCGAGTCCTGAGAGTGTTGCAGCACCTGGTGTGGATGGGCCTGACCCTGAATGTGTGGATTACTGCATCGCTAAAACAGTGTGAAATGTGTTGTGAGCATGTTGGAAATGACTTCTGAGTTGGGGCTCTCTCTGGTGGTTGCTGAGGGTATTGAACCAGTGTTGAATAGTAGAAGTCAATCACCTGCGATCGATGATTGGCATTCAGGAGAGACGGACTGGGCTGATATAAATGTGCTGCCTTCCCATGATCCTCGCCGGTGATCAATTGTTGTTTCCTGGTCCATTTGGAAGTCACCTGGTGTCTTGCTTTCATCTGCTACTTTCAGATAAGTTATTTGCTGCTTGTTTCTATCGTGTTTGCTATTTCCATTATTTGTCTGCACTTTTGTGGGGGGTTAGCCGGGTTCCCCTCCAGGGGCCTGTGCTACTCTCGGTTTTTCAGTAGCCACTGTTTATTTGTTCAATTGCTCTGTCCCTGCTATTTAAGTGGCTGCGGGTTAGCCGCTTGTTCACACCAGAGATCTGATTTAGGTGGCGAGATCGTGTGGTCTCAGCATCTTTTGAAATAAGAAGTGTTGGAATTTTTCTAGGGTTTTGCTGGGTTGCAGATAGTATTCTGTCCTGTCCTGTCCTATCTAGGCAGTATTTGGCCCCAGCATTTGCTCACTCTATTTTCTGCCGGCGTTTGTGTTTCTTCTTGTCTAACCGCCATTATATGTTTGGGGGCTACCTATTCCTTTGGGGCGCAGTTAGCTTTCCTGTTTCTATCTTCAGGTGTAGCTAATCTCTCCGGCTGTGCCGAGGCGTCTAGGTCACCGTAGGTACGTCTCACGGCTGCTTCTAGTTGTGCGGTTAGTTTAGGGGTCTGCAACCGTTTAGTTCCCAACCTCTCTGGTGTTCAGCTGCTTTGGCTGTTTTTTTTGCTCCTGTCCTCCTCAGCTACCAAATCATAACAGAAATGGTTTCTATCATGGAAGCTCTTTTGTGTTTACAACAGGATCGGGCACGAGGACTGAATCCTCAAGTGGAATCTGGGCGGATGGTGCTTCTAGAGGCGTTATGGAATCTACCATTGGGGCAGTGAGAGATCTGTTAACCAGATCTTTGGCACCTGGCACATGGGCCCATTACGTGAGGGCTTGGAACATGTGGGAGGACTGGTCAAAAAATTTGGGTGGGAATGTGGGGATGAGACCAAATTGCTGTTGTTTTTAGGGCATTTTTAGGGAGGCAGGGTGGTCGGTTCCAAAAATTAACAAATTTTTATCAGGTATATCTTTTGGGTTCAAATTCAGGGGACTGCAAGACGTAGCAAAGTCATTTTTGGTCCTCCAAACAGTGAGAGTTTGGAAAAAAGGCTGGAGAGTGCTAGATAGTAGGAGGCCGGTATCATATGAGGTACTATTAATTTTGGGGAGGGAGTTGGAGGAAGTCTGTTCTTCTCCTTGGGAAATAGCGCTTTTTAGCCTGGCATTTTCACTATCGTTTTTTGGGGCCTTTCGTTTGGGGGAATTAGTTAGTCCTTCCAGGTATAAAAAAGGGGGGCTGTTAAATAAGGATGTGAGTCTGTACGAGGATAGGGTAGAGATTTTCATTCGGTCGTCTAAAACTGACACGGAAGGGATGGGCTGTTCGGTAATATTGTTTGAAGTAAAAGGTTCACCTCTATGCCCAGTTAGTAACATGAAGAGATTGTCAAAGAATGGGGGTCTTGGGTCCAATCCATTGTTGATACATGAAGACGGATCATTTTTATCCCATTTCCAATTCGTGACAATTTTTAAGCGGTGTCTAGTAAGGCATTTCACCAGAAAGTTACAGTGGGCACTAGAGTTGAGCGATACTTTCCGATATCCTAAAGTATCGGAATCGGAATGGTATCGCCGATATCACTAAAATATCGGCGATACCCGATACCGATACCGGAAGTCCCATGTAAGTCTATGGGAACAAAATATCGCAACTAAAAAAACCCCATTCTTTCCTTGTAAACACTAAATATACACACATAGAATACATATATATATATATACATGTCATTGTGACATATATATATACATATATGTATAGTTTATACACTTCTACATAGTAAAATATCCTATGATTCAATTGCCGGGTAAAGCCGGCTTCAGTGAAAAGACAGAAGCACCCGACATGAAATGACACTTGGTGTACATAGGGTTAACCATGTATTTTCATGTCCTTTGCTATCTAATTTGCACAAACAATTAAATCAGTCTATGTGTGCAAAATTTCACACCTGTAGGGGTTAATTAAAGGTGTAAATTCGTTGTAAAAAAAACGGACTTTTTTGCTACGAATTTACACCTTTAATTAACCCCTACAGGTGTGAAATTTTGCACACATAGTCTGATTTAATTGTTTGTGCAAATTAGATAGCAAAGGACATGAAAAGACATGGTTAACCCTATGTACACCAAGTGTCATTTCATGTCGGGTCACCCGACATGAAATGACACTTGGTGTACATAGGGTTAAACATGTCTTTTCATGTCCTTTGCTATCTAATTTGCACAAACAATTAAATCAGACTATGTGTGCAAAATTTCACACCTGTAGGGGTTAATTAAAGGTGTAAATTCGTTGTAAAAAAAACGGACTTTTTTGCTACGAATTTACACCTTTAATTAACCCCTACAGGTGTGAAATTTTGCACACATAGTCTGATTTAATTGTTTGTGCAAATTAGATAGCAAAGGACATGAAAAGACATGGTTAACCCTATGTACACCAAGTGTCATTTCATGTCGGGTCACCCGACATGAAATGACACTTGGTGTACATAGGGTTAAACATGTCTTTTCATGTCCTTTGCTATCTAATTTGCACAAACAATTAAATCAGTCTATGTGTGCAAATTTCACACCTGTAGGGGTTAATTAAAGGTGTAAATTCGTTGTAAAAAAAACGGACTTTTTTGCTACGAATTTACACCTTTAATTAACCCCTACAGGTGTGAAATTTTGCACACATAGACTGATTTAATTGTTTGTGCAAATTAGATAGCAAAGGACATGAAAAGACATGGTTAACCCTATGTACACCAAGTGTCATTTCATGTCGGGTTCTGCATTTTCACAAAAGCCGGCAATTGAATTAGCGGCTATTATACTATGTAGAAGTGTATGAACTACAAATATAAATATATATTTATATGTGTCACAAATTCAATGACATGTATATATATATATGAGGTGTAAAATTGCTGAAAAAAAATGCGTGGGCTCCCGCCCTATTTTCGCAACCAGACAGACAAAGCCAGTGAGTGGGGGCAGATAATAATAGCCCAGAGAGGGACCATTATTTTTGCCCCCCCCCCGGCTACTAACATCTGCCCCCAGACACCCAGGAAAGACAAATCTATAATTAGATTCGCCCTTTCTGGCACTTTGCCCGTCTATTCCCATTGCCCTGTAGCGGTGGCGAATGGGTTAATATGGGGTTAAAGCCACCTTGCTATTGAAAGGTGACCTTAAGCCAGGTTAATAATTGAGAGCTGTCAATTAGACAACTATCAATTATTAATCCTATTGCATGAAATAAAAATAAAACACACACACTTTAATTAAAAATCATTTTAATGAAATAAAGACACATGTTTTTGACCATCTTTTATTTGACTGCAAAAACCATTTCCTGTAATAAAAATAAAATAAAAAAGCAAAATTATTCTTACCTATCCCATGCACAGTCAGGTCCCACGGTGTAATCCTTCAGAAAGGGTTAATGTTTACTGCAGGGACCGCAGCTAATGCTGCAGCCTCACAGTAAACCCCAAATGAATGAGTTCCTCTCCTGCCTGACAGGAGAGTAAAGGCTGGGTGTCACATAACGATACACCAGCGATCCCGACAACGATATGCACTTGTCAGGATCGCTGGTGTATCGCTACATGATCGCTGCTGAGCTGCCAAACAGGCAGCTCAGGCAGCGATCTGGGACAGCGACACTGCGGGTAACATCGCTTAAGGGCCCGTCTCACATAGCGATATCGCTACCGAGATCGCTGCTGAGTCACTAGTTTTGTGACGCAGCAGCGAGCTCACCAGCGATATCGCTGTGTGTGACATTCAGCGACGATCAGCCCCCCTGCCGGGTATCGCTGATCGTCGCAGAAATGTCAGGACCTTTTTTTGATCGCTGGTTTCCCTCTGACAGGCACGCATCGCTGCGTGTGACAGGCGGGAGACCAGCGATCCGCTGGTAACCAAGGTACACAGCGGGTTTCCAGGCACCGCGCAGCGCTTGGAAACCCGCTGTGTACCTTGGATACCAGCTCCCTGCATCAGGGCGCTGGTATCCAAGGTACACAGCGGGTTTCTAGGCACAGCCCCGCGCCTGGAAACCCGCTGTGTACCTTGGTTACCAGCGGATCGCTGGTCTCCCGCCTGTCACACGCAGCGATGTGTGCCTGTCAGCGGGAAACCAGCGATCAAAAAAAGGTCCTGACATTTCAGCGACGATCAGCGATACCCGGCAGGGGGGCTGATCGTCGCTGAATGTCACACACAGCGATATCGCTGGTGAGCTCGCTGCTGCGTCACAAAACTAGTGACTCAGCAGCGATCTCGGTAGCGATATCGCTATGTGAGACGGGCCCTTAAGTGGAAAGCTTAATTGATTGCTTTCCACTTTCACTTCAGGTCAGCCAGGGACACCATCAGTGACGTCAGAGGGAACTGATTAACAAAAATAGGGGTTCCCTTCGAAAAAAAAAATGGCGTGGGGTCCCCCCTATTTTTGTTAACCAGCCAGATGAAGCAGACCGCTGAGGCCTGGATTTTCAGGCTGTTAAGGAGCCAAGATCCATGGACCTTGCCAGCCTGATAATACCAGGCCACAGCAGTCTGCATATCTTGGCTGATTAACAAAAATAGGGGATCCCCTCGAAAAAAATTGGCGTGGGGTCCCCCCTATTTTTGTTAACCAGCCAGATGAAGCAGACCGCTGAGGCCTGGATTTTCAGGCTGTTAAGGAGCCAAGATCCATGGACCTTGCCAGCCTGATAATACCAGGCCACAGCAGTCTGCATATCTTGGCTGATTAACAAAAATAGGGGATCCCCTCGAAAAAAATTGGCGTGGGGTCCCCCCTATTTTTGTTAACCAGCCAGATGAAGCAGACCGCTGAGGCCTGGTTTTTCAGGCTGGTAAGGATCCAATATCCATGGACCTTGCCAGCCTGATAATACCAGGCCACAGCAGTCTGCTTAGCTTGGCTGGTTAACAAAAATAGGGGATCCCCTCGAAAAAAAAACGGCGTGGGGATCCCCCCTATTTTTGTTAACCAGCCAAGTAAAATGCAGACTGCTGCGGCCTGGTATTAAAAAACTGTCAAGGCCC
Organism: Oophaga sylvatica; assembly: GCA_033576555.1. Classification (NCBI taxonomy): domain Eukaryota; kingdom Metazoa; phylum Chordata; class Amphibia; order Anura; family Dendrobatidae; genus Oophaga; species Oophaga sylvatica. The sequence goes on along the minus strand of JARQOD010000003.1, from coordinate 213,476,357 downwards.
ATGGATTTTGGCCCTCAACAGCCTGATAATACCAGGCTACAGCAGCCCCACATTTGGCGCATCAAAAGATGTGCCAATTGTGGCACTTTACCCGGCTCTTCCCACTTGCCCTGTAGCGGTGGCAAGTGGGGTAATAAGGGGTTAATGTCACCGTTGATTGCACGGTGACAATAAGCCCGGTTAATAATGGAGAGGCGTCAATAAGACACCGATCCATTATTAATCCCAAAGTTATTAAATGTTTAAAAAAAAGACAAAGCAAGAAAAAAGTCTTTTAATGAAATAAAAGAGACAACACAGTTTTCATTTTTTTTATTGTACTCTCATTCCTGCGACGCCATCGATCTCCTGTAAAAAAAAAGAAAAAAAAAACAAACCAACAGTATACCACCTGTCCGACGCAGTCCATAACGACAGTCCCACGACGATCCAACTCTGCTACATCGCAATGACAGGCAGAGCCTGTCATCGCGACGCAGCACAGCTGATTACCTGCTTCCCCGGCGGTGACGTCATCGGACTGACTGCTTTACGGCCGGGATTACCCAGCAGTCACTGCAGTTATCGCGAGAAACTGCATGTGACCGCCGGGGAAAGAAGATTGCGGCCATCAAGCAGTCCAGGACGTGACCGCCGGAGATCTTCTGCCAGGTAAGTGCCGCTGACTCCTGACAGACCCGACCGACGGACACTGACAGTGACAGTGACAATCCCGATTCCGGTATCCGATAAGACGAAAATATCGGAACTCGGAATCGGAATTCCGATACAGCCAATATCGGCCGATACCCGATATTTGCAGTATCGGAATGCTCAACCCTAGTGGGCACTCATTTCGCATCGTGGCGGCAACTGAGGCAGCCAGACGGGGCTTGGGGAATGAGGTGGTAAAACAGATTGGCCGTTGGGAATCGGAGAAATTCCGTTCTTACGTGCGACCGGCCTTGGTATAACTTGCACTTGTCCTCGTCATAATTCTTTCCAATAATCCTGTTTTTCTCCGGCTGTGTTTTTTAATGGTATAATGGCTTGAAATGTGTGGTATCTTTCTGTTTATTTTTAATTTCAGAGCCAAGGCAACTTCTGTCATGGATAATGGAGTACTCTGTTGTCTTCTGGGTGGCACTTAGGGCAGAGGTTCGCCCGGACTGGCGGTAGTTAGGTATACCGAGGACCCAGACGGTTTTGCAATGGATTGGAAAAAGGGGTATGACGTGGAATCGCTTATTGCCGGAGTTCCACAAGTTTGTTCATTTGGACCATGCACCGGATCTTTTAGTCATACACCTAGGCTGAAACTATTTAGGAAAGCGGCCATGTAGGGAACTAATCAGAGATATCAAGTTCGACATGTTGCGCCTATGGTCCATGTTCCCCAGGTTATTAGTAGTCTGGTCGGATGTTATCCCAAGGGAGGTGTGGTACGGGGCGAGATCAGTCCAGGGGATAAATAGGGCCCGAGTCAAATTGAATAGGGCAGTATCCCGCTTCATGGTGAGAAACGAGGCGATTGAGGTACGACGTTGGGATCTGGAGTCAGGGGAGGGAGAATTTTGGAGGAAAGATGGGGTCCATCTGAACGCGGTGGGCTTGGATATGTGGTGCTTATTCATACAAGAGAGCATTGAGAGGGCCTTGAAGGTGTGGAGGGACATAAATGATTGAGGGCGTCAAGTCATTTATGTTGGTGGCGTGGGGGGACAGGTCCTCGAAGTTGGTGATATCAAGAAATGGCGGATCAAAGGGGGGGATCTAAATAGGTCCTGGACTCCCCTTAGGTGGATTAAGTGGATGGGAACGTGATGGTCACAAGGAGAGTGGGAGGCTGGAACCTGTGGGCTGTGGCAGTTACTGGCCAATCGAGTCTTGATTTCATGTCTTCGAGCTGGTGTTTGTAACGGCTGGAGACAGGACTCTGCAATGGACCAGATTTGGTTGTGTCATAATGTTGTTATAAACTTTAGGGCTTCGAGGACCATCCCCTCCTTGGGAAATGTTTAAAGTTTTGAAACTGTTATGTTAATTACTTATAAAAGGCTGCTGTGGCCAATTTATCCAAAAAGCAGAGAGTCGATTCCTTATTTTACGTCGCTGCTTGGTAACGGGGGTAGATTGGTGGGGACGGCTTTGGGGGGAAAAAGGTAAGGAAGCTCGAAGGTATCACGAATACTTACTTGTCAAGTACGGCCGGACTGGGCTGCAGGCCATAAAAGGGAGGCCAGTATGTCTAAGTTGAAAGGACCTAGGATGAGCAGGGAGGGTTATTGATCAGGGTGAATAAGGGGTTAAGTGAGCTAAAAGATAGGAAGGGGTTAGTTAGGTCATGTGGTAAAAAGGTGGGGGCAATAGGCGGAGCAGGAGGGGGACTATAAAATAGACGGTTAGCAGTGAGGGGCAACCATTTTAGATGCCCCTGTTACACCCATGACAAGCACCCACCCACCCACCCTGTTTTGTTATTGACACTTCTTTTAATAAGATTGGGCTGTAAGGTATCCGGAGGAGATCATTTATATCTCGGTGTTTATGAACTTTGTCGCGGTAGCTCGGTGTGGGGGGGACAGGTCCTCGAAGTTGGTGATATTAAGAAATGGCGGATCAAAGGGGGGTGGATCTAAATAGGTCCTGGACTCCCCCTTAGGCGGATTAAGTGGACGGGAATGTGATGGTCACAAGGAGAGTGGGAGGCTGGAACCTGTGGGCTGTGGCGGATACTGGCCAATCGAGTCTTGATTTCGTGTATTTGAGCTGGTGTTTGTAACGGCTGGAGACAGGACTCTGTATTGGACCAGATTTGGTTGTGTCGTAATGTTGTTATTACCTTTAGGGCTTCGAGGACCATCCCCTCCTTGGGAAATGTTTAAAGTTTTGAAACTGTTATGTTAATTATTAATAAAAGGTTGCTGTGGCCAATTTATCCAAAAAGCAGAGAGTCGATTCCTTATTTTACGTCGCTGCTTGGTAACGGGGTAGATTGGTGGGGACGGCTTTGGGGGAAAAAGGTAAGCAAGATCGTAGGTATCACGAAAACTTACTTGTCAAGCAGCCATAAATCATGCAGCTGCGGCAACAGAAACTAAATCTCTGAGCATTTCCAAATACTCAGACACCACCCGAGCAATGAGTATACTTGCTCATCACTATTAATAACCTATATAAGACAATGTGATGATGCAATAAAAAGAGATCTGCTTTGATGCTCAATGTATCAATGTGGCTCTTCCGTGCACATATTTGGATTTTACAATTTAATTTATAGCAGGCACAACGTCTTAGAACATCCCACATTATGTCAACAGTGCTGTTTTAGAAGTAACTGAAGAGTAGATTATGGACCGCCCATACGTTTACACTCCGGGCAGTCTGAAAGTACTCAATGAAATGCATAGTCTCTCATGTTCTTAAAGCCTGCATTTACTTCATAAAAGTATTCCATTTGGCAATATATGCACAATATTAAACCTTTAATATGTGTTTGGTGTAATAACAAAAGAAGTAGATACCAAAACATGGATACATTTATGATGCTGATTTATACAATACATTTTTGTAATCTTAACATTTCCGAACAATGTGAGGACAGTTTCTGCTAGGAGTTCTCATATAAACTGCTGCTTCAATTTATTCTGAAAGTGTTTTGGCTCATTCTTTTCTGTTCTTTGTATCTCGTTGATAGATGCCTCGAGTTCTGATCTACTGTGTTTCTGACTATTCTATCAGTCCGACTAGTGTTGAGCGATACGATACCGCAAGTATCGGGTATCGGCCGATATTAGCTCTATCGGACTTTCGATAATTAGTTCCGATATTTTCGTCTTATCGGATACCGGAATCGGATTTGTCACTGTCACTGTCAGTGTCCGTCGGTCGGGTCTGTCAGGAGTCAGCGGCACTTACCTGGCAAAAGATCTCCGGCGGTCACGGGCTGGACTGCTTGATGGCCGCCATCATCTTTCCCCGGCGGTCACATGCAGTTTCTCGCGATAACTGCAGTGACTGCTGGGTAATCCCGGCCGTAAAGCAGTCAGTCCGATGACGTCACCGCCGGGGAAGCAGGTAATCAGCTGTGCTGCGTCGAGATGACAGGCTCTGCCTGTCATTGCGATGTAGCAGAGCTGGATCGTCGTGGGACAGTCGTTACTATGGACTGCGTCGGACAGGTGGTATACTGTTGGTTTGTTTTTTTTCTTTTTTTACAGGAGATCGATGGCGTCGCAGGAATGAGAGTATAATAAAAGAAATGAAAACTGTGTTGTCTTTTTTATTTCAGTAAAATACTTTTTTCTTGCTGTGTCTTTTTTTTTATACATTTAAAAACTTTGGGATTAATAATGGATCGGTGTCTTATTGACACCTCTCCATTATTAACCGGGCTTATTCTCACCGTGCAATCAACGGTGACATTAACCCCTTATTACCCCGCTTGCCACCGCTACAGGGCAGTGGGAAGAGCCGGGTAAAGTGCCACAATTGGCACATCTTTTGATGCGCCAAATGTGGGGCTGCTGTAGCCTGGTATTATCAGGCTGTTGAGGGCCAAAATCCATGGGCCTTGACAGTCTTTTAATACCAGGCCGCAGCAGTCTGCATTTTACTTGGCTGGTTAACAAAAATAGGGGGACCCCTACGCCGTTTTTTTTTTCGAGGGGATCCCCTATTTTTGTTAACCAGCCAAGCTAAGCAGACTGCTGTGGCCTGGTATTATCAGGCTGGCAAGGTCCATGGATATTGGATCCTTACCAGCCTGAAAAACCAGGCCTCAGCAGTCTGCTTCATCTGGCTGGTTAACAAAAATAGGGGGGATCCCACGCCAAATTTTTTTCGAGGGGATCCCCTATTTTTGTTAACCAGCCAAGATATGCAGACTGCTGTGGCCTGGTATTATCAGGCTGGCAAGCAGGGTCGGACTGAGGCACGGGACACCGGAGAAACCTACGGTGGGCCCCAGCTCCTGCGTGGTGGGCCCTGATTTGAAAGGATAGGTCGCGGGGCAGAGGGGGTGGTGGCCCCGGGGCCCGCGCTCTGAGGGGGCCCACCCGGAGCTACGATACAGTTACATTCTGCGGCAGAGCAGGGAGAATCGCTCTCCCTGCTCTGCCGCCCGGAAGCTATGGGGCCTGAACAGGCGTTGGGGGGGCCCGGTGCCAGCAGTGGGCCCCCCACCCGTCATCGGAGGGTCAGCTGTATCGGCATCCAGCCGATAAAGCTGACCGCATGGGAGAGAGAAGGAGCGAGCGCTCCTACTCTCCCATAATCCCCCTCTCAGCGTATGACAGCGGGCGCAATAACATCACCTGCCGGCGCCCGCTGTCAGACGCTGAGAGGGAGAACAGTGAGCAGCACAGGAGCCGGGAGGTGAGTTTTTTTTATTTTTTTTTTAATGGGGGTGCAGTCGAGTCCTGGCTGGAGAAGTCGTCATGTCGGTGTGGGCCAGATGGAAAAGACATGAAAAGTGAACAATTCCATTAGAAAGAACATCAGCGGTAAGTCATTATCTGTACCTGTGCTGTAATCTATTATATGTTCTGTAGGACTGGTATTATTTAACACAGACCATATGGCGGTAATATCAATATTGGTCTTTTTATATAGAGATTATTTTGGCCAACAGCGCGGTCATTTGCTGAGGTTCTCTGATGATGGGCCCACTCAGAAGTTTTGCCCCCACTAAACCAAAACCCTAGCTACGCCTATGGCTCTCTCTCTAGTCTTTCTTTCTCGCTCTCTGTTCTTTCCTTCTCGCTCTCTGTTCTTTTTTCTCTCTGTTCTTTCTTTCTCTCTTTTCTTTCTTTCCTCTCTTTCTTTCTCTGTTTGTTCTTTCTCTCTCGCTGCTCTTTCTTTCTTTTCCTCAGTACCAGCCACTGTGCCCTCATTACCAGTCAGTGTGATCAGCAGTGCTAAATGGTTACGCTTGGGGCGAGGATATGGGTGTGATTAGCTGTGAAATGGGTGTTGTCGGGGCGTGGCCTAAAATTTTCTGCAGCATGCACAGCGTGCCACAGCCTTTGTCCCTCTTTCCCTTATTCAAAGGTTGGGAAGTATGATGTTGGGCCGCAAGAATATATTTTCTCTGGTGGGCCCAAGGTACTCCAGTCCGACGCTGCTGGCAAGGTCCATGTATGTTGGCTCCTTAACAGCCTTAAATACCATGCCTCAGCAGCAGGGGCGTACATATAAATCATGGGGCCCCATAGCAAAAGTCTGAATGTTCCCCACCCCCCCAAAAAAAAAACCCAGAGGCATTGTAAATGTAAAGTGCCAGCACAGTGAGGGAAGTTGAGTCGCACAGAGACAGGGGTTTTGGGGGTACTCGGCACCGATCACGTCGACTTCTATGGGGGATGTCACGAGTAGCACAGCTCGGTCCGTGACCTGGGCGATCACTGGAATGTGGGATATTTCCAGGGGATGATAGAATGTTCGTGTAGTTTGTCGTGACGCCACCTGTAGTACCTGGTCAGGGTGTCCAGCGCTGCTGTGCAGGTCCTCTGGAAGGGATGGTGTAGTGCAGGTAGGTGAAAAGTCTTCTACAGGTAACACGCTATCCTTCCAGGGCAGATAGATGTGAGATAGAGCAATGGTGCAAAGTGATGTAGCAGAGTGGACTATGCGACGTAGTAAGAAAGCAGGAAACACTTCAAGTTAAACGTTGCATAATAAAATTTTTAATAATAACATTACAAAAGTGCAAATGGCTTATATTATGTGACATGTTTTGTTACTGTTCATACCCTTGATATGTGTTATACATGTGTGTTAATAAATACATATTCAACAAAAGTGCAAATAGCATTAGTGCCGAAGTTCGTGGAGACTTCTTAGGACTACAACCCCACCGGGGTAACTTCACAGTGTCCTTTACTTGTGCTTGTGGAGGACCCGCTCCAAACCTCCAACTGTGGTCTTGGGTGGGCTGCAAGACTTTCCTTGAGCAGACCTCACTTTCGGCCACACCAAACGGGTTTTTAGTTTCTGAGGTAGTTGAAAATAGTGCACAGTAAAGTTTTTTGTAAAACCAAGATGGAGCACCGAAGTGCCAACTATTTACAGAAAAATTTGTGAGCCAGTACAGTTCATGGCTTCAAAGTTCAACATTTTCATTACAGTGAAACACCATTACCCAACCTGGGTATATTAAGGCAACAATAAACTTGTTCTTCTGAACATTCACCCGTCCGGGTACATCAAACCATTACCCAACCTGGGTATATTAAGGCAATAAACTTCTTTTTATGAACATTCACCCGTCCGGGTACATCAATAATTTAACTATTTACATACAGAGACCCTGTCCGGGTTATTTAGACTTCTTTGGCTGGCCTCTTCCAGGTACCACCTGGTACTCTTCTGGAGCTTGCCAAACATCCGTGACAGGAGGGTCCACCCAGACCTGATGACGTCGTGTGGCCAGTACAGTGACGTCGTGACCCGCTATATGGGTCTGTGTGGCCACCTCTTTCATCTCCCTCCGGGTCTGGACCCCTATGTCCCGGACTGAACGAACCCCAGGGGGCCTAACAGGCGCCGGGTACGGGCCAGCTATCATTATCATGTCCATAGCTGGGGCTGCTGAGGAGACCACTGAGGGAGGCTGGGGAGATTTACGGCGTGGGGTGGGCACTTGTGCAGAGGCCTGGTTGGGGGAGGCTGAAGGCTCGTAGGGTCTGTCAGTTTCCTGACACTCTGGGGAGTAGGGGTCGCACCTGGTAACATTTAGGGCGTACCATCCATTGTAACCCCAGTGTCGGGTGTAAGTCACCAAGTCTCCTGGCAACAGGTCCCTCCCCGGGTGTCCTTCTGGGAGGTGAGCCTCCACGTCCCGCCGGGTTACAAAAACTTCTAAATAAAGTCCAGGCTCCTGGATGAAGCCCCAACCACCTTTTAACTTAAAGTTCCGTACTGCACCCTTACGCCGCGGCTCCCTCACCGTACTTTTATCCTTTCTCATACGTGCCTTCTCTGCCAGGTCCTTCTCCAGGTGACGTTGCCGAAGCTTTTGGGATTCTCGCTGCTCCCTTTGTCGCTCTGCTTCCCGCTCCCGACGTCTCCACTCTTCCTCCTGACGCCGGTTGTAATTCTCCTCCACCAGCATCTCCATGTCTCCACCATCAAACGCCAGCTTACGATGTACGGTTTGCGGCAGCTCTCCTGGCGCCCGCCAGTCCTGGCGGCGCTCACCTGCGGCGGAAGCAGCCGGCTCTGGAACAGATGACGGTCGGGGCTCCGGTACAGGCAGGTAGAGCTCTGGTGCCTGCGCGGCCTCCTCCATGAGGACGGGTGTCGCTTCTTCTGCCTCAGCGACGGGGGCAGACAGCGGGATCTGGGGTGCTGGTGCGGCGTTTTCTGCAGGAACGGGTGCCTCCACTGTGATACTGGCAACCGGTTCAGATTGCAAGGGCTGGGATGCCCGCACGGCCTCCTGTACTGGAACGGGTGCCTCCACTGAGATACTGGCAACCGATTCAGATTGCAAGGGCTGGGATGCCCGCACGGCCTCCTCTACTGGAACGGGTGCCTCACCTTCCGGTACAGACACTTCAGGGGGTAAGAGGGATTGGCGCCGCTCCAATTGTAGTTTTAGGGCCCGCCAGCTCGCTTCCATCCTGGCGACCTCCTCCCGGTGCCTGGCCAGGTCTCTCAGGGTATCTTCCGCTTCTTCCAGCGTAGGAGGGTTTCCAGGCCGGGTGCCAAACGGTGGCTCCGTGGCGATGGGGTCGCTTCCGTGGGGGGAGAGCTCTGACTCCTCCATCCCTTCCCACTTCTGCTCACGTCCATTCGCCATCTCAGCAAAGTCACATGTGTCATTAGCATCAGGAGAGGCGACATCTTTTGTAGGGAGGCGGGACCTTCGCGTTCATTTACGCCCACTGAGGAGGATGAGGAGGCGGAACTCCAGAGCTGTGGGGCACGATCTTACATTGCAGTAACATTTAGAGTGTGCGGACATCGTTTTCGCGCCACGGAGTGAGTGTACGCCCACGAGAGCACCCCTTATTCTTCACCTGTGCCTCGTGGCGCAGATATGACGGAAAAATGGCAAATACAGTCTATGATGATTTTTGCAATTCTCAAGCAAAAAAACAGTTCAATTAAGGCACACAGGACTCGCTTATAGCGAGCTTCTGAATCCTGTTCGCTGGGTGCGATGCAACATCTCTGTGGCGACTGGACCCTCGGGTGCTTCTGTCTTTTCACAAATGCCGGCTTTACCCAGCAATTGAATCAGAGGCTATTTTACTATGTAGAAGTGAATAAACTATAAATATATGTATATATATATGTCACAATGACATGTATATATATATATATATGTATTCTAAGTGTGTATATTTTGTGTTTACAAGGAAAGAAAGTGTTTTTTTTAGTTGCGATATTTTGTTCCCATAGACTTACATGGGACTTCCGGTATCGGAATCGGATATCGCCGATAGTTAGTGATATCGGCGATACCATTCCGATCCGATATTTTTAGATATCGAGCAGTATCGCTCAACACTAGTCCTGACTGTTGGCTATTTACAGTATGTCTTACTTTATCTCTACTCCCTGAAACTGATTTCTGCTGACCTTGAGCTGTAACCTCAGGCTACACATCGACATGGCCTTTACCTGTTCAAAACTATGAAACAGTTATTGCTGATGATTAACTTTTTGGAACCACAGCCCGGATAATATTCTGCTGCAAGGACTACAAATACTGTACATGAGGGGATTAAGGGTAAAGAAAATAGCTCTTTTAGACCCCAAATTTATAGTGATTCTGCACCAATCTAACAGTATGAAAGGTCTAATTTCGGTCTCTACACTTTCCTAACTTCTGAAATGTATCATGAATTGTATGAAAATTACATGTATAGATTTCTACAGAGCATAAATATTTTGTCAGCAAGACAATTCCAGTATAGAAAGGTTCTAGGTGATCAGCCAACTTCCGTGGGCCTTTAACTTCAGCTCTGTTAGTGTTGCAGGAGGAAGCTGCATTTGGGTTTAACACGCCTTGTAATTTACTTAAGAAAGCCAGAATCTCAATACACAGACACGTGTTTGGGGTGTTATCTCTCCTCAGAGCTCTTTAAAGGGTCGATATTGACTTTTAGGATTGCTACTTCCATTAGGTGGCAGTAGAGTTCAAGTCCTCTTACTTTCTGAAGAGGTCATTTCTATTTTTAATCTCCCAGAGGAGCACTGCATGGCTTATAAGCTTCCTTACACTGGCATGTCACTCTCCGCTAGGACAAATGTTACCTTAGACCTACAACAATCATAAAATGCATTGATAAGCCAGAATCGCCAAAGCAAGTGCTGCAGGTAGAGCTTCTCTTCGTTTTGGCTCATGTAGTGGGTATCTCATGAACAACCCCTTTGATGTAAAAGACTACAAGTCGAAGACTATAATTTGGCAGCATTGTGCATCTTCTTACTAAAAACAGGAATAAAACTAACAGGTGTCACTATGTGCCATGACTTTATATTAGCGGGATTATTTACACCATGTTATATCAAGCTATAGCTTATCATCCATGTCATGGTATGCAGTTGTCTCTACCACAATTACATTTTATCTGACAATAAATCCAGCTGTACTTTACCCACCTCTCCAATGTATGTTACATCCTGCCATACTGCTACCTCCTCTGCACTTTTCATCCAGCTGGATTTCATCCTTTTTGCTCTTTAAACCCTGTTGTACATTGACTCCCTGTGCAGTTTACACACTGCCGGAGCTCATGCTCATTGCTTTTTTATCTTTTTTAATCAGCTCTGATCAAAACAAAACTATTCAATTTATACATCCATAATTTCAGCTGCCACATCATTTTTTTTCATTTGGACGATTAATTGCAAAAAAAAGTCCCTCATCATAAAATGATGGGATAATAAACTGACATAAAACATTTGTGTGCCAAGGACATAAAGGAAAAAAATGAACATCTGCAGAGAGGGAAATCACAATTTAAGAAATTTCAGATGGCTCAGTTTGCTTTTGTTCTGTTACTGTCCCTAATATATCTGCATAATTAGGAAGCAAGAAAGCATGGTCAATAGAAAGAGGTAGCCCTATCCAAACTATGCAATATCTTAACGAATGATACATAGTCAGAGGCCCCCTAAAGGCCCAGATAGTGATTAAAGTAAGTGGAACACGCCAGTATGATCAACAGACCATCTAATGTGTATGAAGGCTTCTTAACTCTCCCAGCAGCATAGCTACCAGGGACGGCCGAGGGGGCCCCGCACTCTGAAGGGGCCCACCCGGAGCTGCGCTACTGTAGCTGTATCGGCGTGCACACAGTGCACCTCCCGTCATCGCAAGTTCAACTGTTTCAGATAAATGCCGATACAGTTGAATGCATTGATGAGAGTGGGAGCGTTATTCCCTCTCCCATCATTCCCCCTGTCAGCGTCTGACGTCCCTGATGCAGACACTGACAGGGGTCGAGATGATGTCACTACTCGCCGGCGCCCGCGGTCTGGAGATGTGCAGGTGCTCAGAGCAGCGGAGGAATGAGGAGAAGAGGTGTCTATTTATTTATTGTTTTTATGAGGTGCATTATATTATAGAGTTTGCCTATGTGAAGTGCATTATACTATAGAGTCTGCCTATGGAGGGGTGCATTATACTATAGAGTCTGCCTATGGAGGGGTGCATTATACTATAGAATCTGCTTATGGGGGGTGCATTATACTATATAGTCTGCCTATGGATGGTGCATTATACTATAGAGTCTGCCTATGGGGGGGTGCATTATACTATAGAGTCTGCTATGGAGGGGTGCATTATACTATAGAGTCTGCCTATGGATGGTGCAGTATACTATAGAGTCTGCCTATGGAGGGGTGCATTATACTATAGAGTCTGCCTATGGATGGTGCATTATACTATAGAGTCTGCCTATGGGGGGGTGCATTATACTATAGAGTCTGCCTATGGAGGGGTGCATTATACTATATAGTCTGCCTATGTGAAGTGCATTACACTATAGAGTCTGCCTATGGAGGGGTGCATTATACTATAGAGTCTGCCTATGGATGGTGCATTATACTATAGAGTCTGCCTATGGAGGGGTGCATTATACTATAGAATCTGCTTATGGGGGGTGCATTATACTATATAGTCTGCCTATGGATGGTGCATTATACTATAGAGTCTGCCTATGGAGGGGTGCATTATACTATAGAGTCTGCCTATGGAGGGGTGCATTATACTATAGAATCTGCTTATGGGGGGTGCATTATACTATATAGTCTGCCTATGGATGGTGCATTATACTATAGAGTCTGCCTATGGGGGAGTGCATTATACTATAGAGTCTGCCTATGGAGGGGTGCATTATACTATAGAGTCTGCCTATGGAGGGGTGCATTATACTATAGAGTCTGCCTATGGATGGTGCATTATACTATAGAGTCTGCCTATGGGGGGGTGCATTATACTATAGAGTCTGCCTATGGGGGGTGTATTATACTATAGAGTCTGCCTATGGAGGGGTGCATTATACTATATAGTCTGCCTATGTGAAGTGCATTACACTATAGAGTCTGCCTATGGAGGGTGCATTATACTATAGAGTCTGCCTATGGATGGTGCATTATACTATAGAGTCTGCCTATGGGGGGTGCATTATACTATAGAGTCTGCCTATGGAGGGGTGCATATATACTATAGAGTCTGCCTATGGAGGGGTGCATTATACTATAGAGTCTGCCTATGGATGGTGCATTATACTATAGAGTCTGCCTATGGGGGGTGCATTATACTATAGAGTCTACCTACGGAGGGGTGCATTATACTATAGAGTCTGCCTATGGAGGGGTGCATTATACTAATAGTCTGCCTATGTGAAGTGCATTACACTATAGAGTCTGCCTATGGAGGGGAGTGCATTATACTATAGAGTCTGCCTATGGATGGTGCATTATACTATAGAGTCTGCCTATGGGGGGTGCATTATACTATAGAGTCTGCCTATGGGGGGGTGCATTATACTATAGAGTCTACCTACGGAGGGGTGCATTATACTATAGAGTCTGCCTATGGAGGGGTGCATTATACTATATAGTCTGCCTATGTGAAGTGCATTACACTATAGAGTCTGCCTATGGAGGGGAGTGCATTATACTATAGAGTCTGCCTATGGATGGTGCATTATACTATAGAGTCTGCCTATGGGGGGGTGCATTATACTATAGAGTCTGCCTATGGGGGGGTGCATTATACTATAGAGTCTGCCTATGGGGGGTGCATTATACTATAGAGTCTACCTACGGAGGGGTGCATTATACTATAGAGTCTGCCTATGGCGGAATGCATTATGCCATAGAGTCTGCCATGGGGGTTTGCATTATACTATAGAGTCTGCCTATGGGGGGGTGCATTAAAATATAGAGTTTGTCTACATATAGTTAAAGTGTATGGCCACCTTAAAGCTGCATTGGGGTTACTTTGCTTTGTTTTGCAGAAATCATGTCAAAAATACACAATTTTGCTGCAATTTTTAATAAGTTAGTGGCAACCTTGGAAAACAAATGTGACTGAACAAGGTTGCTACCGTGTAAGCCTAAATGCTGAGATCTCATTTGAATAGAGCATGCCACAATCAGATGATTCTAGAGGGATATAGAAATACAGTAGGATGTTACCATCACATGAAGAATGCTGCAATATGAAAAGCCAACAAATAGTGCATGTGACTCAAAAAAACAGTTTGAAGTATTTGGAACCTCATCTATACATAGGGCAAAATCATCCTTGAGGCAGGAACTATGGAATTGGAACAGCTTTGTGGTGGTGGATGACATAAAAGAGCAAATGTTCATCTGCTAGAGTTCCATCAGAAATCTTCAGATGGGGAGAGAGTGAGGTTTAATGTAGTGGTGAGGATTAGTTTGACAAAATTAGAGATCCTGAAAGAAAAGCTACTCTGCGAGAGTCAGTGGGTATGTGAAGCTCAACAGGCCTAGTGAGACTTTTTCATGCACCTAATAATGGGCAGGAGTCAGGCTAACTGGTCATGAAGCAATACAAGCCCACCTTGAAATTACATGTGGATGTGTATACGCTGACCGTGATCAAACCACGGTAAGGAATTGTGCCTTTACATGGGCCATATGTCCACCATTGCTAAAGATGTTGAGGGGACATTGTGTTGACAATCACCTTCAAGGGCCTCTACCAGTTCATAGAAAGCCATCACTTTGGACTGCACCTGTTAAACAGAATAATATCAGGAATATGTCTGGTACCTTTCAGAAAAATACCACTTAATATAAACAAATAGTTGATGGCAGAAACTCTGTTAAGTACATGCATGTGTCTGTTGTGCTCTCGTGTGCAAGAGAGAACACTGATGCAGTAAAGTTTATTGAGCCTGAAAGAAAATACAGTGCCAAGATGGAACAGCGTGTGATGCTCTGGGACTGATCAAAATTATAATAATAATTTTTATTTTTATAGTGCCAACATATTTGACAGCACTTTCGATTTTAGAGGGTACTTTTACGGACAATAAAGACATTACAGAATAACACATAACTCAGCAGATATCAAGCGCAAGCTTACAATCTATGAGGAAATATGGGAGAGACGAAAGGTGAAAGGTAAAAAGTGCTAGTATTGTATGTTCCAGCCATCAATATAATAAACTAGCTGAAGAGCCTGGCGCTGCCCGGCATAGTAACTAACTACGGTTAGTTATAACAAATTGTAATGATTATATCTATAAATATAAAGCTGAGTGTAGAGCCCGGCCCACTCCACATAGCCACATTCACTATAATATCCCACACAATCCTGTCAGCCAGAGCTACCGGACTACTACCCCTAATATCCCACATCGTCCCCTCAGCCAGAGCCACCGGACTACTACCCCTAATATCCCACATCATCCCGTCAGCTAGAGCCACCGGACTACTACCCCTAATATCCCACATCATCCCGTCACAGCCGCCAGACTACTCCACCTAATATCCCACATCATCCCATCAGCCAGAGCAACCGGACTATTACCCCTAAAATCCCACATCATCTTGTCAGCCTGGGGTCAGAACCAGAGCTCTGAGTGGAATGGCCCTAACTTCCATATTGGGGATCCCTTTAAGAGAGGCCTGGTGTCAGAACCAGAGCGCTGAGTGGATTTGCCCTGACTTCAATACCAATGATCCCTTTAATAGAAGCCTGGGGTGAGAATCAGAGCGCTGAGGGATTTACCCTTACTTCCATACAGGAGATCCCTTTAAGAGAGGCCTGGCGTCAGAACCAAAGTGCAGAGTGGAATTGCCCTCTCTTCCGTACCGGGGATCCTTTAAGAGGGGCCTGGGGTTAGAACCAGAGCGCTTAGTGGAATTGCCCTAATTTCCATACCAATGATCCCTTTAAGAGGCCCTGGGTTCAGAACCACAGCGCTGAGTGGAACAGTCCTAACTTCCATACTGGGGATCCCTTTAAGAGAGGCCTGGGGTCAAAACCAAAGCGCTGGATGGATTTGCCCTGACTTCCATACCAATGATCCCTTTAATAGAGGCCTGGGGTCAGTACCAGAGCATTTGAAGGCAATTGCCTGACTTCCATACCGGGGATCCCTTTAAGAGAGCCTGGGGTCAGAATCAGAGCGCTGAGTGGAATGTCCCTAACTTCCATACCGGGGATCCCTTTAAGAGAGGCCTGGCATCAGAACCAAAGCGCTGGATGGATTTGCCCTGACTTCCATACCAATGATCCCTTTAAGAGAGGCCTGGAGTCAGAACCAGAGCGCTTAGTGGAATGGCCCTAACTTCCATACCGGGGATCCCTTTAAGAGAGGCCTGGGGGCAGAACCAGAATGCTTAGTGAAATTGCCCTAACTTCCATACCAGGGATCCCTTTAAGAGATGCCTGGGGTCAAAACCAAAGCGCAGGATGGATTTGCCCGGACTTCCATATCGGAGATCTCTTTAAGAGGGAAGATGTGCCTATGGGATGGATGATGTGTGATGGGGATATGGGCACGGAGCGGTGATTCATTTCTGTCATGTGCTCTCTGCTTCTGTCTGGGGGCAGACAATGACTGGAGCTTTGTTCCCGGGGATGCTAGATTTCTTCCACCTGGTCACTGTCAGCTGAGGTGTTGTCGTGGAGTGAGAAAACTGTTGCTCATAGCAATCAGTCACAGCTCAGCTTCTATTAAACAGCTCTGGTGAAATTAAAGATGCTTAGGGATTGGTTGGTGATACCCACACACACACATACACACATTCAATTTTATATATATAGATAGAGTATTCACATAATGCTGCATGATCCGGTCATCAGCAAGTACATGTACAAATATAGACATAAAGGGCTATTAAGTACATAAGGTTGTGTAAACAAATGCCACAAGGGTCCTGATTTTGAAGATAATTTTATATGACCAGAAAGGGGATAGTTAGATAAGTAAGGTAATATGCTAGGTGAATCTAAAGAAATGTGGCTTTAGGCCACATTTAAAACTGTGAGTATTGGTACTAATTAAAATAATTGTCCTGGGTAGTGCATTATTATTATATTATTATACATTTTTATAGCGCCATTTAATCCATGGTGCTTTACGTGTGAAAAGGGGCAAATATAGACAAGTACAATAAACATGAGCAATACAAGACACATACAAGTACTGAAGGAGAGAGGACCCTGCCGCAAGGGCTCACAGTCTACAGGGGATGGGTGAGGATACACTAGGAGAGGGTAGAGCTGGTCGTGCGTGGTTCAGTAGACTGAGGATCACTGCAGGTTGTAGGCTTGTCGGAAGAGGTGGGTCTTCAGGTTCTTTTTGAAGGTTTCCATGGTAGGCGAGAGTCTGATGTGTTGGGGTAGAGAGTTCCAGAGTATGGGGGAAGCATGGGAGAAGTCTTGCATGCGGTTGGGGAAGAAGAGATAAGAGGGGAGTAGAGAAGCAGATCTTGAGAGGATCGAAGGTTGCGTGTGGATAAGTACTGGGAGACCATGTCACAGATGTATGGAGGAGAGAGGATGTGGATGGCTTTGTATGTCATAGGTAGGGTTTTGAACCGGAGCCTCTGGACGATAGGAAGCCAATGAAGGGCTTGACAGAGAGGAGAGGCAGGGGAATAATGGGAGACAGGTGGATTAGTCGGTCAGCAGAGTGCAGGATGGATTGGAGTGGTGCCAGAGTACTAGAGGGGAGGCCAGAGAGTAGGAGGTTGCGGTAGTCGAGGTGGGAGATGATAAGGGCGTGCACTAGAGTTTTTGTGGTTTCGTGGTCAAGAAATGCACGGATCCGGGAAATATTTTTGAGTTTGAGACGACAGGAGGAGGCAAGGGTTTGGATCTGTGGCTTGAAAGAGAGGGCGGAGTAGAGGATCACCCCGAGGCACCGAGCATGCGGGACTGGGGAAAGTGAGCAGCCATTGACATTGATGGATAGGTCTGGTGGAGGGGTAGAGTGAGATGGCGGAAAGATTATAAAATCTGTTTTGTCTATGTTCAGGTTTAGAAAGCGAGCAGAGAAGAAAGCGGAAATAGCAGACAGACAGTGTGGGATTTTGGTAAGGAGGTGAGGTCAGGTCCAGGTAGGTAGATCTGCATGTCATCGGCATAGAGATGATACTGCAAACCGTGGGATTCTATGAGCTGTCCCAGGCCGAAGGTGTAGATGGAGAAGAGAAGGGGTCCTAGAACTGAGCCTTGAGGAACACCGACAGACAGGGGGTGGGGTGAGGAGGTGGTGTGTGAGAGGGAGACCCTGAATGTTCGGTTTGTTAGATATGATGAGATCCAGGATAGGGTCAAGCCTCTGATGCCAAGGGATGAGAAAATCTGTAGCAGGAGGGAATGGTCCACAGTGTCGAAGGCAGAAGACAGGTCCAGGAGAAGGAGGACAGAGTAGTGTCGCTTGCTCTTGGCGGTTAGTAGGTCGTTTGTGACTTTAGATAGGGCAGTTTCAGTTGAGTGATGCAGTCGGAAGCCTGATTGTAAGCGGTCAAAGAGGGAGCAGGAGGAGAAGTGGGTGGACAGTTCAAGATGGACATGCTCTTCCAGTAGTTTTGAGGCATAAGGGAGAAGAGATATTGGGCGATAGCTAGACACAGAGAATGGGTCAAGGGAGGTCTTTTTGAGGATGGGTGTGATCGAGGCATGTTTGAAGGATGAGGGGAACACACCCTTTGTAAGTAAGAGGTTGAAGAGGTGTGTTAGAGTAGGGATGAAGACTGTGGCGAGGTTAGGGATGAGGTGGGACGAGAGTGGGTCAAGCATGCAAGTGGTGAGGTGTGATCTTGATAGGAGGGTGGAGAGCTGATTTTCTGTCATGGTGGAGAAGTTGGTTTTGGAGGAACAGGGCGGAGCAGCCTAGAGGTGCATTGGGGGCTGTGGGCCAAAGCTTTCTCTGATCGTATCAATTTTCTGCTTAAAGAAAGAGGCAAAGTCTTCAGAAATAATGAGAGGAGAAGGAGGAGGTGCTGGGGGACGGATTAGAGAATTGAAAGTGTTGAAGAGCTGTTTAGGGTTGTGAGACAGGGAGGATATGAGAGATGAGAAGTAAGTTTGTTTTGCGACAGTGAGCGTTGACTTGAAGCTGGTGAGGGACTGCTTGTATGCGGTTAGTTGCTGGGCATTACAATAATTTGACTTAGTACGTGAGAAGTCTTGGAGACTGGAGTGGGAGGTTCAGATTATTGAGGATGTTAGTCTTAGGTCAGAATGGAGGGCACAGGTAGGGTGGTGGACTAAAATGAGGGGGGAGATGTAGGGTGGTGCTGAAACGTGGAACGCTTTGTGGGTGAGAGTGATAAGCTTATATCGAACTCTGTATCAGATGGGCAACCTCAAAACTGGCACACGGTGGAGGCATTGTTTAAGCAGTTGGAAAGGAATATGATCTTGACTGTTGCATTCAGTTAGATTAGAGAGGCAGAGATTGATAAGAGGGAGACTGATTAGCAGAATGTTGCAATAGTTTAGACAAGAATGAATTAAAGCAACAGTGAGAGTTTTTGCAGAGTTAACAGGAAGAAAAGGTGAAATTTCTAGAAATGTTTTTGAAGTGTAGGTGACATGAGTAAGTAAAGATCTGAGTCAAATATGACCCCTATACAGCGGGAGTAATGATAGAACCACACATGGAAATGGCAATAGCTGGCATAGGTAGGTTAGCGGAGGGAGGAAACACAAGGAGTTCTGTTTTGACAGGTTGAGTTTTAGATAGAGGGAGGACATCATGATGTTAGAGACAGCGGTAAGACAATCACTGGTATTTTGTAGTAATACAGGGGTGATGTCACAATGTGTACAATTGGGTGTCATTCACTAAGAGATAGTACTGAAAACCGAATCTACTAATTGTTTGTCCAGCAGGGGCAGTGTATATGGAAAAGAGGAGGTGACCTATGACTGATCCTTGAGGAACCCCAATAGTAAGGAGAAGAGGAGAGGAAGAGGAGCCAGCAAAAGACACAGTGAAGGAGCAGTCAGAGAGGTAGGAGGCAAACCAGGAGAGAGCAGTATCTTTGAGGCCGAAAGAAAGAGTTTAGTGAAGAGGAGCTTGTGATCCACAGTGTCAAATGCTGCAGAGAGAACCTGTAGAATTAGCAATGAGTAGGGTCATTAGATTTAGCCGTAAGTAAATCATAAGAGATATGGTGCATCTGGGTTCGAACTTTTGAACCTGTGCTTTGTGCCTTCTCTGTTCTCCGAGCTACAACAGATACTCACTTTCTTTTAGTTTCTGTTATCCTTGCTTCAGTCTTTTTAGGATAACAGGTGTTTTCGTTTACTCATTTCTCTGTCTTATCACCTTTTGGGTGTGGCTTTATATATTTTCAATCTGCTGGTATTTTTAGCTGGTGATAGTATAATTTGGATGTCCAGCCACACTGCTGTAGTTTAAGCCAGTCAATGAAAGACAAGCTAGTGTTTATCTCTTCTGTTTATGCTCATTACCATGACCTGTCTTCTGTTTTTTTAGGAAGCAGGCAGTATATTCTCTAACAGTATGTACATAATCCTTTATTTTGTATTTTGTGGTTTGTTTTACTCAGTCTGAGATCTCTTTCTTTTTTCAGCACACTTTCCCTTCTGTAAGTAATTTGCACTCTGCTCTGACCTCAATCCTTCTTTAGGAGAAAGTGAAGCGCTCGATGGCCTTTCAGCAGCATAGGTCTGAATTGCCATTGTCTACTCTATGGTTAGGGCTATCTCAGTTCACACAGGTACCACTAGGGTCTGCGGGGTCAGGGTCTCAAGACTGTACAGGAACCGGCAGGGTCAGTTTCAGTTTTTAGTCTTACCTACTTTCACAAGTGTGTTGCTTCACTATCATAGCAAGAGAGTTTAATAAAGGCAGTTTCAGTAGAGTATGAGGAGTGGAAACCAGATTCTGAAGGATCAAGAAAGGAGTTATCTGAGAGATAACAGATTAGTCAGGAGTGGACCAAGCATTCCAGGAGTTTACAGATGAAGGGACGATTAGAGACAGGTCTGTAGTTAATAGGACAGTTCTGGTCAAAAGATTTTTTTAAAGCAATGGATGTATGCTAGCATGTTTAAATGAGAACAATAGTGAGCTAGATGCAGTCCGGGAAGGAGGACAATGCATGATATTAGGGAATTGGGAGAAAATTACCTGTTTGATATGATCAAGTTTTTCTTTGAAATAAATGGCTAAGTTGTCAGCACTATGGTTGGTTGTGGGGGACAGCACTCTTGAATTAGATTCTCAAGAAAGGTGAGAAAGCATGTAACAGGCCATGTAAGAACATTTGAAGAGAAGTGAGATTATGGATTAGTATAATTTTTAAAACTGTAAGCCTGATTTCAACACTGAGGCATTCTCCAGCAAATTCAGTAATATGGAGGCCAGCAACAGCCGCCATCTTGCTGAACAGTAGATGACATGCCTCACTACTCACCTCTCCAGCTGCCCTGCTGCTCCCTGCCGGTTCTAAGCATCTCTGTTGCACCACATCATTGACCAAATGTTCATTCTAGACTGGGACTACCAGCAGCGAACAGACCCTTGAATTCACTGTGCATGGTCTGGAACTTACGGGCGGCCAGAAGAACCAAATTAGAGTCAATACTGGGCCAGAGATGCGAAGCAATGTAGGCGTAGAGGACTGATCTGTAGGATGGAGCAGTGGGGATGGCCAGTCACTTAAATCTTCAGCCACCTCTCCTGCTCCCTGCATGCAGTCCGGTCCTCTGTGTTACATCTTTGGTTCAGTACTCACTCTAGGCTGAAGCTTCAAGCCACGAGCAGGCCCTAGTATGCACTATGCATGCTCTGGGGACTACTCATACTCCATAGAGCGAGAAATATCAGCTTAGAGCGATCACTGGGTAATAACATCCAGCGACACAATCTGGGAGGTCACAGCGCATTCTTACTTAACTCTAAGCCCTGCTTGTGGCTGGAAGCCTGTAACTGGAGTGAACACCATGATGGAGTAGGTGGGAGTGGTGGGAGTAGATGGAGAAGTGAACACTGATTATAAATAATTTAATTATATTTTACCACTTATGTTTATTATGCTCTGGGGTCTGGATAGCTAATAAACAATAAAAGACATTACATTTGCAGAGAATAACTTTTCTGCAATTTGAATTTCCCAGTAAAATCCGTGTGAATAGGTAAATTTAAAATTTTGCTGATCCACTCATCTTCAAGTCCAAGATGAAATCTTCAACATGGCCACCAACAGGTCTTTAATAGTTTTGGTCTTCTCATATGGGCCAAAGGGACCTTTTGGGCCCCTCTAAAATGCAAGGCCCAGATCCGACTGCAATCCTTGCTCAATGATCTTATTCTATTTAGTAAGCCCCTAAAAACGTTTTAGAAATCATGTTTTGAAATATAGAAAGATTGTTATTGGGTGAGAGTCACCAAAACGTAGAGCTGTTTGAGAAGGAACCTCTCACCCTATAAGTCTGTTTGTTGGTTTCACGAATAGCCACTGATTTTGTTATAAAAAAAATGTAATTGGTACAAATCATGCTAGTGTAATACCCGAAGGAACAGTTACCCTACAAAAGATTTAGAACTGTTTGGTGGATGGAACTGTGGTATTATTCCTGACTAGAGTTGAGCGAAACAGGGCGGTCAGATTCAAAAGTTGCCGACTTTCGCCAAAGTCGGGTTTCGCTGGCCAAAACACGACCATAGCGTGAGGTCGGCCATGCAGTCATCGAAACGAGCGCCAAAGTCGAGTTTCCCAGAATGCTTTCAGGCACCTTTTTCCAGCCAATAAGCAAGGACATACACTGTGGGCAACGAGATGACATGTGCAGCGTCCACCACCATCTTAGAGAAGTGCATTGCAGTGATTGGATTGCTTTGGGGGGCGTCATAGTGTCTATAAAAGCCCTGACCGCCGATCGCCATTTTACTTTTGCCGATCTTAACAGTAGGGAGAGAGTTAGGGCTGGAAAGAGAAGTCCTATTGCTGTGTGTACACTGCTGTGTAGACTGCTTTTTACACAGCATTAATACTTTTATTCTTTTTTTCTGCACAGTTACCGAGGGTTCATTTTTTCCCCACACCGTATAGAGCTGTACGCTCCTCACACACTACCGTGTAACGGCTGGCATCATGGACAAATACATGCTGACTATCTGTGTGTGACTCCGGAATATATACGGAGATTTACAATTTCCCCTACACTGTATACAGCTGTACGCTTCTGGTACAGTACCCTTTTTCTGCTTTTTGTATTCTGGTCAAATCCATACTGAGTGAGCGTCTGTGTGTTACTCTGGAAATATATACAGAGATTTAAAATTACCCCAACACTGTATACAGCTGTACGCTACTGATACAGTACCATATATCTGCTGGTATTTAGGGTACATTTTCCCAAACATGAGGAAGTATGGTGGAAGAGGACGTGGGCGGGGGGGGGCAGCTGTTATTCCCCATTTACTTGCATTGGGATCTGGTTTCGTTTTTTTGTTGCCTACGACTTTTGCTGCGAGCTATTCAGCCGATCTCGTTCAACTCGACTTTTGCGAAAGTCGGGTGGTCTGAAACCCGACTCGACCCGAAAAAAGGCAAAGTCGTTCATCTCTATTCCTGTCACAATTAAATTGCAGGACACTTTTAATTAAGCATTTCCAGGATAGACTTGGCTAAGAAACCTAGGAGTAACTCTATATGAAAGTCAGTCAGGAGTGTACTGCAAAGAAATTAAAGAGAAACTAGGCCGAGTGATTACTGGTATTCCGTTGGTTAAGAATTCTGTCTCACTGAAGTATAATCAAAAAGCTTTGTGCCTCTCTGTGAAGAGTATCAGCATCAAGATTATTGGCTTTCTCTATGGACTGTAGGCTGTGTATCCATGTCTGTGTAAGGGGGTGCCACGCCTCTACCCCCTTAAAGTAAAGTGTATTCTTGCTAATGTATATATATATTCATCCCCCTTCCCCTTTAAAAATATTAAGGTTATGCTGCTATGTACATATGTGTATTTAATTCTGTTGTGTGTATAGTTATGTATATATTGTATGCCTATGTCATATATTAATGTTTATTATAGGGAAAGTGTAGTGCCCATTTTTGGCCACTAGATGGGGTCATTCTAGTGTACATAGTTACAGTATAGGAGTTCCACATATTAAATAGTTAACATAGGAGGGGTTACTGTGGCTAAGGCAGGAACAGTTTCCTGGATAGATTTAGTTGTGGCCAGGGCACCCATATAGCTCGGGTGGGCTTAAGGCCCAGGCAGCACAGCAACTAAGCAATGTTAAGTGTGAAGCCCAGCCAACCAGGGCCCACTGGGGCAGAAGTACAGCCTAGCAGCAATGGATTCAGCAGTGAAGAAACAGAGGCTGAAGGAAAGGTCAGGACTGTACAGGGATGCAGTGGCTCCATAATGTGGCAACTTATCGCTTGGGCTGATGCCCTCAGATCCGGGTCGAAACGGCTGAGAGAACCCCCAAGCGCAGTGAGTTTGGACAGGGAGGATGCTGCATTACCGTGTGAGATGGTAGGACCCAGCAATTGTTGTGAACACTTTTGATCTGGCTTCTGAGTTTGGGCTTCCCCTGGTGGTTGCTGCTGGTAATGGAGCTGTTCTGGCTGACAGAAGTCTATCACCTGAAGAGGATGATTGGAGATCAGGTGTTACAGACTGGGAAGATTTAAGTGAGCAGGCTTCCTTTAGTTGTTGCCGGTGATTTGGTTTTCTTCCTGTGCCTTTTGGAAGTCTGCTCGCCTCGTGCTTTGTCCTGCATCATTCAGATAAGTTATTTGTCTGTTTTAATCTGTGGCATTTGTTCCGTTTTGCTCATCTCTGATTTCTGCCTTGCTGGTGTGAGTTCAGCTGGGTTCCCTGCTGGGACTTGTGCTGGACTCTGTTTTCATTTGCCACAGCTTATGTTAGGCTTTTCTGTATTCTAGTCCCCTGTTATTTCCGTATCTGTTGTTTTGCGTCCAATTCACACCAGAATTCTGATTTAGTGGGGGAGAGGTCATGTGGCCTCAGTTTGTTTGCATATCAGACGTGTTGGAATTTTTCTTAGGTTTTTTTTGCTGGATTGCAGACAGTATCCTTTCCTGTCCTGTTCTAATCAGACAGTTTGGGCCCCATCATTTGCTCACTCTATTTTCTGCCTGTGTTTTGTGTCTCATCTTGTCTCACCAGCAATAAATGTTTGGGGGCTATCTATTCCTTTGGGGCTCTACTCCTGGGCAGTTTAGCTTTCCCCTTTTCTCTCTTTAGGCTTAGTTAACTCTTTGGCTGTGTCGAGGCGTCTAGGGCATCGTAGGTACGTCCCACGGCTAATTCTAGTTGTGTTGTCAGTTTAGGGGTCTGCAATCCGCTAAGTTACCAACCTCTCTGGGTATCTGGTTGCCTAGCCTTTTTCCTATCCTCCTCGGTTACTGAATCATAACAAGCAATGTACTGAAGGCCATAGGAAGAGCTGGAGAAGTCACGACAGTACAGAAGGACAGGTCACTCACCGTGTGGCAGTTGACTTCATGGACTGATGCCCTCATGTCTGGGGCGAAACAGACGAGGGAATGCCTAATCATAGCAAAGCTGGACAGGGAGAACGCTGAGGTACTGTATGATACGGTCCAACCCGGGTACGTGCTGTGTAACAGAGAGAGGAGTACAGGGAAAGAGGAAGAGTTGCATTGCCTGAAATATGATGTTGATGCTGTAACGAATATGGATGTGCTGCAAAAACAAGAGAGTAAAGTTGTTTGTTTAAAAGCTGAAATGGACTGTGTCTCAGTTTGTGTGCAGCCAGACAGAGGAAGTCTCCAGCAACATAGAAGAAACCCTGATGGTGTAAAAGGTGAAGCCACAGGTATGCAGAGTAATGGACATTATTTTCATGTGATGGGGGACCAGGGCATGCCAGAATCACTAGCCTCAGCCATGACTACGGCCCTGGCCCTGCCCTTCACATCTGTGACATCGTAACAGGACATCACAGACATGGGTAGTGTAAGCTACAGGTCAATAAATATGCCCTGTCAGTGTCTGTGACATCCTGTTAGGTACTTGCGATATTCTTCTGCCACTCATTACTACCTGACCACTATAAAGATATATTAAAGGATATGTCTAATCCTAAGACAACTCCTTCCCAATTGCTATATTCCCCATTGTAAAATTATAGCCTATATTCACTTCCATTGTTTGCTCCGATCCAGACACATCGGTGTCAGATGTGAGACAGTCATCCAGGATCTGGCTGTAGAAGGTATGATTACTGATTACAAGCAAACAGGTCACAGGTGAGGATGTTATCTTTAGTAGCCATTCAAACACATTTGTGTCAACTTATGTGCATGCTATCAGGCCAAAATCACCAAGGTATATGAATTTTGATCATGGTCATTTGGATGTTTTGGTTGTCATTATGATTTAAAAAGAGGAAACACCGTAGTTTGACGATAAATTGCTTCATCCAACCACTAACCATGAGTGGAGAAAAAGTTTTGGTGTTATCATTCATATTCTCTGAAAAAAGGCCAATAAAGCAAAAATTTGGCAGGGGTAGGTAAACTTTTGAGCACAACTGTACCAATTGAGAACTATTTGTGCCAATAGTGGTCAACCCATTTGGGGTTACTTTGAAACCACACACAAAATGAAAAAAAAATCCCAGCAATTCCTACCTTAATCCATTTTCTTTGATCATATTCAATTTGTACCAGGAGCTCAGCCATGTCTCCCTCTTTCTCCTCAAAGTCCTGTGTGTGGCTATAAGAAAACTGGTTGCCTCCTTATTATGGCATGTATTCAGTAGGACAAAAAATGACCAATCCATTGAAAAGTTCTATCCACTTGGTTAAAGAAGTAGGGATTCAGAACTGAAAATAAACCCTTGTGTTGTCTGGAAGATTTCTGACTTTTCAAGAACATGCATAAAATGCTGCAGACTAACAACCTAAGAAGGCAACTATATTTCTTATTATTCATTTATTTTTAGGTTTAGTGCCTCTCTAAGAAATTGAAGTGTCCTTTTAAGATTCAGATGCACACATAATTTCATACTTCTGCTATCACCATGGCTCGGTATAAGTATTTGAGCGCTCTGTGTTCTCCTACCATTGTATGGGAGAGGCTATACTAGTCATTTTCATCACCTGGCCCACAATTACTAGTCAATAAGTAAACTACAGTTATACAGTGGGAAAATAAGGGTTCCGTTCTCTGTACAAAGGCCCTGTGTTGTTTGTGTCCTCCACATCAACAACCCTGGTGCTTATTGTTCTCTATTTTCTTCCTATTTGTAAGAATCATTTTTAGCAGAATTATGGTTTTAGGACATATACCCCAAGGACACTTTTTAGCAGGAGGTTGAGAACACCTTTTGTAATCAGTATTAACTGAATCTCAAATCCAGCTGAATCACAGTCATACAAGGGTTTTCCGGAGAATAGTGCTCCTCAATCCATCATAAATGGGCCTTTATAATACAATATAATCCACTTCACAAGCTGCGTGACAGTACTTTGGCTGCTTCCCTCCCTCCCTGCTCACTCATCAGCTGAGGTTAGGAGGCTGACTGCAGTGTTTATGATGCGAAGGAGGACAGCTGGAACAGAGAAGACTTAGAGAATGAGGCACTAAAATAAATATATTTTATGGAATGTCACCATTTTATTCTCCCAGATGTCTCAAGCATAGAGAAGAAGCCATTGCATACAGGCTAACAAAAGTGTTTATTATGTGAGGATGGCGTGATTGCACCTCCGAGCGTTAAGCCTAAAAATACAAAAAGCATTGACAATTTTGGTTATAGTAATGCTTACACTGGGCACAATAAGTGAGGACCAGATGGCATTGGTAATCTTGTATTATGATCTAAAAGTGGCCATTATAAGGCAATATATATAACAGATTATCAATACAATGTATAATGGGCTACATTGTGGAACAAGATAATATACTTGTAATGTACTGTACTGTAACAGTTGCATGTCATATTGATTACACTGGAAAGTCTACACAAAGTTCACTAGAATACAGCATAATAGGAAGAGGACTTTATATTTAATTGTGATTTCTCACATTTATATTAGAATTTTAACAAAAGAATATTGTGAGGCAGTGAGGGGAATTATATACAAGGGTCGGTATGTACTGTATATGTATGTACTGGGGCAATATGTGCATAGAAGTGTATTGAGGCTGCTGGAGTGCATTGCAGTCACAGACATAGCTGTGATTGCAGTGTAGAATAAGATATGTTTGGTCTTGTCAAGCTATTTGTCCAAGGCAGATTTAAGAAAACCCAGCATGGGCTTTTATTTTTGGAGTGAACTACAAGATGGTAGTGGGCGGTTCACTCTCTCTAGCTGGGTCTTACAAGTGGCCCATGGCTACAGATCTAATTGAAAGACCCTGCTGCAAAAGTTGGGTGAGTAAGTGTTGGTTTGCAAGCTGCAGAGCAGGTGGCTCTGCAACATCCGGCTTATGTGTGCAGTCAACACAGAGGCAAGGGAAGTAAACGCCTGGCATCCCCTCAGCGTGACACAGTGGTGCAGTCGCCCATGGCAACTGGTTTCAGATATGGACTGTTTTGATGCCTCGGCTGTGATCCGGAGGATACCATTTGCTTTTCATTTGTGAGTTTTTTGACATTAAAGGCATTTTGAAAAACCTGAAGACCCACCTGTTCCGACAAGCCTACAACCTGCAATGATCCTCAGTGTACTGAACCATCGTACGACCAGCTCTACCCTTTCCTAGTGTATTCTCACCCATCCCTGCAGTCTGTGAGCCCTCGCGGGCAGGGTCCTCTCTCCTTCTGTACTTGTGTGTCCCTTGTCCAGCACATGTTTATTGTTCCTGTCTATATTTTTCCCCTTTTCATATGTAAAGCGCCATGGAATAAATGGCGCTATATAAATGTATAATAATAATAATAATAATTTTGCTTTGAACTTTACTGGGTCACTGCCTCATTACTGTACGGTGTGAACACTGTCAGACTACAATATCTACAAATTCCAAATTGGTAAAAACATACACCATATTTTTGGACTATGGGAAAAATGTTCCTATAAAATGAGTGAATCTTTTTATACTACTTTATGCCTTCTACTACTCCCTTTTTTGTCATCTTGGAAAACTCCTTTAACGCAATATCTCCTCTGCCCTAAACAACCTGAGTATCACAGTTGAATTTTTCCTGGAAGCCTGGTAGCTGTTA
The DNA here is from genome assembly GCA_033576555.1 of Oophaga sylvatica. Lineage (NCBI taxonomy): Eukaryota > Metazoa > Chordata > Amphibia > Anura > Dendrobatidae > Oophaga > Oophaga sylvatica. The sequence continues at coordinate 213,447,708 of JARQOD010000003.1, read as the reverse complement.
ATAGACCTTACATGGACAGGTTTAATGAAAGCAACTCAATTTAAAAGATCCCTAGGGTTGCCCTGATCTTTACCCTTTAACCCCTGACCAGGGATCGGTACTTACACAGTTGTGGTAACTGAGGCCTATTATTCTTATCATTTCTATGGTAAAATATTTAGACTTGAGAGTCCTCAGTGGTTGATACCTTTTAATGGCTAACTGAAAAGATGGTAACAAATTGCAAGCTTTCCAGACTACTCAGGTCTCTTCATCAGGCAAAGGTCTTTCTATGTTCGCTTAGCAGTCAACTGTGTACCTGAGAGCCTGACAGGACACAGCACTTTTTCTCAGTGGCCCTGTGACGTAACAGGGTTCGCTTTCAACGCTAGACAGCGCCCTAGCGTGTTTATTTTGCGACTCAGTGGTGTTAAGTGAGTTCGCACACATCGCCATATAGCGCTGCGGCACTCCTTCTAGCGACTCTGTTAAATAACAGAGTTCGCACATATACTACAGGATATATATGCTAGTAAAATGGTGCAAGAAGCGAACTCTGTTATCTCGCAGAGTCGCCAAAATAAACGCCGTAACGTGCTTTGGCAATATGTGCGAACTCTGTTTTTTATCAGTTAAGTAAAGACAGGGCCCTTCCTTAGCCTTAGGGGCAGTTCAACGGCCCAGGTTCCTCATCACCTCTATTTCTACAACTGCCCCGTGACACAAAACTGTACAAAATACTTACACAATGGATGTTGTTTTTAGTAATATAGCTAAAATGAGACCACCATCTTCTTGTTAACATGAAATTCAAGAGGAATCAATCTTTGCAGTTGTCCAGGACCGAGATATCCATAACTGGTTTTTATGGGTTATTGTTGAGGCTGTTGGAAATGTATCCATCATACTCAGGTTGCATTATTACTATGCAAATTTAATGATAATGTTTTTATATACCATGCTATGTGCCACAATTATGTTATATTCTTGTCTTTGATATGCAGTGATAAGACTCATTCATACATCCATGGATCTCGGTCCTATCTCAGACCACAATGCATGGATTGACCTCGGCTTTCCCGACCTAAGCATGACAGCTTCATATATTTCTATGAGGCTGTCACACTCAGGTTGGGAAAGCTGCTGCCAGTCTGTGGAGTAGCAGTGTGTGCTCGGACGATTTGAACAGATGTCTGCATGACCCCATGTGCTATGTACTGCAAACAGTGTATTTCTAAATAGTATAATGCTTATTTCTGTTAAAATGAATCTGTCAGCAGAATTTCACCCCTCAAATAATTTATATGCACCTTTAGCTCTTTCAATGACAAGTCCAACAATACCTTTACATGGGCTCTCCATTCCTTTACTGAGAAATCAGCGTTTGAATTACTATGCAATTGAGGCTGAAGAGCTATTGTAGTTTTAAAGGCTCTGACACTCCATCTCTATTTCTCTACCCAGCACCACCTCCTCCTGCTAGATGTACAGGCTCTATCCTGTAATGTCAGGCAATGGAGGCATAAGTTATGGAGAAAGAAGTGGCTCTGGGCTGAGAATAGAACTGGAGTGACAGAGGCTTCAGGTCCAGAGCCTCATTTGCATATTGAAATGCTCATTTCTGCTGACCTTGTCTTTGAGATATCTAAATACACATATAAATAGTTTTGGGGTGAAATCCTGTTGACAGATTCCCTTTAATTATACCTGTTCATGATACATTACATGCATGCCTATGTTATATTGTTCTGTTATTGCTGTGTCAAATGAGCAATAGTGATGTGTCACATGAGTGATGCAAAAGATTGGTGATTTCATCGTCGTTGCATAACATGGGAAAAACACTGCAGTTGTGTAGTCTGATGTACCGTGCATTGGGAGAAAAGGTCAGCATGTGGTGTTAAAGTCATAGGTCAGCATGTGGTCAGCTTGAACATGCATGCCCAAACCCTCTGGTTTGCTGCTAGTAGTAGTCAGATAGACAAAAGGAGGAAGATACTGTAAAGTACAGTGTAAAGTGTAAAGCTTATATTAGCTAACATATGTGTAAGTAGAGCTCACTTTTAAGAAGAACTTCCAGGGATCTTTAGAGAAAGCAATAAAGAGCTCCAGTTTGAGCTGTTTGCTGGAGCAGTTTGTCCCAGGTGGAGTAGACCAGCCTATTTGCACGAATGGACGTGGATTGCCACTATAGGGCAGAGCATAGAGGCTTATTCCTCTAAGTGTAGAGTGTCACACTATGATGGTCTTTGGTGAGGAAGGGGAGCCTCAAACTTTCCCTGAAACTGAGACCTTAGCTATCCCTGTTCTGGAGGTTCTCTTGAAGTTAGAGAGGCTCGAGTCTCTGACATTAATATGGTCCTGTGTTATGTTTCGGTAGCTGAGGAGAAATTGCAAAAATAGCCAAAGTAGCAATACACCAGAGAGGCTGGAAACTATTGGATTGCAGTACCCTAAACTAACTGCCACACTAGAAGTAGCCGTGGAGCGTACCTACAGTGATCCTAGACGCCTCGTCACAGCCGGAGAGATAACTACACCTAAAGGCAGAAATATGAAAGCTATCTGCCCCATAGCAGAACCCCAAAGAAATAGGAAGCCCCCAAACATGTAATGGCGGTTAGACAAGAAGAAAATACGGACACAGACAGAAAATAGAATGAGCAAACGCTGGGGCCCAATCTGTCTAGATAGAAAAGTATAGGAAAGAATTCTGATGCATGATTGGGACTGTTTGTTGGCTGGTCGATAAGGGGCCGCTACAACTGAGGACGATCCAGGTTCTGTGGTGCTGATCCAGGTTTTGTGTGGAAAATAAATGAAAAACATGACTAAAAAAATATTTTTTTATAAAGTGCCAACATATCTTGTAGAACTGAACAATTCAGATGTTATTAGACCATGGAATACAACACAAAGATACTCACGTTCGATGTGCAAACAGAAGGATCAGGAAAGACAGCATGCGATGATATATGTATTTCAATATCTTTGGAGCAGCACCACTTTGAACCCAAGTCTCCTCTCCCATATCCTTTTTGAAGCAATCCTTCATCGAACGCCAACGGACTTTTACTCACTTCACTGTGAATGGGTAAAAAAATTAAAAAGAAATTGTTAGACAAGGCACTTACTTTTACAGCTCCACTGATGTGTCAGACCACATTGCAATACTTGCAAAAATCCCTGAGTTTCACCACAGAATCAGCATCATTCGTGGTGTTTTTCATGAAGTCTTTGCAGGCATTTAATCCATCCTGGTGTGGGATATTAGAGTACAAGGATTCCACATCCATGGTGGCCAGGATGGTTCCTTCTGGTAGGGGACCTATTGCCGCTAGTTTATTCAGTAGGTCAGTTGTGTCCTGAATGTAGCTGGGTGTATCCTTTACCAGGGGTTTAAGAATGCCCTCTACCCATCCAGATACCTGCTCAGTAAGGGTGTCCACACATGAAATAATCGGCCTCCCTGGATTTCCGGCTTTGTGGATTTTGGGAAGCATGTAGAATGTCCCTGTTCTTGGACTCTCTGGCATCAGGTCAGGTACTTTCAGCTGCATCACATCTAATGTGGTGTACCTAATTATATGTACTAAATGTCCAACTGGGGGTCTGTATGTGGGAGAGACCGGGCAAAAACTAAGAACTAGGATGAATTCTCATCGCCACACAATAAGAGAAAAAAGAATGGATCTACCTGTGGCAAAACATTTTTGCTCCCCTGATCATAGCATGTTAGATATGAAAATACTTGTACTGAAAGGCAACTTCACATCTCGGAGACATAGAAGAGTTTGCGAATACAAATTGATGGTGACCTTTGACACTCTTAATGCTGGAATGAACCTGTCACACGGATTTATGACGTTTTACATCAATTAAGGAATTTACTCCAAATACCCTGTGAAAACATCACAAAACATTACCAGACCCCAATCAGAAGGCAATAAAACGTTCACACTCCTTATCTATGAACTGTTCCAATATTTATGCTCATCCCTCTGCCATAATGACTATTCTACTTCACGTCACTTGTCTTACCTATTGCATTTTTTCCTGTGCTGTTTTGTGTATAAATATGTGATTCTTCAGATTTTGTATTAGTTTAGCCTGATGAAGAGACCTGAGTAGTCTCGAAAGCTTGCAATTTGTTACCATCTTTTCAGTTAGCCATTAAAAGGTATCAACCACTGAGGACTCTCAACTCTAAATATTTTTCTATCTACTGGCTAACACGGTACAAAGATATACATCTTTACTGTATTTGCATTGTACACAGTTTTAAATGTCAAGCAGCAAAAATGCATTCAGTCCAATGTTGATTTCAAATTACTTCAGCAGTGAAAGGTTTAAGGTGACAAGAAAAGAAAGTTTATTACAATCCCAGAGGAAAATGAATATAACAAAAGCCACTCCAGGAGGAAAGTAGGCTTAACCACCTTAATTAAACCTCCTCGTTATGATCTGGATCGCTCGTGCAGAAGGAGATTAGGAGAGAAGAAATGGACGGGCGGGGGAAAAAAAAAGATTCATTCCGAGGGATCTGTGACATTTTCGCTAATGAAGGAACCTTTCTGGGTGCTCCCTGCGCGGAATGATTTGAGTGGATTGAAATTGACGGGTGCAGTTCTGCTACATGTGTTGGGTAATTAACCCTTCAGGCTGGAGAAGGACGGTGGCTTGTTTGTTAATGGAGCCGTCTTTGTGATGACTGATGGCCACTTTGTACAGATTGTTAACAAGTATGAGTAATATAAAAGGTAGGGAGGTTAGGAGTTGTACTATCATCCTTAAGAGAATCTTAAAAGACCAAGCAGGCAACATGATTTATAGAGTTAGTTCGATAGATTTGTAGGATGGACACAGTCACTAAGTGCTCTCAGTCAGACATGATGTAGGTACTTTTTTCCTAGGTAATAACTTAGACCGTCATATTCTTAGGCTTCTCATATTCTGGCCATATGCTCAGCCCACTGATGTTCCAGACAAAAGATCAAAACCTCCCTGATCTGACAGTAGAGATGACTATAGTCTCATCCTGTAGGAACTTAGAAGGAAAGTGTAAGGAGGACACCTATGTAAAATGGCTCTGAACATTTGCTGTTGATGAAAATAATTTTTTTTCTCCAAGAGTGGCACAATTATTTATGAGCAGGTCCACAAGTGTCAGGATATACCCAAACTAACTAACTGCAGTACTGGCTACAGAGTGGCCAAAATAATATCAGTCCAAGTCCTTTTTATAAGCAGAATGTACTATCTCTTCAAGAACTGCTCATTGTACATGTAAGAGCAATATAATAATAGTAGCTTCATCTTGTAGCTTACACTGCAATACTTGAACTCCAATTGTTCACAGGAGAGTTTACTTTTTGTCTTGACGTTGGTATTGTCAAGTCGCTTACCTGCGGGGAGTCTAATGTAACCTATCACCTGTACCACCCGACCAATAACATAACCCACCCCCATATGCCGCTCACAAATACACAGAGCCCAAAATATTTGGAATTCTAATGGCCACAGGAGCCTTTTATTAAATACACAAACATTAACAAAATACCAAATGATAACATAGCTTTATAATACTTGAACGTTGAGGAGGAGTCCTTGAAGCCACAAGATCTCGGTGAATTAACCCGAAATTGCTGTGAACAACACCCATCATCTTACTCCCAGCCGTTACCCCACAGGCTCAGGAGCACCAACGCACACCATGATATGTTGCTCACCCAGCTCCTCGGGGATCCGCCCACTCTTGCGGAACTCCCCGTCCACATCTCACCAGATCACCATCAACGTAACTTCAGACGGAGGAGACCCTATCCAGAGTCCCCCAAAACCAATTTCCAACCGACTTCAAGGACTCCCCCCCCCACCCCGGACCGCCATGACCCAAAATTTTATAAAATTAACTATCAATAAATACAGGGAGGGAGGGCGGGACTGTTTTTTGCTAAAGCTGGAACTGACCTGAAGCCTACTCCACTTCCCTATATAGACCCCTAATCTAAATACTCCTCCCCACACCTAACCCTTCCAACCCCCTCGTCATGTTGGCCTCCGCTCACGCCTCCTGGAGGAGGGGGGGGAGGCTTTGCTCCGGCCATTTCTTGACATTGGTATTGTCAAGTCTCTTACCTGCGGGGAGTCTAATGTAACCTATCACCTGTACCACCCGACCAATAACATAACCCACCCCCATATGCCGCTCACAAATACACAGAGCCCAAAATATTTGGAATTCTAATGGCCACAGCAGCCTTTTATTAAATACACAAACATTAACAAAATACCAAATGATAACATAGCTTTATAATACTTGAACGTTGAGGAGGAGTCCTTGAAGCCACAAGATCTTGGTGAATTAACCCGAAATTGCTGTGAACAACACCCATCATCTTACTCCCAGCCGTTACCCCACAGGCTCAGGAGCACCAACGCACACCATGATATGTTGCTCACCCAGCTCCTCGGGGATCCGCCCACTCCTTCGGAACTCCCCGTCCACATCTCACCAGATCACCATCAACGTAACTTCAGACGGAGGAGACCCTATCCAGAGTCCCCCAAAACCAATTTCCAACCGACTTCAAGGACTCCCCCCCCCACCCCGGACCGCCACAACGAGGGCCCTTGAACACCTCAATGGCCCGAGACCCCCCCAAACCGCAATGCCATGGCCTTTTCTATCCCCTCTTGAAGGCCGAGCGCCCAAATATCAGAACCCACCCCATTTAGGTGGACCCTGTCCGCCAACCAAAAATCGCCCTCGCCCTTCTCCAGATCAAAATGCCGCACTGACACTCCTCCATTCCTAACAATAAATGAAGAAACTGCCCTGTTCACTTTTATCCTGGCCTTGTTGACCTTTACCAAGGACCTCATCGTACGCCATCGCCTGCGTGGAACAATTTCAGACCAAACAATAGTAACGCCTGTATATAATAACCACAAACGCAAACAATCCTGCTTAATGTCCTTTACCAATTCCCGGAAAGGTCGAATCGCCAGATTGTTGCCCCCAACATGGAGAACTAAAATGTCAGGAGCACGGTCCATCAAAACACAACCATGTATTTCCTGGAGAACCCTTCTCCATTCCATTCCTCTCAAGCCAATCCACCGCACCACAGCCATGCTCCTGTGAAAACCCAGCTGTCGACCTTTGTTCCTGACGTCAGCTCGCAACGCTCCCCAGTAAACGAAGGAATGGCCAAAAATCCACACAAGCAAAGGCACGATACCTGAAAAGAGAAAACAAGGCTAAAATACCAAATACCAGAGTACCCGGAGACAGAACACTAACCTCCCAGGCATCTCCCTCCAGCCACTTAACGAACTAAGGCCTGATGTAACTCCGATACCGCCTGACTTCCAACCGCCAATACGCTGAATAGACGCCGGACTCAAACCCCCTGCCGCTGCCTCCGTCGCTGCCCTGATTCGAAAAGAATGAGGAGCAAAACGAGAATCATCCATGCCCAATACCTGAATAGACTTCTTAAAAATGACACCAAACTGATACCGAGACAAACTACCCCCATCCGCATGACACAACAAAGAACCGACCAGGCTAGGCCGAAACTCCCGAAAGCGCTGAAAACATTGTATCGGACACATTAAAGAGCCCCGCACACCACACAAAACCACCCGTCGACCTTTACCAGCCTGATCTGTCTTAGACCTCCGCAGCCAAAACTCAACACCCCGCGAAGTCAACACGACATCCCTCGCCAATAACCCGCCTACAACAAGTTTGTTCGGCGAAACCAGCTCACCCACCCGCAAAGCCCCAAAAAATGCGAACGAAAAAGCTAAGCGAAACAACGCCATCTCAAAATTCGAGGAACACGTTGACTCTAACGCAAGGCCCAACTTCTCTAATATACCAAATGAAATCGGGCGCCTAGTATCACCCCGACTTTTTACACGAAGAAATCCTTTCGCTGCCTGCTTAACCAAAAACGTTTTTGTAAAATCCTGAATCCCCCGTAAACGAAAACCGAAAGATAAAGCGGCCAAAACCCGTGATACCTTCGCGCAAGACCAACCCTCCGTCGCACCCTGTCCCAACCAGGACAACAAAATTCGCTCCCAATCGTGTCCGATGCCAATGATTGAACCGGCTGCGAAAACCCCTTCCCACATCCGCCAAACAGCCTGATACGCCTCCGAAGTTTTGGGGGCTAGCGAAGACCTGATCAACGACCCTGCGGCCCAAAAGCCATCTTCCATAAGTCCTCCGGACACGTTAGACCCACTACCTCTGCTTCTGGCGCCAATGACCGGAAACTATCCCACTGTGAACGAGAAAGAGAATCAGCAATTTCGTTCTTCACACCAGGAACATGAGTCGCTGTAACATGAGCATTCAAGGACAAACATACCAACACCAATTCCTGCAACACCCGAACCACAGGGGGGACGATGCGGTGAGACCATTAATCGCGCATGCCACTCCCATATTATCGCAATTAAAGCGCACTCGATGATTACGAAAAATGTGCCCCCACAAATGAACAGCCACGAGGATCGGGAAGATCTCCAAAACATTATGTTACGCACCAAGCCCCCCTCTACCCATTCTCTGGGCCAATGAGATGCGCACCACTGTCCCTTGAAATAAGCCCCAAAACCAATCCCGCCAGCCGCATCAGTAAACAAGTCCAAAGCATCATTGTCAACAACCTCAGCCATTACCAAGGAACGGCCATTGTACCCCTCCAAAAAAGATTCCCAAACTGACAAGTCCGCCCTTAGCTCCGCGGACAACCTGATAAAATGATGAGGGGCTCGAACACCTGAAGTAGCGCTTGCCAGCCTACGTGAAAAAACTCGCCTCATCGGCATCACCCGACAAACAAAGTTCAGCTTCCCTAACAACGACTGAAGATCATGCAAAGACAGTTTTTTCAACCGACGCGCTCTGACCACCTCCACTCTCAACGCCGATAGCTTGTCCTCAGGAAGCCTGAACTCCCATGCAATGGTGTCAATAACGATCCCTAGAAAACACAAACACGTACTTGGACCCTCCGTCTTGTCAGGCGCCAACGGGACACCAAACCGCTCAGCCACCCACTGAACTGCTTTTAAAATCCTAGAACACCGCCATGAATCCGCTGGCCCAACACACAAGAAGTCATCCAAATAATGAATAACCGAATCAAAACCCGAAACGTCTCGTACCACCCATTCAAGAAAAGAACTGAAAGCTTCAAAATACGCACAGGATAAGGAACACCCCATGGGTAAGCACCTGTCAACAAAAAACACACCATCCCAATAGCAACCCAGTAACTTTATACTATCAGGGTGCACCGGCAACAAGCGAAACGCAGACTCGATGTCTGTCTTGGCCAAAAGGGCCCCACGACCACACTTTCTCACCCACCGCGCCGCCTCATCAAACGAGGAGTAAACAACAGAACAAATCCCAGGATCAATGCCATCATTCACTGACCTGCCCCGCGGGTATGACAAGTGATGGATAAGTCGAAACTTATTCGGCTCCTTTTTTAGAACGACTCCCAAAGGGAGACAACCAAATCTGAAAAGGGGGGGAACTAAAAGGGCCAGCCATTCTACCCAACGAAACTTCCTTTTCCAGCTTATCCGAAACAACTCTGGGATGTAACAACGCCGACTGCAGGTTTTTCAGTACTCGCGGAATATCAAATGGGGGATGTGGAATAACAAAACCGTCCTTAAAACCAGAGTACAACAATGACGCTTTTTCCCGGTCCCCATATCTATTTGGATAGGGGACCATCCTTTCCAGTTTCACTGGAGTCTCCCCCTTGCGAATTACCACTTCCAAATTTTCCTTTTCCTTTCCTAAAACACTTGAATGCTCCGTGAGAGGCGCCATTGCAAGTGGAGCAGAGATGTTTGAATTTACAATTCGCCCCAAACTTACACTGGCCGTCGTTAAATTGCCAGCATACCCCCGACTTATGCACTCCTGCCTGTCCTTGCCCGCTGCCCCCGGCTGTGCCGGAGGTGTTATTATTCTGGCTGGTGCTCCCAGCCCCCCCATGAAAGGAATGGCTAAATTTGTTTTGCGCAGTGACCCGCATCCACAGACCAATATCGTTTTGATCCAACGAATAGCAGGCAAACTGCCTTCCTCTGCCGGAATTGTTCATCATACCTGAGCCAAGCTTGCCCGCCATACACCCTATAAGCTTCACCTATGGCATCCAAATAGCAAAATAGGGCCGAACAATTATGCGGAGCCTTTTCCCCAATGACACTTGCCAAAATGGCGAAAGCTTGTTGCCAATTAACAAACGTCTGGGGAATCAAGCGCCACCTACGTTTTTCCTCCTCCTCTTTTTTACTGTCCTCTTTTTTACTCTTATCTAAGGTAAATTTCCCAAGAGGCAACAACAAGAAAATTTCCACATATTCGTCCTTCCAAATGCGCTCTCTAACTTCCTTCTTCAAATGTGCCCCCAATGGGCCTTCAAAACATACGTATACCTCCCCGTGCGCCCTATCATCCAAATGCACACGACACACCTTCTCCTTCTCAGTTTGTACTGATACCAACACCGGCTCGCTGACAGGTCCCGCCAACTCTGACCCACTTGGCCCGGTATGCCCACCAGCCTGCGACCCAACCCATGCAGCCAATGGAGATGAACCACTCAAACCCCGTTCCAAACGAGACAACAAGTCCCGCACGCCCACCAACATGTCCCTAACGCCCCCAGTCACTTCCCCACTGGACGCAGAACCCCCCACAGCCCTGATAATCGCCCACCTGACCCCCCCAACACTGTGTAGAAGACAAAATTGGGTGACGAACGCCAGACAAAGAGGTGTACTCACCGGGCTGCGAGGGAGCTGTGAGCCCTCCAGCCGAAAAACCTGGATCCTCGGATGCCTCCACTCCATCCTGGCCAACAACGGCGACTCCAGTGGCCTGCTGCTGATGACTAGGACTCCCCTCAAAAACGAATGGCGTCGAGGGCCAAAACTCCAGAGAGGATCCCGACCGCTGAGTCCCAAATGTCTCCACTACCTGGGTCGCCACGTCCCTAGCACCCGTCGCACTAAGGGCCTGCACAGCGATGGCCCCCCGTGATCCCTCATTAATACCCGGATGACTTCCCCCGCCACCCTGTAGCAGGGTCAATGGTCCCGGCCCTGCCGCGCTGCAGGCCGCTGTCGTGCCAATTACTGGGCTAATCGTCGTACTACTGGCGGTGAGAGCAGGCCACCCACTCAGGCGACCCCCCGAAAAACCTGGCGCCTCACTGTCTGTGAGGGAAAACTGCCCCGGCCCTGCCGCCAAGCAGGCCGCTGCCCTGTCATTAATTAGTCGTGACCTGCGTGATGAGCCAGGCCGCACCACCGGCCTACCGCTACCACAGCCTGCCGACAGACCTGCTACCCCACTATCAGTGGGGGATGAAGACACTGGCCCTGCCGGAAAGCAGGCCGCTGCGCCACCAGCGATCGCCTCTGTACTGCAGGGAGAGGCAGGCCGCACAGCGGCGGTACCACTGCCGCGGCCCCCCGCAGACCCTGTACGCCTGTGCCGTCTAGCGCGTGCTGGCTCCGCCCCCCCACTAGCTCGAGGCTTAGGCCTAGACACCGCCGCAGAGCCCCGCCGAGCAACCGGATTCCTCCCAGGCCGAGGCCTGCTAGCCCGGGAACATTGTGGCGCCCGGCCTGGAGGGTCCCCAGAGGGGCTCCTACGCCGACGCGAGGCCCTGGGAGCTGCATCTGGAGACAGCCGCTCAGGGGGCCTCACCCTTCTCGACCACCGCTCCCTAACCGGAGATGGGGCTGACTGCCTGGAGGTACCAGGAGCAATACCTGCGACCTGGGCCTCTAACCACCCTGAAGGCTGCGATAAAGCCATCTCCCTCAGCAGCTCCAGAGCTCTCTCCACATCAGACATGGTAACTGTTTTTTGCTAAAGCTGGAACTGACCTGAAGCCTACTCCACTTCCCTATATAGACCCCTAATCTAAATACTCCTCCCCACAACTAACCCTTCCAACCCCCCCGTCATGTTGGCCTCCGCCCACGCCTTCTGGAGGAGGAGGGGGGAGGCTTTGCTCCGGCCATTTCTTTCTTCCAAGAGCCTAGTGGGTTTGTTACTATACCTCTGAGATTCCCTAGTCCTCTCACTACAGGTTTGAGATCCACAGAGATCTCTCTTGGTTTAATATTCAGCCTGTCCCTCACTATCTGCTGGTCTCCCTCATCTTCTATAACTTTAGGCTACTACTCGATCAGATCACACTGCTCCGGTATTGGCTCAGAAACTTTAACTGCCTTGAATATCCATGGTGTGAAAACTCCAGCCCTGCTGTAAATCTCTCTCTCCCTCAGCATCTTTGGGGTCTGTCATCAACTTTTACTGATTGTCTCAGGCAGCTTTACAGAAAACTCATTGCACTGCTCCACTAAGGCTCTCTATTAATTGCTTTTAGTTACAGCCCACCAGCACATTCCCTGGTGACTGTACTTAGGCCTACTCCACTCTGGCACATCACACAATCGCACTACATACACCAAAACTGTTTTTTATAAACTTTTCTTTGTCCCCAACTATTAGCGTTACAGCGCCTGCTGCTAGAACCTCCTCCACCAAGTTGACAGCAAGGATATAGTTTCTAGTGCCCACAAGTTTCCGCTAATGCCCATTCTGGCAGCACCACACAAGGCAATCCAGTAGCCCTGCACACACCATGGGGATGTGCATATGCTAAGTGAGGCCACAATGTAACATGGTACAAACCTTTCTTAAAGTGAATACAATTGAATATAAGGGGGAAAACATGACTCTGAGGCTAGGTACATGCCACCCCTGTGCCCACTCTCGGTTGCATACAATCAGGAGATATGAGCCCAGCAGTGGCCACAGTCGAGATGCATGCCTTGGCATCTGCCCACCATGGGGATCCATTGTAAAAAAACATATACTTCACTGTATACCTTTCTTTGCAGTGGCCCTGTATATAGGAAAATGCAAACTGCTGCCCTTTCTTATAAAGTAAAACAAATGGTATGCAGACATATCCTATGGGAATGTATATATCAGGAAATGCTTCCAATGTATAATGTAAGGTAAGTGCATAGATGCAATGTGCACTTAGCCTTACCTCCTCTTAAAGAAATGTGCTAATCTATCTTCAAGAATTCCTGAAGATTGACAATCCAGACCAGAGGCTTTTGCCTCTACAGCATCCGAGAAGCATAGGAGGACTGAATCTGACCAGATTGCTTTTCCTAGGTAACCAGCTACTCTGAGACCGCAGGGTGGTCGGTAACCTAGGCAACAAGCAGTAATTTGTAGAATTAAAAATGGAATGGAGAGGATTTTTAATAAGAGGTAAATTGCAAGGTTGCTTGTTTTGACAAGCACTTTGCAATTTTAACCATTTAAGAACTTGAGATAACCTATCTAACAGCCCCGTTCACAAAACTAATTTCCCGAAAGAAAATAATTTTTTATGCTTTAAAATTACCCCACAGTTTTTGAGGTGTGGTAAATGTAACAAGCTCATTTATAACCATGCACGCCTGGTCAAGCCTAATAAAATGTGGCAAACAATTATGCCAAAAGATTCAGATATCATCTCAATTTAGCACCAGATACTTATCCATTAGCGATGGACCTTCTAATCCTGTACTGTATTACATGTAGTTAGCGGTTCTATATTTTGGAGCCATACGTCCTGTACTTTAACACATGTAGCTAGCGATTCTATTAGTCGCACAACACCAGGGTTATGGGGTACTCGGCACCGAGCCCGTTAACTTCAATGGGGGATAGGTCACGGGTAGCACAGCTCGGTCCGTTGCCCTGGGCGCTCATTTAAAGGGGGGATATTTACAGGGGATTGTAATAATTGTTCGTGACGCCACCTGTGGTTTCTGATCAGGGTGACCAGCGCTGCAGGGTGAATCCTCAGAGGGGTTGTTACTGGGCAGCAGGATGTTAAGTCTTCCACAGGTAAGACTAGTCCTTCTAAGTATATGGCGGTGCAGGGGTGCAAGCAATAAGGCAGTCACACACAAGTCAGTCTCTTTCCATACCTTTACTGGTGGTATTTGCAGGTATGTCCCGGGAAGCTGCTCAGGGTGGAGGATGCACATCCAGGTAATCATGAGTAGGTTTAAGGCCTCCTTTCTCTTTAATGTGTGTGAGTCCTAACTTGCGTGAAGCGAAGTTTAACTCTGTATAGAACAGCTATGCCCGGCCGACATTGTGGTGGAGCCTTCTTTTGGCAAGAACTAAGTCTTTATATGCAGCGTCCCGCTAGACTCCAGTTCTCCCTGACCCCGGTTACGTATCAGCACTATAGGGCCCCTCTGCGACTTGAAGTCCAGCAGGGATTCCGGTTTTCTCCTACTAGCCGTGAAGGTTCTAGCAAGGCTTCGGACCCAGTGTCCGGTTGTGTAGAGTGGAGGCAGCAATTGTTGCTGTAACGCCCCGGTCACTCTTTCTCTCTTGTCACCACTCGCCCGTGTCCCTACTCTCACCCTTAACATAAGCACGGGTAGCAGTAGGTGTAGTCGTCAGCTTTCTTCCTTCCACAGCTCACTGACCGTTTCTCAGTCAACTCGATGTTCCGATAACTGTAGTCCCCTTCCTTCATTTCCTTCCTAGACTCTGTCCAGAGCAGCTTTCAGGACCTTTCGTCAGACTGAATACAAGCCCGCTCCGAGAGTCACTTTCCACCTTCATAGGGTACTAACAGTCAAGATGTTCTGAGATAACAGCTTGCAATCTTTCGTCCTCTGTCTCGTCTGACAGGAATCAACTCTGACAGGAACTAGCTCTGACAGGAATGACTCACTCCTGAATCACCCCAAGCTAGACTGGCTGGAATACCAGAATCACAATCCTCTCACTCCGGTGTTCTGAGGAGATCTAATCTGTCTGAGGTACAACCAACAACTAGCATGACTGTCTGGCTAGAATGCCTACTGCTGCGTTTCTCCACACCCCTTTATACCTGAATCCAAAGGGCTCCCTCTGGTGGCTCCTGGGAAGTATGGAGATGTGAATGAATATCAGGTTTTTGTAATTACCTTTCTGTGCATTCTCCAGGGAACATGTGTACCAAGCGCAGCTGGGCCACACATCCCCCCCTAGTTATCGTCAGCACTCCCGGGCTGAAATAGAAAAACAATTTTTATAATAACATCAACATAACTCATCCCTTGCGGGAGGTAAGGACACTTTAACATTACATTGTGTGCAAATGGCAATAGAAAAATATCAAAATACTTTTCACATCAATAAATACAAGACAAGATTCTTGTGGAGGACCCGCACCAAAAACCTCCCACGTGGGTCCTGGGTGGGCTGCAGGACTTCATTGATGCAGACCTCACTCAAGGCCACACCATACGGGTTTTTCTTCTGAGGTAGTATGGCTCTATGTAAAACCAAGATGGGGCACCGAAGTGCGAACTATTTACAAATAAAGTTTTTGGGCTGGCAAAGTCCTCAGCCACGCAGTCCTTCATATAAGAACATTCCTAGAAAATCACATTTCTATCATATCACATTAATACTTTGTTACTCATTACCCAACTGGGGTATACTATGCATACTATGCAAACATCATCACATTTCAATAAAGTGCAATTCTTCTTTTAACTTTTTACAGATGCAGTAAACCCTGTCTGGGTCCTACTGTTCTTCTTTGTAAATTGCGATTACTTCTTCCACACCTGGGGCTGGAAGTACGCGGTGCGCTCTGGAACGCATCACAAATAGATCATGTCCTGCTACCTGTGTCTGGGTAGCCACAGTCCTTGTTTCAATTTTGCGATTGACTTTGCGACTTCCTGGAGGCCTAACAGGTGCCTCTTCTGAATATAGATTTGGATCCATGGAGGTCGCACTAGCCTGTTGCGGTGTAGAGTAGGACGCAGTATACGATGCAGGTGCGCGCAGTGGCTCAGTTGAATGCGCACTAGCCTGTTGCGTTGCAGAGTAGGATGCTGGACAGGAAGCAGGTGCGCGGCCTGGCGCTGATGGGGTTGCGACTTGGGACACTGAGACACGGGGTACATTGCCGGCTTCAGGGACGGGGTCGCTGACACGGGAGACATTCAGTGCATACCACCCCTTAAGACCCCAGTGTCGCGTGTAGGTGACAATATCCCCTATCAAAAGATCCCTTCCCGGGTGCCCCTCTGGCAGGTGAGACTCCACATCCCTGCGGTTGACGAATACCTCCTGGTACAGGCCTGGCTCATGGATGAACCCCCAGCCCCCCCGGAGTTTAAAGTCTCTAATGGCCCCCTGGCGCCGCGGTTCCCGGAGCGTACCTTTGTCTCGCCTGACATTATCCTTGTCAGCGAGATCCTTTTCCCGGTACCTCTGGCGAAGCTGCTGCGCCTCTCTCTGCTCCTGCTGCTGCTGCTCATGCTCACGGCGCCGCCACTCGTTCTCCAGCTGGGCTGCGTATTCCACGTCGTCCAGGTACTCCATTTCCTCCCAGTCGACCTCCATCACGGACGGCTGGGTCTCCTCCGGCGTCCCTACCGGGGGACTGCATTCCGCTGCGGCCTCCAGGCCGGGCTGGCACTCCGGTGCGGGCAGGGCCTCCTCAGCCTCCTTCCCTCGTGCCGTGTCCCCGGCGGAGTCAGGATCAGCACTTTTGGGGCCGGCCTCCGGTTCCTCATCAGCCGCTGGCAGTGGTGGCACAGGTAACGGTGGTGCATCCAGGGGGGAGAGCGTCGCGTTCCACAGAAGCCGCTGTTTCAGGGCACGCCAGCTCTGCTCCATCGCTTCCATTTCAGTGCGGTGTCGGGCCATGTCCCTCAGCACCGCATCCACCTCCTCCACTTTCTGCATTGTTGGGTCGGTCTCCCAACCTGGGGACGGCTCAGGCACAGGCAGTAGCTCTTCAGGGGAACGGGGTCTGCGTACCGCCGTTCCTCCACACAGCGTCTCCTGTCCTTCCGCCATCTCACTCCAGGCCAGACTGTGTTTTCCATCAGGAACAATCTGGTCTCTTCCGTGGAGGCGGGACTTTCGCTTTCTCTTCCTGGCATAGAGGATGAAGAGAAGGCGGATCTCTCTTGCAGTGGGGCATGCTGTCACATTGTAATAGCATTTAGACAGGGCGCCCATAGCTTTCGCGCCACAGGGGGGTACGCCCACGAAGGCATGCCCACCTTCTTCACCAGCGCCTCAGGGCGCGAATATGGCGGCAAAATGGCGGAAAATGGCGCCAAAAATCAAACAACAGCAACACAGTCTTTTTCACAAAAACAGTCCAATTCTAGGCAACACAGGACTCACATTTAGTAAGCTTCGTATCCTGTTCGTGACGCCAAAGATGAGTCGCACAACACCAGGGTTATGGGGTACTCGGCACCGAGCCCGTTAACTTCAATGGGGGATAGGTCACGGGTAGCACAGCTCGGTCCGTTGCCCTGGGCGCTCATTCAAAGGGGGGATATTTACAGGGGATTGTAATAATTGTTCGTGACGCCACCTGTGGTTTCTGATCAGGGTGACCAGCGCTGCAGGGTGAATCCTCAGAGGGGTTGTTACTGGGCAGCAAGATGTTAAGTCTTCCACAGGTAAGACTAGTCCCTCTAAGTATATGGCGGTGCAGGGGTGCAAGCAATAAGGCAGTCACACACAAGTCAGTCTCTTTCCATACCTTTACTGGTGGTATTTGCAGGTATGTCCCGGGAAGCTGCTCAGGGTGGAGGATGCACATCCAGATAATCACTGAGTAGGTTTAAGGCCTCCTTTCTCTTTAATGTGTGTGAGTCCTAATTTGCGTGAAGCGAAGTTTAACTCTGTATAGAACAGCTATGCCCGGCCGACATTGTGGTGGAGCCTTCTTTTGGCAAGAACTAAGTCTTTATATGCAGCGTCCCGCTAGACTCCAGTTCTCCCTGACCCCGGTTACGTATCAGCACTATAGGGCCCCTCTGCGACTTGAAGTCCAGCAGGGATTCCGGTTTTCTCCTACTAGCCGTGAAGGTTCTAGCAAGGCTTCGGACCCGGTGTCCGGTTGTGTAGAGTGGAGGCAGCAATTGTTGCTGTAACGCCCCGGTCACTCTTTCTCTCTTGTCACCACTCGCCCGTCGTCCTACTCTCACCCTTAACATAAGCACGGGTAGCAGTAGGTGTAGTCGTCAGCTTTCTTCCTTCCACAGCTCACTGACCGTTTCTCAGTCAACTCGATGTTCCGATAACTGTAGTCCCCTTCCTTCATTTCCTTCCTAGACTCTGTCCAGAGCAGCTTTCAGGACCTTTCGTCAGACTGAATGCAAGCCCGCTCCGAGAGTCACTTTCCACCTTCATAGGGTACTAACAGTCAAGATGTTCTGAGATAACAGCTTGCAATCTTTCGTCCTCTGTCTCGTCTGACAGGAATCAACTCTGACAGGAACTAGCTCTGACAGGAATGACTCACTCCTGAATCACCCCAAGCTAGACTGGCTGGAATACCAGAATCACAATCCTCTCACTCCGGTGTTCTGAGGAGATCTAATCTGTCTGAGGTACAACCAACAACTAGCATGACTGTCTGGCTAGAATGCCTACTGCTGCGTTTCTCCACACCCCTTTATACCTGAATCTAAAGGGCTCCCTCTGGTGGCTCCTGGGAAGTATGGAGATGTGAATGAATATCAGGTTTTTTGTAATTACCTTTCTGTGCATTCTCCAGGGAACATGTGTACCAAGCGCAGCTGGGCCACACACTATACTATGGAGCCATAGGTCCTCCTGTTCTGTAGCACATGTAGTTAGCGGTTCCATACTATGGAGCCATAGGTCTTGTACTGTAGCACATGTAGTTAGCAGTTCTATACTATGGAGCCATAGGTCCTGTACTGTATTACATGTAGTTAGCGGTTCTATATTTTGGAGCCATACGTCCTGTACTTTAACACATGTAGCTAGCGATTCTATACTATGGAGCCATAGGTCCTCCTGTTCTGTAGCACATGTAGTTAGCGGTTCCATACTATGGAGCCATAGGTCTTGTACTGTAGCACATGTAGTTAGCGGTTCTATACTATGGAGCCATAGGTCCTGTACTGTAGCACATGTAGTTAGCGGTTCTATACTATAGAGCCATAGGTCCTGTACTGTAGCACATGTAGTTAGTGGTTCTATACTTTGGAGCCATAGGTCCTGTACTATAACACATGTAGTTAGCGGTTCTATACTACGGAGCCATAGGTTCTGTTCTGTAGCACATGTAGTTAGCGGTTCTATACTATGGAGCCATAGGTCTTGTAATGTAGCACATATAGTTAGCAGTTCTATACTATGGAGCCATAGGTTCTGTACTGTAGCACATGTAGTTAGCGGTTCTATACTATGGAGCCATAGGTCCTGTACTGTAACACATGTAGTTAGTGGTTCTATACTATGGAGCCATAGGTTCTGTACTGTAGCACATGTAGTTAGCGGTTCTATACTATGGAGCCATAGGTCCTGTACTGTAGCACATGTAGTTAGTGGTTCTATACTATGGAGCCATAGGTTCTGTACTGCAGCACATGTAGTTAGCGGTTCTATACTATGGAGCCATAGGTCTTGTACTGTAGCATATATAGTTAGCAGTTCTATACTATGGAGCCATAGGTTCTGTACTGTAGCACATGTAGTTAGCGGTTCTATACTATGGAGCCATAGGTCCTGTACTGTAGCACATGTAGTTAGCGGTTCTATACTATGGAGCCATAGGTCCTGTACTGTAGCACATGTAGTTAGCGGTTCTATACTATGGAGCCATAGGTTCTGTACTGTAGCACATGTAGTTAGCGGTTCTATACTATGGAGCCATACGTCCCTGTACTGTAGCACATGTAGTTAGCGGTTCTATACTATGGAGCCATACGTCCTGTACTGTAGCACATGTAGTTAGTGGTTCTATACTCTTTAGAGCGCCAATGAACATGCAAGGATTGTCTGCCACACACTGTAA
>JARQOD010000003.1:213409138-213427683 GCA_033576555.1 Oophaga sylvatica | reverse complement strand
TAGGTCCTGTACTGTATTACATGTAGTTAGCGGTTCTATATTTTGGAGCCATACGTCCTGTACTTTAACACATGTAGCTAGCGATTCTATACTATGGAGCCATAGGTCCTCCTGTTCTGTAGCACATGTAGTTAGCGGTTCCATACTATGGAGCCATAGGTCTTGTACTGTAGCACATGTAGTTAGCGGTTCTATACTATGGAGCCATAGGTCCTGTACTGTAGCACATGTAGTTAGCGATTCTATACTATAGAGCCATAGGTCCTGTACTGTAGCACATGTAGTTAGTGGTTCTATACTTTGGGAGCCATAGGTCCTGTACTTTAACACATGTAGTTAGCGGTTCTATACTACGGAGCCATAGGTTCTGTTCTGTAGCACATGTAGTTAGCGGTTCTATACTATGGAGCCATAGGTCTTGTAATGTAGCACATATAGTTAGCAGTTCTATACTATGGAGCCATAGGTTCTGTACTGTAGCACATGTAGTTAGCGGTTCTATACTATGGAGCCATAGGTCCTGTACTGTAACACATGTAGTTAGTGGTTCTATACTATGGAGCCATAGGTTCTGTACTGTAGCACATGTAGTTAGCGGTTCTATACTATGGAGCCATAGGTCCTGTACTGTAGCACATGTAGTTAGTGGTTCTATACTATGGAGCCATAGGTTCTGTACTGCAGCACATGTAGTTAGCGGTTCTATACTATGGAGCCATAGGTCTTGTACTGTAGCATATATAGTTAGCAGTTCTATACTATGGAGCCATAGGTTCTGTACTGTAGCACATGTAGTTAGCGGTTCTATACTATGGAGCCATAGGTCCTGTACTGTAGCACATGTAGTTAGCGGTTCTATACTATGGAGCCATAGGTCCTGTACTGTAGCACATGTAGTTAGCGGTTCTATACTATGGAGCCATAGGTTCTGTACTGTAGCACATGTAGTTAGCGGTTCTATACTATGGAGCCATACGTCCTGTACTGTAGCACATGTAGTTAGCGGTTCTATACTATGGAGCCATAGGTTCTGTACTGTAGCACATGTAGTTAGCGGTTCTATACTATGGAGCCATACGTCCTGTACTGTAGCACATGTAGTTAGTGGTTCTATACTCTTTAGAGCGCCAATGAACATGCAAGGATTGTCTGCCACACACTGTAATGCCGCAACCATCTTTGTTGTGGTATTACAGTGATTGGCTGGCCGCACAGCATCATTAGGTCTGTAAGAGACCGGACGCCGCCCTGCTCTGAGCATTCAGCTCCGGATTCAGACAGTGTAGGGAGAACTGCTGCTGAGACCTGGCGAGATCGTTGGTGCGATCGCTATATGATCTCTAGTTAGCTTCCAAACACAAAGATCTCATCAGAGATCAGCGATCTATATAACGACCTCTGCGGTCATTGGGAAAACCTAGTCCCGCCTGCGCCGCTGGTAAAGTCGTTCATAAAGGGTGTCACACTCAGCGATTCAGGCTCACCAGCTGGACACCAACGACCGAAAAACGGCTCAGAACGTTCATAAGCGATCAACGACATTGCAGCGGGGGCCACATCGCCGCTACATGTTACACACAGCTGCATCGCTAACGAGATCGCTGCTGCGTCATAAAATCGCTGACGCAGTAGCGATCTCGTTAGCGATCTAGCTTAGTGTGACAGTACCTTTAGTGTGGGTCTACCATTGTTCAATCCACAAATCCAGCTAAACCAACAGTCCTTTTAAGGACTAATTAGGGGGTATATAGATTGCAGTGCTAGTTAGGCTATGGAGTCTATGTGCGCATATCCACATCAGTGCAAGGCATGCAGGCACTGTATGTGAGTATATAGATCTGACTGCAGACTATAAAAGGGTCCATTAATGTCTGGTGCTGCCTATTATATATACCTAGCTGCAGGTATCCATGGCTAGGATTATTTTTTTTTGCACCTGAATCCTGCTAATTTTACTACAAAGCAATCCTGGGGGAAAAAAAAATAAAAAAAACTCCAGGGCACATACTGAACAGTCTGTTATCTCCGTCAGACACCTGGTGTATCTGTGCTCTACAAATAGTTGCTTTTCAGGCCTACCTACCTACCTAGGTCTAGTATACACTATTTTGGGGTAAAAAATAAAAAAATACCGGCCACATATTGAACAGTCTGTTATCTCTGTGACATGCCTCATCTATCTATTGGCTACAAAGTGTGCTTTTGAACCTTCCATTCACCTTTATTTGCTGTGTGTTACCCTAGCTCTAAACACTATTTAGGGGTAAAAATGTAATAAATACTGCCCACATATTGATCAGTTTTTATCGCTGTCAGACGGCTGAACTATTTGTGGCCTACAAATTGAGGCAATTCAGGCCTACATTCCACTGTATTTGCTGTCTGTTACACTAGGTCTATACACTATTTTTTTGGAAAAAATAAAAACAATGGTCACATATTGAACAGTGTGGTATCTCTGTAAAAATACTTCTGTTTCAAGTTGTTATGGCTGCTTGAGGACGGTGTCTTAAAGTGAATCTGTCACCCCAAAAATGCCATATCAAGTAAAGATACGGCTGAATAGAGCGTCCCATAACTAAGCTAACGATGGGTATCATATATCATGATACCCCCGTTTTCATAGCAAAATACCTTTTTAAAGTTGGTGATTGAACGTGTCAATCACTGCAGTCAAGTCAGGAGGGCGGCGGTTTTCATGTGCTAGTCTTTCCTTGCCCGGAAAATCCTGCTTGCCTTGGACGACTTCCGGGGCAAGGAAAGACTAGCGCATGCGCTGTAGTCATTTTATGCTTTGCCCGCTGCTGGGCAAAGCATACTGCGCATGCGCCGGGCAGAATTTTGAATTGCGCAATTGCGGGAACCTAACGCCGTCTGTGGTATTCACAGACGGCGATACGCAACAGATGACGAGGAGCGGGGGCGGGGGAGGACATGAAAACCGCCGCCCTCCTGACCTGACTGCAGTGATTGACACGTTCAATCACCAACTTTAAAAAGGTATTTTGCTATGAAAACGGGGGTATCATGATATATGATACCCACCGTTAGCTTAGTTATGGGACGCTCTATTCAGCCATATCTTTACTTGATATGGCATTTTTGGGGTGACAGATTCCCTTTAAGTGCATCAACTACTACCACCATAATCATCTTCTGACCAGAGCCAGTCACTGCGCAGATAGAAAGTCTGAGGAGGAGAGGGTGAAAGCTTGGGTGGTGTTGTACTCTGTCTCTGGTTTACGAAGGCGAAAACCTCTAGATTAAATCAGGACTGGAAGAGCCAGAGCAAGAGAATGTGGAAGAGCATGGGACCAGGACTCGCAACTACTGAAGCCTTGTGTTCCTGGGCCTGATTCTGACAATCCATCCAATAGGCTGTGCTCACAATTATTTGACAAGTTGCACCAAAATTTGTCTATTAATATAAGTACCGTTCAGATTATAAAGTGTGGTCTAAATCCACATATTTTTATAAAACAGTTACTTATGAAGATATACCCATGAAACATAAACAATACTACACAGTGCGATAGTGCATCAAAATATGCTACTCCACCCAAGAATCTGAAATACAGCAGCAAATAAATACATAAAAAATGCCTGTTATGCTGCAGCAATGTTGACGACAAGGAGATTTGATAAAATAAAGTGCAGAAGTGCATGCATGAGTGCTAACATGATATCAATCTCCACAGATTCTCCACTGAGGCATCAATCACAGATGCAAATGAGATGACCATGGATGTATGGTAGCTAGAGTTGAGCGAAACAGGTCAGTCAGATTCAAAAGTCGCCGACTTTCGCCAAAGTCGGGTTTCATTGGCCGAAACACGACCATAGCGTGAGGTCGGCCATGCGGTCGTCGAAATGAGCGCCAAAGTCGAGTTTCCCAGAATGCTTTCAGGTGCCTTTTTTCAGCCAATGAGCAAGGACGTACACTGTCAGCAACGAGATGACATGTGCAGCGTCCACCACCATCTTAGAGAAGGGCATTGCAGTGATAGGCTTGCTTTAGGGGGCGTCATTGTGTCTATAAAAGCCCTGACCGCCGACCGCCATTTTACTTCTGCTGATCTTAAAAGGAGGGAGAGGTTGCTGATGCTGTTTATCAGAAGGGAGAGAGTTAGGGCTGGAAAGAGAAGTTCTTCTGTGCTTGTGCTGTTAGCAATTGTGCTGTACAGTTAGTGTGCAGTGACAGGGGAGGATTTTCTTGTGTGCAGCAGCGCTGGTTATTGTGCAGACTGCTTTTTACACAGCACTAATACTTTTATTCTTTATTTCTGCAGTTACAAAGCGTTCATTTTTTCCCACACCGTATAGAGCTGTACGCTCCTCACACACTACCGTGTACCGGCTGGTCTCACGGACAAATACATGCTGACTATCTGTGTGTGACTCCGGAAATATATACGGAGATTTACAATTTTCCCCTGCACTGTATACAGCTGTACGCTTCTGGTACAGTACCCTTTTTCTACTTTTTGTATTCTGGTCAAATCTATACTGAGTGAGCGTCTGTGTGTTACTCAGGAAATATATACAGAGATTTAAAAATACCCCAACACTGTATACAGCTGAACGCTACTGATACAGTACCACATATTTGCTGGCATTTTGGGTACATTTTCCCAAACATGAGGAAGTATGGTGGACGAGGACGTGGGTGGGTGGTACAGCTGTTATTCCCCATTGACTTGCATTGGGGTCGGGTTTCGTTTTTTTGTCGACCTTTGACTTTTGCCGCGAGCTAGTCGGCCGATCTCGTTCGACTCGACTTTTGCGAAAGTCGGGTGGTCCGAAACCTGACTCGACCCGAAAAAGGCAAAGTCGCTCATCTCTAATGTTAACAATAAGTAAATAGAAAAGGTCATATGACCTGAGTAGGGCAGTGCAGATCCCCGTCGCGCGTTTCGCGTGAGATTCTTCCAAGGGGGTTATACATGCATGCACTTCTGCACTTTATTTTATCAAATCTCCTTGTAGTCAACATTGCTGCAGCATAACAGGCATTTGTTATGTATTTATTTGCTGCTGTATTTCAGCATCTTGTGTGGAGTAGCATATTTTGATGCACTATCGTACTGTATAGTATTGTTTATGTTTCATGGATATATCTTCATAAGTAACTGTTTTATAAAAATATGTGGATTCAGAACACATTCTTTATAATCTGGACTGTACTTACATTAATAGACAAATTTTGGTGCAACTTGTCAAATAATTGTGAGCACAGCCTCTTATTTTATTATTCTTGGCATTTTGTCTTCAGTACCTCAGCTTTTTGATATATGCACATTAGGTCCTTTTTTTCGGCATAAAGGCCTAATGCGCAGTTCATGGATGTGGATCTCTTTTAATATGACATTTTAATTCAATATGTGTCACAATAAAGTTTATTTTATGGCATCTAACTTATGGTATGTCTTTTAATTTAATTCGAAACTTGTTGGACGAGGACATAAAATAAGAGCCAATGCAGTTTCTATAACAGAAGTAAGAGATTTTGACATTTCAGTTGTATTTCAAGAGGCGTAAATTGTAGAGCGTGGTGTTCGTAGATGGGACTTCTACTATATGGGTGTTTCCACTAGACAATCCATCCAACATGTTATTGAATAAAAATCTTTTTTTTCTTGCAAATCTGTTCAGCTGTGCACAAACTATGTCAAATTGGTAGCTAGACCCCAGTGGGTCTTGTCAAAGTGTCATGTTGACTACAGTCCACAGATGTTATGTAGATCCCTTATCTCACCTCTACTTTACCAGCATGATGAAATAATAGGGAAAGCATGTGGTATTGATGTGGTTTGTTTTCTTGCCAAAGAAACAAAATAAGATCAATGAGGTGGTTAGCCGCACAAGCAATGTAGAAATAGTATAGATGACAATTACTTTCACATTTCAGTTAACACACACTTCACCAACTTGATTTCACTTTTACAACATTATATTCCGAAACCTTGAAGAAGATGAATATATTGCGTAGCAAATAGGTATAAATAATTATCACCAAAATGATGTTACAGAAGTCAGAACATACACAACCTATCTGGGGAAAATGATTTACCACCGAAATTTTGAAGCATAAGACTAATGTCATCTTGTGGATTGATATGAGCCACAAAGTCCTTCAAAGTGAAACTGTTCTGGATGAAATGTAGTATTTGCTCTTGAAAATTAAAACATGCCTTCTATGATGCTTGCATTAAAGAACAGATTGGCCACATATGTACGTACTCAGGATGACCGGGATGCGGGTACCTGTGCTGCGCCGGGTCCGGAAATGTCAAGGCTGCATCTCCTGTTTCCCGGGGAAGGAATAGGGGAACTGTAGTCACCAACTGCCCTCTTCTGCTCACAAATCCTTTCCAACATCTGCAGTGTAGAGTTCCAATGCGTGGGGACATCACGCACTAATCTGTGACCAAGAAGCTGCAAACGCTGGTGAAGCATGGCAAGGGCGGATGAAGCTCTAGCTGACTTTCTAAAATGGGTACGCAGGGAGTGGTACTTTCCCTAGCAGATCCAGCAACTCCATGTTACTTTTCATAACCTTTGAACAATGAGGTTAAGCACATGGGCCAGTCATGGCATGTGTGTGAGCTTGTCTCGCCTCAAAGCAGCCACCAAGTTGCGGACATTGTCTCACACGACCATGCCTGACTGTAGGTTCAGCGGTGTCAGCCACAGATCTGACTGCTCTTCCAGAGCTGTCCACAAATCTTCAGCATTGTGCGGTTTGTCACCTAAGCATATTAGCTTCAGCACAGCCTGTTGCCACTTGGATGAGGCAGTGCTGCAGTGCTTCCAACTTGTGACTGATGTGCTACTTTCGGAGATGGAGGCTGAAGAGGAGGCAGAGGAGGTGGTGCAGGAGCTGTTGACTATTGGGGCAACCCAGACTGACATAGGGCCCGCAATACTCAGGATTGGGAGGTCGTGCACCATCCCAAAGTCAGACTGGGTCCCGGCTTCCACTATGTTAAGCCAGTGTGCCGTCAGCGAGATGTAACGTACCTGCCCACAAGCACTTGTCCACGTGTCTGTGGTTAGGTGGTCTTTCCCAGTAACAGCATTGTTGATTGCACGGGTAATGCAGCGGGACACGTGCCAGTGTACTGGCCAAATGGCACACCGGGACAAATAGTCCCGCATGTTCCGGGCCTCGGGGTGATCCTCAACTCTGCCCCCTCTTTCAAGCTACATATACAAGCCCTTGCCTCCTCCTGCCCACTACAACTCCAAAACATTTCCCGGATCCGTACAATCCAAGAATCTGCAAAAACGTTTGTGCATGCCCTCATCATCTCACGCCTCGACTATTGCAACCTTCTACTCTCTGGCCTCCCCTCTAGCACTCTTGCACCACTCCAATCTATCCAAAACTGCTGCCTGAGTAATCCAAGTGTCCCTCCGTTATTCCCCAGCCTCTCCTCTCGGCCAGGCCCTTCACTGCCTTCCTCTTGCCCAGAGGCTACAGTTCAAAACCCTATGACATACAAAGCCTTCCACAACCCATCTCCTCCATACATCTGTGAAATGGTCTCCAATGTCCGACTGGGTCATGGCTTCCTCTACTTTAACCCAGTGTGCCGTCAGCAAGATGTACCGTCCCTGCCTACAAGCATTTGTCCATGTGTCCGTGGTTAGGTGCACTTTCCCAGTAACAGCATTGTTGAGGGCCAGGATACTGTTGTGGGACACGTGCATGCTTGTGTAATGCTGTGTTGGCAAACCGGGAGAAATTGTGGCGGCTAGGGACCGAGTACCTTGTCGCCGCCATCAGGTTGCGGAAAGTTTCCGTCTCCCACGAGCCAAAAATGCAACATTTTGAGCACAAGAAGACGAGAAATGTGTGAATTTAGTACTGTGGCCTGTGTGGCATTGGCTGAGTATGTTAGAACTCTCCTGTTAGTTTTTTTTTTATCTTGCTGGTCACATGACCTTTGTGGCCTATTTAATCCGGCTCCACCCTTCTGGCTATGCTGGACTTCATTGTAACTTATACTCTTAAGCTAGCCAGGTGCTTTGTTACCTAACTCAGACAGTTTTTGTTTGGTCTTCTGACCTCTATGTTCTATGTTCTTTGTTTTGCCTTTTGCTGCTACAACTTCTGTTAGGAGGTGTCCATCTTTTCTCCCAGTCCCTAGTCCTTGTAGGGATCCCTCCCTCACATCTATAGGTCTTCGTTCAGACTAGCTGAGGACTTTAGCGGGTCTGATCGCAGGATCAGGTTCCCCGTTACATCGTAGGGTTCATAATGTCACTTTTGCGCAAAGAACCTCAGGACTGGGCCTTTTCTCTGCAACCTAGTGATCCATGCTTTAGATCAGTGGATAGTTTTTTTTCTGCTTTGGGGTTATTATATGACGATCCTGATCGTGTTTCATCAGCTGAGACAGAATTGAGACATTTGAGACAGGGATCAGGTAATGTGGAAAAATACTGTACTCACTTCCGTCGGTGGTCTACTCAGGTGGGGTGGAACGATTCAGCTTTGAAAAGTTTATTTCTTGCAGGGCTAAGTGAAAGGGTTAAAGATTTGCTGATTGCTTATCCCATACCTGGTAACTTGCAAGAGGCTATGCAATTAGCCATACGGGTGGATAGGAGACTGCATGCAAGGGTTAATGAGAGTAAATCCTCTGCCATGTCAGTTCCAAGTCTTGAGAGTTTCTGTTCTGACATTGGAGAGCCGATGGAGATCGGAGCAATGGCATCTCGCTCTCAGGAAAAAGACAGCCGGTTTTCTGAAGGTTTGTGCTTTTATTGCGGCAAATCTGACTATTTCATTAAGAACTGTGTCCTTCGTATGAACAAAGAAAAAAAAAGGTCAGTTTTGCCCGTATAGCCTGTTTAAATACTAAGGGCGTTTTTCTTTCTGCCACTACTACTGCTGCTCAGGAAGAATTAATGGATTTTCGGGTATTTGTCGATTGTGGTTCCACTCTGAATGTGATTGATGGGGAATTCTTGGAAAAACTTAAATTAAAACCTAAACCTTTGTCATCCCCTATTGCTGTGGTTTCTGTTGATGGTTCTCCCTTGAAGAATGTTACTCACAAGATCTGTGAATTTCCTCTCACTATTAATGGTGTTCACCAAGAGAATTTGGATTTGGTAGTTTTGAATAATTTGCCTTCTCCGGTGATTTTGGGGTTACCCTGGTTAAAATTACACAATCCTGTACTGGACTGGTCTACCAATGAAATTAAGTCCTGGAGCCCCAAGTGTTATGACAATTGTTGTAACGGGCGTATTGCTCCTGTGGATAAAGGGGAATTACCTGTACCTATTCAGGATTTTTGGAAAGTTTTTTCTGTGAAGGAATCGCAGATTTTGCCCCCTCATAGAGACTATGATTGTACTATTGAATTTGTCCCTGGAGCGACTCTTCCTAAAAGTCGTTTATTTAATTTGACTATTCCTGAGAGAAAGGCTTTGGAGGAGTACATACAGACAAGCTTGGCCGCCGGTCACATTAGACCTTCTAAGTCTCCTGTGGCTGTTGGATTTTTTTTTTGTTAAAAAAAAGGACGGCGGTTTACGTCCTTGTTTGGACTTTCGTGAGATTAATAAAATAACTGTACGCAATCCTTACCCACTACCATTGATTCCTGATTTGTTTAACCAGTTAGTGGGGGCCAAGTGGTTTTCCAAAATTGATCTTCGGTGGGCATACAATTTGTTGCGCATGAAGGAGGGTGACGAATGGAAGACTGTGGGGCATCATGAGAATCTGGTTATGCCTTTTGGTCTTACCAACGCTCCTGCATTTTTTCAGAATCTTATTAATGACATCCTTAGACCTTTGATCGGCAAATGTGTGGTTGTGTATTTGGATGACATTTTGATTTATTCACCGGACCTGGAGTCTCATTGGCGGAGTGTGCGTGAGGTATTACAGTTGTTAATGGACAATTCACTTTTTGCTAAGCTGGAGAAATGTGAGTTCGCTCTACAGAGAATTAGTTTTTTGGGCTACATTATCTCCAGCGAAGGTTTTGAGATGGACCCGGTGAAAGTTCAAGCTGTGCAGGAATGGCCTAGGCCTATTGGTTTGAAATCGTTACAGAGGTTTTTGGGTTTCGCCAATTATTATAGAAAATTCATTAAAAATGTTTCTATTATTGTCAAACCACTGACCGATCTCACCAGGAAAGGTGCTAATGCAGTTCAGTGGACTACTGAGGCCATTGAAGCTTTTGTGTTTTTAAAGGAGAGGTTCAGCTCTGCTCCCATCCTTATGCAGCCTGATGTGACTAAACCGTTTTTGGTTGAGGTTGATGCTTCTTCTGTGGGGGTCGGCACGGTGTTGTCTCAGGAAAACAAGGATGGACTGCATCCTTGTGCTTTTTTTTAAAAAAAATTCTGAGACTGAACTGAATTATGATATTGGTAATCGGGAATTATTGGCCATTAAACTCGCATTTCAACACTGGTGGCATCTCTTGAAAGGTGCTGAATTTCCCGTTCAGGTTTTCACGGATCATAAAAATCTGATCTATCTGGATGCTGCCAAACGCTTGAATGCCCGTCAGGCTACATGGGCACTGTTTTTCTCGCGGTTTAATTTTTCTGTCACTTACATCCCAGGTACTAAGAATGTGAAAGCTGATGCTTTGTCTCGCAGTTTTTCTCCCATGATTGGTACTGAGGAGGAGGAGAACATTTTACAAGAAGGGGTTGTGATTGCTGCTTTGGACTCTGTGTTGGAAGATGAGATTCTTAAAGCACAGGAGAATGCCCCATCTAACACTCCCCATGGGAGGTTGTTTGTGCCTAGGACCTTTAGGAGAGATTTGTTTGTGGAGTGTCATGAGTCTCGGTTGGCAGGTCATCCTGGAATCTCTGAGACCAAGAGACTTGTGGGTCGCAGTTTTTGGTGGCCTGGATGGCAGAAGGAAGTCATTAAGTGGGTGCGTCAATGCACTGTGTGTGCTAGATCTAAGTCTTCACATACTACTGCTGTGGGGTTGCTTTGCCCTCTGGAGGTTCCTAGTGCTCCTTGGACACATTTGGCTATGGACTTTATTACTGACCTTCCCCCCTCTGAGGGTTTCACTGTCATCTGGGTGGTCGTGGACCGTTTTAGCAAGATGTGTCACTTGGTTCCTTTCATCAAACTGCCCTGCACTAAGACTCTTGCTAAGGCCTTTGTCAAGGAAATTGTCAGACTACATGGCGTTCCTACTGACATTGTTTCTGATAGGGGACCTCAGTTCGTGGCTCGTTTTTGGCACGCCTTTTGTGACAGGTGGGGAGTTCATTTGTCGTTTTCATCTGGATATCATCCTGAGTCTAATGGCCAGACAGAAAGGAAAAACCAGGATGTTGAGCAGTTCTTGCGTTGTTTTGTGGCAGACAACCAAGAGGGGTGGTCTGAGTTTCTGCCACTTGCTGAATTTGCTCTTAACAATCATACATCCTCCTCTGCTGGTTGTTCGCCTTTTTTTTGTTGTACTGGGAGACATCCGTCGTTTGGGTCATTCTCCAAATTGGTATCGGCCGTGCCTGAAGAGGAAAATTTTTCTGGTGATTTGGAGAGAGTTTGGACGGATGTGCGTGGTAATCTTCAGGAGGCTAACAGAAAATCTAAAGGGTACTTTGATAGGAAACGGCAAGAGGTTTTGATTGCTATTGGTGACATGGTTTGGTTATCCTCTAAGAATCTGAGGTTGAGGATTCCTTCTAAAAAATTGGGTCCCAAGTTTGTAGGGCCCTTTAAGGTGCTTCAGGTTGTCAACCAATCGGCTGTTAGGTTGGAGGTTCCTACCTCCTGGAAGATTAATCCGGTGTTTCATGTTTCTCTGTTGAAAAGAGCTGATGTGTTGGATGGAGACTGCGCTGCCACTGTTCCCCCGGTGGTGGAGGACGGGGAATATGAAATTTCTCACATCCTAAATTCTAGACGGTATAGAGGGAGTTTGCAGTATCTCATCGCTTGGAAGGGTTTCGGACCCGAGGAAAACTCATGGGTGAGGGCGGATGATGTTTCTGCGTCCAGACTTGATAGAGCGTTTCACAAGAGGTTTCCGGATAAGCCTGGTCCTAGGGGATACGGAGGATCCTCTTAGAAGGGGGGGTACTGTTAGAACTCTCCTGTTAGTTTTTTTTTATCTTGCTGGTCACATGACCTTTGTGGCCTATTTAATCCGGCTCCACCCTTCTGGCTTTGCTGGACGTCATTGTAACTTATACTCTTAAGCTAGCCAGGTGCTTTGTTACCTAACTCAGACAGTTTTTGTTTGGTCCTCTGACCTCTATGTTCTATGTTCTTTGTTTTGCCTTTTGCTGCTACAACTTCTGTTAGGAGGTGTCCATCTTTTCTCCCAGTCCCTAGTCCTTGTAGGGATCCCTCCCTCACATCTATAGGTCTTCGTTCAGACTAGCTGAGGACTTTAGCGGGTCTGATCGCAAGATCAGGTTCCCCGTTACATCGTAGGGATCCAGATTAGTTCTATTGTAGGGACAGACCTCCCTTCTTTCCTTAGTGCTTGTAGCAGATCATAACAGAGTATTTACGCTTGCGTTCCAAGGACAGGGCTATGGACAACTGGGACAAGGACGTGCTTGCTGATAGTGCTAGTTGAGTTTGTGTGCAACTACAGATGCAGGGCAGGAGGCATCTTTGCATGCACCATGGACAGGGGATTGGCTTGCATGCACAACAGCGGAAGAAGCAGTGGTAACACCCGAAGACACTGTTCATGGAGCCTAGTGTTTGTCCAACAACGTCGGGTGCTTTCCTGCCATGTGCCTGCTGATCATGCTGATGGTGGTTAGGCTGGTAGTTTTGCTACCTCTGTTGATGTGGACATGGCCACTTGTGCAAATGGTCTTTTTGGGGTTATCGGCAGAGTCTTTAAAAAACAACCAGACTGTTTCGGGGACATTCAGTGTCTTCATCTCCAACACCAACTTTTTACCTCGACCCTTGTCTTTCGGTGTTCCACAAGGCTTAATTTTAGGACCCCTACTCTTCTCCATCTACACCTTCTTCCTGGGACAGCTCATGTAATGGCACGGTTTGCAATATCATCAGTACGATGATGACACAAAGATCTACCTATCTGTACCTGACATCACCTCCTTACTGACTAAAATCCCACGTCTTCACACTATTTCATCCTTCTTTTCTGCTCTCTTTCAAAAAGTGGACATGGACAAAACGGAATACATCATCTTTCAACCATCTCACGCTGAGTAGACATGAGAGCTGTGTATGCATCATTCGGTACCACTTTAGTAAGAGGGAAAGTTTGCCTAAGAAAAAATGAATTTCCAGACATTCACGGCCTTTTTTGAATATTGTTGTCAGCTGTGATCTTCATCTTCTTGGTGGGAATGTGGTTAAGTACAAAATCGTCATCAATACCATCATCGTCCATATCTTGTAAAGAGGAAATTTGGTGTTTACCAGGGTCGTGTTTGTCTACGTTTAGTGGCATTCCTTTAACAGTATTTAATCAATAAAAATTACCGTATTTTTCGGACCATAAGACGCACTTTTTTTCCTCCAAATTTGGAAGGAAACTGTGGGTGCGTCTTATGGTCAGAATGCAACATGTGGGGAGGGGGACAGGGGGCAGCGGTGGAGTGAGATCGCAGGAGGCAGGAAAATATCCCCTCTGCTGCAGGAATCCAGCGCTGGGGACACCACTGGTCCCGATACTTAAGTGCAGTGAAAATTCATTAGCCGCTTCCCCGCCCACCTATCAGCTGAGCAGTGAGCGGGGAGAAGCAAATGACAGAGCCACATGGTTCCCAGCGCCTGATTCCTGCAGCAGCCGGGAGATGTGTGCTGGAAGGAGAAGGAGGCGGCAGGAGCAGAGTGCAGCAGGAGGCATCGCATACCTGACAGCCTGGGGCTGTGCTGATGCGATGCTGAATGCTCCTGTGGAGGACCTGTGATGAGGTCATGAAGAGGGCGGGCTGGAGCATCACATGACCACACAAAGCCCTGCCTCTTCATGATGTCATCACAGGTCCTTCAGACACACTGTACAAGAAAAAAATAATTAAAAGGTTAGTAAATACAGCACATAAAAAAATCACTCTGCCATCCTGCGGTGGACTATAACTCCCAGCATGCCATAGGATCTGCAGGACATGCTGGGAGTTATAGTTCTCCCATGGGATCTTAAAGCAGCACTCCAGTGTTATCAGTGCTGGAGTGTGGCTTTAAATATAAGCCATATGCCCCCATTCTTAGGCCGTGGTCGCACATGCGAGAAATTTGCACGATTTTTGTACGAATCTCTCTCGTGAACACCCGGCACTGCCGCCGGCACTCGGACCGGAGCGTGCGGCTGCATGTATTTCTATGCTGCATGTATTTCTATGCAGCCGCACGCTCCAGTCTGAGTGCCAGCGGCAGTGCTGGTTGTTCACGAGAGAGATTCGCACAAAAATCGTGCAAATTTCTCGCGTGTGTGACCCCGGCCTTATACTCACCCTCCAGCGTCTTCACATAGTAGTTTACAGACACCACACTGGTCCCGCAGCACCATCTCCTACCCGTAGCTTCCTACATAATAACATGCTATTATATATAATAACACCACATATAATAGTATGTTATTTATGTTATTAAATATTTTACCACATTTTTTGCTTCAAATATATTTTTCCCTATTTTCCACCTCTAAAACCTGGGTGCGTCTTATAGTCCGGTGCGTCTTATAGTCCGAAAAATACGGTACGGTATAGCCTGCTCACTCAGTCTGTCATTATTAGGAGATCCACTTACTGCCAGGAAGCTGCATGGAGTTAAAATGGGAGAGGCACACCCATGATGCTATAGCCATAGGAAACAACAAATAATTCCAGTGGATTCTTCCTACTTGGCAATTAAAATCTATTTTATTATTTCATCTTTAAAAAACATTCCATTTAGCAGAAATCCATGTTGTATATAGGGGGATCAGAAAAAAATGGCACACTGCTGCTTTATGGGTGTGGATTGCCCGCCAGGGCCGTGGGGATACTCGATACCCCGTGGCCCTGGGCATCAAATAAAAGGGATAGTGAAAAAAAAGGGGATAATAAAGTTTGTAATAAGGTGTTCGTGACGCCAACTTGGCAGTGGGGATATTAGAGATAATGTTGGAGGTGAATGTGGTGCAGGGCAGGTGACGCGGAAAGATTCAGAAGACACAACAGAGTGCAGTTTCCTTTACCTTTTACTGAGCTGTGCAGGTACAGTCCGGGGCTCAGGTTACAGATGGTTCTGAAGCCGGTCAGCATGAAAGCAATTTGGGAATCTCCTTATTCAGGTGGGTTGTGATGCCTCCTTTCTAGCGCTATTCTCTGAGGTACTTGCTGCTGTAAACTCTATTCAAGTTCCTCTTTCTGTCTGCTACTTAGGTAGAACTCCACTCGCATGACAGGCAACTGTAGCCTGCTTCAGGGATCACTCTTGCCTGGGGTCTCTGGCCCACACGTGCTGCTGTGTCATCAAGTATCAGTTGGGGACAGAGGATCTGTGGTCTTCTGCCCTCCGGATTCTGCTGCTGGGGCTTTAGTACCCACACAGCCTCGGGCTCCGGGTCACGGTCTCTGCGCTCAAGCCTGGGGATGAGCTCAGCTACAGCTCCAGTCCCCCAGCTCCTCTCCACCCATCCTGTCTCATCCCTGCTCAGGCACTAACTACTAACTTCCTGCTTCTGACCACAGAGTCCAGCTCTCCTCAAGTCAGGTTAGAGCTCCCCCTGCTGGCCTGGAGCAGGAGCTGTGTTGTATGCTGAAACTACTTGTTAAGGGAATCCCTTCTTTGCTTCCAGGCATGACATCACTCCCCCCTTGAGGGAGGCAAGGCCATTGTAGCAACCAAACTCCTGGGGTGCCACATTCCCCCCTAGTACAATTCAGTACTCCCGGACTGAGGAAACATAAAAGAAATAAAACATAACTTTTTACAAGATTTTGACAACAGATATATAAATTCGATGAAGTTCTGAAATGGGATGTCCTTTTCTCCTAACAAAGTACAATATGAGGGAACCCATCTCAAACCCCCAATGTAGGCCCTGGGCATGACTACATGGCATTAGTGGTTACCAAGTTGGACTACTTCTTTAGTCACGCCAGACGGTTTTTGTTCTGTAGCCATCGGTGCTAACTATTTACAATCATTGTCCTGTTCACTACAAGTCCAGTGACCCAATCGTCCAAATAATCATGAGTAGAGTTGAGCGATACTTTCCGATATCCTAAAGTATCGGAATCGGAATGGTATCGCCGATATCACTAAAATATCGGCGATACCCGATACCGATACCGGAAGTCCCATGTAAGTCTATGGGAACAAAATATCGCAACTAAAAAAAACTCATTCTTTCCTTGTAAACACTAAATATACACACATAGAATACATATATAT
This sequence comes from Oophaga sylvatica, assembly GCA_033576555.1. NCBI lineage: Eukaryota > Metazoa > Chordata > Amphibia > Anura > Dendrobatidae > Oophaga > Oophaga sylvatica. Next base: position 213,411,296 of record JARQOD010000003.1, on the reverse strand, counting down.
ATATATACATGTCATTGTGACATATATATATACATATATGTATAGTTTATACACTTCTACATAGTAAAATATCCTCTCATTCAATTGCCGGGTAAAGCCGGCTTCAGTGAAAAGACAGAAGCACCCGACATGAAACGACACTTGGTGTACATAGGGTTAACCATGTCTTTTCATGTCGTTTGCTATCTGATTTGCACAAACAATTAAATCAGACTATGTGTGCAAAATTTCACACCTGTAGGGGTTAATTAAAGGTGTAAATTCGTTGTAAAAAAACCGGACTTTTTTTGCTACGAATTTACACCTTTAATTAACCCCTACAGGTGTGAAATTTTGCACACATAGTCTGATTTAATTGTTTGTGCAAATTAGGCTGGAGTCACACACAACCACAAAAAATCGGTCCGTTTTAGACGGTCAACAATCGGATCAAAATAAAAACATCACACATCCTTCTGGCATCCGATTTTCCTTCAAAGATGCGATTTAATCGCATGTGTGTGTACCTTGTAACATCCGATTTTCATCCGACTTGCGAGATTTTCTCGCAGGCTTGCAAAACTGACATATAATGGATCCAAAAGAATAGTATTTAAATGCCAAAAGAAAGAATAGATATATACACATATATATATATTATATATATATATATATATGTCATTGTGACATATATATATATACATATATTTATAGTTCTTACACTTCTAAATACTGTTATAGCCGCTAATTCAATTGCCGGCTTCAGTGAAATCACAGAAGCCGACATGAAATGATACATTGTTTCCACACATTTAACCATGTAATTTCATGTATTTTTATATATGTTTGAAACATACAATTACATGAGTATATGTGTGCTAAATTTCAGACATGTAGGGGTTAATTAAAGGTGTAAATTCGTTAAAAAAAAATGCGTGGGCTCCCGCTGTTTTTTTCCCCACCAGACAGACAAAGCAAGCGAGTGGGGGAGTATAATAGCCTAGGGGGGTTTACTTTTTTTTTTTGTGCCCCCCCTGGCTATAAATCCCCCCCGACACCCCAGAAAGGGGCAATCTATAATTAGATTCGCCCTTTCTGGCACTTTCCCCCTCTTTCCATTGCCCTGTAGGGTGGCAAAGGGGTTAAAAAGGGGGTTAAAATGACCTTGAATTGAAAGGTAAATTTAAACCCAGGTTAAAATTTGATGCTGTCAATTAGGCAACTATCAATTTTTTAAAAACCCATTGTATGAAAAAAAATCAAAAAACAACACTTTAATAAAAAAAAGTTTTAATTTTAAAAATCACACGTTTTTGACCATATTTTTTTTTTTCCCGCTAAAACCATTTCCCGTAAATAAAAATAAAATAAAAAAAACAAAATTAACTTACCAATCCGATGTTTTAGTCAGGCCACGGGGTAAACCTCAGAAAGGGTTAACGGTTCGGTCGAGAGAGTAAAAAATGCGTCTCAGACCTGATTCCCCTGAAAAGATAAGTTCCTTCCCCGCGAAATTTAAGGAAAAAGATTCATGAATGGAGTAAATTTATTTATTGGCAATTTAACTGTGTGACCTGACCCAAAGGGAAAGGACACAAACAATTTTGCTTCATTCATGAAAAAAACTTTCCCCTTTCCCGTGCCCGGAGGGAACTTTTTCATTCTGAGCTTTTTGTGAGCATGAGGGTTACTTGCACTGCTTGGCTCAAAGCTAGTTAACCCTTTGTGAAGGATTACGCGGGGGAAGTGACAGATCGGCGGAAAAGGTAAAATAATGTGTTTTTTTTCTTTTTTTTTATTTTAGGGTCAATGGCTTCGCACGGATTTAGGAAAATAAAATATGGTCAAAAAAAATGTGTTTTTTTTCATTTAAAATTTTTTATTTTAAAGTGGTGTGTTTTTTTATTTATTCAATAGGTAATAATTGAAGTTTTTCTAATTTACAGCTACAATCATTAACCTGCCTTAAAAGGGCACCTTTCAAATTTCAAAGGGCAGTAAGGTGATTAACCATTCGCCCGCTAAGGGCAATGGGAATGAAAGGGAAAGTGCCAGAAAAGGGCGAATCTTTTTAGATTTGCCTTCGGGGGGTTGGGGGAAAATGGTTAGTAGCCAGGGGGGGGGGCCCAAAAAAAAATGCACCCCCCTGGGCATTATTATTGCCCCACTCCTTTGCTTT